>CP136066.1:61748277-62970777 GCA_032622095.1 Siphonodentalium dalli | reverse complement strand
ACTTTACCACAGTTTGAACGCGCCTTCGTAAATTGGGGGACACATTTATTTATCTGTTCTCTAGAATGCGACAATATGCAGTACGAACACGACGACGGACAGAATCTCCAATATAGGGGAGCAGACAAGAACCCACAACACAGCAGAGAACCCTCCATTAGCCATATATTCTAGGCGAAGGGGACATAAATCTACAGATGGAATCATCGAGATAACTACACGGACAACACACAGCTGGCCACGCGAAGAAAATGACGAACATGACATTTGGAACTTATTCCTTATTCCTTATTTTCACAAATGTCGCTTTCGACCGATTTTACGGCATGGGTGGGTGGCCGGCCCCAAATGCCACATAGAAACACCCCGACCCCCACCCATCACCCCCGGGGGTGCCACCCCGAGGGGGTGAACATGGGGTACGGACCAATTTCGAGAACGGTAAGGATTTCGACCGATTTGACGGTGTGGGTGGCCGGCCCCCAATACCACCTAGAAACACCCCGACCCCCACCATCACCCGATGGGGTGAAAATGGGGTACGGACCATTTTCGAGAACGGTAAGGATTTTGACCGATTTGACGGCATGGGTGGGTGGCCGGCCCCAAATACCACATAGAAACACCCCGACCCCCCACCCATCACCCCCGGGGGTGCCACCCATTTGGGTATAAGTGTTAAATTTGTCACATCCACTAAAACCGCCATAAACTGAAAGAATATTATATAATAGACACATGTTGTTCTTATATCAATCATATAGATTGCATGATATTGTCACGTTTGTACCCTTGGTTACGTAAACAAACATAAAAAAGTTACGTTACGATTGTTTATAGACAAACACTGGGAACTACCGCATCGTCCAATGAAAATGTTCCGGTGCGCTGTGGAATGCGTACATAAAATTATTGGCGCAATCAAAAATCGCATCAAATCACACTAAATTTTATTTTAAGACTCATTCTACCCGCTGTCAGTTCAAAACCCAGCTAGTCCACGTTACTTCCCGATTGGGAAATGATCAGACAGAAAACGTGTACATAATATCATTGTTCTCGCAAAGAGATGAATATTTTTCAATCCAGTTAGTATTTTCTCCTGACCTATATATGGTCATACTTACCAAATAAGGATTATTATTATTATCATCCATCCCTTAACTAACACTATTTCTGACTGGGCAAAAGCCGCCACGTGATAATCCTGGGAAAAGTCATATTGGACTACCGAATGTCATATTGGACCCCCCCCCCCAAGTGTGCAATATGACTTCACGAATTAACTATTGCGAACTGAATCGGTGAAATTGTGATGCGCTCGCAACACTTGTGGATTTAGCAGACGTTTCACTTCCGCATTGAGGTTTTTTTTCATTTCCGTGTTTACTTTTCCAAATTATGCTTTCTGATGATCAAATACAGTACAGGCTTTTATAGAGAATTAAGTGCCGACAAATACCAAAAATAACCACTTATTCCCATCATTTGGATAAACATAGATGGATAATAAAATATGTCATTAGCGCGCGCCGCGTGTATACTGTTCTGCAAATTCTTGAAAGCTGTGGTCCGATGGGCGCGACCAGGAGGCCGTGTCCGGTAAAAGGTGTAGTTGGGAATTTCAATTTCGTTTATTGCCCTTTACATTATTAAGTCAATAATGTTGATTTTTGGTTTGTAACAAGCTATGTCAATTACCAATAAAATAAATTTAAAAGATAATTTGTAAGTCTTATATTTCAACTTGTATAGATATGTTTCGTTCTGCAGCCCACTGATGGTTGTGGTCGGAGACGGCCGAGTCGGCCGCCGGTTCGTTAATTAGGTGCTAGTTGTTATTGTTATTTTAACGGAATTCTGAGTTGGTCATTCGAGAAACCAATATATTTTATATTCTATAATTACAAGCATGGGTAATAATATATGATCTTGAGCGCGTTACCCTTTCTGACTATGGTTTTCTTATAATACAATGCTGTGTACAGTATGAGTTTTTCTTGTATTCGTCCAGGTTGTGGTGAAAAGGCAATATGACTTTTCACCACAACCTGGACTCGTACAAGAAAAACACATACTGTACACAACATTGTATAATAACATTATATTGCGATGAATCGTATTGCGAGTTGAAAGTTGTAAGCGCACCAAATTAGGGGTATTACAACCGACGTAAAGCACGCGAATCTAAATAAGGAAATGGCGCAATATCGTGACATTCGAGGACAATGGATTGACTAACCAAAGTTAGTCACTCTGATTAAGCATTCTTTCAGTGAGCATAAAGCACACCAACGTGTTCGTAGATGTCGTCTGATTATGTCAATCACTGAAAACAAACCCGTCTGTCACGACCATCGTAAGTGTGTCCGGACGACCTAGTTGCCCATAATATTCCGACACACTTTAACATATTTTATCAGAATGTTTGTTAATGTGGCCGATAACGGGGCTCTTTTTTTTCTCATGTTGGCTCCGATGTGCAACTGTTTTTAGTAAAGCTCGCTAGTGTGGGTGTGTCATATCGCTCGATTCCGTGTCCTCTGACACATTCCAATTATTCCCCATTGGTTCACCTGGTCGACACGCGCACGCATCTGCAAAACATATTTTATTGAGAACACACTGCCAAAAATAATTTCTTAATAAGATAAAATATCTTGAAACAAGAAAAACTATTTCCTGAAACAGGAAAATAAATCTTATTTTGAGAAATATACCCCCAAAGTCTGCTACATCAAGAAAATTTAAGAAACTCCCACCAGACAAAAGATAGTTTTCTCAAAAAAGATAGATTTTAGTCTTGAAACAAGAAAAAATTTCCTTACTAAGAAAATGGCTTCAAAAATTAAATATATATTTCTTGTTTCAAGATTTTTTTTCTAAGTTAAGAAATACTGAAAGAAAATATTTCTAAACCAAGAATTAATTGTTATGTACAAATTACTGCTGTAATAGAATAACTGTAAAAGTCCAACGATAGCAAAATTGTGATCAAAATTTTATGGTAAACATTGAAAAAGGTCCAACCTGTTGATTAAATATTCTGAAATTCATATTCATACTTAAATATTTGAACTACATGTAATACTACAGCTATAGGATTATATAATTGTTGACAAGTCACTCACTGTAACAGTTTTGTTTACATAACATTGGAAAAGGTCCAACCTGTTGATTAAATATTCTGAAAATGTTATTCATAGTTAAATATTTGAACTAATAATACAGCTAGAATTATATATTTGTTGACAAATCACTGTAACAGTTTTGTTTACATAACAATAGTTTCAACAGCTGTAATTTTGTTATTGGCAATCTGTCAGTAAGTGTTTTTATCTATTTCTCAATGCGCTTAGGGCATGCTGACCTTTATACAATTTTAATAAAATTTTGTTTGCACAATATAGTGGGTCGCCATTGAGGAGGCCTCCCTTGAAATCTCCAGTTGGTGGTTTGCCACACCATCCCGAACTAGACAAACCGCTCTGGTGGCCCCTTGCATTGAACCTATTAATTAAACCGGTACTTCAAGCTGGTATATACCCCTCTTATATAAGGATCGAAGATGCTACCAATTTCAAACCGATGGTATTTCTTCAGAGTTGACTCTCTTGTATTATGAAAGCAAGCCCAATGAGGCCATGCACCTATAGTATGTTTATAACACACAAAAGACTATATCTTAGCAGAATGGATGTCTCTGATGATACAAACAATAAAATATCCAATTTATCCATAGTTGAATTTCATTTGGCTATATAGGAAAGCATACAATGTGGCTTTTATTTAGTTTCCACAAAGTATTTTAAGTAAAATATCCATTAAGTGATGTATTCTGCCTTGTCCTATATATTAAAATGCATGCAATGGCCATGAGGAATGCTTAATTTATTGGTAGAGATGTCAATCAGATAAGAAATACTGACATTTTAGGTTTGATACACCATTTCAGCTGGCTTGGCATCTTTTAAATTTGAAACCTAAGGGAATTTATTCAGCTTTGACTCTCTAAATTATGGAAGAAAGCCCAAATGAAGCCACTATTTGCATGTTAGTAACATGTATAAGGCTATATCTCAACAGAATACATGTCTCTGATAAAATGCACAATAAAATATCAATAGTTCAATTGCATTTGGCTATAGAGGGATGCATACAATATTGGTTTTATGTAGTTTCCACAGACTATTTTAAGTAAAATATCCATCAATTGATGTTTTCTACATAGCCTTGTATATTAAAATGCATGTAATGACCATGGGAAATGTTTAATTCATTAGTTGATATGTCCATCTGATAAGAAATACTGACAATTGAGGTTTAAAATACCATTTCATGGGATTATGGGATCATAAATATCAAACTAAGGGAATTTCTTCAGATTTGACTCTCTAAATAATGGAAGAAAACCCAAATGAAACCACTATTTGCATGTTAATGACATGTATAAGGCTATATCTCAACAGAATACATGTCGCTGATAAAATACACCATAAAATATCCATAGTTTAATTGCATTTGGCTATAGAGGGATGCATACAATATTGCTTTTAAGTAGTTTCCACAGACTATTTTAAGTAAGATATCCATCAAATAATGTTTTCTACCTTGCCCTATATAGCATAATGCACGCAGTGACCATGAGAAATGTTTAATTTATTGGTAGAGATGTCCATCTGATAAGAAATACTGCCATTTGAGGTTTGATACACCATTTCAGCTGGCTTGGCATCTTACAAATTTGAAATAAGGGAATTTATTCAGCTTTGACCCTCTAAATTATGGGAAAAAAGCCTAAATTATGCCATTATTGGCATGTTTATAACATATATAAGGCTATATCTGAACAGAATACATGTCTCTGATGAAATCAACAATAAAATATCCATAGTTTAATTTGTTTTGGCTATACAGGGATGCATACAACATGGCTTTTAGGTTGTTTCCACAGACTATTTTAAGTAAAATATCCATCAAATGATGTTTTCTGCCTTGTCCTGTATATTAAAATGCATGCAATGACCATGAAAAATGTTTAATTTATTGGTAGAGATGTCCATCTGATAAGAAATACTGCCATTTGAGGTTTGATACACCATTACAGCTGGCTTGGCATCTTACAAATTTGAAATAAGGGAATTTATTCAGCTTTGACCCTCTAAATTATGGGGAAAAAAGCCTAAATTATGCCATTATTGGCATGTTTATAACATATATAAGGCTATATCTGAACAGAATACATGTCTCTGATGAAACAAACAATAAAATATCCATAGTTTAATTTGTTTTGGCTATACAGGGATGCATACAACATGGCTTTTAGGTTGTTTCCACAGACTATTTTAAGTAAAATATCCATCAAATGATGTTTTCTGCCTTGTCCTGTATATTAAAATGCATGCAATGACCATGAAAAATGTTTAATTTATTGGTAGAGATGTCCATCTGATAAGAAATACTGCCATTTGAGGTTTGATACACCATTTCAGCTGGCTTGGCATCTTACAAATTTGAAATAAGGGAATTTATTCAGCTTTGACCCTCTAAATTATGGGAAAAAAAACCTAAATTATGCCATTACTGGCATGTTTATAACATATATAAGGCTATATCTCAACAGAATACATGTCTCAGGTGAAATAAACAATACAACATCCATAGTTTAATTTGATTTGGCTATACAGGGATGCATACAACATGGCTTTTAGGTTGTTTCCACAGACTATTTTAAGTAAAATATCCATCAAATGATGTTTTCGGCCTTGTCCTGTATATTAAAATGCATGCAATGACCATGAAAAATGTTTAATTTATTGGTAGAGATGTCCATCTGATAAAAAATACTGCCATTTGAGGTTTGATACACCATTTCAGCTGGCTTGGCATCTTACAAATTTGAAATAAGGGAATTTATTCAGCTTTGACCCTCTAAATTATGGGAAAAAAGCCTAAATTATGCCATTATTGGCATGTTTATAACATATATAAGGCTATATCTGAACAGAATACATGTCTCAGGTGAAATAAACAATACAACATCCATAGTTTAATTTGATTTGGCTATACAGGGATGCATACAATATTGCTTTTATGTAGTTTCCACTGATTATTTTAAGTAAAATATCCATCAAATGATGTTTTCTACATTGCCTTGTATATTAAAATGCATGTAATGACCATGGGAAATGTTTAATTTATTAGTTGATATGTCCATCTGATAGGAAATACTGACATTTGAGGTTTTAAATACCATTTCATGGGATTATGGGATCATAAATATCAAACTAAGGGAATTTCTTCAGATTTTACTCTCTAAATGATGGAAGAAAGGCCAAATGAAGCCACTATTTGCATGTTTATAACATGTATAAGGCCATATCTTTGCAGAATGCTTTTCTCTGATAATAAAACAAATAACATATCTATATTTCATAGTTTAGTTGGCAAAACAGGGTGCATAACATGTGGTTTTAAAGTAGTTTCACAGACTATTTTAACTAGAATATCAATTAAATGATGTAATCTAACTTGTCCTCTGTTTTAAAATGCATACACTGACCATGATAAATGTTTAATACAAACAGCGTCCTTAATGCTGCACCAGCCTAACTCCCGTTATGAAAGGGTTAAATTAATAAACAAAGGTTACACAGACATCCCCCCTTCAACAGCGCGGTGAGTGTGTTTTTTATGTAATATATGTCATATCCGGTATAAGAGCCCCCCCCCCCCCCCCCATTTCGTACGCTGTATTCCATGCCCTGTTATGAGGTACGCCATATTCCGGCCCCTCTGTTAGGAGGTATTCGGTATTCCAAAAATACCGGTATTCGTATACCAACCTTCCAATAAAACGATCATAAGAATAATACAAATGCGATGTTTGTCACAATAAATGCACGGTTTGACATACAGATCGTCGATCATCAATTTATATCAATTTAGACATGGACATGATGACCGGCGTTCGTACGGCAATAGAGAATTTATCCATATGGCTGTTAACTGGTATTTCGTATTCCACCCTCTGTGTTAAGTGGTATTATTCCGTATTCCAAGGGGTGGGGTGCTCTTATATGGTGTGAAGTTTACAACTAATGTGGCAGTCATGAAATTTTTAATTATTAGAACTGTTTGGGATATATACACCCCAATAACCCTGTCTTCACGCTCCTGTTGGTGGTGGCCTTATCAATCTATTGCTTCGTTGAACTTTTATTATTGCAAATTTGAGGTAAAAGTTCTTGAAGCGTGTAATTTCGTTCCACTTTACAACAGCGGCACAATGATTCCAATTTTTTTAACCTACCGGCGCAGATCGAGGCTGGACGTCCAACTTACGTTTTCATAGGATACAAATTGATCGGATTTTAGGTAAGTGAAACTAATTAGTCATCAATTGAAGTGATTTCTCATTATGAACAGACTGTTACTTGTAAAATACTTAATCGAACTAAAATTAAAAATGCACGACTTATCCTGTTTTATTCAAATGAAAAAATTTGATAGTAAATCGGCCTAATTTTGTTTCCGTTAAATATTTCAGAAAATGGAATCCGTCATTGATAAATGAACATTTTTTTGGTCAAAATAGTAACTTCTGACGGACTATGATTATATGGCATTTATGAATCATATATAAAGGTAGCCCTACACAATATTCCCAACTGTGTTCCCAACTGCAAAAACGATTTTTAATGAATTATAAATTGGCCTAAATTTGATGCTTCATAAAAGGAAAAACTGTCCGGGAATGGCTATTTTCGTCTGCAAAATCAAATTCTGCCATAAATGCAGTGTATTATCGGTCGACATTAATATGACAATAGTTGGAATATTAAAAGGTCCCAGTTATTGAAAATATACATGTAGCTTATAAGGAAATTGTCAGTTATGATCAGTTATACCGGTACTTCATACCATTATTCTAACAAATGTCAACCTGATAGAATTCCCACAATCTCTTTAATATTGTCATGCCATGGCCAATTTAACACTAAGTGAACGTTCAGATTACCACGATACAATCGTAAGTGGAAATATTTCTGTCGTAGGAAGTAACCGCTCAACTGTGCATGCTCACCTCAAAATCGTAGGTAAAAAATAATATCATGCACTGTTTTATTTAAAAGCGAAATTGTGGCGTATCCTTGGGTATCCCCATTTGCGACGTAATCACTAATCAGTCATGTGTATGTAAAAATTGTGGCCTGAAGGATCGCATGATAGTCAATCACATGCTTTACAAAAAAACTGTGATTTCATCATGTACGACATCGTAATCATGTGAACAAACTATCCACGATCTCGTCGATCCCGGTTCCTCCACTTAAGATTGTATCTTTCATCTGTACGTTCACTGAGTGAACATTCATGATTCATATGACTACGATTCAATTGTAAGTGGACAGATTCCCATCTTGGGTAATAACCGATAGTTGGACTGCGCATGCTCACGACATGATCACGAGTTATATCAATGCAGAATTGCAAAATTGTGACGTATCCTTGGTTACCTCCACTTGGTGAAATTTGCGTGTACGTAAAAATCGTACAAAGTAAATGGAAATATCATAGGATAGTTAATCACGTGGTTAACCACCGATATTAAATATACTCATCTGCGATGACATCGTAACAAACTATCCATGATTTTGTCAGGCCCGATTCCTCCACTTACGATTGAATTATGGTCTTCTGACATCTGAATCGCCGAAAATGCTAATATTGTTGGAAGAATGAACTTTACACTTGTTTTTTGAATATGTTTGCAAATTATGAAAATACATGCATCCATATCACATATATATGTACATGTATTTTTTCTTCAATTACAGAAATACCAGATTCATTAGCCATGGTGGATGCGGCATCATGCCCTCTCATCTTCAACATATGAAGATTGATTTCGCCCATGATTAGTCTTAAGCGTCGGTCCTGTCTAGCTAGACACGTGGCAATGAACAAATGACAGGTGAAATATCACTGGAAGTCTGTTCGCCAAAATACCAGTGGTGAGTTTATATCTATAGCTACCATGCAGATGAATATTTGTACATTGTCACCAATACATGTATATACCGCTATCCTCAAAATCATGGACCTTAAAAATGGGGGGGGCAGGGGGGCCGGAAAAAAAACTGCAGACACAGGGTGGAAAAAACTGTTTTCTTCGGTTTGGGTACCCCCCTCCCCCCACAGCAAAACTGCAGGTTTTTTTCCACTGACCATTTGCCCCCCCCCCCCCAGAAAAATCAAATCTACCCCAGCCGGACAACAACTCGGTTTGACCGGAAACCGAAAAAAACACCTGAGCATACAATTCACGAGAGGTGCTTGGTAACTTAGTTTAGATTATTATGACTAAAATGGTCATTGTCTACCAGTAGAACGCAGATTTGTACCTCGTGATGTCATGACATGTACAAACATGTATATTGGTGATCGCAACGCTATGTATGCACTTTAAAAAATGACAACTAGTCATTACCTCGACTTTGAAAAATCTGATGCAAATGAGATGAGTGAGATACCAGCATATAACTGTTTTCTGATACCATTGGAGGAGAAATTGTTTAATACATGGGATAGTTCTGCAGTAAAAATTTGCCATATAAGCGATCGCAGGGTAGAATTCTGCAATCGACTGGTAGACACTGACATAGTTGGCATTATTAAGAGGGTTAATGGGGTCAATATCACATGTAAACCAAGACAGTGGTTATCCAAAATTGTTTTATGTGGATTGTACTACTCATGTATATATGATTTGGATATTAGGTTAATCCATATTCTATAAAATGAGAGAAAATTGAAGTTGTGAGTCTGAAAATACATATTTGGAATTTTTTTTACATGCAACCCCCCCCTAAATGAATAAGGACAAAATTTACGTGTAAATTTTTTACGCCCAGGTACCCCGCCCCCCACCCCCGGTACGCGGGGGGGGGGGGGGAGGGATACCTGGTAATGATCGCAGTATATGATATCCACCACGGTATCAAGTCGATTACTGTTGTGGAGCACCATGCAGTTATGATACACCAACAAATATCACACCAAAAGTTGAAAATTAAAACAGCCACATGGATCTTGTTCAATGAACTTATATATGCATGAATAAGATGAATCACTAAATTATATTTTCATGCTTGTTTGTGTAATGCCAATCAATGCAGCCTGACAACATGGATGGGTGGAGTTTATAAATTGACAGCCGAAACAATGTTGGCAACTTCAAAGTTCATTATGTGCTACATTTAACCCCCGTATATACAATACAAATTTTCTATCAGCGTTCCCATGTCCTATATTTGGAGTACTATATACATGTACATGTAACGAAGGCCATCCGTTCCACAGATATGAGGAAAAACACTGCATTTTACTTTCATGCATGCGAAACATGACAACATGCATATGGGGTGTAACATGACAACATGCATATGGGGTGTAACATGACAACATGCATATGGGGTGTAACATGACAACATGCATATAGGGTGTAACATGACAACATGCATATGGGGTGTAACTGCGGTATATGCAGCGTTGAAACTGTACTAGTAACCATAATGAGGTGTTGGAGGTTACTGTGCTTTATATCTTTAATACTGCAGTATTAACGGGGGGGGGGGGTACTATACTAAGAGGTGACCAATTACTTTGAGTATACATGTAGCCATACCTCACACATGGAACAGGGCTTGACTTATTCTTAGGTACATGGAAAAATAGGTACGCGGAGCAATACATAACACCTAGTCTGCTTAGTATATTTTACATAAATATCAACCGATTTTGTGCAGTTTTGAAGCGGTAACCTTCTAGTACTGCTGTGTTAGAAGTTTCTGGTGTGAGACCACACAAGCCATATTTCTGAATAAATCCTGAAAAATTACCCACAATCCTGAGGTTAAGTGGTCACTTACTTTGGGCATTACTGTAATTCCCTGACATTCCCCCAATATATGACTAAAAGAAAATTCACCCTTTTGAAGTTTTGATATCGTTTAACCATGAAATGGCTCGAAAAAGATGTTTTATGAGATTTACGTTTGTTTTTTATTTAATTTTGTTTGTTCAAGTAGCATATCAAATGAGTGAAATTTTATTTTAGTCATTCATGTGGGTATCGTGAGTGGGGAGATATTTAAGGGGAGGTATCCTGTTACAACGGTATATGCTACTAGTACATGTACATAATTATTAACTGTCATGTGGACTGTTTTTATGGAGATGTAACCGTGAGGTAAGTGGACATAACTTGTGTAAAACCCTTTACATACAAGTTATGACCACTTGCCTCACGGTTACATCTCCATTAAAATAGTCTACATGACAGTTAATCCTTATATTTATATATATTTAGCGAAAAAGCCACTTTTGTAAATGTATTTAAATTGAATAGTGTATCGTGACAAAACAGCCCAAAGTACCCAATAGCACCCTTGGCAAAAGTTAATAGGAACAATTTCTCTTCATATTGCAACCAGGTGATGTATTAAGTCAATCCTGCGCGAATCCAAATGCGCCCAAAACATTACGCGTTCGTCTTTCCAAACCCAATGACGTATGGATGGTGTTGTGAGCTTGGTGTTATGAGCCGTTGCGCATTCACCGAGAAATAACTGCAACTATCCACGTGGGCGCGGACCAATCAGTATGCTGGATTTAGTGATGTCAACACTTAGTATGTAAATATATGTATTTGTAGCTGATTCTGACCAACATGCAGCGTTTGAATGGATAACAGTACTGTTATAACTGCCCCCCCCCCCCGGGTGATTAATTTGGACCGTACATCTTAATAATATGTACATGATTAGTCATTCCGCTTTTCTGATGTCATTACAAGCATTCAAATCTTATTTTTCAGACAGGAGGAGCTGCCTGATTGGATTGAGACATACAAATTTCATTCAAGGCCTGATATCTGATAACCAATCATAGAATCATGTTTCCTGAGTGTTTCTTGCAGATAATGATTACACTTGATACCAATATTATTAATTCTGTCCAAGACTGGATGAGGAAGGATTTCAAATGTTATTCGGTGTACATGTAACGGATACATGTAATCTAGATGTTATCGGTATTCGTCCATGCATGACATAATGTGAGTTGTTGCTTTGTGACAGTCCTGGCTATATACATGTACCATATGTATACCAATGAATGGTATGCACTGAATCCAGTACTGTGCAGTGTGCAGCGAAGGGGAGGCTTTAATATATAACCAAATGATGACCAATGTCTTCATCAAAGGCAAAAATGACACATCCATTCCTTCCTTGATGGAGACCGATCAGTGACGTCTACATTTTATCAGACTTAGTGGTGAAAATCTTGGCAAGTGAAGTTAGTGAATTCAATTCTACAACATACATGTACATGTACCTGTATGCTTCTGTATGTACCTGTATGAGTCTCAGAAAATGTGCATTATGGCATCCAGTGTATGCATAACCTTTGTTATACCGTACTTCATACTACATTGACCAGAATTTGGAGGTGTACCAGTTTCATATCTCTACACAAAGCACAACAGTACCCATGGATCAGTCTCAAGCCTTGTTTCTGAGCTTGTCTGAAGGATATGAACTTTTAAAGATATATTATGCACTTGTTCTGGTGCGTGAAACTGATCAGTTAGTACCAAGGCGCTATGCCAACTGGAAGAAGGTAGCATTCTACTAACATAGCCGAAAATCGAAAGCAAATCAACCGTATCACTCCATAGAACACATTGCCTGAGCTACGCTCATTTGTGAATATTTACTACTCGATTCGGGGCGCATCTATCGGCGATAATATAACGAAAACGAGTTCGCCTTTGATAGTTACTGCATTTAATTATGTATACGAATGATGGTGTGTGTTGTTAATTTGGATATAATATTTGTAAAAAGTACTACTTTGAACAAGATTATTCTCCATTTATATTTTATCACCCTATTGGAGTGTTTCACATCACTTTAAGTGACAAATTATTGCAGCATGTCAATATAATCAGATTCATGTACATGTACACACATACAGGCCTTAAAATCCATCACAGAATAAAAATATTCTGATGTTCCTTTATCTTTGTCAACCTGCTGTATCACCAAGTAATATGTACAAGGAGCTTAATGTGGCTTAGACATGTACCATACATGTACATTTAAAGACAGATAATCCGAGTTCACGCTCCTCAATTACCATTTCTTTGGCTTCAGGGGTAAAAATAACTCATTCGAGTTGAGGAACACACCCTTTAAAGTTCTGAGTTAAAAAATAAAAAATTTTGAAATCTGTTATTTTTCACCACCATGAATATTTCCCGGCCTAGCAAATATTCAATGAGTCGATTGACATAATCTTGATACCAAGTTGCGATGAACAAAATGTTGATTTATAACACGTTTTGGAAAATGTTACACTAGAGTTGACAGTAGTTACAGTAATGCCCAAAGTAATTGACCACTTAACCACAGCAGAATTAAATGGCTTGTTGCCATTCATCGGAAAGCTCTTGGGGAGAGCTTTCCGATGAATGGCAACAAGTCATATTTCCGACTAAATCCTGAAAAATTTCCCATAATTCAGTTGTGGTTAAGTGGTCGATTACTTTGGCCATTACTGTAGCATTATGTTTTGGTAATTAATTGATTAAGAAATGTTGTTCTTAGAATCTGATGATATGGAGACCATGGAGAGATTGTTTACCTTTAATTGTCAATGTTGACTTTAAAGCATACTAGTAACATATGTTATGTTTATTTTATGTATCCCTGCATAAAATGGGGTGATAAATTTATATTATACTCACATCTGGTCTTTTGATATTTTGTGAGTAATTTATATGAAAGAATGGCATTGCATGCTAGCAATTCCGATAAACATCACTGTTAAAATGAGGCTTGTTGCCATTCATCGGAAAGCTCTCAGAGAGCTTTCCGATGAATGGCAACAAGCCATATTTCCAACTAAATCCTGAAAAGTTACCCATAATTCTACTGTGTTTAAGGAGTCGATTATACTCGGGGGGGGGGGAGTCGATTATACTCGGGGGGGGGGGGGGGCATTACTGTATTCGATATCTCAAGCTGTTGCATACCGAAAAGACTTGGGCTAGTACCTGAACAGTAAATCTGCATGATTCATGAAACAGCTATTGAAAACATGCTGTATATACACAGAATTACACAATTTTGTTTATGGGTTTGTTGATATGACACGAGTGCTAGCGCACAATGACGGAATGAACAGCACACCCTAGAGTTCTATCTTTCCTCAATGGCACAAGTGCCGTATCAACAAATCCATTAATACAAGTGTCTTTCTGTGTTTATTACACATCACCCGTCCTAGAATATGTGCATTTAAAAATACAGGGTTACGATGTTTATTAAGGCACATACAGTGCTTGTTTTGTCATGTGTGATGATTTTTTTTCCTATCGTTTGAACTGGATACTCAAATAACAGAAATTGTTATATATTTTTTTAGCAACCGACAGATTTGAGGTAACTCTTTCTATAAATATATTGAAAATCATGTGTCGGGATGTAATTATTAGCAATCAATATATTTTTTGTTGCATATATAGGTTTATACAATTTTAAGAGGCAGAACAAGATACAGGTACTTTGTATAGTTTCATTTCGCGAATGTACACAGTATCTTGTTTGGCCTCTTGCAATTTTAGAAACCCATAACTGTAACGAGAAATTGTTGATTGTATATTTAAAGTTTAAAGGTACGGGAGGCCTTGGCGGTGGGTATGCTGTGAAAATATTTCCACCGGTCAAAAACCGCCACAAACAGAAAGAATATTAAAATGTAGACAGACTTTGTCCGTATACAAATAAGAAATATCGCATAAACAGTATGTTATTGTCATATGTTTGACCATTCTTATGTAAACAAAAGCATAAAAAGGTACTTTCCTGGTGTTTGTTTATATTATGATGGTAAACATAAAGAGCGTTCATTGTTGCTGAATTTTGATATGGAACAAATAAAGAGCATTTATATGATTTGTGTGTGATTAGCCAGTAACACTGTGCTGCCTTCTGTAACACAATCAGGCTCCTGCTTAGGTAAAATATAGTAGGTCTTTATGATAGCATGCTGTTTACGCGATGGTCATGGTATATATGAACAAAACTGTATGCGTTTTAATGTTTTTCTGTTTACGGTGATTGAAACAAATATGAATATTTTCGACAACTAAGGCCTCCCGTGCCTTTAAGCCCCCTTATTGTCTCTATTATACATTTAACAATGATATTTACAAAGAAGTTTTTATATTCAGATTAAATGTCAATTGTATATTTTAAAACACAATTGAAATTATATATTAATTTAAAATTAAATGTTTTTCTTAATTAAGAATTGTTTTCTAATGTATCTTTCCTAATTGGGGAAAATATTCCTAGTTAAGAAAACTTGTTTTTCCTTACTTAGATTTATTTTCCTGCTTGAGAAAATCTCATTCTAGAAAAAATTGGCATCACTTAAGAAAAAATATCTTGACGATATTTCTAACTATAGAAAATATAATTTCTTGTTCTAGATTAATTGTATAGCTTTCTTAAATTTCTAGCTATTCTCCCAAGATAATCGCAGTATCTTAAACTTATCTTATTTCAAGAAAAATAAACTTATGTGAGAAAAACAATCTTTCCTACATTAAAGGTACGGTTGGCCTTGGCGGTGGGTATGCTGTGAAAATATTTCCACCCGTCAAAAACCGCCACAAACAGAAAGAACATCAAAATGTAGACATACTTTGTCCGTATACAAATAAGAAATATCGCATAAACAGTATGTTATTGTCATATGTTTGACCAGTGTTGTGTAAACAAAAGCTTAAAAAGTTACTTTTCTGGTGTTTGTTTATATTATGATGGTAAACATAAAGAGCGTTCTTTGTTGGTCAATTCCTGATATGGAACTAATAAAGAGCGTTTATGCCATTTGTGTGTGATTAGCCAGTAGCATTGTGCTGTCTTCTGTAACACAATCAGGCTCTTGCTTAGGTAAAATATAGTAGGTCTTTATGATAACATGCTGTTTACGCGATGGTCATGGTATATATTAACGAAACTGTATGCGTTTTAATGTTTTTCTGTTTACGGTGATTGGAACAAATATGAATATTTCCGACAACTAAGGCCTCACGTGCCTTTAAGAAAAAAAATCTATACTAAGATTTTTTTACTAGGATTTTCTTACTAAGATTACTGTGTTTTCTTAAAGAAATTTTCTCAGACAAGAAATTTTCCCACCCTTTCATTTCTTGACCTAGAAAATATGTTTTTCTTATTTTTCTAGCTATTCTCCCAAGATAATATCTCATTTCAAGATTTTTTTTTTCCTGAATTGAGAAAATATTTTTGGCAGTGCAGTTGTGTATTTCCATAATAAAATTTATCTGTTCTCTCTATCACAAAATCAAGAAAGATCTCGGACCAAATTGCGGATGAAGATGGATAACTCTAAAATCAAGTGGTTTTTTTCTGTCAGATATTTGACAAACCGGCAAAATTTCGTCGAACAAAATGTTGATAAATAACAGGATTTGGGCAATTTGATGCTATTTCAAACAATGTCGTCGTCGTCTGAGTGTGATGATATGGGGACATCGAATCGGATTGAGTACCTTTAATATATGGGATAAGTCGGGATGGCGTATTTCCACCAGAATCTAGTGTCTCAGGATCCCCAATGAAAAATTTCCATATCTCGTCTGAGCCGTCTTATATGTGATACCACACATTTAACCATCGAAATATATCTCATTCACACGAATTTCGGTTTAAAATGGTCTCCCACAAATTTAACCAACGCTTGGAGATTAAATTTTGGGAGACCACTTTAAACCGACAGACAACACTGAAATCCGTGAGTGTGAATGAATTATATTTCGTTGAACTATGTCTCCCGGAAATGGGAAAAAATGCTGTCTCCAAACATGCATGTCCACATACACCACGAGTCCGCGACGCAGTTTTCTTAAGTTGAGAAAGAATGTCCGAACGTGCATCATGGACCAATACTCAGTTTTAAATGACGTCGAGTGGGTATTATGGCGAGAAAAACTTTCTTCCAACTTATCTACCGGGAACAACTCAAAAGCGAAAAAAAAAAATTTCCATGGCGATCGGTCGAAGCATATAGATTAACGATCTTTATTTCAAATTCGGAAGAGTCTCGGTGTGAACCCCGCCCCCTGCGCCCATTAATTAATGTCAATATGTGAGGTGACGCGCCATCATGGAGCATATGCAAAGAATATTTTTAATTATTAGTCAAATTCTGTTTCCGATGTGCTTTGGGGGAAGTAATTTGCCTATCAAACTATTAGTAATATGATAATATGCCAGGCATATAGAACGACCCCGGCACAATAGTAAGAAGACGGATATTGCGAATGATCGTGCAAGTAATCATGAAATTATATGCATATATGTTAGGCATATATACGAATATCGGCGACGCGAATGCTTAATTATTCGTGAAGATCGTTTTGGATGCGAGTAGACTTCGATTATATATGCCTTAATATAGCATATGGTTTAGATATCGGCCTTTGATAATAAATCATACTTTTAACGAGTTGATATAACATATGCACACATCACAAACCACACTATGTTATCGTTGTATTTAACTTGGCCGGTTGACATTTTATTTTTGGGCAAAATTTATGTTAGTTTTGAGACAAAAACAATCTACAATTTGATCATTTCGAAGAGCAATCCCGTTACACATGAATACGCAGTTACTATATAGATGTGACGAGGTCGCGTATTTATGGAACATTGGGGTGATTTGTTGGCACTAAACAAAAGAAAAGTCATGCATGATTCATTCATGTTCAGAAATCGGACCTATGAAAATCAAATGTCAATGTTCTCAAACAAAAAGTAAAGAATATACATGTACATAATGCTCATAGAAAGGTAGTTAAGATATTTATCGACCTATTTCGATACCGGGAACAATTCAAAAGCGAATAATATTTTTTTCTATTTTGGAGCGCAAACCGCCATGTTGCTTTTAACTCTCAATCAAGACATCAATCAATAGAGATCTAGTCTATAGTGAGGGGAAATCAGTTGTCCGCGTAAACATGACACGTTCAGTGATGTCTGGATTCCGGCCCACAGAGACAAATGACGTTTTGACGTCATGACGCCGTACCTGCCTTCATATAGCTAACAAATGGAACTGATCTAAAATGAACCAATGCAGAACATATTCATAACAACTTACTGTTCATAAATACTTCAATTCTCCATTGCCACATATCGGAAGTTGTGAAGTAGCAAATTCGTTTCAATGCCGATTCCGCGATTTTGTCAAACCACTGCCGGAAGTCACGTGATATTTTCACGAAAATGTTGTGTGGCTAAAAATTTCACCTTCACGGTATACTGTAAATTATGTGTGACGTTACAAGTACGTACGCACACCTGTTACATATACACGACCCAAGCTAGCGCGCCGAGTGGGTCGTTATAAATATTGAGTGGGTTGGGACAAATTAAAAAAAAAAACCCATTAATTTTCCCAACGCCGCGCGACAGTGTCCACAACGTCTATCCACCGCGACGTTTACCACAAACGCAAGGCAATTTGATACATTGACTTTTCATATGACCGAGAAATTTGCCAAATATCATTATCGGGTCCGGCCATATATCCATGAATGCAGGGATATTTTTTTGGTACAAATATTGACATCGTGAGCAATTTAATTTTTCCATCTTTCGAACTCCTAATTTATTCATTTAAGAGAGAATCACCCTTATAAAGCGTATTTTTAATCATAAATCAATTATTCATTACGCATATATTTAAAGGTACTCAATCCGATCAGACGCTCCTAAATTACTATTAGCTTCGGGAGTGAAAAATATTTGATTCGAGTCGATGAACCCACCCCACACCCATCAAAGCTCAGAGTGATCAGATATCGAATTTTGAAGTTTGTTATTTCTCGAGATATGTAATAATATGTGACCCAGAAACACGTGGTCAAACGGAGGGTCTCGGACAAAATTGCGGATGAACATGGACAACTCTAAAATCAACTGGTAATACGGTCATATTTCGTGATACTTTAGTCATAATACGGCCATATTTTGCTGAACAAAATGTTGATAAATAACAAGTTTTGGGAAATTTTATACGATAGTTGACAGTGGTTAGCATTATTTTGTTGCAATAAATCGATTCTGATAACTAAAGCGTATATTGAAGAAATGTTGTTGTTGTTGTATCTTGATGGTATGGGGACCGTCTGATCGGATTGAGTACCTTTAATACAACTTTGGAGGGCGTTAAATGTTAACTATTTATATTTCTCAGCAAAAATAGGCAATTCTATCTATAATTCTTTGTATAGGGGTTAAGTTAATTGCTTCGTCGAGAGGGGCAGTCTACCTCCTATAATGAGGAAAGAGTAATAGTCAGGCGGCTACGGGGGGCGTAGCATGACACACCAAACGCTGTTGGTTTTATTGTTTAATCTTGGAGAGTACTCCTAGGGGGTCAGAATCAGCTTGTTACCAACTCTAAAAAGTGTCCAAAATGACCGCCATCTTGAATTCAAAATGGCCGCCACTCATTATTCTGAAATTTAGGTATACCTTGGATTTTCCATCTGCAGATAAAATTAATGCATCAATTCACCACTCTGATTATTAAAACATGCTTGAATGGTGTTGTGATAATAAATATGTAGTTTGTTTAATATTTTTCCATTAAAAATGTATAAAAAAAATGATATTTAAAGGTACGGTTGGCCTTGGCGGTGGGTATGCTGTGAAAATATTTCCACCCGTCAAAAACCGCCACAAACAGAAAGAACATCAAAATGTAGACATACTTTGTCCGTATACAAATAAGAAATATCGCATAAACAGTATGTTATTGTCATATGTTTGACCAGTGTTGTGTAAACAAAAGCTTAAAAAGTTACTTTTCTGGTGTTTGTTTATATTATGATGGTAAACATAAAGAGCGTTCTTTGTTGGTCAATTCCTGATATGGAACTAATAAAGAGCGTTTATGCCATTTGTGTGTGATTAGCCAGTAGCATTGTGCTGTCTTCTGTAACACAATCAGGCTCTTGCTTAGGTAAAATATAGTAGGTCTTTATGATAACATGCTGTTTACGCGATGGTCATGGTATATATTAACGAAACTGTATGCGTTTTAATGTTTTTCTGTTTACGGTGATTGGAACAAATATGAATATTTCCGACAACTAAGGCCTCACGTGCCTTTAAAGGACGTTTAATGATTTTGTTTTTTAAAGTTTTTTTTAAAAAGTTTTTCTCTGAATTTTACAAATAAATATAAAAATGCAGTATTTGGCTCTTAGCTACACTATTCCTTGTCATGATTGTGATTTCAACCAGATGATTAACCATGTCTAGAAGGTCTGAAACTAGGTCTGTACTTGTATGGGTCCATTATCTGTATTGTGAAACCTGAAGGATATGATAGTCTATATAGGTTTGTGAATAAGGATTATATGCCAACATGACAGGACAGGCCACTGCATCATAATAGTTGGTCTTGTTCTCATTATTAGATGGACTACATCTGAAATAAAGAGCATTTACTGATAATATTGCTTCATGTTTTCTTTTTTAAAGATTTAATTTGATGTATGAGCGTAACAACGTGGCATATAGAAAGCTATTTATAACACACACATGTTTCCTTTGTGTTTGTTCAACATTTTAATTATTAAATAAATAGACACCCCCATTCAGTTATAATGTATACATTGAAAAAGTCCATTATTCATCTGGATGGTTGGACCAGGTTGGACCAACGACCCACAGACAGATCTTAAGTATAGCACAAGATCTTGTGTATCGCTCATCAAACGGAAAAATCGTGATGCCAAAACAAATAGCTCTTCCCTGGACAGTTCGCCAAACAACAGGGTCTACAGAAGTTGTTCGCTTGCTAAATAGATTCGGTCATGGTGTGTCCAACGAATATATAAGGGAATCTGAAACTACTGTCGCCGAAATTTTGAGTGAGTCAAAGAAGACTGTTATTCCCGAATCACTATGTGTGGGTGAGCCTGTGACCATAGCATATGATAACACAGATATTAACCAGGAGACATTGAGTGGAGGCGTTAAATTTCATGGAACCATTGGCTGCATTATTCAAAATTCTCCCAACTCAGCATCTCCTCCCATTCACTCCAAGTCACGAACCGAGAGACGTTCCCTTAGTTCATGTCAAAAAGGAATACCACTCTACTATGCTGGAAAACGACCAAAGATTCAATCATATATTCGTTAATATCTGAGGCTAGAGTATTCCAATACCTACAAAACGACACATCGCCTGTTAAAATCCGATCACAATGACCCAGGGCCCAAAATATTATAACAATAACATGATATTTGAGGGCGTTATGGGTTATTAACGGCCCGGCAGGAATGATTAACAGCCCAAGGGCCTATTAGCGGCCCGAGACGAAGTTATTACTACTATTACCACATATTTGGACATTTGACCCAGTGGAATAATGAAGTAGGCCTAGATTAAGAGAAAGATATTTCCAAGAACATATAAATGAATAGAAACCAGCATTGAAGACGAGTGACAAACGATGAGAGTTTGACAGCTAAAGTTATTTATGCATATTTACGCTTGAGACAATAATTCAACCATATACCGTGATTTCCAATCATAAAACCACTACAGTGTGTATTTTCCCATTATTTTCTTGAAATAAACACGGTAAGTCTGATATTGAAGTGACGTAACTCGCGTGATAATAAAATATATCTAACTTCCGGTCAGTTGTCGGGCCGCGGGCCGATAATGAACATAGTTTTTCATTATCGGCCCGCGGCCCGGTGTTCTGGTAACAATACGCTATTTGGAACGCCCCGAAAACATTATCAATGGCTTAGAAAACGCCCAATAAAGTGGCAATATTTGCTGTTAACATCATGTTTCCTAAACAATATACATTAGGGTACACGAAAATCCCAAATTACTCAAGTTATGGGGGTGCACGAGGGGTCCTACCATCCCCTGGACGACACCACACGAGGTGTCCTACCATCCCCTGGACTACACTGCACGAGGGGTCCTACCATCCCCTGGACTACACCGCACGAGGGGTCCTACCATCCCCTGGACTACACCGCACGAGGGGTCCTACCATCCATGGACTACACCGCACGAGGGTCCTACAATCCCCTGGACTACACCGCACGAGGGGTCCTACCATCCACTGGACTACACCGCAGGAGGGGTACTACCATCCCCTGGACTACACCGTACGAGGGGTCCTACCACCCACTGGACTACACCGCAGGAGGGGTCCTACCATCCCCTGGACTACACCGCACGAGGGGTCCTACCATCCCCTGGACTACACCGCTTGCGGGCGACGGGAAGCTGAACGATCTTCAAACTAGACGATTGATAACTAGAAATAATGACATCCTATTAATGGATCCAATTAATTATTTGTATTGTTTAGAAAACATACCAATTGTGGTCTACGGTGTCAAGTTGTACATGACATATTTAGTGTATCGAAGCCATTGAGTACGAACTTTCTGGATAAGTGTCGCTACACTAATATAAGTCTGAGTGCGAGCAAATGACCAAGCATTACGCCTTGATTGCAGCTGTACATGTATTTTGACATGATTGTGACAACTGTATATATTAGGCAATATATATATATATATATATATATATATATATATATATAGCTATATATATATATATATATATAGATATATATATGTGTGTGTAGAAAAGAAGAAAGATGCGTGCAGAGTTTATATATTAATCAGAAAAATGAACATGGTCCGAAGTTTTTTATTCTGGATCTTATAAAACTAGGCCTTTCAGCAATTATTTGCATCTTCAGGTTTTGATCCGTTGAGGCAAGTCCATATGCTGTACTGTACATTCGTTCCTAGATGTAGCCCCCTGGAAATTCACACCAAAATTAGGTTGAAATTGTTCTCGTAGTTTGATTTATTTTTCAACAATTTCTTAGTGACGAATTTGTTGTTTTAGACCAACATTTGCATATTTCCCTTTCATTCTGGACTGAAATGGCCATCAGTTGGCAATTTTCAAACCTAAGGGTGAGTGTCGGGTTAAAAATTTCCCCGAATTGAGGACAGTCTAGATGCTAGGATTGTCAAATTTTCATGTTCAGATTTTCTAAATGTTCTCACATCGGGCCTAACCATCGACAGACCCGTGTGTTCTGTGGCCTATAAATTTGCCAGTAGTTACTTGCTAATTAATTTAAGAAAAAATAAATCGGGGTGTAAATTTGTCTGGCGTTATATCACTAGATGTTAGGATTTATGATCTCATACTGGGTCGAACCATCCTTTGCATCCCCCTGCATGGCCAGTGGCCACAGGACTACTGGTTCATTTAGAATAGGCTACGGTCTAGTAGTCTGTGAGGGAACATTTGGAAAAAATCAAAGCACCGTGGGCGGGTGTGCACATTGAATTATGCAAACTTGTGAGCTTGGTGTGGTTCAATGGGATGGGGTGCAGTTGGAAATTCCAAGGTGGAGATCACCCCAACGAAAACCTCTAGCCAAGTCTCGAGTGCCAAATATCCCAGACGCAAACATGGGTGCCCCTCGCGACTTAGTTTCTGCTTTCGTCATAGGCCTATTTGTTTTCTATCCGAGAATACACTGCACCGGCGGCAATATATTGACCATACTCTGATTGAGCACGCTTCCGTGGCGAGCACACGGTAACATCGTGCTGCGAGTAAGACGATAGTGTGTTGCAGAAATGATACGGAAGACCACAAAAAACGCAACATCAAAATACACAGGGCATCGTTTATCGATCCAAACTGTGGAGTGTGTTTTCATTGTGTATTTCTCGCATATACCATGGTTATATATAAACACGCGCTACGAGCATCTGACCGTATGGGTGCAATCAATAAACAAATTAACTTTTGATTGTGTTATCAAGATGGCCTATATAAATTCAATATCGGACCAAATTGCTGTGTCGGTACAGTATCCTCAACCCATGTCGTATAACTGGGACACACATCGACGGCGACGACGTACCGACACGGTCGCTCAAAGAAAGGGCCCGCCCACACAAAGACACATACACACGCATACAAGTTACAATACACCAAATGATTTACATAGGCCTCAGTGTTAACCAATCCCGCTGGTCTGTATTCACAGGAAAGGGTTGACCCTGCACGAGTATTTAAAATTAAAGAACGTCCTTTTAGACACACGGAAATGTGCCAAAGGTACTTGTAAACGTGCTGGATCACAATGCAGCTTGACAAACGTCACACTACCCTTAAAATTGAGAAAAAAATGACATCGAACAAAACACAAACACCTCCCATAAATTATTCGCCATTTGCACAGCCATAACCGTTTACCATGTGGCTATATTTGATGTTTTTCGGCGGGAAACACTTTTGTGCATTTTTTCGTGTGCTGTTCATCCATGTATCATTGACCATTCAGCTGCCAGAATTTTGTTATGCTGATCCTAGCTTGGGGGTGCCAGGGGAATCACTCTACTAATTTGGATATGGTGTATTGTAACCTATAGTGGTCAAGTGGAAAGACAAGAAAGTCGCCCGAACGATATTAAATTGCGTCCATTTACATATATTCAAAAGAAATAAATTTGATTCGAAACATGTCTGTGTTCTTACTTTATTAACGATTTTCTGTCACCAGCTGAATTTGCAAAAAAATTACATTGACTTGAATGTCAATTTTTTTCATTTTAGGTGAATTTTGGCAAAGTAAACAATGACGATGTACATACAGGTTGTCGATATCATAGCTTGTAGATACCACTTCCAGAAAATATGCCATTACGATTCGCTAGGCGAATTGGGCGCACTTAGGTTTCACATTGGGCGCACCTACACAATTTTCGAAAAAAATCGACAGAAAACCAAAATTAACCCTTCACAAGAATATATTTATTGGCGGAAATCTGTGCGCTTTGGATAGTCGAACCATTTTGCAAACTTCCAGGATAGGCTTTTCTGTCAACCTGTCATCTAATAGGGGCAATTCGACTTCGTTTGACCCGAATCTGGTCCGATTTTGCATCATATTTTTGGGTATGGTCCATACTGCCGTCACGCTTTACTCTCATGTCGTACCCAAACCCGACAAATCTGCCTTGGCGTTCGTCTAGGTTTGACGGGCGCCAACAAAAATGGTCTCACATTCATTAAAGGGGCATCATTGGGCCCCAAAAATAGGTCGAAAATAGTAATTTTCGGTTCTACAACGAGAAGCAGAAATGGCATGAGAGGGATTAATTTGTAATTTTATTGGACGGTTCCGGCGCCAAATAAGCTGTCGTATCATGTGCTTTATGTTTCCAATGTTTACCATGTGGCTATATTTGATGTTTCTCGACGGGAAACACTTTTGTGCATTTTTCGTGCACTTTTCATCCATGTATCATTGACCATTCAGCTGCCAGAATTTTTGTTATGCTAATCCTGGCTTGGTGGTGCCAGGGGAAATAACTCTACTAATTTGTATTTGGTGTATTGTAACATACAGACAACACCCGCCCGATCCGACCGCACAGACAACCAGGTGCACACAGCCCGCACATACATGTCCACGACCAAGTGTAACAAGACAACTATAGTCAGAAATGGTAACGCCACCAAGATCATATTACCCATAAATATAAATTATAATATAATTATAATATAAACTAGCTTTCAAATTCCATGTGGGAAATTTGGATTCTTCCATATATAAAGTTTTCCCGTTTCTCGTGTTATACATTACATTCTTCAAGCTGTCTTTTTTATTACACTAGCTGGTGGACCCGACTTCGTCCGGACTGTTTCCCATCTGCTTTCCAGCGAAAGGCGCGATTTGACCTTGAATTGACTATTTTGAAACTCAAGGTCAGGTCGGGGTCATGATTTGACCCGTCCAAAACATTCCCCGGAGAAAAGTACCCCTAGGTATCAAATTTCGTCGAAATCCGTCCGTTTTACCAGATTTGACCTTGAATTTATCATTTTGAGGGTCAATGTCAGGTCGGGGTCACGATTTGACCCGTTCAAAATACTCCCCGGACAAGGTACCCTAGGTATCAAATTTCGTCGAAATCCGTCCGTTTTACCCGATTTTACCTTGAATTGACCATGTTGAGGTCAAGGTCAGGTCGGGGTCACGATTTGACCCGTCCAACACACTTCCTGCACAAAACTCTCCCTAGTTATCAAACTTCATCGAATTCCATCTTTGATTACCACACGATCGCATGCTTTCCAAAGGGTGTGGTAATATCAATATCAGCACATGTGCTAATCTGTGTCGCACTATTTTATTGAGCGGGGTAACATTGCAGCTTTTAAAGCGACCCATTTTTACTTCTACATCGACCTAATCCCCCATAATCCCCCATAACACCAGTCGATTATATATTTTCAAGCACAGTATACACACTGGCGTGCTAATAAACAACACTCGGTGGCTAAACCCGAGATAAGGAAACGGTAGTTTATACTTTCAAGTTCAGAGAAAGATTTGTCACTTTTTAGAAATTGGCATTAACATTTGGGCTCTCTAACTTTGGCAGAGATTTCAAAAGATCTAACAATTCGATAAAAATATTAATACATGAGCTGTGTGTTATACATAATTGTATAATGCGCTTGTGTGTGGGATTGAGTTATCTGGAAATAAAATTTAATTTGCATGTCAACACACTTGTTCTGATTCTGGACTGAAGTTAGCTCTTAGAGACCTTGTTACGCCGAGTTATGTAGCGAGTTATATGGTAGCTCATGAGTTATGTAAATCCAATCGCCGAGTTTTGTGCTAGCTCACGACTTCTGTAGTATATTCAACGAGTTATGTAGCAATTTGAGGTCACGAGTTCTGCAGTAGAAAACAGAACATCGTCGAGTTTTGTTGCAATTATTGTTTCTGCGCAAAGACCCGTTTGATACAATATTATATACGTATATACATATAAGTTCAATGCCTATTTGCATAATATTCTGCGTGGCGGACGTTAATGACGTAGCTCAACTTGGATGCTTACCAGGGTACGCGCATACGCTTACCAAATTTGCCAATGGCAAAAATAATTAACATTTGGCAAAAAATATTTTCATTTGGAAAAAGTTTTGGCAAATCACTTATTAATTCCTCAATAGAGATGGAAAATATCGGTCAATCAATGCCATTCATTTCAGTAGACTACAATATGATTATTTTAGTGGTGTTTTAAATGGTTTCGGAAAAGTTAACACCTCCATTAAGATGCAGTTAGATAGATGGCATTAATATCAATTGGGTGGAGGGATTACCTGTATTTAGCGTGATGGTGGTGTTTATATAGCTAGTTTTTTTTTACACGTTTATTCAGATCAAACGAAATAATATATGTTTTACAAAAGAGAAAGCGGACATAAAGTCAGATACAAGGTAATACGTTGACATAATAAAATAAATAGAAGGCTGGCTAACTGCCAGCACCGTACATGCCCCCGCTCCGATTAAAAACAGACGAGTCTGCGGTATCACAGGTGAACCAAAGTCAAAATGAAGGAAAAGGGTAAAAGCGAGGTATATGCGGACCAGTCGTAGAAATTACCAGGCGATAAAACCAATTAAAAGTGATGCATGTATAAATAAATAATTTACTGAAAGTGCATCCTGTGTAAAGCGCTCAATGCGTTTGAAATTAAATGACGGGGACGACGGCAATGGCACGGACGTCAATGAAACAAGCTAATGGAACGGGAGGGAGTTATTTACTTAAAACGTGAAATGAATAGAATCATCGCTATCGTTCAGTTGACAAATGTCTGTGGTCTGTAACCACAGGTTTTCAAATAAATGTATGGGCTGTCGGTTGTGATCTAGGAGGACATGAGTGCGGATTCGAGATAGGAATGATACGATGGGACGTGATCAGGTTGTGAAGCCGTAGGGCGGGGTTCATAAATTTTTGAGCATGATAAATGCGGTTCCGAAAATACCAAATAGTCGCCACGGCTTCCGAAATGAGAATGAGAGCTAATGCTCGATTGTCAGCTCGGACCAGAAGAAAGCGTACGAATCCTAGATGAGTGCGAAAATTTTCGCGTAGTGTAAGGGGAGTAATCCAATCACGGACTAGATTCCATAAAGGCTGGACGACGGAGCAATCGACAAACAGATGCTGTACCGTTTCGGGAAGGGAATTACAAAGGGGACAGATTTTGTGGACCCGGGGGCCGTAATTTTTGGCTATTCTGTCCCGGGTCGGGAGAACTCCATATATTAATCGATAAAGGATCCCATGAATCAGGGAATCAATGGCTGAATTGTGTAAATTGGCCCAAATAATATGAAGGGGCATTTTGGGGTAAATCAGACGGAGTTTAGGGGGGGGGGGGGGAAATGACGTCTGATAAAAGTCGAGTGTAAAACTCTTTTGAAGTAAGTTTTGTCAACGGGAGGGCGGGAGAGTGCTTTTCGAACCAACGAAAACCCAATAATTTTAAGTGTGTATATTCGTGTGTGACAGTTTTCTTCTTTCTTGAATACCTGTATAAATAGCGATTTAGATCAATCACACCAATGTATAAACCCAATCACGATGTACCGAGCACTGCATGGATAAGGGAGAATAACTCCACACAGTACTAGTAATTGTTGAGTTATCACGCATGGCATAATTCGATAGCTGGGAGCGGTGTGACTAATTACCGCCCGGGACCGCCTGGAACTGCCCCCCCCCCCCACGGGCCCGTGTACACTATATCTCGATGTTATAAGGTAGAGAAATGCCATCTTGGCAACGTAGAGGATTTTACTCGCTAGCTCGTCTCCGGCCGGTGTTATTAACCCCGAAAATGCCGATATTGGCTAAGAGAGCCCGGGTGATCTCGGGTGTCTTCGTGTATTTTCGGACAATATATTTTGGTGATGCGTGGTGCTGCAATGCAAACCTGAGTGTGACTTCCAAATATTGACTCGCTGACGCGTCCACGGCCGATGTTATTAACCCCACATAATCCGGTAAAATACCATATAAACAAAAAGAGCCCGGGACCGCCCGGGTGCCCCCATGGGCCCGTGGACACTATATATCGACGTTATAACGTAGCGACATATCCCACGAGGTCAACCTAGAAAATTTTACTCGATCGCTCGACTCCGCCGGTGTTATTAACCCCGCATATGCCGATATTGGCTAAAGAGCCCGGGTAATTAGTTTTCACGAGACACACTAATTAGATAACGCACATCTACGATAGCAAATAACATACGTAAACTGTATTAGCAGACCGAGTGAGAATTTTTTCATTGGCAAATGGAACCACAATAGGCCAAGGAGCCTACTGAAGCTAGAAAAGCGTTATTTGCCCAACATTTTATCAAATATGATGCCAATATATACGTCTTTTTGTGGGGTTTACACTCATAAATGTATCCTATTTAATTCAGGGCCCCCGACCAGTATTACATGGTATCTCACCAACAGCCAAAAGTAATAAACATTGATCACTTCCTTCACAGCCGCCAACACGCATAACATAAAGTATAACAATCAGTTGTTGAAGAATCATTGATATTATTATACATACAAATAACATTTATGCGAAAGGAAATATATTTTTCCAATCATTTTACGCGGCTAAATCCATATTATGCCAATGAGGTTCCATGACAATGACAACTGAGTCAGACCATGCCTTTATTAATATAAGGATTATCTGTCATGTGGACTGTTTTTATGGAGATGTAACGGTGAGGTAAGTGGACATAACTTGTGTAAAACCCGAAGGGTTTTACATACAAGTTATGTCCACTTACCTCACCGTTACATCTCCATAAAAATAGTCCACATGACAGTTAATCCTTATATTTATATACATTTAGCGAAAAGGCCACTTTTGTAAATATATTTAAATCGAAAAGTGTATCGTGACAAGATCAGCCCAAAATACCCTATAGCACCCTTGGCAAACGTTAATAGGAACAATTTCTCTTCATGTTGAAACCCGATGATGTATTAAGTCAATCCTGTGCCAGTCAAAATGCGCCCAAAGCATTACGCGTTCGTCTTTCCAAACCTAATGACGTATCGATGGTGTTATTAGCTTGGTGTTATTGAGGCGTTGCGCATCCACCGAGAAATAACTGCAACTAGCCACGTGGGCGCCGACCAATCAGAATGCTGGATTTAGTGATGACAGCACTTAGTGTGTAAATATATAACATTAATTAAAAAAAAAATTATATGCCCACTTAAAAATATAAAAGGAAGTGTTAGGAAACCTATATATTCTACATGTATCATATCGGTCCATCTTTCGCAGTCAAATATAACTTACTCGAGTAAAATTTTCTATGTTGACCTCGTGGGGTATGTCACTACGTTATAACGTCGATATATATTGTCCATGGGCTCATGGGGGTGCCGGGCGGTCCCGGGAGGGCACGGGCTCTTTTTGTGTATATGGTATTTTACCGGATTTTGAGGGGTTAATAACATCGGCCGCGGACGCGTCAAAGAGTCAATATTTGGAAGTCATACTCAGGTGGTATTGCACTACCACACATCACCAAAATATACTGTCCGAAAATACACTAAGACGTCCGGGCTCCCCCGGGCTCTCTTATCCAATATCGGCATTTGCGGGGTTAATAACACCGTCCGGAGACGAGCGATCGGGTAACATTTTCGAGGTTGACCTCGTGGGGTATGAGGCTACGTTATAACGTCGATATACAGTGTCCACGGGCCCATGGGGGCCGGGCGGTCCCGGGCTCTTTTTGTTTATATGGTATTTTACAGGATTTTGAGGGGTTAATAACACCGGCCGGAGACGAGCGATCGAATAACATTTTCTAGGTTGACCTCGTGGGTATGAGGCTACGTTATAGCGTCGATATATAGTGTCCACGGGCCCGTGGTTGCACCCGGGCGGTCCCGCTCTCTTTTTGTTTATATGGTATTTTACCGGATTTTGAGGGGTTAATAATATCGGCCGTGGACGCGTCGAACGAGTCAATATTTGAAATTACACTCAGGTGGTATTGCACTACCACACATCACCAAAATCTACTGTCCGATAACACACGAAGACACCCGTGATCACCCGGGCTCTCTTAGTCAATATCGGCATTATCGGGGTTAATAACACAGGCCGGAGACGAGCGATCGAGTAAAATTTCGAGTTTGACCTCGTGGGGTATGTCGCTACCTTACAACGTCGAGATATAGTGTCCACGGGCCAGCGGGGCGCCCGGGATGTCCCTGGTGGTCCCCGGGCGGTCCCGGGCGGTAATTAGTCACATCCGCTGGGAGGACAGATTAATAATAGAGAATATGTGTGTACGAAAATTATATTTATTAATTGACCAATCAATGATTATAGCTGTACCACGTTGAGTCATCTGTTCCTGTAATATATGGGAATAGACGTGTAAATAATAAATAAAAATATTGCAAAGGTACAGGCGCAAATCGAACAACTTAAATTTGTCGAGAATACAAGACATGAAAATGTTATTTTTGTATACGTGAATGACAAAATTCGAGTTATTGAGAAGAGAAATAGAAAGAATATATTTATACAGAAAGCATCGAGTACCAAACTGTGGACAAACTGTGCGAACAGCAGTCGAGTGTGCACTATCTCCACGCGTGCAAGAAGTATACAGATAAATAAAAAAAATGACAGACACAGTGGAATCTGGCAGTTTATATTTTAATTTTGTTCAAGATTTTGCCATTTTTTACGCTGAAAATGTGGCTCTTCTTATTAATGATATAACACAAGAACACTGTTTCGGTTGTATATATATAACAAATCTAGTCAGGTACAGCACGACTGTCTTATGTTACCATTCGAGGAGAAGGTCGATAACTTTTTCTATGAAGCCTTCAATAGGATAAATTTGAAACATTGCAAAGGTTTAGATTCACAAACGCATATATTGGCGAGGAATATACCACGATCGAATCTACAGACGAATGGTGACATCAGGTTCAGAAACTGGTTCTGCAAACGTAGTTGATCAGAGAGAGCGCTTTCTTATGAATACTACTTCAATCCAAAGAACCCAGGATCGTATGCCCCAAGACTTTACAAGATTTTGAAGCATACGGATTCACCAAAAATATAAAAAATATATAAAAAAAATGGTTGAATAATCAAGATTCGCATAGCCTACATACACAGATCAGACGTAAATTTAAACGAATCCACGTCATGGTTTTGGGGCCGGACGACCAATGGGATCTAGATATGTTATCTGTTCAAAATATAACTCGAATTATCAATACCCTATTGTTATTATCGATATTTTTAGCAAATATCTGTTTTGCGAACCTATAAAATTTGAAAATGCACAATCTGTTCTCATGGGACTGCGATCAATTTTCAACAAAACTGATCGTAGACCGAATAAATGTTGAGTTGACAAAGGAGTAGAATTTTCAAATATTTTATTGAAAAAGTTTTTTGCAGACCATAATATAAAAATGTTCACAACCCAAAATGAGGTGAAGGTAAATATCGCTGAACGCGTCAATCGAACATTGAAGGTGATGATGTTTAAGTATTTTCACAAGAATCGAACCTATCGGTATGTTGAAGTATCGCCCGATATTGTATCAAGTTACAAAAATATTCCGCACAGATCTTTAAATTATATTGCACCATCTGGTGTTAATACCAAAAATACAGGTTCTATATGGACATACATGTATTTGAAAAATTTAAAACAATCAAAATAAATTGCTTACATATAGGACGTGGGTGACAAAGTTTGAGTAAGTTATCTGGCATATCCATATATGAGGAGCTATCATCGACAGTGGAGTTTGGAGATTTTTCAAATAAAAGTAGAGTTAGGAGGCAAAATATTCCACAATATAAACTGAACGATTATTATGGGAACGAAGAAATTAAGGGTAGTTTTTATCAGAATGAACTAAAATAGGTCGAAAAAGATGATAGTTCTTAAGGAATAATCTCGGTTTCCTAATGTAATTACACAGTCTAAAGGCATATGCCGAATCACAAACCTATAAATCGCGAAGCGATTTATAAGAGTTTGTGATTCGCATATGCCATTAGACTGTGTAATTACATTAGGAAACCGAGATTGTCCCTTATAATTATACCATTAATTGTTAAATATTCATTTTAAAAACATTTTCGCCCATAAAGACGGTTGAAACAAGGTACTATATGTTCTCAAATAACGGACCGTAACAGAGTCACTGTTTCCGTCCGAATAATATCGATCGATTGATAGATCGAGTGGGTTTTTCCCGAAGCTATGTCAAGGACGAAACAAAAACTAATAAACTTTGCCATCGTTGGATGAAAATTAAACATTATTAGCAGAATTTGGGCATACATTTAGTCTCCATATGTCAACTAGGACTCGTGAACAGGCGATAATCAATAAGTTTAGTGAACATTTTCTTACAGGAATTCTCCTATTTGTCAGCATTGAGCCAAATATTTTTCGATTTCGATTTTTCGCTCCACAGTTCAGTTGTACACAAACAAGTTTTCATAAGAATAAACTATAATGGTATTTAAGTAATTTTAAGATGATTTATTTATCAAAAACGAATATATTTGACAACATTTAAAGTGATTATTAAAAAAACTTGTGTCCATGCAGACATGAATATGAGTTTATGCCGTGACCATTTTCTGAGGATTCTCAGAATCACAAAATGTTCTGCAACTTGTCAATTCATTTGTTTGCATTCTAACAATAACATGTTGCTAGCCTACACTGCGATGGGTGCAGAAATTTCTGCTGTTATCTCACGGGGACTTTTGTATTTGTATTGAACAATAATTTGAACACCTGTCTACGAGCGGTACATCGTTCTGTGGAATCTCATAAATCACATAAACCTTCGTAACTACATTGAGACGAGTTGAAGAAATATCCTCGGTTTTCTCATTTGCATACACCCATCAACGAGCGGTCTCTGTGGATCTCTGAAAATACATAACGTAATGCTTCGTAAAACTTTGTAACATAACTTATCGCTACACTCGGATGATATGAAAAAATATACAGCGGTTTTCTTACAGGGACTTTATATCATTTGTAACAGCTGTCAACGAGCGGTATCTTGGATCTCAGAAATCATTTACGTAAGTTGTAACGCTTTGTCACACGTTGTAACATATCGCTGCATTGAGATGAGTTTAAAAAATATGCTGCGGTTTTGTTATGAGGATTTTATATTATTTGTAACACGTACCGGTTACAACTTACACTTCGTAACACTTTGCAACATATCATCCCACTGAAACGCGGTGAAGAAACATGCTGCATTTTTAACAATAACAGGGAGTTTGTAGGGTCCTCTACTCCTCTGGCCCTGTATCCTGTACAGGCTGTAGGGACAGTCTCTGGAATCTCAGAAATCACGTAAATGTTTGTAACATATCGCTACACGGAGACGAATGCTGAGGTTTTCTCAAGGGGACTGGTAGATCATGCCATGAATATCTACTCTGACTGACGACGTAGACACGGGCATCAGCCAGAGTAGAGATTAATGACATGATCTAGGGGACTGGGTACAATGTTTGGGAATATTTGTAAACAATAATTTAAAATTTCATCACAGTATATATATAATTTATAAATTGTTGACATGACAGAAAATTATAATGTACGGTACCATGCATGGACTTGTGACGGTCTTACCAATACCATTGGAGTTTGGAACTTTATCAATAACTTCCTTAATTAGCAAATTTTGGCCCAGCATTATGACCAAAACATTGCTAATTAACCTAATTAAGACAGTGGTTGATCAATTTGATCAAGTTCCTAGCTCCCGTGGTCTTTCAAAAATCATAATGCATACGATCGACCCGGCCCTATGCAGCGTGAAAATGTAAATAAATGAAACGAAAACAAAAAATGTTGTGTAAGTTTAGCCATGCATTTCGTAACGAAACGTCGCAAATACGACAAAATTTTTACTCTGTAAACAGCTTGGGAATGTTTATATCATTGGGGAATTGTCTTTATTTGGATATTTATTTATTATTCTTTTATTTGCTTTCATACCGTTCATGAAAAAAAATGTGTACTGCGAAGCCAGTGTGAAGAAAGTAGCGTCCTTAGTTACTATGCAACGGACTACAAATATCATTGCGCTCAAGTACTTTTGGGTCGTTTTTGTTGCACTGATAAAATCTCGACCTAATGTAATTATCCGATATAATTACATTAGCTTTGATAAACTCAACGGCAATTTACAATAGAGATTGAAGTGGGTGTAATTATATTATGGATAGTTGACAAAATAATTAAAAGAAGAAGACATAATAGAAAACTGCAATATTTTATCTCATTTGACGGAAGTGAAATCCATATTACAACTGGTGTCCCTCAGGGATATATCTTAGGCCCTTTACTTTTTCTTATCTATGTGAATGACATGCACCGGAGTATATCATTATCCCTTTTATCATTTGCAGATGATACCACTGTATATGCGTCTCATCATAATTTAGGTTTACTTTTTAAGCGCACAAATATTCAACTTGAATTACTCAATAAATGGTGCAAGGCAAACAAACTGTCATTAAATGCCAAGAAAACCAAATATATTTTATTTCAACCAACTGGTGGAAACTATAATTGCACGAAACATACTCTACAGATAAATGGTCAAATAATTGAAAAAATAGGAAGCAACTGCAAAGAAAAATCCTTCAAATTCCTTGGTATTCATCTGGACGAAAATTTAACATTCAACAACCACACGGCTTTAATTGCAACAAGAATGTCTAGAGCTCTATATGCAATTAACAGAGTTAAACACATTCTTCCAGAAAGGAATTTACGACAGTTGTATTACAGTCTAATTCATAGTCACCTAACATATGGCATAGAAATTTGGGGAAATTCGAATACGTTTAATAAATAAATAGTATTGCAGAAAAGGGCAATTCGCATTATACATAATAAAAGATATAACAGCCACACCGATCCACTTTAAAAAAAAGAGTAATATACTAAAAGCTCACGATCTTTATAAATTACGCACCTATCAATTCATGAACGATTGGTTCTGCAACCAACTACCTATCTCATTTCAGAACACTTATTGCATATACCACAACCCAACAATGGTAACAAGACAAAGTGGCAAATTAGGTGGAACAAAATCTAGAACATCCTTCACCGAAAACCTCCCTTACCATATCTTCCCGAAACTTTGGAAAGAACTAGATACATCTTTACAGTTAGTTTTACCACGTTCCAAATTTAAACGAGACGTATCTGAAGATATCATAAGCAGCTATCTTGACAGTGTTCTTTGTAAAAACCTACACTGTTTCGACTGTTATCCGTTCATGGACGAATCAACTATATATATGTAAGAATTGTTAAGTGAATCCAACGCATGTACGCCCATTATGTGTGAAGAATACAACTATATCATCAGTCTTATATTATACCAAAATTTATATTATATATCATAATTGAACGATATTTTACTGTATTGCCACTTAGGCTATGGACAAAACTAAACCACAAAAGTATCGTTGTCTACACTACTATAGATATAAACTTGTATCACCATTATATGCTGTCATTTGGGATCAGAGTCGGAATATAATTATCTAAGTTTGGGAGTGTGCAGGAAGACGACCAGTAGGTCATGCCATCTCCCAGTAATATATACTATATTTTGTTTGATTTTTGTATTATACATTATCATGTTTGTTATATATTACTAAATAAAATTGAATTGAATTGAATTTATTTGTCTCATGCCTAACCCTTTCGTGGCGGGAGCTGCGTTGGTTCAGCATTAAAACCATGTGTCAGTGCATTCTCTTATATATATACGAGTCCCCCACAGGGAGCCTCGCATTATAGTCGCATATACATGTATAACAGAATGCACTGGCTTATACGATCAAGGTAAAATATTGTTGTGCCAATGCATTATATTATATAAGCGAGGCGCCCTGTGGGCGACTCGCATATACATGTATAAAGGAATGCATTGGCATAGGGTTTTCGCAAAAAATCAAGAAGCTCCAGTCATGAAAGGGTTAGTCATCAAATTACATTTCACTGACCCATTAACCAGTCTATTTTGATCAAATTGGACAATCTAAATCACCTTGTATTATTTTAGATAGGATTCTGCTTCAATACTACAACTGTCCAATACCATTTATGTTAGGAAGAATAAAATATAATAAAAGAAATTCGCCCTCCCCCATTAACAAAAATTGGATGTAAATCTAGCAATTTATTTATATTGGCCTAATGCGGTGCAGCCCAAAAAAGGCAATAATTGTGTCGTCGACCTGCTACAAAAAAATATACAGCACGGCGTTTCGTTACAAAATACAGAGCGTGTTCAGCTTGTGTGTATCTCGCACATATATAACCATGTGTAAAATACACAGGCTCCCGGCATCTGACCGCTAATATTTATATATGTATTGTATATATGTATACCGATGCCTGCGTGGGTCATGCTTATGCACATTCATACACACACTGCGCCTTCAAATAGTCCAGTTAACATAGGTAAAACCAACGACAAAGTATATGATCTACAACGAAATAGAAATTCTCATTATCTATTTCACTCCGCACACCTTCCCTGTGCTAACAACGTACGATCGACCAAATCATTCTTTATATAATTCGCAATGTATGTGCTAGTTGCAGGCAAACAAAGTATGAATACAGTGAAATGGCTGCTGCTGCTGGCTACATAATGTATGGGTTATAGTCATGTGGCTTTATATCGTATTTAAAGATACGGGCGGCTTTGGCGGTCGGTATGCTGTTAAAATATTCACCTCCGTCAAAAATCGCCATAAACAGAAATAATAGTAAAATATAGACATACAATCAGAATATGGCATAAACAGTATGTTATTGTCAAATGGTTTCCTTTGTTATGTAAACAAAAGCAAAGACATGTTACAGAACCTTGCTTTTGTTTAGATCCGGATATGGCAAACATAAAGAGCGTTATGTGTTACTGTTTTCCTGATATAGAAATAATAAAGAGCGTTTATGCCATTTGTGCGTGATTATCCAATATCATTGCGCTGTGTTATGTAAACAGAAGCAATAACACGAGCAGGCTCTTGTTTACGTACACCATCGTACGTCTTGGCGACAATATACTATTTACGCGCTGATTATGTTTGGCATATGAACAAAACTATATATATTTTAATATTCGTTCTGTTGATGGCAATTTGAACAAATATGAATAGCTCTGCAACGAACGCCACCCGTGCCTTTAAAGACCCTCTGTCCGTGTTGACACAATAACACCACCAGAGGCACGTGTTCTATACCAGATAATAATTAGATCGGACACATGACCCCATTAATATGAAGGTTTGGTGGCCAGATGTCGACTTTCAAAAGAAGTTTTAACACGTTATGATTTTTTGTCAGGATAACACACATTCCAATGATCTTATAAAGATCATCCAGGCTTCTGTCAACAAAAGCGGTATATCATAAAGAGCTTTGTATATTATGATCTTTCTCGATGTATTATATACGTGTGGGTAGTAGTGTGGATTTTTGCGATAAATATGAATGATGTTGATTTTTCATTTTTCTTGTTCATGGTATAGCTGAGTAATTCAGAAGGAAATTTTGTCAAATGTGATGTCAAATCATATAGTGGATCTTTAAATTCACACATTGCTAGTTAAAGATGGTCAATAGCTTCCTGCCAACATTGATATAGTTTCCGGGGTATAAATCAATAAATATGAACGGAAGACAACTTTCCAGAAACGATTCGACATGTATCTGTTGTCGATTTTTTTCCCAATTTTTCACCAACTGACCGACGCGACGAAGGTGCGTCAATTTGGTGTACAACAATCAAAGAAAAGGATGCGTTTTTGCTAAACTGCACTGATGTTTGATTATAAGATTATAATCATTACCAAAACACACGCTTGGATAACATCGTCATAAACAGTTTCATGTTAAGTTGTTGATCGACTATCGTAAATAAAATTAATGTTTTAATTAATGAAACTAATTAGTACTGCTAACGTAATTCTGCTAATAAGGTAACATGATTCAGGTGGAACTCAAAGTTGATAAATTTTCAATTTCAACCAATTGAAACGCCGTTGTGACGCGAACGGTTTAAATTGTGGAGCAGCGCACGTGCAAAATGACGTCATTGTAACCAAAGCGCCTCTTCAAGTTCAAATCGTACGTGTCTTGCTTTGGAAGCGTTTTACTTTCTTGTGGGATTACTATTCTGATCATAATGATATGATATATGTATGAATTATTCTATTAAACGTTAGATAAATCACCACCATTGGCCCTACCACTTAAAGTAGAACACGACCTACGTTACCATGGTGACAGACACAGTACTGGTGACTGGAGATTTGAGCTAAGGTAAACTACTTAATTTTTTTAAGTTGAATTCACCTTCACAGTGCTGTTAATATTTCAGTCATTAAGCGGCTTAAGCACTAATAACTAATAATTAATTAGTACACAAGTTTAATAAACTCTTGTCCAAGAAAATGTGCTGTTACATTTCGAGTCTGCATAATGCTTCACATTCGCGATAATGCTTTCACTCTAATATCTCCACGATTTAAAGTTGATTGATGAACCTCCAATTTTTATGTTCGGATTATTCCAGATAGTTGAGGCCATAATAGTAGTATTTGAATTATTTAATCGCATAAATTTACACCATGCACTGAAAACATCTCTCCAGAATGGATTTGCGAACTTGTTTGTTTGCTTTGCAATATAACTTGCATGGTACGTGAGAAATAGTTGGTCGTTTAAGAAAGGTGTGGTATTACACAATGAAGCCCACTTTGATTGTTTGCAAATCAAGCGTCGTATCCAGGTAATTTTCATGGCATCATCAAAGTTTTCATCATTAATCATCTTCAAACCTCCGTGCATATGATCGGCACATAATTGTTTTCTTTTTATTCTATCGCGTTTGGAATTCCAAATGAAATTATATAAACAGGTATTTAGGGCTTTCAAAAAAGTTGTACCTGGACTTGGGAGAGTTATAAATAGGTGCGTCAATTTTGGTAAGATGAGGGATTTGACAACGGTTATTCTACCTAAAGGGGTCAGGAGTCTGTGTTTCCAAATTTTTGTGGTCTTTTCTATGTCTTCGAGTTTATAATTGTAATTTATATTCATGTTTGTTAAATTAGTGTCGAAGTGTATACCTAGAAAATTGAAAGTATTTACAGTGGACAGGTTTAATTCTATAAGAACATGTCGTATTTTATTTGGTGACCCTATCCCTATCCATGCTGCTTGACATTTTTCTGGGTTTATGCGCAGACCCGATACCCGAACAAATTCGTCAAGTGTTAAGTACGATTCACGTAGACTGTTTTCAGAACCATCAAGTATGAGCGTCGTGTCGTCCGCATATTGTGTTATTTTGTACTCTGAACCGCCGAGGAAAATCCCTTTAATTGTATTGTTTTGGCGTATCATCAGCCCCAAGACTTCTGCGCAGAGGAGGAAAATATACGGTGATATTGGGTCACCCTGGCGGCAGCCTCTCCCTAACATAAAGCTCTGAGAAATATGACCATTAATCAGAATAGATGAGCTGGCATTATCGTACAAAATTGATAGCCATTTCTTTATGGCATCGCCAAAATTAAAAAGATCAAGACATTTTCTTATAAATGACCAGGAAAGAGTGTCAAACGCTTTTTCAAAATCGATAAGGAGTAGTAGGCCAGATTTATTGTCTTGCTTTGTCCTGTGAGTTACGTCATATATTAGTCGGGTGTTGTCTCCTATATACCTACCAGCTAAAAAGCCAGTTTGATCGGGATTGATTATAGATGGGAGCACACGTTCTATTCTGTTCGCTATGCACGACGAGGCTAGTCTGTAAGGTGTATTCAAAAGGGAGATGGGACGCCAGTTTTTTAGCATCTGTCTATTTTTATCCTTTTTTGGAAACAAAGTTATAATACCTTGCTTTTGTGTGATTGATAGTTCTCCCACTGAAAACGATTCATTGAGCGACTCTGTTAAAAGGGGACTTAAGTCAGACCAATTTTTTTTATAAAATTCATAGGTGTATCCGGATGGCCCTGGGCTTTTATCATTGTTTGTGTTCTTAAGTGCGTCTGTTAATTCAATACTCGAGGCCTGCGTAGGGCTTAATTTGGGACATGTTCCATCTTTAAGAAGGTAGTTTAGATCGCGATCGTCCATTGACCTATATGAGTATAAATTAAGGTAAAGATTTCGGGTTTCTTTCATAATATCGTTTTGTTTCGTGATTTTATTACCATTCGCGACTGTCAGGCTGGTCAGGGTTTTGGAGATGTAGTTACGTTTTTCTAAATTTAGAAAATATTTTGTTGGTTTTTCGCCTTCCTCTATCCATTTAGCACGAGATATAACCTTGGTTCCGCGGATTGTTTCTTTTCGCATTGCTTCAATTTCGACTTCTATTTTTTCAAAGTCTTCCATTATTTTCTGTTTTTCATCAGAAATGTTGGATTCAAGATCTGAAATAATTTTTGCTTTTTTTGTTGTCAGATTTTTCTCCATTTTTGTTCGCTCACGTTTTCGATTTGCGGAAAAGCGTATGGTGGCGCCTCTGATATCAAGTAACACTGCATCGAGGAAAAGTCGTTTTCCAATGGAACATTTTTTCTTACTTTCCTTTTCGTTTACATTTGTGGAGTAAGAATATCTAATTTTATTTTCAGCTATGATCGATTTTACTAAATCAACATATTCTCTACAGTACAGAAGAGAATTATTAAATTTCCAAAACCCTGGACCAGTCTTGATGTCACTGACGTTTAATGAGAATGAAACAATAGAATGATCTGATTTGTACCCGGGTAAAATTGCCGGTCCTTCTCCAGTTAGATTAAGGAGGACCTCGGAAATTAAGAAATAATCTAGCATCGCCATTTTAACTGGGGATTTCCTTCTCCACGTGTAACGTCTTTCCTGTTTATTAAATAGTCTCCACACGTCAACTAGTTCAAGGCTGCCGGCAAGGCCAACAACTTCATTTATAGCATGGGGGTTATTTATATGCTTGTAGTTATAAGTGTCTAGCTCTTGTTTCTGAACAAGATTCCAGTCTCCACACATGATTATTTGCGTGTTTCCAATCTGGGTAATTAATTTTTTAGGTTAGAGTAAAAAGCTGGATTATCATTATTGGGCCCATATAAATTCACCAAACTCAAACGTATATTTTCTATAGTTATATCAATTATAATAAAATTTCCACCAGAGTCTTTATATGTTTCGTGAATACTATACTCAAAGTTGTTTCTAACTAGCAACACCTCTAGCCTGGGAAGAGTATGATGCCATTATTGCTTTGCATCCCCATTCTGCTTCAATACATCTTTCCATGTGATTAGTGAAGTGTGTATCTTACAAACAATATATAGATCCACCAAGGTTACGGATGTGATGGAAAACATATCGGCGTTTATCGGTTTGGTTAAGTCCACGGCAGTTCAGAGAAAAAACTTTTATATTACTCATTATGGATATGCGGACGCCCTAGCTGTCGAACCAGACACATGTTATGTAGTGGCACACATGGTACATATATATATATAATATTATGGTACATTTTGATGTCACATTCATTCGCACAAAGAAAAGAGATACAGACATAACAAAGGTGGAGTACATAAACGGAGAAAACAGAGACATATACAACCGGCTAAAGGTCGTTGTCTGCTTGGATGGACAACACCGACCGTCCAGTGGTGGCAACATATACTATAGGTTATGTTATTTGGATTTGCCACAGCCCGAGTTAGATTTATTAGTTCATTGCGACTGGCATTTGTTTCTTACTTTATTACTATACTTTCCAACACGATGAAATAAAACCAAAGTGAAAATTTTATTATGAGAAGATCGGATAGATAGTTAATGGGCTGAGGCACACGACATGCTTATAGGCATATGTATAGTATATATAGTATAGTGAAATAAACTAGTCGAATTAGGAAACTCAATTTAGTGTGTATTCAATTATAATTTTTTGGAGTTATGAAACAGCATCTTAAAATAGTCTATTCATAACGCATCCATCTCTAGGTAGACAGTATACCGTGCTTTTTGTATATCTGTAGACTTCGGGACTGATTTGTGGATACAGATAATTAAGACAAGGAAAAATCGTAGTGCACATGTTATATCTGAATAGTTTCATTTTTATACATTAAAAATAACAAGAATGTGTACAGTACATTACTACGTGGAAATGACATCAACTCATTCCTTGATAAAACAATAGCACATTTATTAAATCTGGACGTTTTTCTTGTTTGGTGAGGCTAAATATAGATAGATACTCGGCCTGGCAAACCGATCGATAATGCACACATTCCATCAATAATTAGCACTCAGCATACACGATTGATTATATGAGTTTGCCCGTGTGACATCCGTAGTTATGTCAAAGCCCAGTTGTTCGGTGTGTTTGTTCACAGGCTTTGGTAGTTTTATATACCTTTTTCATGAAAATTATATCCTATTTACTTATAAAGAGTACAGGTAAATAACTAGCCACGAAAGTAGCGATGTTCCCACTGCATACCTAAAATGCCATATTCGGCGCAAGTTCCGGTTTGGTAAAGGCGGATTATCATAAGAAAATCTGGAGCATAATGTACTCAGGTACGAAAATAAATTAAGGTGTGTTCAAATTTGATTGTTCCATTTATCTCCCCAATAAAACAATTGCCGTAGTCACATATTTAAGCAGAATTCAATAATAGGGTGTCTAGTATTTTATTTATTTATCAAAATGAAAAAAAAAAAAACGCCAGTTGACTAACTGAATATGTTGAATGTAATCATGTCTAATGTAACCAAATACTGGACGCGACATGCCTCCTTGTGCCATACTAAACGCCCTTGAACTTCAGCAACTGGGGTTGTTTTGCGTACAAAATCCAAAACTCTGTCCTAGGCTGGAACAGCAGGTCGATAATCGAACAGACCTGGATCAATCAGATAGTCAACCGAGTAGACCCATACAGCAGCAATTGCCGTAACAGACGTACGTTTTCAACAATTTTATTTCTTCCAAATATTGTTTTTCAGGAACAATGTGTGTACGGTGAATTAGGTAATATATATATTGGTGTATTGAAGTATATATTAGCATATATGCATATAGACAACTTACATGTGTGAGTGGTTAAAACAATGTTTTAAAATTTCGTGATTTCTGCTACATAATTGCTTATATACCTGTACTCTTTATAAGTAAATAGGATAAAATTTTCATGAAAAAGGTATATAAAACTACCAAAGCCTGTGGTTTGTTTTGTGTGCTAATTCGGAAAGTTCCCGGCCGCAGTCGAACTATGTTTTGGAATAAAGTTTGTCATTTGGACTCGGATTTTTGGATCTATTATTGTGTTTCTGAAATAAGGATTATTTTCGAGAAGTCTTTCTTTAAAAATAAAATAACTGGATATAAATAGTCGAGTTATTTGGACATTGACTAGTTGATAGGAATTCAAAACAAGAAAAGGTCGAATCGCCGAGTGTTCAACAGCGTTTAACATTGTTTAAGGTGCTTAGGTATTTACTATACACAACTATAACATGCACACTATGTTTTTGTTTTGTCTCTACATGTATGGATATGTTACAATATTGTGGTCATTTTTTGGTTCAATTTAGATAATATTATGATGATATTGTGTACTACAATGTACTGTAATAAGGTAATGAGATATAATATTTAACTCATTCCATATTATATGGCAGTATTTGAGCTATGAGATAAGGCTTCGATTATGTTTGGTAGAGATAGTATCAGGCACAATTATAATAAATGGGAATTAGGGATTATATTAATTCATGTGTGACATTGTGGGTATTAAGATCACACTGGAAATTACATGAATGAATTGGGGAGAAATTCTGATATTATATAAAAGTTGTATGTGCACGACTGATTCCAATTAAGCTATAAAATAAGCTTGTATTTGGTAAGGTATATTCAAGAAGGGTGACGTAATTTTCCACAACTGGGGTGTCAGGGGTTGGGATAGTTGTATGAAGTGGAGGGGTGTTTGTATCATTAGATATATATGGTTAGAGTAGGGGTGGGGTTTTATGATATGAGTGAAAGTTTAGTTAGGAATGGGGTTTTCAGAGTGACAATTTGAGATGTCACATGCTAGCGAGATATACAACCTATATACGTATAAATAGCATCTGAACACATCTAAACGTATCAAGTACCAATTATCTTGTTCAGCTTTTCCTCAGTGCGAAATTTTACAATTTTTCCAGCTGATAGCTTTAAGTAAAGTTTGCCATTTGTTAGCCAAGAGTTTTGCACACATGTAGCTGTGACGGCCTTGGTCAGTAGTTCATGGTTTAGTTTTGTGGCATCTTCAACAATGGAAATGCCAGATTTTTCGGGACATTTTTACTCGCTATTTTTAGAACAGTAACCTCAGGCGCGTTCGGAGCGTAGCAATATGGAGAGCACTAACTCTATCTTGTTTAGCACTCTCCATCAAGGCAAGAATGTGTGCATGAATACACCACTGTAAACCACCGATGTGAATATGTAACGTACAATACGTACATAGAGTGTGCTAATCAAACCACTCAACACCTGGGGAACAACACTAAGCTCACGGTGGATATTCAGGATTTCACATTGATATTTTTTGCGGTGATCCGCGGTGAACTTGTGTGGAACGGATTAATAAATATCTACAGAAATCACCGCGAATCACCGAGAATCACCGAGAATAACCGAGAATCACCGAGAATCACCGAGAATCAACACAAAACACCGATAGCTAATTAGAGTAATCACTCCATTGAGATTTATTTCATGACAGGTAACCCGTTTGTTCACACGTCCCCGGCGCATCACACTATAGTCAGTCGGTAGGTGGCACCATCTGTTACATTCTACATAATAAAGATATTGATATAAGACACGTGACCCGTTTGTCCACAAGTCCCCGGCAAATCACAATAGTCAGTCGGTAGGTGGCGCCATCTGCAACATTTCATCATATGAAGGAGGCGGATCCTGGTATTGGTAACTGTTCATGCCATAGTGTTGTCTGTGTTGCATTGTTGTAAGAGGGATTTGTCCATGTTGTTGAAAGAAAGGCGCATGTTGCGTTGGTGCAGTAGGACGTTGTACATGTTGTTGATACTGTGGCACGTGACCGGATGGTATATACGTTCCCGGAGAATTGTTCCTCTGTGTCACCGATCCGGTTGCAATAACTGATAGAGATTGAATTATGCCTGAGTTCAAATTTCCACCAGCAGCGGTAGTGGTAACTGCAAGTAAATTGAAAGTTCAGCGGTCACAAACCGGATTGATTCAAAAGAAAAATAACAAATTTATTATAGTACAGTATGTAAGGAGTGTGCTATACAAAAGAACACTCAACGGCGTGGCGATATTTTTGTGATAGTGATCTACCAGCCTGTTCTGAAAATAGCGCACGTTATCTGCTGATACTTTTTAGTTAGATATTCTGCTTAGAATTTCTGAATTTTTTTTATCATTTTTATAACGCAACAACCCAATTATTTAAACCCCCCCACCATGTCATCATTTCACGACTTCATAAGTACCACTCATGTGTTCTAATTTCTAGTTCATTCCCCAACTCTCTTTCTCTCTTTCTTTATATATATATATCTCTCTCTCTCTGCCTCCTGCTAACCCTAACACTGTTTTCTCCCTTTTTTCCATCCCTAACTCAAATTCAGTGATATATCTCAATTTCTCCAAAAACCGTTACTTCAAACCATTTCCGTCTGATCTATACCTCTCCCCACTTATTAGGGACGGTGCATGTCACAGAAGGGGAGAATACTTCATATAACCCATTGGGATTGTTTTAGTTTCCATACATTAACTCTTCTATTTTGCATATATGTGTCATCTGTATATTATGTTATTTTTTTGGCTTTGGAAATAAAATATGTTTACACTTCCACCATCATGTTGATTACACCAAAACGCTCAAGGTTTCGGCGTTGAGTCGGTCACCGTGAATCCCCCCCCCCCAAACAAAATCACGGTATTAATTGTTTTGCTTATCGCACCATCTTTACGCACTGTATATTTATCCAGTTTATTCTTGGTGGTCCAACCAGCTTGTTATATCGCTAGAGAGAGATGCTAGTTTGGGTACGACACCCATTCATATCGAGTCTTATGTCGGACTTTAAGCGTTGTTGCATGCATGACCCCGCTTTCATAAAAACACCAATAAATGTAATGAAATATCATAATTGTGACAAACACACTGGTTTAATCCGTCGAAAACATTATATTTGTTCTGAACTTCACAACAGTTGTCAATTGAAGGCGGTAGTTTAATATGAATAATATATATATATATTTTTTTTTTTATTGTGAACACAGAATAACAAAAGAGAAAAGACATAATACACGCACTCACTCATGCTCTCGATCCAGGACAAGGAAGAGCGGATTCTGCCATGACCTGGCCTACTTTCGTACCAGTGACTTTCGGAAATATTTAAAGGCACATATTGTGTTGGGACAATCTTTTTCTAGGCACCGTTCAACTTAACAGCAAGACGAAGCAGTGATATTAGTTTCTACCTTGACATATCTTTGACCGAAAATTTGCTTTCTTTAGCTAAAACAATGGTGATAAAAACAATAGACTATTTTGTTTCCTTCAGAATAACTTTGAATGTCCCGTATTAAAACAGCTAAAGTGGTTGATGGTGTGTAATAAGTATTTCAGGTTTGCAGAATCAAAGTTCCAAATTATATGTGCAACTTAAATTATTTTACGTTCAGAGTTTGCCATAAACAGTATAATTAGTAAATGAACCATATTGAAACTGTATTGTAAATATTGGTTCGACTAATAATATATTTGATCACATTGTTCACATAATTGCCAAAGAATACGAACTCATTTGACAACGCAACGTTGACCGTCGTGTAGTAAACATAAATACGACCATGTGTCGTCGATTGAAGTAAATTATATCAAGTACCCGGTAATTTGTAAATTGGAAATTACATATACATCACGAGACGTCCAGTGTGAAATGTTTAACTAACAAGTAATATGGGACCACTTACCATTTAAAACAAACATAATAGTAATTGATGTTGAAATAAAATCACAGCGCATATGTTCCCAATTGTGTTGTTTGTGGGTGTACTCTACTGTCGGCTTAGAATACGAATATTGCCGAATATACCTCGGAATCACTAAGTCTTCATGTCAGGTTGAAATGTAAACAAACAGATGTTACTCATAATTAAACGCTATATCATATCCACAATTTAACATGTAAGTTAGAATATCATACATCATTGTAACCATAAGTTGTACCTCTTTTCAAATATATATAAACCATCATGTATTGATTTATAGGGAAATATCTATTAAAATAGAGGGAAAATCCCGCCACTGGATCTGGGCGTCCGACATAAGACTGAACGGGTCTATAACGTAAATGCACAGAACGACACGAGTGTGTTCATGTGTTTATTCATATGGCATGAGTGTTAGTGCGGACGGATAGAACGAGAGGCGCATGCTCGAGTTCTATCCTTCCGCCAGGGCACAAGTTCCGTATCAACAAACCCATTACAACATACGTGTCGTTCTGTGTTTATTACACGTCAACCGTCCTAGAATCCATGCATTCAAAATACAAGCTTACAATGTTTATGTATAGGCACATACAGGGCTTGTTTTGTTACGTGTGATGTTCCTTTTATTTTATAGTTCCGGTTTCATGGTTGAGGCGAATGTCTCGCACGTCATTTGTAATGAACGATGTATGGAACGTACGTTCAACAGGGGTTTGTAAATAAGGAACAGCAATAACATTGTACTTCTAGGAACAATCGTTCAATAAGGATTTGTAAATATGGAACAGCAATAACACTGTACTTCTAGGAACACGCGTGTAATAAACTAGAAGCTTGTACCACCAAAATAACAAGCTGATTTACATCGAGCAAACCTCACTATATATGTTTGTATTGACATATTACACATTTACCCACTACGAGTACATTGGGTCCCTTTAACGATAGAGATGCCATTTATAAACAAACATTCATTTGATAGGAAGACTAAACTAAAAATAATAGAAACATTTTACATGTAGGTGACCAAAAGCATTTCTGATCAGAATACATCGGAATATTAGTTGGACATTGTCATCTGAGCTCGCGACTATTATAAATATTACAATACTCGGTATGCTACAATACCGACGGCCATCTTGGTTGCCATGATCAATTATTGCTTTGCCAAAAAGAATATCTTCGGCTCATTTTAGCTGTGCTTTCTACATTGTTCTCCACAAAGAATGACACGCAGAATCGCGTGTTACAAATTACCGCAATGTCCCACACCCTAAATGTTGAGATAAATATGTGTGCGGATACTAACACTGTGATCTTGGCCTTTTGTTGACTTTCGCTTTTATAAGAGACTGGTAGATGCCACATACCGTCGTAACCAGCACCAATAACACAATGCCCACAATTACTAATATTAGAATCCAATACGAGTCCATCAGTCCCCTGAAAAATAAACGAACATTTAGAAACAGTACCACCAATGGTATAGTGGTCCTGCTAATGTGCTCTAATGCTGGTGTGTCCTGCTGAATTGCTATGATTTTGCTAGGGCAAACTGATGATGTTAGCGCAAACTGATGCTGTTAAGAACAAGACTGTTATTTTGTTTCATGTTGTCATTTTCCCGGTGTTCAGATAATTTGAACCATATCCAGGATATGTTTATGAATCATTCATGAACATATATGTGACCCGCCATATCAAAACCAGTCGTAAGTCGGGATTTCTAACACTGAGTAAATACATAAAATATAAAAAAAGATGCCAAAAAATCCGAAAAATATTATTTTTTGGACACATTTGTATATATTTCTACTCTGTCGACATAAAGTAGCATAAAGTGAAGTTTGCATCTATTAATGTGATTTTGTAATTTGGACATATAGTGGTGTATATTTATTAAGAATTTAGCTAATTTGTTTGTCTTTATATGCGATTATCTATGATTATCTCTGGAGTCGGTTTATGCTGACATTCAAATTCCTATAACTTTGGACCACAACAACACATTAAGTGTGCGACCTATGTAAAGCTCTTATCACACTCTATAACATGCAGAACGTAACTCAAATAAAATATTTTTCGACTTACGACTAGTTTTGATATGATGGGTCACAATTATTGCGAAATAGTTTAATGCTGGTTGTATTTTTTCACATTAAATATGTATCTGTTATTTTAATGCTGGTTGTATTTTTTCACATTAAATATGTATCTGTTATTTTAATGCTGGTTGTATTTTTTCACATTTGTATCTGTTATTTTAATGCTGGTTGTATTTTTAGTTGTTGCAAATCGGCTATGATCAAGATGGCTGTTCATATAGTTTAACAAACACCAGCGCATGCGCAGCAGCCATTTATTAATTTTATCAAAAATATTTATGTTTTTGAATGTTTCATTTAAACAATGGCTTTTTCTGAAATCGCTCGCATTAACCAAACACCGTGAACATGACAACTTTAGAAAATAAAACGGCACTTGTTCGTAACGACATCAGTTTGCCCTAACAGCAGCATAGCAATTCAGCACGACCACCAGCATCATAGCATATTAGCAGGACCACTTGGCCAGGGGTGGTTACATGTACACTAGTATAGAAAACACATACCGCCATAACCAGAATGTATAACCAAATACAACCAAATACTCCCAAATACTAACATAGCAATGTGAATCGAATCCAGCAGTCCCCTGTAGGTTTAACCCTTCAATGACTGGAGCTTCCTGAAATTTTGCGAAAAACCATGTACCAATGCATTCTGTTATATACATGTATGTGAGTCTCCCATTTTTTAAAAAGCATACAAGATATTTCCAACAATATCATCGGCTTAACCCTTTACCCAACAGAACGGCCCTGTGCCATAGGTCGCCTCGCATATATAAGAGAATGCATTGGCTTAACACATATTAAAAATGATCAAATTGTCAAAGAATGTAGAAAATATTATAAGAAAAAATGGTAAAAAGTGTTAAAAAAAGAATTTGTTTAGGCCAATGCATTCTCTTATATATGCGAGGCGACCTATGGTCGACTCGCATATATAAGAGAATGCATTGTCACAGGGCATATCTGTAACCATCACAATGTGGTCAATGAACCGGTTCAATGATATCCATATTTGTATGGTTTTATTGAGACAGACCGAAGATATTTTAGGCTGTTGAAGCTTTATATGGGCGTTTTTGGCCGGTTTGTTGGGTAAAGGGTTAAAGCAGTAGATCTTACCCTTAATCGTGCAAAGTGTCATTTCTGCATGAGTCAAGTGAAATTCTTTGGATAGCTGGTGTCATATAAAGGCATCAGTCCAACAGAACAACGCGTACAAGCTGTGTTAGATGAGCATTGACCTGCTTAGTTTTCTCTGTATTGTGAATTATAGTGCGCGTTGCATTCAAGATTTCGCGACTATCAGTGAAGTGCTACCGACGCTCACGAGGAAGTATGAATTCGGTGTCGACTTAGTACAGTCATTCAGTAAGTTGAAAGATAGTCTTAGAAAGGCTATCACATTGGCGAATTTTGATAAAAATAATTCCAACACAGATTATTGCCGATACCGAGTGCGCTAGGCCCCGTTGTCGTGCAACAGCAGAAAAAGGCAGGGCCCAGTCGCGTTCTTTCACCTGTTGAGCGATGTTATTCGCAAACGGGGGTCAATACTATGAACAATTTTATACCTGTAAATACAAATTGTATTTATTAATTTGTAATTACAAATTTGTGTTAACTATCACAGTGGTTTCATAGTACACGGAAAATTTAGCCGTATTATTGTAATACCTTAGACTGGACGAGAGGTGAAACCCTAAAAGGCAGCTGTAAAACTTAGAAAAAACTAACTCCCCACTCTGCTCCCATGCACCTGTTATCAGTGTTATCTGAATACCAGTTCAAATTAGACGGACATGCATATAGAGCTAAAATAACTGACAACAATTTATATGGGGAAGTTACAATGCGTGCTATCATATTGTGATTATCACTAACGCCGGTACTATGAAACGATGAGCTAACAAAATCTCGCAAATTTCACAAAGATCTACTGCTGATTATTGTAGATTGCTTACGGACAAACCTTTGCTTGTGAGTGATTCACAATATATTGAATCACGGCGGGCCAAAGTTACAAAAGAAATAACCAATCATAAGTTGAGAGGTGATCGCTTCTCAGAGCTATCCAATCGGTTCACGGATTGCTAAGTTGATGACCACTTGTCTGCGCAAGTTAACAATTAAACGGTTCGTTTGTAGTGTGTGTTTGTAAGTACAAGTCAGTGTAATAACGAGTACTACAAACAATTTGGTATCATTGTTTTTACAAATTACAAATTTACAATCATTCAGTTTGTGAAAATAAAATATTATTTTGATGGTATAGCATTATATATATTTTGACCATCCTATTATTTCAAACTGATCCGCTACTCTTATCATGACACATCGAGGCAGTAACGTGGCTCCATTTTATCGGGAGGGGGTGTATCGAAACAGGGACGTGCTAATGGTCTCGGTTATAGGAGTGGTGCGGGGGCCCCGGGGTCCAGTCGGTAGTGCTAGGTGCATTACACCGTCACAGGCCGTCCACCGCTGACGAAGCTGGTCCAACCCCGTCATATGGAGGGTGACCGGAATCGTGTATCTGGGCAAGTTTGTCAGTTGCTTTCCGGGGGTCGGTGGTTTCTACACGCAGTGGGACGATTTCTCGGTGAAATCAAGCCTCTGCATGGTCTTTCCTCCACCCGTAAAATTCACAACGTCGTGTGTGGCCTAGCGATAAACGATAGTGAACACGGGAATCATGCACACTGCCAGGTAAGCGTGTACTGGCGAAATAAATGTACAGGTCTGGACCACAAACAATTGCACAGTTAATGGAATGGACATGGTGCCTATTCACATAACTCCGTTCGTCGACAGCAGGGGGGATAACTCTGATGTGTGAACCGTCTACCAATCCACACACTCCCGGAATACCGCTGATGTCGAAAATGTTCTCTGCAATTTGAACTGGGTTCCTTGGCCAGCGAATAACATCCGGTGCTAAATCCACTACGAGTGGTGCCACCTTATGCACAACTCGTTTCACGGTGTCTCTTCCAATGCCATGGCAGTCTTTCAACATATGGTAAAAACCATTCGTTCCCAAAAAATGAAGGAAAACTAAGATCTGCTGCCGTGGTGTCAGTGGTCTGCTACGACCGGTCATTGGCAATAGATAATCGCCAATCTTCTCCACCAATAACTCCACCACACTTTCGGGCACCCTGTACCTCTCCCGGAATTCGTACAGCAATGAAGTTTCGAACCTTCTTTCTAAAAAGATACGTTCTCGTCTAGGAGGACGCCCGCCAATAACCACCAAATCGATATCCTCATCGGAAGAATACGCCATTGTAAATGAATAGTTCAAAACAGCTAAATGCAGTATATATATACCCGGCGTAAAAATAAATAGGACAAACTTCACTCACCGTTAACATTCTTGGATATATGATTGATTATGGAAATACATGTTACATGATAATGTTGGCTATAATCCGCAAGTATCACTCACTATTTGTATTAATCAACAACTTTTGTCAGAGATGTTGTGACTCATACGATTTGGCGGCTACTCGCCCCTTCCTATTCTGAACAGCTGTAATGTGCCAGGCATCGTGTTCCCAAGACCACTATCGCATGTCCCTGTGTATGAGATTTCCATTGATAACACATTTTCATAAGGGGGGTGGCTACATACCTGCGAATCAGATGGTTATATATGCTCTGGTTTAAGGATGTGAAAATCGACAATTTATGTTTGACACCCTATATAGACATTCTACACAAGTTCTTTAACGTTGTAACTTTCAATAAATTGGGTAATTTCAGTAGTTACAAGGAACACATACTGCTACCTCACATCCAAGCTGACACCCCATAAGGTTTGACAATTTATAAATATAGGCCATTTCAATCCAAACTTTTGACCAAAGGAGGTAAATATGCAAATGTTGGTCTAAAACAAAACATACCCCTTTATAAATTGTTGGAAAAAACAAAATAACAGAACAAGTTCAACCTATTGTTGTTGTAAAATTTCCAATTCATGTTGTTTCAGGTATCAAATTTCCAGCTGTTGAACGTGTTGATAAAATGTTTGGAGCGAGAAACATAACCCAACCCCCTTGTCGCTACGTCCCTGTGCGTTGTACTTGAGATTTCCAGCTGAAAAATTATTTTCACGAGGAGGTGAATCGACCCCTTGTCGCCACGTCCCTGCGTATCATAGATATATATATTATCCGGGTTAAGGGTGCGAAACTGAAAAAATATGTTTCATAGTACTCGAACATTCTTTGTGATTGGAGATATTTGTAAATACAAAGAACACGTACTATTTGTGATTTATGTTTGTAATCGTAGGTTCATAGTATTGCCGCAATGGTAAATTGTTATTTCTTACAAACAATTGTAGATTCTTACAAAGAAAAAGTTTCATAGTATTGACCCCTGATCGTGAAGCGTTAGCCCAAGTGCATGTAGGCCTGTGAAAAATTTCACCCATATATGTAAATGGGAAAGCATTTGACCTAATCACAGATCATAAAGCTCTTAAAGTGATATATAGTGCAAATATAAACCCTGTGCGCGCATCGAAATATGTGTTCTGATGATGCAGCCATATGATTTCCGTGTAAAATACATTCTCTGAACTGATAATATAGCAGATGTACTTTCTCGGCTAACGACCACTCAATGCACTTCTGAATAAAACCATACTCAGACTCTAAAAGTACTGAGCCTGATGAAACCCGCTATCTGCCGCTATAAATAACTTCCACAGACAACCCCCTACAGTATGACGTCACCGCACACATTTGTCTTTAAAATTAGCTTTGATTGACATAATGTAGTTTCGGTTTCGTTTCCGCGTGAGATTTTTGTTTCCGCAGACTCTTTATGCCAGTTCCTGGGAGAATTGCTGCTACGCATTCTCTCAGAATATCTTCTGCGCCTTGTGGCATAATTTTAACTTAGTTTATGACTCGAAACAAAATAATATTTCCTTTTTTTAATTTCGAAGTTAACATTATATGCCGGAAATTAAATAAATTTACGACATCGCGACTTCTAAATTATTCGGTACTAAATGTTGAATTTCTTAATAACATTCAATTTTATTACATATTAAGTAAAATTGGTCAATTCTGCACTCTTTAAATATGTTTTTCAATGTTATATTTGCTGTCGTAAAACTCTGAATTTGTAAACATTAGCCATGCGGCGGAAAAGTTATTGTGCTATTTATAACTATTGGGCGGGGTTTACTGGAATCGGCACCGGCTGAAGGAATTCCCATAGTCTTGGGGATTCCATGCGACTATCGCCTGATTGGTTACCTCGCGATCTTGAGAATATTGTGATTGGCTGGCAATTACGTAATTCCTGCTGGGAGTAATGGAACATCTACCCATTGCCATCAGACTCAGTACTTTTTAGAGTCTGAGTATGGTTTTAATCAGAACTGATGAAGATGATGAGGCAGATGAATACGTGCGATTTATGACAATAGACGCTGCCATAGCAACATTTAGCACGCGTGAGATCGAAACAGAATCGGCATCCGACATCGAGTTGAACAGACTTAACCCTTTCAGTGCCAAGTCCGATTTTTGTATCAACCCATATTTCCTTGATCATTTTTCAAATTTACTGATTATAATAATGTGATACATTGATTGAAAGAGCTCTAAAAATATGGAAATATGGGTTGATACAAAAATCGGACTTGGCACTGAAAGGGTTAAAGATGCCATTCGATCTGGTAGTTTCGTACAGTGGAAACCATTCATGGCAAAAGCCGGAGAACTCTATGCGATTGGAGAATTACAGTACCAGTCAAAAGAAGTGGTATATTAAGCGCGCTATATTCGCGCCCAATATCGCAATAAAGGTGTGCCTCAATATACCACTTCTTCTGACTGGTATTGTAGTGCTCAGAGGGACTCGTATTTTATTATACCGTCAAATCTGCTTCCGCGAGTTGGCACATATGAAGGACATTTGGGAATCGTTGATTCTAAATAAGCATTGAGAACCAAAGTTTTGTGGCCTGGCATGGATAGTATTGTAAAACATGGCTGTCAGTTAGTTGCGCGACCAGATCCACCAGAACCAATAAGACCTACTGAATTACCATTAGAAGTGTGGTCTAATTTGGCGATAGCATTGTTTGGACCTTTTCCATCAGGACACCATATTCTAGTAGTGGTTTACTATTATAACCGCTATTAGGAATATAACATAAGAGATATTAAGTAGACACGGCTTCCTCGAACAATTAAATCTGATCGTGGTCTTCAGTTTCAGTCAACAGAGTGCAAAGAGTACTGTGAGCAAAATGACATTAAACATTTTACCAGTTACTGAGAAACATCCAAAAGCGAATGGCGAAGTCGAGACAGAATCCGTCACTGATGAAACGAATTCGCATCGCGCGTGCAGAAGCCTCAGATTGGAAATGTGAACTTAGAAAATATGTTGCAAAATATCGCATTTTATTATATTATAAGCTATCAGATAATAGTAGTTTTGCATCAGATACAAACCGTTATCCGTCTAGTGAGAAATCGATATCTCACTCGTATCCATCCGCGCTAAAATTAAAAGTGATTAGGTTTCTCGATGGAAAACTAAGATAAAAGTCCCTGAGCGTTCAGTTTGAAAAAAATTGTGATATATGATCAATCAAATTATTGTGTTAAACATACTATGGTGTTAACTCCTTTATCCCTCAACCAATCTGTCTGAAAAAATGGAACTATTACCATGGTTGTGTTTGGGTATACAAATTTGCTCTCTTAACTCTTCTTTCGAGTTGAGTCATGGTCCAACTGAGCGGAGCATATAATAAACAGAACATCTACACTTTTTGGTTGGACATGGTAATTATCTCATTCGTGATGACAAAAAATGAATTTCCACTCGTGGCAGAGCCACTCGTGGAAATTCATTTTTTTTTGTGGTCATCACTCATGAGATAATTCCCACATCCAACCAAAAAGTGTAGATATCCTCTATATTCCTCATTCAGCTGCCGGTAAACCACCCGCTGAACTGTTGTTTAGTCGGAATGTTCGAAACAAAATTCCCTCGTTCGGACTGACAGTTACGAACGTTGTGATACTCAAGTCGCCGACCGTGGCTCACAATATAAAAGGGCCGATGAAATTTTATACTGACCAGCGGCGAAATACACAATTAATATTCTGATACTGAAGTTGGAGACCAAGTTCTAATAAAACAAGATAAAACCGATAAACTATCAACAAACTGCAATATCCCTTTACTCAACAGAAGGGCCCTGTGCCAATGCATTCTCTTATATATGCGAGTCGACCATAGGTCGCCTCGCATATATAAGAGAATGAATTGGCTTAACACATTAAAAATTATAAAATTGTTAAAGAATGTAAGAAAAAATGGTAAAAAGTGTTAAAAAAAGATTTTGTTTAGGCCAATGCATTCTCTCGAAACGGTAAAGCCGAAAACATAAAAAGTTTGATGACTATCCAGGTGTTTTAGCTAACAAAAAGGGGGTGATGTTATACATAGTAATGGCACTGTACATGTATATTGTATATGCCTAATACAGAAAGCACGTGGTTACTTCCGGTTTTGGAAATGCTTGATTTGTTAATTAAATTTAGATGTTGAACTGATCATTTAGTATTACAAATAACAGCCCAATCGTGCCTTCAATTACTATTAGATCCTGGTATTCTATGAAAAAAAGTTATTTGTTATACTCAAGGGAAATTCCCATTGCACGCACGTGCAAAACACATTTTATTTGGAACAGTAACTGTTAAGTGCATTTCCATAATAAAATATACCTGTTCTCTCTGTATCACAAAATCAAGATGTGGTTCTTCGAAATAATTGGAATGGGTCAGATGACACGCAATCGAGCGATATGACACACTGGCGAGCAATATTAAAAATCAGTTGACACATCTGAGCCAATAAGAGACAAAAGAGCCGTGTTATCTGACACATTAACAAACATTGTGATAAAATATGCAATTCAATTCAATTTATTAGATACTCTCATCGTATAACAATACATATTGAGAAGAAATGTGTTATAGTGCATGCAATTCACAATGATATGTATGGATATATACAGTTTTTTTCACAGCTTTCGTACCGCTATAGTTCAATAGTTCATGAAGTTTCATTACGTTAGGTCGACTGTAGTAGTACGGTTTAATATATTTAAATCTCAGATCTCTTAACTGCTGGCATATAAGAATGGTGTGTCGGTATAATATGGGCAAATACATGTAGGTCGCCTGACACACTTACGATGGTGGTGACACGGTTTTTTTTCCAGTGCAGAAGCGATGACCAAATGATCTAACAACCAGGTGAAGGGAGTTTACTCGAATGTGTATATGCGAATGGATATACATGTAGCAATGCATGTGTGCGTCAGTTGGCGAGTGGTTTAGTTGGTGTATAAAGGTACATCGCTGTGACTAGTTTCCGGCTGTCCACAATTGCGCACGGTGGAAATTCATTCCTTCTGTTTCGCGTAGAATACTGGTTACCCTGTTGAGATGTTTTCTCCTACCTCCATTATGCATTAGAGCGGAATATAGGGAATCCAATGTACGCATAATGTGACACACCCACCCCAATAAATTTAATGATGTAGATACGAGCAAAATCCGGAAAGAGTCGGATAGAGCGCCCAAAAATAAAACACAGACAGAAAAAAGCGTACACATGGTGATAAACCTAACTGAAAAAAAATGAAATTCCGGATATACATATATTTCCAAGTGGGGAGGGTGCAAATATTTAATTCAAGTGTATTTTCCTTTCCCAGCGGGTTAGTGTTACTTTGTATTTATGGGGAAGGAGGTATAAGTAGTAAATTGAAAGCAGTAATTTAATTTTTTAAAAGACATTTACCACATTATTTACATATTTTTAAAAGTATGCGAACTCAATTCACTTATGGATACAGAATTCGTAAAAGGATCTAAAACATATGTATATAATTTATCAATATAAGGTCGGCTTAGAATAACTTTAAAAAAGCCAACGAACTATTTCGCTCTAGGCTACACTTCGGGATTCCCAAGTCATGAATGATAATTACTTTCTTTGACCTCATAAATGTAAGAGCGCCATCGAAGTAACGAATGAAAAACTTAGGAAAATGCCGAATTTCCCCCACAAAAGGCAAGTTTTGCGTGATGGATAAATAAAACACGTAGCCAATTTTGTCACTTAAACGACCCGCTCGGGGGGTCTGGCATCGATTGGACTCGGCAAAGTCTCGCCCAATATATGCTCAAATCCCCGTCACTAACATAAACCTTTTTAAGTGACGACACTAGCTACATATTATATAATAAATAGAGAAAATAGTAAATAGTAAATATCTAAAAACTTAAACAAATTTCGGAAATTCACAAAACTCTGACAATTTAAAACTGTTACAAACATAACTAACATTCGATTAAATATGGGCGCCGCCATCTTGTCTGTTGTCACCGAGACGAAGTTCTTATCGGCCGAAACAAACTCCGAACTGTGCCGAGTGTCATCTGAACACCTCGGTTTAAACGTAAACAAATCGATGTTGGTCCTAATAAACCGGAATATTATATGCGAAATTTAACATGCAAGTTAAATTATTATACATCATTATGAACATGCGATGTCACTTTTCCGATATATCTAACATCATGTATGTATTTGTTTGGTAAAATCGAGTTAAATAGACGACTATTCCCGCCGCCAGGTCTATCGTTATGCCCGTTATATGATGCCTATGGAGGTGTTGTCGGACATAAACTAGCATCACGCTATCCCATATCATAGCTGGTCTACGTACGAGCAGACTGGACTATAAAGGCATCAGTTTGAAATTCAACAGAACCCACCAACATCATAGCAGATTAGCTGCATATGAACCAATTAACCGGGAGTGAGGCAAAAATAAAACCCTGAATAATGTCATCATCCAGCGTGTCCATTCGCCAGCCAATGGGCACATTAATATAGCCCATTTGTCCGCGCAATGGCGCCAAAATCGTCATGGGTGCACCGTTCGCACCTCCCCCGTGAGAACTTGTTCGCATCTCGCTGAAGACACGGTGCGAATTCGCGAATGTCATCGTGATCTCTTTTATTTTTGACATTGCTGAAAATGGTAAGTGTTATCAGTTATCAAGTAAATTGTTGTCATGGATACTATATATGTGTAAGCGTTCACCGATATACAACAATAATATAAACCATTCATTTTATCATTGTTAGTTTACCACATTTCGAAATATCGAACTAATCGGTAAGATTTGTTGACTATATTCCCAAAGTGTATTGTAAATGTACCAAATTTCGAAATATCGAACTAATCGGTCAGATTTGTTGACTATATTCCCAAAGGCTATTCTAAATGTTATGTTCGCTACAAGTGCAGACTTTCCAATCTGATTTTCAGAAATATTTCATCGAGATGGTTCTTGCTTGGCTTACACCGATATGAAATGTGATTATGTGATATTTTGAAAGTCTCTTCCTATTCGATAGGTGTTTATTCTAGTGTATAGCCACTCACCAGATACGGGATTATCTTCACAAAATTTAATCGCATTTTAGTTACCACATCGGAAGATATCCTCGAAAATATCAGGATATATCTGGGTATATCAATGACACACGTAACTTAAAATAATCCATATCCTCGAAAATATCAGAGTATTATCAATGTTATCTTAAATGAAACACGTACCTTCAAATAATCGAGTTAACATAGGTAAAACCAACTATAAAGCGCACACCATATACACCGAAATTCACATTATATATTTTATCCCAGTCACCTTTCTCTGACCGACGGTGTAATTTTTATAGAATTCGAAACCCATGTTAGTTGTTGGCAAACAAAAATATGAATGCAATTCAATAGCTGCTATATATATATATATATATATATATATATATATATTTGGAAAGTGTGGAGGGCGCTGGCACAGGTCGGTTATCCGATTTCTTATGTAATTATTTCTATGGAACTAGCTAAATTTTGTTAGGTTGTGTCGGAAATTGACATAAAATATTGTGTTGAGCACAAACAAAGGATAATGATGTTGAAATTGCTAAAAAGCTAATTGAACTGCGTGTTAATCAAGGTCTGAGTCTATATATGGGTTATAGGCACGTGACTGTATTTCGTATTTAAAGATGCCCTGTCGGATTTGACAACACAAAACCAAAGCGGGGGCTTTATCGTTAATATTTGTGTGCATTAATCATAACTGTTGTGCTTCGCAGCAACGCTGGGTGTGTTGCCATTTTCAATCTTTCATAGGCATTATTTTCGAAAATGTCCAAACGAAATTTCATTTGGCCAAACTTTGTTTTAACACAAACTCTGAAATCTAATTAAAAAACCCAAATTGTTTTTGTAACCTGAACGACATGAGAATCAAGTATATAGTATGATCATCTGCTAATTGATTATGTGATAACAAAAGGCACTCATTGCAATGCACTATATCAAACAATGTAATAAATCCGTAATGATGATTAACACTGATTCTTCTTGTGTCTGTCATAAGGCTAAATGGTAGATGGCGGATAGTGGTATATTGTCAAGTAACAATGGTGGAATTAAAGTCCTTGAAGAAGGTAAGGACATAATTATATAGAATGTTATCTTCTTCTACTATATATTTTGAGACTTACGTGGGTCAATATTTCAAAAGTGTGCATTCTGGGTGAATCAAAAACTAATTTTGAAACAAGAATACCGAAGGCAGTTAAATAGTTATTATCAATATACATGGTTGGCAGGTACTGTAAACATGTGCAGCAGTGCTAAAATGTCATTGTGGTTGCCATGGCAACCACAAGTAACCAAGCATTGGCCAAATTTGTGTCATTTGTGTTACTATGAATCAAGGGTGTAGTGCTCTATAAATAGAAAAGTTATTCTGACCAAAACTTGTCATGCTTGACATGTAGGTCATACATATTGACTTCCACATATGAGGCACATGGAGAAAGATCTACATTTTAAGATATGGTCTGTTATCGCTGCTATATGATCAAATGTTATAAATTTGGTCTTAGTTTGTTTATGGCAAATAATGTGGCCATGAATAATTTCCCACTCAAACTATAGGTAGGAGATAAAGTATGTTTGTCTTTACCTGTGGCAGAAACATAATAGCAACAATCCTCACTGGTTTTCTTAAGAGATGCATTTTATTACGGTAACACCAATGACATGAGGGTAAAACCAATTACTTTTTTGGATTTAGCTTTAGAAATAATTCGCCTTTCCTATAAAAAACACAACATTTCAAACAAATAACAAGATACATAACATTAAAAGGGGAAATAGTACCATCGGTGGCAGGTTTGTGAACTAACAACTGGCTGTTGGCTATTCGTGTGTTACTTCAAGCAGTATGAATGCAATATAATCAGATTATACAATTGGAAAGCTCATACCTGATACATTAGTTGGAAATTTCACACCAACAAGAGGTTGAAATTGTTCTCTTAGCCCTTTACCCAACAAACCGGCCAAAACCGGCCAAATAAAGCTTCAACAGCCTAAAATATCTTCGGTCTGTCTCAATAGAACCATACAAATATGGATATCATTGGAACCGGCTCCTTGACCACATTTTGATAGTTACAGTTATGCCCTGTGCCAATGCATTCTCTTATATATGCGAGTCGACCATAGGTCGCCTCGCATATATAAGAGAATGCATTGGCCTAAAAAAATATATTTTTAACACTTTTTTACCATTTTTTCTTACATTCTTTAACAATTTTATAATTTTTAATGTGTTAAGCCAATGCATTCTCTTATATATGCGAGGCGACCTATGGTCGACTCGCATATATAAGAGAATGCATTGGCACAGGGCCATTCTGTTGGGTAAAGGGTTCGTTTGATTTCTCCAACAATTTATTACTGGGGAGTTTGCTGTATTTAGACCAACATTTGCATATTTTCGTAGTTTTTATTTCTTCAAAATTTTGGACTGACATGGCCATTGGTTGGAAATTTCCCAACCTCAGGGGCGTTGTCAGGTTGGAAATTTCCAACAATGGACAGATTGAGGACAGTCTAGATGCTAGGAGTTTGCGATTTTCATCATGTTCAGATTTCAATATTTTCTCACACCTACCAACGCATGGCCTGGTTTGTCTCCTGATGATGTTAGCGCAAACTGATGCTGTTAAGAACAAGACTGTTATTTTGTTTCATGTTGTCATTTTCCCGGTGTTCAGATAATTTGAACCATATCCATGATATGTTTATGAATCATTCATGAACATATATGTGACCCGCCATATCAAAACCAGTCGTAAGTCGGGATTTCTAACACTGAGTAAATACATAAAATATAAAAAAAGATGCCAAAAAATCCGAAAAATATGATTTTTTGGACACATTTGTATATATTTCTACTCTGTCGACATAAAGTAGCATAAAGTGAAGTTTGCATCTATTAGTGTGCTTTTGTAATTTGGACATATAGTGGTGTATATTTATTAAGAATTTAGCTAATTTGTTTGTCTTTATATGCGATTATCTATGATTATCTCTGGAGTCGGTTTATGCTGACATTCAAATTCCTATAGCTTTGGACCACAACAACACATTAAGTGTGCGACATATGTAAAGCTCTTATCACACTCTATAACATGCAGAACGTAACTCAAATAAAATATTTTTCGACTTACGACTAGTTTTGATATGACGGGTCACAATTATTGCGAAATAGTTTAATGCTGGTTGTATTTTTTCACATTAAATATGTATCTGTTATTTTAATGCTGGTTGTATTTTTTCACATTAAATATGTATCTGTTATTTTAATGCTGGTTGTATTTTTAGTTGTTGCAAATCGGCTATGATCAAGATGGCTGTTCATATAGTTTAACAAACACCAGCGCATGCGCAGCAGCCATTATTAATTTTATCAAAAATATTTATGTTTTTGAATGTTTCATTTAGACAATGGCTTTTTCTGAAATCGCTCGCATTAACCAAACACCGTGAACATGACAACTTTAGAAAATAAAACGGCACTTGTTCGTAACGACATCAGTTTGCCCTAACAGCAGCATAGCAATTCAGCACGACCACCAGCATCATAGCATATTAGCAGGACCACTTGGCCAGGGGTGGTTACATGTACACTAGTATAGAAAACACATACCGCCATAACCAGAATGTATAACCAAATACTCCCAAATACTAATAATATAGCAATGTGAATCGAATCCAGCAGTCCCCTGTAGGTTTAACCCTTCAATGACTGGAGCTTCCTGAAATTTTGCGAAAAACCATGTACCAATGCATTCTGTTATATACATGTATGTGAGTCTCCCATTTTTTAAAAAGCATACAAAATATTTCCAACAATATCATCGGCTTAAAGCAGTAAATCTTACCCTTAATCGTGAAAAGTGTCATTTCGGCATGAGTCAAGTGAAATTATTTGGATAGTTGGTGTCATATAAAGGCATCAGTCCAACAGAACAACGCGTACAAGCTGTATTAGATGAGCATCAACCTGCTTAGTTTTCTCTGTATTGTGAATTATAGTGCGCGTTTCATTCAATATTTCGCGACTATCAGTGAAGTGCTACCGACGCTCACGAGGAAATGTGAAAAGTATGAATTCGGTGTCGAATAAGTACAGTCATTTAGTAAGTTGAAAGATAATCATAGAAAGGCTATCACATTGGCGCATTTCGATAAAAATTTGCCAACACAGATTATTGCCGATACCAAGTTCGATAGGCACCGTTCTCGAGCAACAGCAGGGCACAGTCGTGTTCTTTCACCTGTTGAGCGACGTTATTCGCAAACGCATCGTGAAGCTTTAGCTCTAGTGTAGGCCTGTGAAAAATTTCACCCATATGTAAATGGGAAATCATTTGATCTAATCACAGATCATAAAGCTCTTAAAGTGATATATAGTGCAAATATAAACCCTGTGCGCGTATCGAAAGATGGGTTCTGATGATGCAGCCATATGATTTCACTGTAAAATACATTCTTTGAACTGATAATATAGCAGATGTACTTTTTGGGCTAAAGGCCACTCGCGGTAATTCAGAGGAAGATGCAGTTCTGAATAAAACCATACTCAGACTCTAACAGTACTGAGTCTGATGAAACCCGCTATCTGTTGCTATAAATAACTTCCACAGACAACCCCATTCAGTATGACGTCACCACCCACATTTGTCTTTAAAAATAGCTTTGATTGACATAATGTAGTTTCGGTTTCGTTTCCGCGTAAGATTTTTGTTTCCGCAGCCTCTTTATGCCAGTTCCTGTGAGAATTGATGCTACGCATTCTCGAAGATTATCTTCTGCGCCTTGTGGCATAATATAACTAAGATTAATCACGTTTAACAAACTTTAAATGCGTTTATGACTCGAAACAAACTAATATTTACTTTGTCTAATTTCTAAGTTAACATCATATGCCGGAAATTAAATAAATTTACCACATCGCGACTTCTAAATTATTCGGTACTAAATGTTGAGTTTCTTAATAACATTCAATTATATTACATATTAAGTAACATTTGTCAATTCTGCAGTCTTTAAATATGCTTTTCAATGTTAAATTTGCTGTCGTAAAACTCTGAATTTGTAAACATTAGCCATGCGGCGGAAAAGTTATTGTGCTATTTATAACTATTGGGCGGGGTTTACTGGAATCGGCACCGACTGAAGGAATTCCCCTAGTCTTGGGGATTCCATGTGACTATCGCCTGATTGGTTACCTCGCGTTCTTGAGGATATTGTGATTGGCTGGCAATTTCGTAATTCCTGCTGGGAGTAATGGAACATCTACACATTGCCATCAGACTCGGTACTTTTAGAGTCTGAATATGGTTTTAATCAGAACTGAGGAAGATGATGAAGCAGATGAATACGCGCGCTTTATGACAATAGACGCTGCCATAGCAACATTTAGCTCGCGTGAGATCGAAACAGAATCGACATCCGACATCGAGTTGAACAGAACTTAACCCTTTCAGTGCTAAGTCCGATTTTTGTATCAACCCATATTTCCTTGATAATTTTTCAAATTAATTTATTATAATAATGTGATACATTGATGGAAATAGCTCTTAGAGCTCTTTCCATCAATGTATCACATTATTATAATCAATCAAATTATCAAGGAAATATGGGTTGATACAAAAATCGTACTTGGCACTGAAAGTGTTAAAGATGCCATTCGATCTGGTAGTTTCGTACAGTGGAAACTATTCATGGCAAAAGCCGGATAACACTATGCGATTGGAGAATTACCGTACCAGTCAAAAGAAGTGGTATATTAAGCGCGCTATTTTCGCACCCAATATCGCAATAAAGGTGTGCCTCAATATACCACTTCTTATGTCTGGTATTGTAGTGCTCAGATGGACTCGTATTATTATACCGTCAAATCTGCTTCCGCGAGTTGGCACATGAAGGACATTTGGGATTCGTTGGAACTAAATAAGCATTGAGAACCAAAGTTTGGTGGCCTGGCATGGATAATATTGTAAAATATGTCATGGCTGTCAGTTAGTTGCGCGACCAGTTCCACACCAGAAACAATAAGACCAACTGAATTACCATTAGAAGTGTGGTCTGATTTGGCGATAGAATTGTTGGGATCTTTTCCATCAGGACACCATATTCTAGTAGTGGTTGACTATTATAACCGCTATTAGGAATATAACATAAGAGATATTAAGTAGACACGGGTTTCCTCGATAAATCTGATCGTGGTCTTCAGTTTCAGTCAACATAGTTCAAAGAGTGCTGTGAGCAAAATGACATTAAACATTTACCAGTTACTGAGAAACATCCAGAAGCGAATGGCGAAGTCGAGACAGAATGCGTCACTGATTAAACGAATTCGCATCGCGCATGCAGAAGCCTCAGATTGGAAATGTGAACTTAGAAAATATGTTGCAAAATATCGCATTATTCCTCATTTGGCTACCAGTAAACCACTGTTTAGTCAGAATGTTCGAAACAAAATTCCCTCGTTCGAACTGACAGTTACGAACACAGTGATACTGAAGTCGCCGACCGTGGCTCACAATATAAAAGGGCAGATGAAATTGTATACTGACCAGCGGCGAAATACACAATATTCTGATACTGAAGTTGGAGACCAAGTTCTAATAAAACAAGATAAAACCGATAAACTATCTACACTGTTAGAAAATACTGTCGGTTCGACGGTTTCGGGCCGTCATAATCGACGGTCCCATACCGTTTCATCAGTTTGACGGTCCCATACCGTTATTTTATGTACCCATGAAAATTGTCTTAATTAAATATTTTCGTGATTCAGCGACCATATTATATCCCATATAAAAATTATATATAAAATATAAATCCACCATGGTGCGACCATGGTACTACCATGGTAATGCTATGTTATACCATGGTAACACCATGGTGGTAGCATATTTACAATGGTACGAACATAGTAATAGAAAATTCACCATGGTATTTCACCATGATAGTTTGAAAATTACCATGGTGTTACAGTGATAGACCATTTCACAACGTTAACTTACCATGGTTGAACCATAGTAACACCATATTGGTACCATATTTAACATGGCACGAACATAGTAATAGAAATTTCACAATGGTATTTCACCATGATAGTTTGAAAATCACCATGGTGTTACAGTGAGAGACCATTTCACCATGTTAACTTACCATGGTTGAACCATGGTAACTCCATATTGGTACCATATGTACCATGGCACGAACATAGTAATAGAAATTTCACCATTGTATTTCACCATGCTAGTTTGAAAATCACCATGGTGTTACAGTGATAGACCATTTCACCATGTTAACTTACCATGGTTGAACCATGGTAACACCATATTGGTGCCATATTTACCATGGCACGAGCATTGTGATAGAAACTTCAACATGGTATTTCACCATGATAGTTTGACAATTATCATGTTGTTACTTTGGTAGTGCCCAATATTTGTTTTCCTTTTCAAGTTACCAATTTTGACCGTTGATCAAGTAGTTCTCCAGATATCAGGTATCGTTACTCAGTGTTTAACTAACAAAGATAAATACAATTGTATCGTGGTTATACTGTTACTATGCTGAAGAGAGTATGTACAGGTACGAGTTCAACTATATAGTTTACCATGGTAGAATAGAATAGAATATAATTTTATTAAATCTACGACCCCTCACGGGATATGAGATTACAAACATAAACATGCATATTTATATAAACACATATCATAACAGTATTAACCTGAACCATGAATTATAATAACAACGTTAATGTCATTAATGATTAACAATAATAATATTTATCCTGCATTTAACATATTTGATCGTACACCGGTGTGGTCACATGATTTATGTGTACCTAATCTTCCCAATAAAAGTTACCAAAGTTATTTGCAAATCACCGGTTTTACACGTGGCCGGATTTATGCTGACATTTTTATTTCGATAAAATAACTGCAATCAGACGTGATATCGACGTCGAACGAACTAAAAGAGACGATATATTACATAAATAACCATGGCGAATTGGGAGAGCGGATAAAATCAGGAGTAAAAGAGAAGATCGAAATTTACATATAATGAAACTAATCTGCGAAAGCAGTCATGGTGTATTGTTGAACTAATTCTTCAGCTGCTTTCAACAAGTGGACAATTTGTCAATAATAGCTTGAACCTTTATTCTATATGTGAAAGAACGGCGGCTGAAATATCTGCTGCCAAAATTAGATTTGTGCCTGATGACTCCTACAAGGCTAGATGTACATACGGTGTGGTGAACGTTTTTCGCAGTGGAATTGTGGACGAGTACCCCAAGTTAATTCCGGACTTGGTTTGGTGATCGAGACTGTTACCTGTTCGATTGTGGACAGTTGTTAAGACCGTCTGATTTCGGTTCCTTTGATAACCAGACAAGTTTCCATTCTGCGAAAGCGGGCTTAATCATTGCCAGTTTCCACTAAAGTCGAGAGTAGAGATTCATGCCAATCGATTCATGGCATGATCCAGGGTCTGACTTCATTCGAATCCGGGCTGATATTGAAATTGACAGTGTTGTGACTTAGTATCAAAACACTGGCACATTTATTGATACAAGAGGATGCAGGTACAATTAACACGAGCTTCGATGTCAACCAATAGTGACAATAATAACAACAACGAGCAGCTATTACTATTAGAATGTTGACAATCCAGTTGACAGTGTTCTGAATCTGATTGTTTCAAAGCACATGCATGTACATTTACAAGAGAGGATATACATGTACATGTACTGTACGCACCAGTGTAATTCACAAGAGCTTCAATGTCAACAACAACACCGTAAACAATGAACTGACGAATCACAGCGACGGATGATCACATATCTACAATTCCAACTTTACAATTACACGGACCAATTCATCCCGTGTTTATCAATTTTCATTGAAACGTGTGATATGAGACATTGTCATCATTCGCCATGTTATCGTTAAGTTATTACGACAATTTACCGGGAATACACTATTGGTTAGATGTTCTTATCAAACTATCTTTGGCTGACACACTGATATTGATAAGTCTCGTGATACCAGCAGTATACAGTTTGAGGCATCATCATGCTTTAAAATTTCATGGAAAATGTGCGAATACAGGAGAACATTGTCGCCAAAGTCATTGCGCACAGTTATTATGGGAGCTGATGTTGTCTTGAAGGTTCCAATCCCAACTAGCTGTTATTGATATGCAGTACCAGTCAAAAAAAGTGGTATATTAAGCACGCTATTTTCGCGCCAAATATCGCAATAATATTGCAAGTGGAAACGCTTATAAGCATGTCGCCTGTGATATTATTGCAATATTTTGCGCTTAATATCTCAATATTTTGCGCTTAATATTGCGACATCTTGCGCTCAAAATTATGACATTTAAATCAAATTATTGCTTCTTCTATATTGTTTATTGTATAAATAGAGACAATGTTTCAGATATGTATATAATTATAGTTGTAAATGCTATATGTACACTATATGTACACTATATGCACAGTATTTATCTAATATAAATATAACACTATCGGGTCTGTATGAAATTTAGCGCGCTTAGTATCGCAATATTTTGCGTTCAATATTGCAATAATAAGCGCGACATATTTTTGGTATTGTGGTATAATCAAGCCTTTTTCTAAATTAAGCACGCTCAATATCGCAATAAAGGTGCGCCTAAAATTGCCACTTCTTCTGACTGGTACTGTATTGTCATGATGTACGGATTCACCTGTTAAAACAAAAACTGTGTTTACAAGTAACTGGACAATTTCACGCCCTACATGTTACCAAAAAGTATGCCATTAAGATATTTTACTTTTACTTGTACATAAATTTGAGTTTTAACTGTGAAACGCGTAGCTTTGTTCTTTTTATGGCTTAAAAGGGCATGCCGATTCATGTTTTAGAATGGTCGAAATTAGTATTACTCATAACTGAATAGTATCGTTTTTTATTTACAGCCATATTTATACAGTAGTTAGTGAAAGGCGAACACACTACGCTTTCGCAGCCTTTTTCCGGATTAAATTCTACGAGGCAGATAACAAGCTTGATCCTCTGCAAACTGTCTTGTTTACGGTCTTGATATTAAATAAACGGTGTTGAACCGTGACAAATACAACGGTCTGACAGTTACTGGTTACGGTCTGACATATACTTAAACGGTTTTATACCGTGGAAAATGCTACGGCCATTCTGTATGTTTAACGGTCAAATGTTGGCAGCGATGTTGCGCGGTCTCAGACCGTTAAATCGACGGTCTTTTTTCTAACAGTGTACAAACTTCAATAAAGAGACACATACTGTTATCTCTAAGAAAGTAAACAGCCTGGTTGTTGAAAATCCAAACGGTGCAACATATTCGAGAAATTCTTCTCACCTAAAGAAATATATTAATGCGGCGGATATTGATAATTCTGAGATAAACATTACAAACGATAACCTTTCCAATAACAACGATTCGTCTCGACCGAAACGGGAAAGCCGAAAACATAAAAAGTTTGATGACTATACACGTGATTTAGCTAACAAAAAAGGGGTGATGTTATACATAATAATGGCACTTTATATTTTATATGCATAATACAGAAAGCACGCGGTTACTTCCGGTTCGGAAATGCTTGATTTGTTAATTAAATATCGATGTTGAACTGATCATTTAGTATTACAAATACCAGCCAAATCGTGCCTTCAATTACTATTAGATCCTGGTATTCTATGAAAAAAAGTTATTTGTTATACTCAAGGGAAATTCCCATTGCACGCACGTGCAAAACAAATTTTATTTGGAACAGTAACTGTTAAGTGCATTTCATTAATAAAATATACCTGTTCTCTCTGTATCACAAAATCAAAATGTGGTTCTTCGAACTTTTTGGAATGGGTCAGATGACATGGAATCGAGCGATATGACACACTAGCGAGCTTTACTAAAAATGAGTTGACACATCTGAGCCAATAAGAGATAAAAGAGCCGTGTTATCTGACACATTAAGGAGGCATTTCTACTGAAAATTTATTTATATGCTGTGAAATTAGTGTCAAATTGAAGTGCACAGGACACATATACGATATCTTTTTACGGAATTAACAATTTTCAACTCAGTCCGGATATATGACCATTTGATTTCCCCAAAAATGTAAGCCTTAACTCATTCAGTGCCAGGTTCCCTGGGGAAAACGGATGGTAGAGTGCCAGATTTCCTGAGGGGAAAACCCATCATTTACACTAACTAGATATTTACTTTGATTATTCAATATTGGAAAGAATCGAATTGACAGCAAACGTTGATATTATAGGCCCTACTCACGAAGTTCTTTAAAAGTCCAATTCCGGTAAAACAGGGTCATCACAGCTCCAAAATTTCACGTTGCCATGGCAACGAGTACTTCAAATTAACACCGATTATATGAAATTACAAATGTGCTGTTTTATGTGGCCATCTAACTGATATATTCTGTGTAGTTTTAGGCATTAATTTTGATGGTGGAATAACATAGCATTATGTTATGGCAAAGATCGGAATGGGTGGGGGGTGATTAATGAGACCTAACGAATTTTCTAAATGGGATGACTTTTACAATAACCAATTTCCTAGAAAAGCTGATGGCAAAACTGAAAACAATTTGAAAATAATTTGTTTCCGTTCTATAGGCCTGCAACAATCGTACTTGATACACGTAGCTGCATGTATGGCGACGATGACATTTTTGGGCAATCGAAGTAACCCGGTGACAATTCAATCGAATTCAGCACATCGAAAAACCCCTCACTACCAAATGTCGGTTCGATATCTTAAAACATGTAAGAGCAATATATTGACAATGTTTCCTGTAGTAATTTATCATTGTAATTTGGCGAACCCCTTAAGGTGCACATTTTAATTGACGTAATGTGCGCGTTGATTGACGTAATGTTCGTGTTCCTCCATCGTTTGGCGATAAACCAAGTGTTCGGTGGATCAGGGCATGCCCGACTTGATAGCAATCTCCCTTTATGCAATCAAAGTCGGTCTCCAATTAACAGATCTGGACGCCTGTATACGTTGAACTCTCAGAGAGTTTGAACTCTGCAAGACTTTAGTCACGCCCACAAAACACAACATTTTCACCACCTATATGCAGGCGGCTCTATCTCCCGAATGCCTCAACGTACGGAGCTGCCCGACGCTTTTAAACATGTACACCAATAATGAAATTGTGAGTTTTTCGCGCTGTCGGTAGCCAATAATGAAATTGTGAGTTTTTCGCGCTGTCGGTAGCCAAATTAGCCAATGGCTAATCTTTTTCGAATTTGGCTAATAAAAATTTCATTTGGCTAAACTTTTGGCTAAACTTTTTTTGACCCCAAATGGAGACTGAAAGCATTAATTTTTGGCAAGTGGGTTATCAATTCTGTGATGTGAACGATTTAGTCCGAAAACATCGTAAGTGGGAATATATCGCCGACTGTATAAAGGGAAACCCGATCGCGGACAGTACAAAGGGAAACCCGTCACTCTGCACGAAACAGCAAAAAATCATTATTTTACATTTAATCCGCATTGTCTGTCTGGTCACTCACGGGACTCCCTCACAATGCATGTTTATGATGACATTGTATTTATGACGGCCAAGGTTTATGAGCACCAAGTGTAAGACAATAGCTTAATCAGCCACATGTGAATCACGACAGATATTTGTCGTCAATACCGATACATTCAAAATAATATGCATGCTTTTATGACAGATTGCAATTTGATAATGGCGTAACAATATTAAGTTATTAGTTTCCAGATGTCACTTAAATATTTTCGCAAGGATAATTAATATTTAATGATTTGAAGAAAGAAATTGATATAAAACAAAAATTTAATGACATTAAGAAGGACAATTCCGGGTTACCCCCCCCCCCCCCCCCAAATCACTCTTTCACATAAAGATTAATAAATTTTTAATAAATGATATATATAAAAATATTTCTAGTTCATCAAAATTAGTTAAATTATTGTGTATTTTACCTGTGTCTGTAAGATTTGACGTTTAGTCATTAATTGTGAACCGACCAGAAAACGATGATTTAATTTGGCCACGGTTTTTTTTAATTTGGCTAAAAAACATTTGGCTAAAGTTTTTTTCATTTGGCTAATAAAATTTTCATTTGGCTAAACTTTTGGCTAAAGTTTTTTTCGGTCCAGCGCGAACACGGGACTGGGGGAGACCCTATAAAAGCCCAGCTGGGCGGCCCAGCTGGGCGATTTTGAAAAAATAGTATAAAAGCCAAGGATATTTTGGACGCAATAGTGATCTATTATTACTTTTGGACAACTAATATATATATGTCTATGCGAATATCCCGAAAACTTGCCATCAGAAAGCTTTCTGAGCGAATATTGCAGACCGAAGCATCGACGGATGACCGAAGTATATTTCGCTAATTTTTACTCAGTTTTCGCTCATTTTTGGCTATTTTCTAATTCTATACATCAATACAAGGATGTGTACATGTTGTAACACAACAAGTGACCATTTTTTCAAATACATACTAAAGGGTTTTTCTAAGTACATCTTTTAAAACGAGTTTTGAGACGATATCTATCGAATAACGTGGAACCGCCCAGCTGGGCACTTTCGATAAATATTGTCTTCGCAGATTTTTGCATATTTCTACACTTATACACAAATTCTGATGCGCACTGGAGTACAAACATAACAAATGATCATATTTTGTTGCAGGCACCAACGTTTTCTTAAAATTTAAATCATTTGAAACGAGTATGTACATGATTTTAATGAGTGTTCTTCGAACTGCGATTACGAAATATTATGATTATGCATTGTTATATCCATTCGCAACTCAGTAATTTCAGCGAATTTTTTCAATAGTGTTTTTGCTTTTGTTCACTCAAGTTTTCGAGAACGTCCATCCGCTAGTATAGTTCATGGACTTCCACGCTTCCAAAACAAATGCCGGTATATAGTTGAATCTGTCAATGAAGCATAGGATTGAACAGAATTTAAAAAATCCGTGTCGTTCTCAATGGAGGGACCACTGTCGGTCCAGAAAGATGTTAACGGCACAGATGAAGATGTTACCAAACGCTGAGCTTCTGTGCAGTAAATATGCGTATCACTTAAGGAGTTTGTATGAGTTTTCGAGTGTTTTTATGTGTATCTGAGACTGATCAATTGGACTGCGAATGTCATCTAAAATATGAATCCGTAACATATTCGAAATATTGTGTGCATATATATTATGAATGTATTTCAATTGAAATTAATTGAACATTCAGATTTGCGATCTCAAAAAGGTGAATGAATGATGGATAAATAAATAAAGTAGCCAATGCTGTCACTTAAACGATCCGCTCGGGCGATTTGGCATCAATTGGACTCGGCAAAGACTCGCTCGATATATGCTCAAATCTCCGTCACTAACATAAACCTTTTTAATTGACGACACTAGCTACATATTATATAATAAATAGAGTAAATAGTAAATATATATATCTAAAAACTTAAACAAATTTCGGAAATTCACAAACTTCTGACAATTTAAAACTGTTACAAACACAACTAACGTTCGATTAAATATGGGCGCGGCCATCTTGTTTGTTGTCACCGAGCCGAAGTTCTTATCTGCCGAAACAAACTCCGAACTGTGCCGAGTGTCATCTGAACACCTCGGTGTTAAACGTAAACAAATCGATGTTGGTCCTAATAAACCGGAATATTATAAGCGAAATTTAACATGCAAGTTAAATTATTATACATCATTATGAACATACGATGTCACTTTTCCGATATATCTAACATCATGTATTTATTTGTTTGGTAAAATCGAGTAAAATAGACGACTAATCCCGCCACCAGGTCTGGACGTAATGTCCGTTATATAATGCCTGTTATATAATGCCCGTTATATGATGCCTATGGAGGTGTTGTCGGACGTAAACTAGCATATCGCTATCCCATATCCTAGCAGACTGGACTACGACAATGAAAACTTTAGAAATAATAACAGTAATTCTTTGTAAAGGCATCAGTTTGAAATTCAACAGAACCCACCAACATGATAGCAGATTAGCTGAACCAATTAACCGGGGGTGAGGCAAAAATAAAACCCTGAATAATGTCATCATCCAACGTGTCCATTCGCCTAGCCAATGGGCACATTAATTTAGCCAATTTATCTCCGCAATGGCGCCAAAGTCGTCATGGGTGCACTGTTCGCACCTCCCCCCGTGAGAACTTGTTCGCATTTCGCTGAAGACACGGTGCGAATTCGCGAATGTCATCGTGATCTCTTTTATTTTTGACATTGCTGAAAATGGTAAGTGTTATCAGTTATCAAGTAAATTGTTGTCATGGATACTATATATGTGTAAGCGTTCACCGATATACAACAACAATATAAACCATTCATTTTATCATTGTTAGTTTACCACATTTCGAAATATCTAACTAATCGGTAAGATTTGTTGACTATATTCCCAAAGTCTATTCTAAATGTACCAAATTTCGAAATATCGAACTAATCGGTAAGATTTGTTGACTATATTCCCAAAGGCTATTCTAAATGTTATGTTCGCTACAAGTGCAGACTTTCCAATCTGATTTTCAGAAATATTTCATCGAGATGGTTCTTGCTTGGCTTACACCGATATGAAATGTGATTATGTGATATTTTGAAAGTCTCTTCCTATTCGATAGGTGTTTATTCTAGTGTATAGCCACTCACCAGATAATTAGTTGTAATATATGTTTGCCGCATATACGGGATTATCTTCACAAAACTTAAATGCATTCTAGTTACCACATCAGAAGATATCCTCGAAAATATCAGGATATATCAGGGTATATCAATGACACACGTACCTTAAAATAATCCATATCCTCGAAAATATCAGAGTATAGCAATGTTATATTAAATGAACCACGTACCTTCAAATAATCGAGTTAATATAGGTAAAACCAACTATAAAGCGCACACCATATACACCGAAATTCACATTATTTATTTTATCCCAGTCACCTTTCTCTGACCGACGGGGTTATAATTCCTATAGAATTCGAAACCCATGTTAGTTGTAGGCAAATAAAAATATGAATGCAATTCAACAGCTGCTCTCTCTATATGTGTTATAGTCATGTGACTTTATATCGTATTTAAAGATGGCCTGTCTGATTTGACAACACAAAACCATCAGAGGTACGTGTTCTATACCAGAACATAATTAGAACGGCCACATGCACCCAATGATGTCAACTGCCTTGGGTAGAAGGGATGTTAAGAATGCGGGGGCTTTGTCGTTAATATTTGTGTGCATTAATCACAACTTTTGCGCATCGCGGCAAGTGTTTCCAACCTAACTCAGTTAGCAAGGTGATGTTCGAGGCAGATCTAGTAAGCATTGTTTACGCTGTCATATAGACACCTGCAGATATAGACGAACTCTGACTAATCTAAAACTGTATATAAAATCAAACTTCACGAGACAGAAACATGTCAGCTATAACATTTAACCAGCCATTTCAAATAATATTGGATTTAAAACACTAATCGTCTAAACGCTTAATTTGTACACTGGTTATGTAATTTGTTGTTGATAGGCGGGCGCTGTAAGACAAAATACCAAAATGCATTGTCCCATAATTGGATGTGCAGGCTAGCAGTACTTTTGGCCAAAGTTTTTTTTAATTTGGCCAATAAAACTTTTGGTCACAAGATCTTTCGGTCCAGCGCGAACACTGATCTATAAATATATTTATCCGCGATGACCTACGTTTAATGGAACCTCCTGTGGCAAACAACATCACATGAATATTGAAAGGCAAACGATTGACCTTCAGTAACGAAGTAGCATACCCCATCCCTCTCAACCGTTAAATTAGACAGCGATATAACGCGCGATAGTTAATGACACCACCACCCTACCCCTATATAAAGAAGATTTACTCTCAAGTTACATATGCACCTCTCCCATAGTACTTCGACCCAGGACCCATCCCTATTTTTGCAAATATATAGTCTATATCCAATTGACCACACACATATATACAGTATGCCAGTGATAACACGTGACATTGTTTTACCCCCACCCCTCTCCATGATTACACGTATACCATACCTACACCCTCCCACGAATATGTTCTATTCATATACATATTATACTGTTCAATTGATTTATGTACATGTATATAGATTCATTCAATTATACCATTGTATATGGTGATTTGAGAATAAATGAATATCATCTGACCTGATTAGTGTCACCATTCTCCAGTTCTGTGCATCAAACGTATAAGATGCTACATGTATCTGGAAAGTAAGCACACAGTTTACCACCCGGGCTATTTCTATCGCGCCGTATTTGTCCAGAATAACTATCTAATTCAAACGCCGGATGGTCAACTTTAGAGTCAAGATATGTTTCCGAGAAACATATAATTCGAATACCATAGTGCTCGGGTATATGAGATATCGATGCTTCTTATGTTATGGTAAAATATAGATATATGGTTTATTGTTGAACTGTACTCCCAAGGGGGGGGGGGTAGGGGCAGCAAACCATAGTACTATCAATAGTGCAGATATCAGAACAACCTTAATATCCGGCCGTGGAAGAAGTGTAGATACAATTATGCAACACATTGGATTATCCCTCTTGGACCGGAGTCTTGATCGGGTTCATTTGGCTGCGATGGTGCTTGCGAAAACGACATAAATGGCGAACTTATCTCAAAAACACAAATAAACCCATATCGGTATTATTTGAATGTTTGAATAATTTTGAATCAAATATCAACCTAAATCGATTTACCAGATGTACACTCTTTATAATGTGTTTTCACTGCGGTCCGCGCCATAAAACGGAATAATGGGTATAAGTCCACTATGGGAATATTTCAGAATCAAATAAGTCCAATATGAACATATAGGTCGAGTATGAACCTATTTTCACGGGGCTATGTTGAACACAGCCACTATTAACCCTTTACCCAACAAAACGACCAAAAACGCATAAAATAAAGCTTCAACATCCTAAAATATCTTCGTTCTGTCTCAATAACACCATACACATATGGATATCATTGAAACCGGTTCATTGACCACATTGTGATGGTTACAGTTATGCCCTGTGCCAATGCATTCTGTTATATATGCGAGTCGACCATAGGTCGCCTCGCATATATAAGAGAATGCATTGGTCTAAAGTGTTTTTTTTAACACTTTTTAACATTTTTTCTTACATTTTTTAACAATTTTTATAATATTTTTCTACATTCCTTGACAATTTTATCATTTTTAATATGTGTTAAGCCAATGCATTCTCTTATATATGCGAGGCGACCTATGGTCGACTCGCATATATAAGAGAATGCATTGGCACAGGGCCGTTATGTTGGGTAAAGGGTTAAATAGCTTACAATATGTATGTTCTTGAATGTTGTATATAGATAATGACACTGCATTCTTGGATTTGTTTGAGTAAAATGTACCGAAAATGACAACATTAGAAATAGTAACGATATTTTGGCTTAGCAGCATCATTAGTCCCCCACAAATTTCACGGCGATTGAGCAGGACCTACCAACATCATACCAAATAAGCAGGACTACATGGATGAGAACGTTTGGCAAACGCTAACAGAGACGAGGCGGAATAACTCTACTTCCCAGATGTCAAGACTGACAGACGACACACACAAGTTGAGAACAGAAATCTAACACGTTTGCTAAGCACCTTTTGAATGTCCCCCATCGACGGGTTACTTGCCGCATATAATGCACCAGGGGGGGGGGGCGATCCAACACAAATAGGGTGGATAATGGCATAAACGACATGACATCCATCATCTACTGTGAAAGGAATCGGCAGCCTCTCGACAGTATTTAATTTATATATCCAGTACAAAAGGTGACACAATGTCCCCAGTCGTTTCATGGGGTTACATGGGGGTGGTGGGTGTCATAAAAGTATTGCAGACAGAGGGCTGAATTGTTTCAAGTTCAACTTGATTTGGAATCACAACACATCCCCAAACAGCTGGTAAAAAATTCCTTGTATTCTTCTAATTCAGCCTGATTGTCTATATACAAATGTATAAGCTTTTCACATGCATGTTTAGCTAATCACAAATTCTTATACAGTACCGGTCTAATATATAATTATGAAGATACAAATATACCTGAAAATTACCATCTTACTGCTAATTAAATAATAATTGACGTTACGTGTTACTGAATTTCAAATGTTACGACAGCGGAGCCGATATATCGTTCTACCTCGATTAACCGTGGAGCAGTTATGCCACAATAAAATGTTTCGGAAACGTGTTTAGGCTAAAATTGCAAAATACAAACGACTGGCTATCCACGTAAATTAACGTAGGTGGCATTACGTGGTTACGTGCAATTCGATTCTAACTTCGGAGCCTAGTTAGTATATTGATTGAGACATTTAGCCAAATCGGTAAATGTACGGGACCTGTTCATGCCAACATGTGCAATGCATTGCCATTACGAACATTATGCTTAGCTGTTGTGTCAGAGTGCTAATTTTGGACAATTATTTCATTGTTTATTTACATTGATTTGACTCTATCAGATGTGTGGTTCGTTTCTATAGTATTCGCGTTAGGTTCGTTTCTTTGTTAGATTAGGCTTTCTCTAAATTACAACATTTCTTTGTATTAATCAGCTGGCTATTCTTATGCAACTTGTTAATTCTTGCCCAAGCATGTGCTCATTAATTACCATTCATCGCACGTATTCTAAGCTTTACTTTTAATAATAACTTATTTGTCAAACTGCTAATGCCATTGTAGTGATCGGATATTTTATATGCAAATCTGTTAATCTAATCTCGCGTCGTTGATTCACACCTGTTCATGCTTTGTATATAAGAATTTGTAAAACTGTGATATGGCACTCTATGTTTTGGAATTCCAATATTCAGTCACGTTTCACCTATTACAACTGGAGGTCCAATTGTTTTGGTGGATTCCAACTATACCGGAATGTCCGTATATTTGTATTGTGTAAATAAATGCTAATTCCCCAGAAAGACTCAATCTTGATATCAACCCGAAATCAGCTCTATCAAATTGGTGAGAGAATCACGAGGCAGTGTTGCTATTTCCCCAACTGCAACGCAACGTTCCCGGAAGAAAAGAAGAATGACGCAGCCGATACCTGAAAACATCATTAACATCCTGAAGACGTTCGAGTTTCTGAACCACCGACTCGACTGGAGCCTAAAGACGGAGAACGGAGACGTGTCGCTGTCACTCAACTGGAAGAAGGTAACACGAAAATGTAAGTCTGCATCGAACATACTCAGAGACCGAATTCGCATGGAGGATTTTATCCAAAAGAAGGAGAAGATATCAATTAATTGTACCAGTGTAGCTGCGACACAGTCAGATATGATCGTTTCGGATTATGTGGGTACACACACTCAAGTTATTTCAAAAACTGATATTGGTATCACGGTTTCGCCATCGACACCTAGTGTTAATAGTGCTATCCAAACGATACCGGACTCCGTAGTTCAGAAACACGATTCGTCAACGGAGCAGCTTCCGGCATCATTACAATTCCAATCTAAAATCATCGACATCGTTCCCAAGAATGAATCTCCGACAACAAAACCTTTTCAACATTCCCAGTCAGTTAATGTGACTGAAAAAGTTGTTCGAAAACGGCTGCACAAGGACGAACCACAATACCTTATCAAATGGCGCGGACTCACAGCAACTAAAAACACATGGGTAAATAGAGATGATTTGGACTTTGAAGCGATGTGCTACATATCTGATTACCCAGCGATTAAGATACCTGGAAGTTTAGTACCAAAACAGCTACACATAAATCAGCTTCCAGAACCGTCACCCATTGGTAGTGCTCAAAAAAATTATTTCGAATCTGTACGGCGATATGTTCGACAAAGGCTAGAGAATTGTCCTCACTTTGATTTCGAGTCAGTGCGCCGCGGCCTTCAAAAGCGGATGGAAAAAGACAACGAGGACATTCGTTTAGTTCAATATGTCAAGTCATTCAGAAAAGGACAAACCTGAAAAGTTATTTTAACACTCATTCATTTTGCATGAAAACAGAGAAATTGTGGGACCAATTTCACCCGGAGGAGAGTGTGAGGTCAGAGTGCTAATTTTGGACAATTATTTAAATTGTTTATTTACATTGATTTGACTCTATCAGATGTGTGGTTCGTTTCTATAGTATTCGCGTTAGGTTCGTTTCTTTGTTAGATTAGGCTTTCTCTAAATTACAACATTTCTTTGTATTAATCAGCTGGCTATTCTTATGCAACTTGTTAATTCTTGCCCAAGCATGTGCTCATTAATTACCATTCATCGCACGTATTCTAAGCTTTACTTTTAATAATAACTTATTTGTCAAACTGCTAATGCCATTGTAGTGATCGGATATTTTATATGCAAATCTGTTAATCTAATCTCGCGTCGTTGATTCACACCTGTTCATGCTTTGTATATAAGAATTTGTAAAACTGTGATATGGCACTCTATGTTTTGGAATTCCAATATTCAGTCACGTTTCACCTATTACAACTGGAGGTCCAATTGTTTTGGTGGATTCCAACTATACCGGAATGTCCGTATATTTGTATTGTGTAAATAAATGCTAATTCCCCAGAAAGACTCAATCTTGATATCAACCCGAAATCAGCTCTATCAAAGTTGTATCAGCTTAGCTAAGATACCATATACCAATCACAGTAATTGCGTACAGACACATACACACTTTGAATGACAGAGTCACACAACTTTTCAACTTTCTGAGACCAACCTGTATATTATGCCATATATGCGGTATATAGATCATAAGACACTGAATCAATCACCATATTGGACAAGTACCATGCAATTAGGCGAAGAAGGAGAGAGAGAGAGAGAGAGAGAGAGAGAGAGAGAGAGAGAGAGAGAGAGAAAGATATATATATATATATATATATATATATATATATATAGAGGTACGATTTTTCACGAGGTGAATCGCGACGCGATCAGGCGTACAGGCGATCAGGCGTACAGGCGTACAAATTTGCGGTTTTTATATACTAATTCAGAACTCGAGAACCGTTTGACCGATTAGGCTGAATCTTCGTATGTGGAACTATTTTGACCCGGGGAATATTTATACGCTACAGACAAGTTCGTGCTGCGTGATCTTGACCCTCAAGCACTTTACATTGAACGCGCATTCCGTGGAGTAATGGGGATATCCATTTGAAATTTAGTTTGTATAGGTATAAGAGGACGGAACATTTTATCTGCATGGTCACATTCCAAACAGTATTCCCATCACGTGCAGTTTTGAGAAATGTGGCCCGACCGGTTCACGAACTAGTGTCGTGACACGGAAAATTCACATATTACGCCATTTAAAGTTGCGACGAGTAAATATCACGGCATGACTCGTCGTGATTTTGATAACGCAGTCATAGTAAACCATAGCAAACAGGATTTCCGCTACAAGCAATTCAGATTTCAAGAAATGGGATCAGGACGGGTAACGAAATAGAGTCGGGACCCCGGAAATTCATATATTACGCCATTTAATGTGGCGACGAGTAAGTATCACAGTATTACTGGTCGTGATATTGATAAAGCAGCCAGGGTGAACCATTTCAAAACGGATTTCCGCCACATGCAGTTGAGATTTTAAGAAATGGGGTCAGGACGGGGCACGAAATAGAGTCGGGATCCCGGAAATTCATATATTACGCTATTAAAATTGGTGACGAGTAAGTATCACGGCCTACCTCTTCGTGATTTCGATATCACATACAGGGAAGGCAATTCTGTACAGTATTTCCGCCACACGCAGTTCAGATTTTAAGAAATTGGGTCAGGACGGGTCACGAAATAGAGTCAGGACCCCGAAAATTCATATATTACGCCATTAAAATTGGTGACGAGTAAGTATCACGGCCTAACTCTTCGTGCTTTCGATATCACAGACAGGGGCAGGCAATTCTGTACAGGATTTCCGCCACACGCAGTTGAGATTTTAAGAAATTGGGTCAGGACGGTTCACGAAATAGAGTCAGGACCCCGAAAATTCATATATTACGCCATTAAAATGTGTGACGAGTATGTATCACGGCCTTTCTCGTCGTGATTTCGACAACACAGGCAGGGCAGGCAATTCTGTACAAGATTTCCGCCACACGCAGTTCAGATTTTAATAAATGGGGTCAGGACGGGTCACGAAATAGAGACGGGACCCCGAAAATTTACATATTACGCCATTAAAATTGGTGACGAGTAAGTATGACGTCCTAACTCTTCGTGATTTCGACAACACACACAGGGAAGGCAATTCTGTACAGGATTTCCGCCACACGCAGTTCAGATTTTGAGAAATTGGGTCAGAACGGGTCACGAAATAGAGTCGGGACCCCGAAAATTCACATATTACGCCATTAAAATTGGTGACGAGTAAGTATCACGGCCTATCTCTTCGTGATTTCGACATCACACAGAGGGAAGGCAATTCTGTACAGGATTTCCGCCACACGCAGTTGAGATTTTAAGAAATTGGGTCAGGACGGGTCACGAAATAGAGTCAGGACCCCGAACATTCATAAATTACGCCATTAAAATTGGTGACGAGTAAGTATCACGGCCTAACTCTTCGTGATTTCGATATCACAGACAGGGGCAGGCAATTATGTATAGAATTTCCGCCACACGCAGTTCAGATTTTGAGAAATTGGGTCAGGACGGGTCACGAAATAGAGTCGGGACCCCGAAAATTCACATATTACGCCATTAAAATTGTTGAGGAGTAAGTATCACAACATAGCTCTTCGTGATTTCGATATCACAGATAGGGCAGGCAATACTGTACGGGATTTCCGCCACACGCAGTCCAGATTTTAAGAAATGGGGTCAGGACGGGTCACGAAATAGGGACGGAGCCCCGAAAATTCACATATTACGCCATTAAAATTGGTGACGAGTAAGTATCACGACCTAACTCTTCGTGCTTTCGACAACACACACAGGGAAGGCAATTCTATACAGGATTTCCGCCACACGAAGTTCAGATTTTGAGAAAATGGGTGAGGACGGGTCACGAAATAGAGTCGGGACCCCGAAAATTCACATATTACGCCATTAAAATTGGTGACGAGTAAGTATCACGGCCTAACTCTTCGTGCTTTCGATATCACAGACAGGGGCAGGTAATTATGTATAGGATTTCCGCCACACGCAGTTGAGATTTTAAGAAATTGGGTCAGGACGGGTCACGAAATAGAGTTGCCTTCCCTGTGTGTGTTGTCGAAATCACGAAGAGTTAGGACGTCATACTTACTCGTCACCAATTTTAATGGCGTAATATGTAAATTTTCGGGGTCCCGTCTCTATTTCGTGACCCGTCCTGACCCCATTTATTAAAATCTGACTGCGTGTGGCGGAAATCTTGTACAGAATTGCCTGCCCTGCCTGTGTTGTCGAAATCACGACGAGAAATGCCGTGATACATACTCGTCACACATTTTAATGGCGTAATATATGAATTTTCGGGGTCCTGACTCTATTTCGTGACCCGTCCTGACCCAATTTCTTAAAATCTCAACTGCGTGTGGCGGAAATCCTGTACAGAATTGCCTGCCCCTGTCTGTGATATCGAAAGCACGAAGAGTTAGGCCGTGATACTTACTCGTCACCAATTTTAATGGCGTAATATATGAATTTTCGGGGTCCTGACTCTATTTCGTGACCCGTCCTGACCCAATTTCTTAAAATCTGAACTGCGTGTGGCGGAAATACTGTACAGAATTGCCTTCCCTGTCTGTGATATCGAAATCACGAAGAGGTAGGCCGTGATACTTACTCGTCACCAATTTTAATAGCGTAATATATGAATTTCCGGGATCCCGACTCTATTTCGTGCCCCGTCCTGACCCCATTTCTTAAAATCTCAACTGCATGTGGCGGAAATCCGTTTTGAAATGGTTCACCCTGGCTGCTTTGTCAATATCACGACCAGTAATACTGTGATACTTACTCGTCGCCACATTAAATGGCGTAATATATGAATTTCCGGGGTCCCGACTCTATTTCGTTACCCGTCCTGATCCCATTTCTTGAAATCTGAATTGCTTGTAGCGGAAATCCTGTTTGCTATGGTTTACTATGACTGCGTTATCAAAATCACGACGAGTCATGCCGTGATATTTACTCGTCGCAACTTTAAATGGCGAAATATGTGAATTTTCCGTGTCATGACACTAGTTCGTGAACCGGTCGGGCCACATTTCTCAAAACTGCACGTGATGGGAATACTGTTTGGAATGTGACCATGCAGATAAAATGTTCCGTCCTCTTATACCTATACAAACTAAATTTCAAATGGATATCCCCATTACTCCACGGAATGCGCGTTCAATGTAAAGTGCTTGAGGGTCAAGATCACGCAGCACGAACTTGTCTGTAGCGTATAAATATTCCCCGGGTCAAAATAGTTCCACATGCGAAGATTCAGCCTAATCGGTCAAACGGTTCTCGAGTTCTGAATTAGTATATAAAAACCGCAAATTTGTACGCCTGTACGCCTGATCGCCTGTACGCCTGATCGCGTCGCGATTCACCTCGTGAAAAATCCTACCTCATATATATATATATATATCTCATATATATTTTGAAGACCTCTGTCTGTATGTATGTTTGTTTGTTTGTCATTAATACAAATCTACGATTCTCGACCGATCGGGACGAAACTTGGTACGTGTGTGTAGTTTGACCAGGCGGTGGACGTTGTCGTATCGGCGAGCCCGTGCGGCGCCCGCTTCGCGCATGCGCAGACGAGATCTCGGGAACGGGTGGAGCTATCGACTTGAAATTTGCTATGTGAATGTATCTTGCGCCGGGTACAAATTGTATCGGGTCGCCGAGCCCGTGCGACGCCAGCTTCGCGCATGCGCAGACCAGATCTCGGAAACGGGTGGAGCTATCGACTTGAAATTTGGGGTGTGAATGTATCTTGCCCCGGATACGAATTTTATCGGGTCGCCGAGCCCGTGCGACGCCAGCTTCGCGCATGCGCAGACGAGATCTCGGAAACGGGTGGAGCTATCGACTTGAAATTTGGTATGTGAATGTATCTTGCCCCGGATACGAATTTTATCGGGTCGAATAGCCCGGACAACGTCGGGCTCATCGGCTAGTCTCATATATATTTTGAAGACCTCTGTCTGTATGTATGTTAGTTTGTTTGTCATTAATACAAATCTACGATTCTCGACCGATCGGGACGAAACTTGGTACGTGTGTGTAGTTTGACCAGGCGGTGGACGTTGTCGTATCGGCGAGCCCGTGCGGCGCCCGCTTCGCGCATGCGCAGACGAGATCTCGGGAACGGGTGGAGCTATCGACTTGAAATTTGCTATGTGAATGTATCTTGCGCCGGGTACAAATTGTATCGGGTCGCCGAGCCCGTGCGACGCCAGCTTCGCGCATGCGCAGACCAGATCTCGGAAACGGGTGGAGCTATCGACTTGAAATTTGGGGTGTGAATGTATCTTGCCCCGGATACGAATTTTATCGGGTCGCCGAGCCCGTGCGACGCCAGCTTCGCGCATGCGCAGACGAGATCTCGGAAACGGGTGGAGCTATCGACTTGAAATTTGGTATGTGAATGTATCTTGCCCCGGATACGAATTTTATCGGGTCGAATAGCCCGGACAACGTCGGGCTCATCGGCTAGTCTATTATATATTTTGGAAGATCTGTTTGTGTGTTTGTGTGTGTGTAATCGATGGACTCGAAAATGGCCCAGCCGATTTCGATGAAACTTGGTATGTGGGGGTATTTTCGGGTCAGGACTAACATAGGCCTATTAATTTGTCCGTGCGAGGTCAACTTTTCACGTGCCGAGGTCAAATCTGTTTTTGCGCTAATATATTTCAGTTCGGTGCTTACAAATCGATTCGAAACAGCGCGAATAATAACATGCCAGTCATAATAATGACACTATGAGAATCTTTCGTGTTTCCTCTTTCCAACGATATATAATATGTATGTATCCGTTTTAGTTATCTGCCTCAATTATTAAGAAGAAGTGGTACGATCTTCTATCAGGGTAAAAACAATGCGTAACTTCTATGACGTCGTTAGAGGTCATACAGTTAGATCACGTTAACTCTTACCCGGCCGATGCATTTGACTGTTTCAGACGTCTTGGCGATATCTCGGGCACCGATGGTAATTTATCTTTACGCTGAAACTTGATAATTAATGAGCGTGTGTATATGAGGCGCGTTTATATACTTGAGTGGAAATCAAATCGGGTTAAACTGGCGGTTCTTTACGGACGAAATTTGATGCATAGGGTATCTCGGTATCCGCTGGGCCGATTTCCCGGTATCCGCTGGGCCGATTTCCACCATTTTTGGGGTGTTGGTCCACCTGAACTTGAACTTCAAAATGGTCAATTCAAGGTCAAATCGGGTAAAACCGGATGGATTTCGACGGGTACTTTTGTCGGGTACTTTTGTTCGGGCACTGTGTTTTGGACGGGTCAAATCGTGACCCCACTTGACCTTGGCCTTCAAAATAGACAATTCAATGTCAAAGCCCGGACGAAGTCGGATCACCTTCTAGTATATATATATATATATATCTATTATATATTTTGAAAGATCTGTGTGTGTATCTGTCTGTGTGTGTGTGTGTAATCGATGGACTCGAAAATGGCCCAGCCGATTTCGATGAAACTTGGTACGTGGGGGTATTTTCGGCCGTGGACGAACATAGGCATATTAATTTGTCCGTGCGACGTCACATTGACCTTGAAATCGGGTAATTTCAAGGTCAAACGCCCGAATATCTCGGGATTTCGATGAAACTTGGTATGTGGGGGTACTTTCTTATGGCGAGTGCGACGTGACGTTGACCTTGAAATCGGGTAACTTCAAGGTCAAATCGCCAATTTTGATGGGATTTCGACGAAATTTGATACGTGGGGTTACTTTTGTTCACCGATTGTTTTGGACGGGTCCAATCGTGACCCCGACCAGACCTTGACCTTCAAAATGATCAATTCAAGGTCAAATCGGGTAAAACCGGATGGATTTCGACGGGCACGTTTGTCGGGTACTTTTGTCCGGGCAGTGTTTTTGGACTGGTCAAATCGTGACCCCACTTGACCTTGACCTTCAAAATGGACAATTCAAGGTCAAAGCCCGGACGAAGTCGGGTCACCTTCTAGTCTATTATATATTTTGAAAGATCTGTGTGTGTATCTGTCTGTGTGTGTGTGTGTAATCGATGGACTCGAAAATGGCCCAGCCGATTTCGATGAAACTTGGTATGTGGGGGTATTTTCGGCCGGGGACGAACATAGGCATATTAATTTGTCCGTGCGACGTGACCTTGATCTTGAAATCTGGTCATTTCAAGGTCAAACGCCCGAATATCACGGGATTTCGATGAAACTTGGTATGTGGGGGTACTTTCTTATGGCGAGTCTCATAAGCATATTTATCTGCCTGTGCGACGTGACCTTGACCTTGAAATAGGGTAACTTCAAGGTCAAATCGCCAATTTTGATGGGATTTCGACGAAATTTGATACGTGGGGTTAGTTTTGTCCACTGATTGTTTTGGACGGGTCCAATATCGTGACCCCGACCAGACATTGACCTTCAAAATGATCAATTCAAGGTCAAATCGGGTAAAACCGGATGGATTTCGACGGGCACGTTTGTCGGGTACTTTTGTCCGGGCAGTGTTTTTGGACTGGTCAAATCGTGACCCCACTTGACCTTGACCTTCAAAATGGACAATTCAAGGTCAAAGCCCGGACGAAGTCGGGTCACCTTCTAGTATATATATATATAACGAGCGTCGCACAGCAACCGCATTTATCCCGTCGGGTCGCTAAAACATGACAGCTAGAGAGACACGTTTGCAGTTGTTTACCAAAACTAAGAATAGAACCAAAACAAGATCACGTGCCCGATTGGGTCAGTTGCTAAATAAAGATTTGATGGATCATGCGGATCGATACACAAATTCCATTGGTGGTATTAACATGCAGTATTATATGATCATTAATAAGATTTAATAAGTCAACATCTGCCTGGTAATTTATTCGCAATGTTACCAAAAACTCTCAGCAGCATCAGGGCAATATATAACCAGGGTGCTGATCGTTCTCAGTAAATCGGGAGAGCGGAACTATATCGCCTGAGGCACGTGATCAAGTCGTGAGATGGCCAAGGTCTTTTCGCAAGATTCGAAAATTGGGGAAAGTATGTATTTGTTTGAGCTCTCCGTTTTTATTTTGTATTTTGCCAGTCTCCACGATGGTTCGTGTGCTCGTTCTCGGCCATTCTTTCGTTAATCGTCTGGGGTGCCATTTATACGGAGGGCCGAGGTGCAGGAATCTCCCCAAATGGACAAATTTCGCCCGAAAGTTGAACATTAGCACTCATCGGCGAAATGATAATCGTTTGCGACACGTATGCGTCCGGTTCCTGGGTCGTTCGTGGGCGACAGTACGGCAGTTAAGGGTCGACAGCGACGTAAAGAGTACTCTTGAGCGTTTCCGTCCTGATTTAGTGGTGTTACAGGTGGGGGCGAATGACCTTTGTTCCCTGGGTCCGGAAGTGGTCGCCTGCGAGATCGACGAATATGTGACCCACCTGCGGGCGCATTATGGAGTTTCGGCCGTCTTTGTGAACCGTCTATTTATACGTAGTACTATTTCACGCCGATTCTCTTCCATCACATTAGTCGTCCTTAACCACCGGATACAGACCACAAACGTTATGCTGGGCGACTACTTCGAAGGCCGACCCGATACTCTTCTCTGGCGCCAGACCCGACTCGAGAGGGCAGTCCGGTACTTCTTGGTGGACGGCGTCCATTTCAACCTTGGGGGATGCAGAAGTATTACTGGGGCGTCCGCGGAGCATTGCTCCTTTTCCTCAACCACTACTAGTACTTGTATTAAACATTAACCTCGTTGTCACTGCTTATACATGTATCAATATTCTCGGGTCGTGGCAGGGGCTTTGCCCCTCCGTCACTCCTCCATGCCTTTTCGTCGTTTAGCATGGGGGTCACTTCCTTCCCTCCGTAACTCGTCGCAATTTATATTTCCACGCACCAATTCCCCTCGCTTCCCATAAGAATACGGGGTTCATACGTGTGCTTGTACCGGTATATCTTGAAAGTGCTTGATTAGGTTTTGGAATTTTCAAGCCCTTGAATGTCATTGAATTGTCTCTCAAACACACTAAGGGGCTGTACGTGCTTGATTTACGTGTTCAAATGTTGACTTATTGCCACACGCTTGTTTCCTACGCATTATCAAGCTAGATATTTCCACAGCTATATTTCTTCTTTTTACTTAATCAATTTTATCAAGTTATCTATGGGACAATCATCAGTCCGGATCATATTTTCTTTCCACTAGTAGTAGCAATATCTTTTATTTACGTGACAAGTGCATGTTAAATTACAATTATTTTTGTTTAGACATTTAGTTTACATCGCGCATCCGGCACTAGTGGGCCTATCTCACCCTGAAAATAAGAGTTAATTAATTTTTGCATTGTACATCATTTAGTACATCATATAAATATGAATGTTCAGTAATTGGATATATAAATATATGCACACTCTTGATTAAAGCTAGTATACCCTTGTATTTAATGCAATACATGTAATGGTATGGACGGCATTATTGTTTTATTCTTCATTCAAACAAAGCATAAGATGTGCATCGGACCATTTTGTGAGAGCTGGATTCCCTCGCTCGTCTTAAATGCAAATATTTCTATAATCAGTAGTCTGGAAAGTGCTTAAAGTTATTCGAACCATTGCTTGAATTGAAAGTTTTTGAAAAGTACTTGATTTTGGTTTGACATTCATAAGGGGAACCTTGGAATAGTCCCAATGTTTTCGACACTGCCGCCATCCATTTCCCGACAGTTCTCAAATTGGGATTCCAGCGCCTTGCCGTCACTTTCATTACGGTACTCACTAATTTCGCTGCCGAGGGAAGTCGATTATTGTGCGGACATGTCCATGGCTGAGTGTGGGTTTTCTTATCCATCCGCTGTTTCCGATCCGGCTTATGTAATTTTTGGAACCCGATCAAAAATTTGACGTGCGAGTGTCTTCCGTTACGAAATTTTCCTTTCGGCACGGTTGTACAGGTAGAGCGCACTTTGTCGGGCTGTTCATCGGGCGTGTTCCGTGCGGGCTCTGGCCTCCGCCAGGATTTGTTCAATATGGCTTGGTTCCTTCGCATAGGCCAAGTCCGACGGGTTCCTACGCATAGGCTCGTCTTTCGTTCCTCAATGCTACATGCATGTATTTAGTCACCGGCATCCTTGGTCCACTCTTTAATTTCAGCTTGGTCCCTACGCTTAGGCCATGTCCGACCGGTTTCCTACGCATAGGGCCGGGCTACTTGACTCTATATATGTTCCTAATGTTCACCGGCTTCTTTGGAACATGCTTAAATATGCCTAGCTTCCTACGCTTAGGGCTGGCTCGTCTTGTCTTCCTACGCCTAGGGCAAGACGCTATGTCACTACCTAATATTCGCCGATATATCGAGGTTTCAGTGAGCTTGCTTCCTCAGTGTTGGGCAGGCAGAGTTTCATCGTCGTCGGTGCGTTACGCGTAATCCATCGTTTATCCTTCTCGCTTGATTTCCTTCGCTAGGGCTAGCTTGCCGTTTTACCTTCCTTTGGTCAGTCGGTTGTCGCGCCGCCTGTCACTACTTAATAATATCGCCGGTTGCTCCTCCGTGTTAACATGATGGCCTTTGCGTTCTCTGCCTCGGGTTTCGTCGCGTCCTGTCTGTTGTCTGTATGTTTCTGTATGCCTGTTTTGCTACGCCTAGGGCAGGCACCATTCCGGTGTTTAACGACGTCACGTAACCGAGGTTTAGAAGGAAGAGATATTTGAACTTGGCCGTTTGTATCTGTGTGGTTTTAACACCGGACCGTTAATTCATCATGCTACTTGAGATGTGCTCATTGTCTTCCCGTTACATGTCAATCTAATGACCTGGTATTTACATTTGTGGAGCACCGCGTCGCGTGGCCAACAATATTTCTGATAGGATGCCGGTACCAGCGCAGGGCCATGTGTGGGCTTTCAGGTCGGCACAGTTTATTTTGCTCGTACTAGCGGTGTCGGTCCGTCCCGTGTCGTTCCACGGTCGATATTTGGGGTCGCCCAACCCGATTTCCCCGATAGGCACATTTCCATATGGTATCTGGCGCGTAACCCTTTGCCTTCATCTTCGCGACAGGTTCCCTCTGGCTGTTGGATTACAGCTTCATCGTTAAAGTTATGCCTGGGCGCGGTCGCCCTGCCACGAGACGCGCAACAGCGCAGCGTCGTACGGACCACCAAACTCGTCCGGCCCGTCCAGCATCTGTCCGCCGATCAACAAAAGGTCGTAAAACTGGGCGTCGACCTGCAACACGACAAACTACCCACAGAGCGCTGTCCATTTCTCCGCCTAGACGTTCCGGGTCCTCAAGCTGTTCACCCCCTCCCAAACGGGGCCGTAGACGTTCGCGACAACCATCTTCACCAGGTAGTGAGTCAGCCAGTGAGCGTAGCTCGCCCGGTCGTTATGTGCCAGTTTCAGGCTCGTCAGACGTTTCTCGACAATCCATTAACACGTCCGTTAGTCCTGTTTGGGGTGCTTCTGCCACGTCGCTTGAGCGCGAGAGAGTTGCACCCCCGACGGCCGCCCAATTTCAGTCCATTTCGGTGCCATTGGGCACTTCCGTCCCCTCTACAGTGAAGGGTAAAATATGGGGTGACGAATATGTCGACTTCGCAGGGCTGCTTCCGTCTGGCCCCAACCGTTCCGTCTCACAGACCCAGTGGGTTGACTCCCCGGTGGGGCAAAATTTATCCGCAGCTCCCCCTCCACCTCGCGCCATTTCCACCATTGAGAGGTGGTTGGACGCGTACGAAATATTCATGTCCATTTATTTACTCAAGTGCCCTGTCGCAGCCATCGCATTGGTTAAGTATCAATCGAATATCCGCCACTTGGCGGCCGTTAAAGCGGATTGGATGGGATATGATCGTTCTTTCCGGGAGCTGCGGCAACATAGTCCTGGGCTGTGGTGGGACTGTTGGCACTGGGAACTGTATATGCAGGCCCGCGAATTCAGGGAGCCCTCCCTAGCAGGCAGACCATATGCTGCGCGCCACCAGTCTAGCCCGGGAGGGTTCCGGTCCATGTGGGCTTCTGTCAGCGATTCCACGGTGGGCAATTCTGCTCGTTCGCGCGATGCAATTTCAAACATGGTTGTTTTAAGTGCGGGGGGCTCCATAGGGTGACCCAATGTACAATGGGGTCTCGTCCTCCGTATACTTCCTTTCTCCGCAAGGGCCCCGGAGGAGGGCCCCGCGTCGGTTCCCGACCAGCTCCGCGACACCAATCAGCTCCCAACCCCCATCAACGTCGCTAGATTGGCGTCCATGCTTGAGGGTTACGACGACGCTCTAGCTCAATTTGTTATAAAGGGTTGTACATTCGGTTTTGATATTTGTTCTCAGTCGGGTCCAACGGGTACAATGGGCATTGGTAACCTTAAATCCGCTCTGGAAAATCCTGGCTTAGTGGCGGAAAAGTTAGACAAAGAGGTGCAAGCCGGACGGATGGCATGCCCATTTGCGCAACCTCCTTTTCCGGATCTCACCAATCGGCCTGGTGGAGAAGTCTATTTCGGGCACTTTTCGTATGATCCATCATCTCTCTTTTCCGCACGGATCCTCAGTTAATGATAGCATACCGGAAGCAGTTTCGTCGGTTTCTTATCAAACGATTCAAGATGCTATCTCCATCATCACTGATATTGGTCCTTCAGCCTTCCTCGGAAAATTTGATATACGAAATTCCTTCAGACAACTCGCCGTTAGCCCGAGAAACTACCCCCAGCTCGGCCTTCAATTTTCTGGCAAATTTTATTATGATAAATGCCTCCCGATGGGGGGCCGCTCTAGCTGCTTTATATTCGAACGGTTTAGCACAGCTTTGTCATGGATTTTCCAGAGCGTTGGTGTCGGTAACGTGGTGCACGTGTTGGACGATTTCCTCGTGGTGGAGAACGATTTTCTAGCCTGTCAGCATAGCCTGGAAACTGCTTTAGATATGTGCGAATTCTTGGGCGTCCCATCGCAGGGGAGAAAACCGTATTACCAACGCAGACTATTACCTTTCTCGGCATCGAGTTAGACATACCTTCGAAATCTGCTCGCCTTCCTTCCGAGAAGCTAGTTAAGTGCGAAGGCTTGATCAACTATTTTCTCAGCCATCACAGCACTGCACTTCGCGAATTACAATCCCTAGTGGGCCTCCTTAGTTTTACATGTTCCGTCATAATACCCGGGCGTGCTTTTTTGCGTCGGCTGATTAATCTCACAATTGGCGTCAAAAAGCCGTATTACAAAATTCGTTTGACAACCAATGTCAAGGATGACCTGCGGATATGGCTCAGTTTTCTGCAGGCATTTAACGGAAAATCGTTCTTCTTCACGGAACCCTGGGCGACTAATCAATCCCTCCATCTATGGACAGATGCCTCGGGAGCGCACGGATGCGGGGCTATTTTAGGGGTGGAATGGTTAACGGTCCCTTGGCAGTCAGCTGAGAAATCTTTGAATATCGCGATTCTGGAATTTTATCCCATTCTTTTGGCAGTCCGAATTTGGGGACCACAACTACAAAATCGCAAAATTCTGTTTCATTCCGACAATCAGGCCGTCGTTAGCATTATCAACAGTCAAACAACACGGGACGTTCAGCTCCTGCAGCTCCTGAGGCAACTGGTTCTCGCTTGTTTAATTAATAACATACAGTTCAGGGCCGTGCACGTCCCCGGCACGGCCAACATTCCGGCTGATATGATTAGTCGATTTCAATTTCAGGCTTTTCGGCGGCTGTGCCCGGGAGCTCTGGTGGACCCTGTTCCGATCCCATCCGAGTTGACGTTGCAGAACTTAATAACACTGTGACCTTCGTAGTTCACCAAGGCCTAGCGCCTCGGACTCATGTCCAATATAATGGGGCACTCGCCGACTATATGTCATTTTGTCAGGCTATCGCCTCTCCGCCGTTCCCAGCTAGCACCAATACAATTTCGCTCTTCATCGCCTCTCTATACCAGCGAGGCCTGGCTTATAAAACAATCCGCTCTCGTCTGTCCGCCATTACATATTTTAGTAAATTGAAAGAGCTACCCGATCCGGCGTCCAATTTTATGATTCAAAAAATGCTGGTGGGTACCAGACGCTTGCGCGGCTGCCCTGATCGCCGGAAACCGATCACGCCATCAATTCTCAGCAAACTCGTCCGGTCTCTGACCTCTGTCACGGACACAACTTACGCTCAACATTTGTACCAGGCTGCCTTCACTACCGCCTTCTTTGCTTTTGCACGCATCGGCGAACTCTGCCCAACGTCGGTCCGCGACCACAATTTGGTCTTACAAGTCAGCGACATTAGCATCTCTGCAAGGAACCACCGGATGTTCCTCACATTCCGACACTTTAAGCACAATGTCGGGGGTGTTCCTCATCGTATTCGCGTCGGGGCCGGCCGCACTCCTATTTGCCCCATCGATTCCATGCGGCAGTACTTGCGCTTCCGAGGCTCTCATCCTGGTCCCTTGTTTAGCTGGCCCGATGGCCGCCCTTTATTATATGGCACCTTCGTCACAGTGTTGCGGACGTGCCTCACCTATTGCGCTTTAGACCACATCCTGATTAAGGTGCGGATTGGTGCGGCTTGCTGGGCGGCGGGGAGAGGATATTCGGATGCCCAGATACGGTTGATGGGTAGGTGGAAGTCAAATACCTTTCTGTCGTACATCCGGGGTTGATACTGGTCCCTCTTGGTTTCACTACGCTTGAGCGAGTGGAATATCGCACCCACACTTTACATTTGTAAGTCACTTATTGAGTCTGCCCGTCGCTTGAGCGCGGTCAGCCTCGCTTGCCTATTCATCATTGTTATTATGTTATTCCTTAATGGCTTTCTATTAAACTTTGCAACCAAAACTGGGCGCTCGTGCTTCCTTTGCCCGGGGGTAGGCTAGTCGTTCCCCGGGGTGACAGGCTCTGTAGCGCCTTGCTTGAGCGGGTGGGACCGGGGCTGTCATCCAGCTTTTCATCGCAACTTCAGATATCGTTTCACTGCGGTTTCACCGGGTGATAGCTACCCCTTACGGTCATTTGTCGTTCACTCCAATGGTGGCCCCTGCGGCACTTTGTTTGAGCAAGGGCTGCAGGGTACCGTCTCTCCGCGTCAACCATTAATTAATTGTCATTTTGCCTATGTGGAACTCTTGGCCCTTCGCTTGAGCGAGGTCCAGTTTAGATTATTTGACCCACCTTCCAGCACTCACCCCCCCCTTTTTTTGGCGGGATCGAAATGCCTGCGCAGCACGCAGTTCGATTTTGGCGCATTGGGGGCCAAAAAAGGAAGACGCGAAGCAAGAAATGGATAACTGGACAGTGAACATCCTACCAATAATTTTACGACTACCTTTTTGATTAATAATTCATTAAATAAAGGTAGTCAATTAGGCAGACCTGTCTTTGTTGTGTTACGACCCTGCGGGATAAAACGAGCGTCGCACAGCGACCGCATTTATCCCGTCGGGTCGCTAAAACATGACAGCTAGAGAGACACGTTTGCAGTTGTTTACCAAAACTAAGAATAGAACCAAAACAAGATCACGTGCCCGATTGGGTCAGTTGCTAAATAAAGATTTGATGGATCATGCGGATCGATACACAAATTCCATTGGTGGCATTAACATGCAGTATTATATGATCATTAATAAGATTTATTAAGTCGACATCTGCCTGGTAATGTATTCGCAATGTTACCAAAAACTCTCAGCAGCATCAGGGCAATATATAACCAGGGTGCTGATCGTTCTCAGTAAATCGGGAGAGCGGAACTATATCGCCTGAGGCACGTGATCAAGTCGTGAGAGGGCCAAGGTCTTTTCGCAAGATTCGAAAATTGGGGAAAGTATGTATTTGTTTGAAATTACCTCCCCCACCCTCCCCCTTTTTGTTTGATTGGTTGTTTTGTGATCCTGCGGCATTCGCTTGGCACTGACCAGCAGACATCACTAACCAGGGGGTCTAGTGTCTCGTTTCAGGTCCGGGTTCCCACGGACTCCGCTTGTTTGCTTGTGGCCATGGCGCATTGGGGGCCAAAAAAGGAAGACGCGAAGCAAGAAATGGATAACTGGACAGTGAACATCCTACCAATAATTTTACGACTACCTTTTTGATTAATAATTCATTAAATAAAGGTAGTCAATCAGGCAGACCTGTCTTTGTTGTGTTACGACCCTGCGGGACATATATATATATATATATATATAGTTTTCATATTTATGTTGGCCAAATGTATGCAACTTCATAACTTCATCAAATATACGATTGTACTTGGGAGCGGGGACAGCTGTAAGAATTTAAAAGCTCGTTTCTTAATACGATTGTAAATTTACAATACAATACATCATGTTTAAACTAAAAAGTTAGCAGAAACAGCCAACACAGCCAACACACATTACTTACAATCGATATGTGTCTTTGATTTATTTATGAAAGTGACAGTGTAACGTTAAAATATACAGACTATATCACATATCAATTAAAACAAAAGTTCGATTTGACACACCGGGCCATATAGGCCTATAAGTCATTCTGTGTTCCCTAATCTACAACGTTGTGTCAGATAAATTAAATCCATTACTGCCACCTTCATTGATACTACGTGATTGAACTCCAGTTGCATAACCAGTAATGTTCGGGGGATCACCCGAAGCGGATCGTTGACGTAATGTACTTGGCGACAACGTCAACAAGAATAGTTCCGGCTTATATTCCACTAGAGGTATACACTACTACCTATTCAATGGCTCGTATTTCGTTGAATACATGTTCCCCACGTCAATAGGTGTGAAATAAAAACTAACATAATATAATATAATTGAGGGATAATATTGAGGTAATATTCTTACTCAAATTAACCGACTTTTGATATGCATTAAAGGTGATAAAATATATGGAATTTAGTCATCATGTGAATTAATAACCCTACGTCGATAAACATATCTACACGCATATTACAAATTGTCACAAATTCTCGTATGTGTACACTTTACGCGTCGCAATGAATTTCGTCCTCCACTTTACCCGAATCGCACACGGTGCAAAGTATGTGGTCTGCGTCATCTTCTCAGTTATTACAATCGAGGTTGACCATATAACACAAAAACTATCAACACCTAAATATGCACACCTTCCCCAGTATATAAGAGTTTGTCGTCTATAGCTCGTTGCGATTTAATACATCATCCAGAAACAATAAAGTACACTTCTAACACGTAGGTTGAACTTGTTGAACTTTTTCAACAGGTGTCACAAATTTTAAAGATGCATAATCCGATTATGCGCCCCTCGATTACTACTTATTCGGATTCGGGGGTAAAAAATATTTGATTCGAGTCGAGGAACCCACCAATCAAAGCTCAGAGTTATTAGATATCGATTTTTTTAAATATATTGTTTTTCACCATCGATAATTATTAGTGGCCCAGTCAACAGTCGACGAGACGACAATCTCGGACAAAATTGCGGATGAAGATAACTAACTCTAAAATCAAGAAGCTTTCTGTTCATAATAATGCCAAATTTCATCGAACCACATGCTGATAAATAACACGTTTCGGACAATTTTATGCTACAGTTTACAGTGGTTAGCATTAGTTTTGGGCAATTCGTCGATTCTGATAAGTTAAGCGGCATTTCTAAAAATGTTGTTGTTGTTGTTGTTGTTGTTGTTGGAATCTGAATATATGGGGACAATAAAATCGGAGTACCTTTAATATGTTCTAAATTAAAACAAAAGACACCCCAATGGTTCGGCTTTTCGGAAATAGCAAGTTTCAAACTGAATACAGGTTGGAATATCAAACTAGAACAATTTCAGCACATTTTATTGTGAAATATCCTGCAGATATATCAGTCTTGAAGTGAAGAGGGCTTGTCGTCTACCTCGTTTAGATTTCAAACAGCACTTGTATATAAACACACACACATGCCCGAATAGACGCCTTGTTTGTCCAGTCGGGAAAGATGTCGTCCCTATATGGTATCCACGGTCTATCGATGTCAAAGCATAGAAGCATTTATAAGATTCAGGGTCTGGCTGTACCTATAAACCAAGTCTCCTCGGTCAACAACAGCTCAGATGAAATTTCAAAAGCAGGATAGGACTGACAGCAATCACAACCACACCATACATCATCCTGTATATATGTTATGTTCGTCATCTACTTTGTATTTGTTAAAATGTATACGGGAGAGGGGCGGATTTAAGTTGTTAAAACTTGTGCCCCGATCCCTTGTGTAATATTATATTACAATAAAATATGTTTAAACAAACAACAGCTTGTGAAATCGGTTGTGCCGATGCTGTTTCGGGCCGATTCCGCCCCGTTTGACACTGGTTTGATCACGCCGTCCCATCGGGTGGGGACGTTAATGGCTGTCCCGTGTACAACCATGTGTGCACGTTAAAGAACCCTACTGTGGGCAAAGATCCACAGATGAATGGCAAAATTCCTGTCTACATTCCTCCCTTCGGGGCGTAAGCTTCCAGTACGTTGTAGATATGTAGATAGAGTTACCTGCCTAACAGGGTATGTATAAGTATGGACATAAAAAATTCAGGCCTGTCGAGTTGAGTCACAGTCTGGTTCGCAAGCGTGGTAAAATTACTCCTCCAGGTATGTATATATGTAAAAGTACTAACAAGTCCTACTAAAAATACCCCTCCATATAGAATAACAATACTAACACAAAGTATATACAGCCGTGTGAGTGTGTATGCCAACGTCGGGCCATCGGCGGTTCTCCTGACATAGGAGGTATTTACAATATAAGATAAGATAAGATAAGGTTACTCTTCGATAACAGACGTTCATTGAAAAGGCGTACTACATTTACACGCGAAGATCTGCTATTCACTTGGACCCCTGAGTGTGATTAATCAACTGACATGTCCGCGATTATTATGTATTCATTAGGCTATATCATGTGATGTGGTAGAAAAATGATACGATCGTTTAAAATATTGTTTACAGACATTTTCTGTTTGTGTGACAAATCGAAATTCTCTGGAAAAAAGTTTTGTTTTCTTAAAAATCTCGTTACTTTGACATACAACGGACGTCTGATATACGCTTGTTTGATATCATCATTAGAGACATTTCGCAAAATCACGATTACGATTACGGATATTGATAATGACTTGCCAGTATACGGCCACAAATTCCATCTTTACGGAGGTTTTTATGTGAGACGAATTATACCCCACGCAGTTTAAGTATGTGCAGATGTGTCACAAGATGTACCACGGTCCTGCTTTTGGGACGCCCTAACACCCGTGTGTATAACACACGGATACGAACATGGGATCTGAAAGAGAAACCATTACATTTTTCATCAAATATATGTTTAACTGAATATAGTGGGGCATATACCGGCTCACAAATTAACCATCGTATGTAAGTTGGAATGATATAGCCTAATGATCATGCGAAAGGTTTATATTCTTGGAAAAGGCTGTCCTCTATGTTCGTATAAGCAAAACGTCCATTTGACGTAACCCGAAGACATACAAACAAAGAACACTCCCGCCCACGATTCTGGGCGTAAATTATGTTATAGAAGAGTAACGGGACGGGACTCGCCCAAAACAGCATCAATCCAACCGATATCCCAAGCTGTTGAGGACAGAGAAGACTTGGTCTGGTATATACCTCGTTTCGATTGCAAACATCGCCAACACCTACATATGCCCGGAGTCTTAAGATAGACTTGTTGTTTGTCCAGTCGGGGTCGGCTGATTGATGTAGTCCCTATATGGTCTCCGCGGTCAGTCGATGGCAAACAATAATGTTATGTTATCGGCTGCTTTAATTATTTCCTGTGAGCTTCTGTCCGGTCGGTAACGACTGATAAACATTGTAATGAGTATTCACTAATTCCGCCGCGAGCCAAGTTAAACAAGGGACTGGAATTTGGAATAATGAGAACCCGATTGTCGCGCCGCGATAACAGTCTGTGTGTTATTCCATTGACGACCTCTAAGACTTATATGTACATGTACCCACCGACAAATTAAAACGATGATTTACGATAGCTACCCGCATTTAGCACAGGTCCCTGACAAAAACATAGTCAGATATAGTATTGATAATACATGTACCAAAATATAAGACAAGGTTCCTAACTCCCAAAAAGAGTTCCACACGTTCTCAAAAATCACCATAAATGCAATAATATACAAAACTATTATTAGTACAGTTATATTATTATAGTTATTCATTTATTTTAATATACATGTAAGGGTAAACAATAGAGGGCTAGCGACAGTGACATTTCTTCTCTGAAATCATTTGATACCCAGAGCGACAGTGAAGAAAAGGTACGACAGATAATAGTCTTATGTTATCGGCTGCTTTAATTATTTCCTGTGAGCTTCTATCCGGTCGGAAACGACTGATAAACATTGTAATGGGGATCCACTAACGTGTCGCGGTCCAAGTTAAAATAAATAGATACATTTAACCCTTTACCCAACAGAACGGCCCTGTGCCAATGCATTCTCTTATATATGCGAGTCGACCATAGGTCGCCTCGCATATATAAGAGAATGCATTGGCTTAACACATTAAAAATTATAAAATTGTTAAAGAATGTAAGAAAAAATGGTAAAAAGTGTTAAAAAAATTATTTTTTAGGCCAATGCATTCTCTTATATATGCGAGGCGACCTATGGTCGACTCGCATATATAAGAGAATGCATTGGCACAGGGCATAACTGTAACTATCACAATGTGGTCAAGGAGCCGGTTCCAATGATATCCATATTTGTATGGTTCTATTGAGACAGACCGAAGATATTTTGGGCTGTTGAAGCTTTATTTGGCCGGTTTTGGCCGGTTTGTTGGGTAAAGGGTTAAACAAGGGACTAGAATTGGGAATAATAAGGACCCCACTGTCGCGCCACGATACCAACGTGGGTGTTTCTCGGTTGGCGATTTCCAAGTCTTATCTGCGCCCGACGACAGATTCAAACGAGAACCGGCGGTAGCTATACACTGATAGTACGAGCTGTAGAATGAGCCCCGTTCTACAGCTCGGAACTGTAATTTATCCACCTGTTAGCCAACATATTCCATTTACAGGGCGGAACAGTGTTTCCACTGCCAATAATCATTCATACAGACATGCATGGTGCCCCTATGAGATTCGACTGGGTCTCTGTATCAGAATAGCATGTGTCGACTGTATAGATAAACATGATATCATTCCAACTGGCATTAATTCAATTTAGTGACACTGCATATTATAAGGCATTGGTATGTATACACGCTTAAAAATGTATATACACCCCAGTATTGCTCACAATTGGTACTGATACATGTACATAAATATAAGACAAGGTTAGTAACTAAACCAAAAAAAAACAACGAAATTGTGATAAAGTAACCCAATCGAAATTGTGATAAAGCTACCCAGGTTATCGATATCGTGATAAAGTTACCCAGGTTCGAGAGCATTGTGGTAAAGTTACCCAGGTGGGAGAGAATTGTGGTAAAGTTAGCCAGGTTAAGAAAATCTCACAATGTGAACACGATTTAAAAGTTACTGGGGGAAATACTGTTCAGTGTTGGCAAGCGAAAGCCCTCATTGAGTATAAATTAAGAAATTTGAGTATTGGAAAGGGTCATTTTGATCGCGAAATATGAATATTTTGTTGTTAAACATTAAAGTTTATTAACCTCGGTAACTTTGTCACAATTATCGCCAACCTGGGTAACTTCATCACAATTTCGGTAATCTGGGTAACTTTATCACACAAAAAAACCGGTGAGAGTGCGCGTGTAAATCCGATTTTGACGAAAACCCCACTTAACCCTTTCATGCTGGAGCTTCCTGAATGTTTTGCGAAAACCCTGTGCCAATGCATTCTCTTAAATATGCGAGTCGCCCATAGGGCGCCTCGCATATATAAGATAACGCATTGGCTTAAAAATATTTACCTTGATTTTGAAAGCCAGTGCATTCTCTTATATATGCGAGGCTCCCTATGGTCTTTACTGTTGCACCAGCGCAGCTCCCGTCATGAAAGGGTTACGCCCTTTTGATTTTAAGGCGACGATATGTGTCGTTCACCGTTTTTTCGCTTATTGAACCCTTTCAATAATAAAATGGATTCCCTAGGCTATGTCAGTCAACACGTGTGCATTTGAATTGTTTATTATTGATTTTCAGCGATGTACAGCTAATATAAGCAGATGACAGGTAAGTACAAGTATAACAAGAGTCCTATTATTAAGGGAAATGTTTAGAAAATAAGTTCTGGCCTTCGCGATGGGTATTGTTGGTTGTTAAAATAGTCACACCCGTTAAGCCGCCATAAACATGTTATTAATATATAGACATATTTTGTTCTTATACCAATCAGAAATATCACATAAATAGCATGTTATTTACGGGTACGCGGTGTTAGTAAACAAGAGCCCGTGTTATAACACAGTACAGTGTGTAACACGTGCGAGACCCAACACACTTGAACTTTGGTTAAAATTGCCACATATGTTGTTTACAGCACACATACCTAGAACTCGCTCATCGTCGCCATTCAATATTTCCGTGTTGAATGGGATACTGTGTATCATTCTCCCAAATGAAATCGCCACGGTGTTCAGTGTTTTGCTTATCGCACATTCTTTACGTGCTGTATATCGCATCCATACTATGATTATACTATATTATTGGTATATTCTTGAGGAAATTTTAATAATTGGCTAACTTTTATTTCTAAATTATAACCTACAACCCAATCCATCCGTGCCTTTAACCCTTTCAGTGCCAAGTCCGATTTTTGTATTAACCGATATTTCCTTGATCATTTTTCAAATTTATTGATTATAATAATGTATCAAATTAATATAATCAATAAATTTGAAAAATGATCAAGGAAATATGGGTTGATACAAAAATCGGACTAGGAACTGAATGGGTTAATTAAGTGAAGAAAGCATGTGTGAATGTACCCTAATTATACAATCTCCCGACAGGCTGCGAAATCGATTGTGATAGTATGGCGACGCTGGGTGAGCTTTACAATAACATAGTTTCTTTATATGTCAGTTAAAGTGGTGGGCTCTCTTTTATTGGTAACTAATTATTTAGTGACAGTCCCATGTGGACAACGCTGGTGGTTTGCATGCGTTAAGATGGAAATTCAATTGAGGACTATATGTATAAACGTTACGGTGAAGACGCATTTAGATAAATAAACAAATCTCATTAGTACATTCTATTCGCGCGCATTAGGCTGCTAAATGAAGGGAAGAACTCTGGGGTTTATTCGATTTGTCGCCCGCACACTGTAACAGAACTGGCCTTGTGGCTCATAATACGCTCCGAGTGCACTCCGGAGGACGATGACATATTTTATTGAACATCCCAAAATAGAGTGTATAACAAAATAAAGAAATCAGATCATTGGAAGAATAAATTATATACAGTAATGCCCTAAATGATCGACTCCTTAACCACAGCAGAATTATGGGTAGTTTTTCAGGATTTAGTCAGAAATATGCTTGTCGCCATTCATCGGAAAGCTCTCAGTGAGAGCTTTCCGATGAATGGCAACAAGCCATATTTCCGACTAAATCCTGAAAAATTACCCATAATTCTGCTGTGGTTAAGGAGTCGATTATTTATAGCATTACTGTAATGTGTCACTCCCCCGGGTGAAACCAAATAAAATAAATACACGAACACGACGCTCCATATGCAATTCAAAACGACGATAATTGTTTATTGAATATCCCAAAAGTAGATCATGTAATAAAATAAAGGAATTGGATTATTTGGATATTATTTCGTGTGGGGGGGGGGGGGGACATAATTTATCTGGAATGGAATGGTTTTACTCAGACACAATATGTGCAACATGGAATGAGAATTAGATAAATAACATGGCTAAACTACACTCAATATACCCATCATCACCACCGCAACATCGTCTACGCCAATATCACCATCACCGTTACCATCGTCATCGTCGTCGTCCCCATTGGTAGTATCATCGTCATCAGTGTCGTCATGTCTATGTCATTGTAATCATCGTCTGTATCATAATCAACATCACCGTCATCACTATCGCCGTCATCATCACCAACATCAATCTATATTCATTTTGTCATAATTGTCTACACCTTCATAAGCATCATAATCTTTATCATCACCAACGTCACCATCATCATCGTCATCATCATCTTCATCATCATCATCATCATCAGCAGCAGTATCTCAACGTCTAGGTAATACAGAGCGTTCCCAGAAGAGATCGTTGTGGTTGTTTTCGGCGTAAAACTTTTTTGTGATACGAATGGTGTTTATTTACAGTATTTTTCAGGGGTTTTTTTTGCAAGGTTAGCTTAAAATTGGCTTAAGACCGTTTGTAAAAGTTGGTGTAAATTCGGACTGGACATCTTTAAATTATACTCGATTGTGTTACACCCTTATCTGGTACCGAGGATCACAATGTGCAGATAAATATATACGTTAACCGCCTTTATACAGACCACATGTGTATGTCACAGGAAGAGTTTATATCTCTCATAATTATGTTAGATAATATGACCATACGCTAGCGCAATAACGAACCAAAGCTAAACCACACACATGAGGATAGCTGTGGCTTTTAATTAATTATTTTGTTATCAAAATTAGTTTATAGATTCCCTGGCATTCCCACCAAATAAGATTCACATGAAGCCTGTATCCTGGGGTTGTGCGTCAAGTCTATTCTACTCTTAGCAGGGAAGAATTAAGATTTCTGCAAGGGTGGACAAAAAATTAGCCACCTCAGCGTGAGTTCGTATGCCCGAGAGGACCGGTCTGTATACACCCATGTAGTGCTGCCTTCTAATCCACATCTACAACCACGAAATACTTAAAAATCATAGTATCCGTAGAGTGTCAGGTTACACACTTGTAAAGGTACTCACTATAGTAAACATTGAATAATATAATAAATGGGCTGCAGTCGGTTAGGGGTCCAGCGCTGGGGATGAGGGTTCAAATCCAGATGTTTCCATCATGGACTTTGTAACTCGGAATCGTTATCTGGTGGAGTTGCCAGTTAATACTCGATGGTCTGTGGTTTGCCGCACATGCTCGACGAGTTTATCAGCCATTGACATCAGTGTTAGATTAGCCGTCAGCGTACGGATTTCCTCCACCACTAAAACTGGCAATGTCGTGATATGGCCTTAGTTGTTGAAAGCAACATTAACCCCAAATCAATCGATATGATATTAAAACGGTAACACGAAACTGATGTCACAATAACAACAAATATATCAACACAAATAATTTCGACATTTGACTCTATTTTCTGTAATGTCTTTTCTATTTCTGAAAATGCTAATCAGTGCATGCAACGTATCCTCGTGCGAACGTGTTCATATATTGGACCGAGACATTCACATAGGTTCATATTGGACTTATCTGATTCTGAAATAATAATAACAGTAGATGATCGAGAATGTGCTCAAACAGATCGAGAGCTCTTCTCCTTCACCTTATTATTTTTTTTTTTCGAAGTTCAGGTAGGTTAGTTTGTCATATCTAAACATAGCAAATCATCATGTCTAACCACGGCAAAGTATTATGGTGGGGGTAGAGCATGCGATCTTAAATACGGGACATTTTGGGGTACCAGATGTGTCCCTTTAAATTGGATGTTTGTTGAAAGTGCTGAACGGGCCATGTTGATGCACTGAAATGAAGACCGGGCCCGTGTTATATATAATATTAGAGTGAGGTTAACCAGCGTGACACATCGACTCATGTCTTAAGATTACAGTCTATGGCCAGTGTGTGTTCCTTTAAATTAAATGCTAATTTTGATTTTATGCCTGTTGTTGTTGGAATTTACATGTATATTCACACCTGCTCGTTTATTTCAGTTGATGAGACGATGGGAATGATGCCATAGAGAGAATTGCTGGCCTTGAGGCTGCCCCTTTCAGGGCCCAAAGAATTTCTTAAAGCCACATGGCGGTTTGCGCTCCAAACTACAAATAATTCGTGTATTTATCGACCTATCGTATCCGTCCCTCCAAATTACGTTGATAAAATTTGAAGGTTCGAATGAGCCATGTCCGTTTAAGAGACCTTTTGTTTTTGCAAGAAAGTGTTGTTAAATTGTACGATTTATCTCTGCCGGCCATTTTGGGGAATGATATTTCCTTCGGTGATGATGATTGGCCCAGATTGCCAGCGACCCGACACGGGCGTGTGTGGAAGCATGCATGTATTTGACAAAATGTGTAAGCGTTTTAATATACTTTAATGACTGAATAAATGTTAGTTGGTGATGTACACATGAGGGTATGCATATATAGTGTACAATTTTTGTTTTGTTTATAAATGTTTGTTCTTTTATTCAACATAAAATTATAATTGACAGACATGTGTTCTTCGTCAGCCATCACGCGACTACCAAAGACAAGTCTGGCCGGGCCGGTGCACGACCTAACTCACATAGAGCTGTTCTGGTTACACTGGTGTAAATGGGGTTCGGAGTGACATCTAGCGTATGCGGGAGGAATATGTAGGAGAGAATAAAATAGACACTGGACCCTGATTGGTCAATAGCCGTGTGTGCTTTTTGCATAAAAAACCTCTTGGCACAGGAATTAACCCTTTGTAGTGAAGTTTGAATTTTTTGGTGTGGTCTAAAATATGACAGTATTTTTAGTGCGGTTCTGACACTAGTTACGAACACACAAGATTTAAAGGCAAATTCCCTGCTAGACGGACGTGTCTTTTTTGCGTAAAAACGTTTCCCCAAATGTCAATTATTCAGATTTAAAGAACATTTTGGACTCAAAATTTATATTGCCAACAGTATACGCTAAAACGTTAGCACTGAGGCCTATGGAAAACATTTACACCAGTGTAACCTAAATTGAAAAAAGCAAGCATAGTGGACTTATACCCGTTATTCCGTTGGATGGCGCGGGCCACAATGACAATTATAAAGTAAAATATGGTAAGTGGTGAGTTGGTTCATTCGTATTATTTTCCAGCTTTTTTTTTTGAAATAAGCACACGGGCTTATTTGATATTGAAATATTCCCATATATATACACTGTGGAGGATCCGCTCCTCGAAATCTCATTCCGCCCGAGCAAATTTCGATTCCGTTGTAAGTTTTTCCGCTTGTCGACCGAGCAAATTTCAAATTTACCAGCCGAAAAACGTAAAAACACAGATATGATGCAAGTCTAATAACATATTATGTTAATATTTACCTCTAGCTTCAACCGGGACATATTCTCCTATACTTTTGGTGACTAATATATAAAGCCATCAAAATGCTGTACTCGGTGATTTATGTTTTCGCTCCGATTCCCGCCCTGTATGTTCCGTTGTCGCCATAGTAAGTTCAATTGTCGCCGAGCAATGCTCTTCAGATTTCGACTAGAAACGTCCAGTTTTCTAGCGGTAAATGGCTCCATGGGACGGCCCTTAGCTTTCTTCTTCAAAATGATGACGAAAGTATTAAAGGGGCATGCATTCAGACTCTTTATGCAGTACATTTACGGATAATGTTATCAAATGTTATCAATGTCTTCATTTTCCTGATATAAATAGTATTCATCGTTGCAAACTTTCCAACGTCAGTTGCGCGCCGGAAGTAGCACATTTTACTTTGAAATTGTGCTGAGCGATCGATATATCGATTAGCAGTGCAAATAATCAACGATAATACGAGAGGATAACTATGTTTTTTGACTCAAAACGAGAATTATCATGAAAGGGTGGGTACAAGAAAATACCGATTGGAAAATCGATATTTGCGTGCACACCTACCCACGAATGATATAATATCCAGTCAAAATCAGTAGGTTTCCTTTTTAAAATATGCGGTTTCGTGATTTCAATTTACAATTACTGCTGTCAGGCGATTGTTTTGTCGAATTAACTGTAGACGGAATTGCACTTAAGTGCAATAAGAATATTCCGTATCGCGCTTAAACGAAATTAGATATTCCTTATTGATCTTATTAGCACAATAATATCTTCTCTTATTGTGCTTAAGCTCAATTAGAATTGTCCGTATTGCGCATAAGCGCGATTGTGGACTCCCTGTTGCGCTTAAGCGAAATAAGACATTTCTTATTTCACCTAAGCGCAATTACATATCTGGCTCATTCTTATTGCGCTTAAACGCAATTAATATCTCCATCATGAGATCACCCCTCTGTGCAAATAGTAGAATCCGAATTGGCCTACGCGTGAACAGTCAGCAGGTCACAAATAAACTCCACCCATTGCACTATGTACTACACCATTTGAATTAGTGTTTATGCAATGTGGCTAATTGTGCTTAAGCGTATTAAGGAAGATTTTGACTTCCACTTAAGCCCAATAAGCTCTTATTGCACTTAAGCGCAATAATAATATTCCTTATTGCGCTTTTATTGGAGATTCCTTTTTGTGCTTATAATATCAATAAGATATGCCTTATTGAGCTTAAACGCAATAAAATATTCGCTTAAGCGCAATTAGATCTCCCCCTATTGTGCTTAAGCGCAATTAGAGATTCCTTGTTGTGCTTAAAGGTGCATAGTCGGAATTAACGCTCGTACAATTACTATTTTCTAGGCTTCGGTGGTCAAAAATATTTGATTCGTGTCGAGGAACCCACCCATCAAAATTCAGAGTGATCAAATATTGACTTTTGAAATCTATTATATTTGAAAATAAAGTGGCTTTTTGTGTCAAATAATTGACAAACCGGGAAAATTTCATTGAACAAAATGTTGATAAATAAGAGGTATTTGGCAATTGTATTCTATAGTCCAGGCGCTTGGTGTAACAATTGTGCAAAAGGTGATACAAGTATGAAATTTGGCACATATGTTCCTCACGCCCTACCTACAATTTTCAGATATGGAGGCATTCGCGACATGACCTTCCTTAGCAACGGTTGCTAGGCAACTACCCGGCATTGAAGAAATTCACATATCGCTGATATTATGACAATTTTAACGAATGTACTGACTCATGTAGAAAATCTATGGTCAACAAATCCATAATAGTTGTTGTTTTGGTAAGCGTGACTAGAATATAGCACAATTTAGTATTTATGTTGGTAGCAACGGTTGCTAGGGACATACCCAGCATCGAAGAAATGCTCATATGACTGAATATTATGACAAGTTTAACCAACTAAACTGACTCATGTAGCATATCTATGGTGAACAAATCATTAATAATTGCTGTTTTGTTATAATGACCACAATATAGCAAAATATAGTTCTTATGTGTGTAGTAGTGGTTGCGAAGGTAAGACACACCCTTTGAAAAAGTATATATATATAGCTCTGAAATGCTGGTAATTAGTAACATAACTCTCTCATATACACAATATATCATAGAATGTCGATGGATGAGAATTTGCAATCACTTGCCACTTCTGGTGTTGCTGAATCTTTCATTGTCGCTTCACACATAAAGAGAACAAGACATGCCCACCAAGTGACATCATGTGCACTATATGATCTTCTGAACATAGCATATGCTAGTTATCTTGAAGATAATACTGATGACATAGCGCTGACGATTCAGGACTGGTGTTCCCGGCGAAGGAAGGAAAGTCCACAATTAGACTTTTGGATCACCAAATTGGAATTAGAACTACTTGCCTTGACTTTTGTTCGGTCTTTACGTATGGGCGATTTACAGCTCTATGTTAGCAGCCTGCAACAGCTTAAGCCATGTTTTTTTGTCTCAATCATACAAATTATGCTCGTTGGATGCCAGTCCATATTCGAGACATGAGGAATTTAGAAATAACTCAGCCATCTGTAGCCAAAGAGTTTCAACGATGGGAAATTCATTGCAGCAAAATATTACGGAGGTTTAATCGGTCTAACCCAAGAATCAGATGCCCTTTCCAAATGGGCTGTAACCTGTCCTGAAATTGTTAGAGTTATCTCAGAATTTGAGGAATCGGTAGCGATTACAACAAAAGGGGGAATGAAATTTAGTCATCATGAGCAGACACCATCTCAACAAAATAACTTCTCGAAACAAGTAAAAAAAATTGACAGATGTCATTGACTCTTTTGGAAATCCATTATGTGAATCTAACAGAAAGTTGATAAGGCTGCATTCGAGAGAAATAATGCCAGAATCAAGTGTGGAGTGCCGGTCTGAGTTACCCACTAAATGCCGTGTGCAGTATAACACATTTATGAAGGAGCGGATACAGACCGCTTCCAAGCCACTCTCAGACATCATCAGTCGGAATAATGTAAATATTTTTGTTCACTCGACCGCCAAACCGAAAGTCAACACTGATAAATCGACTGTGTTATCACTTAAATCAGAGGTGTCTCTATTTTCTAAACTATACATAGCATGCCAATCGAGAGAGGGAAAGTCTGATCGGTTCTTTGAACACGAGCACCATTCGTTTCCACCATCCCTTTCATCAGATGGTACTTTGAGATTTGGGAGGAAATCACATCTCCTGCTTTGTTTGGAAGAAAGAATAGAAATATTTGCAGATGACAAACCAACAACTGATGTTACGACAATTGACGGTGCCGCACTTGTCAACATACTTCAACCAAGATAATGCAAGAACTTCCGACAATATGCCATTAAAGTGTTCATACCATACATCATATCACAATATGAACAAGCATGTCGTGTCGAGATTGTATGGGACTCTTACCTTGGTAACAGCCTGAAAAAAACAAACAAGGGAGCGCAGATCAACCATCGGGTCTGTTCAAAGAGGGAAAGTGGAGTTAACAAGCCCCATCCCCAAGAATTGGCAGCAATTTCTACGCTCATCAGAGAACAAGGAAGAGTTGTTCGATTTTTTGACAAACCAGTTAATTGCAGCCATTGGTGATAGGGAACTTGTTGTTGCATTGGGCGATCGAGTATTATGTAATCCGATCAGAGATGTAAATGGTCTGGCTCCATGCAACCATGAAGAGGCCGATTCCAGAATCATGGTGCATGTGGCAGATTCATTGATAGAGGATATACTAAACAGTTGATAAGGACTGTTGATACGGATGTAGTTGTATAGGCTTGTTCGGTTGTGCAAACGTTGGGAGACTTCGAGGTATGGGTGGCTTTTGGTGTAGTTAAAGACTTTCGGTATATAGCGGTACGTGATATAGTTAAAAGTCTTGGTCCGGAAAGATCACTGGCACTGCCTGGATTTCATGCTTTTACTGGGTGTGACAAAGTTTCCCATTTCGCACATATTGGAAAGAAAACAGCATGGAAAATCTGGGATAGTAACAACGAAGAGTTCACTGATGCCTTTAAGACACTACATTGTGACCCACACGATATTGATGGAGTATTCTCGACACTAGAGAGATTTGTTGTCCTGCTGTATGACACGATGAGTGCATCGCGGAAAGGAAGACCTCTATCATCACTCCCACCGACACGGGATGCACTGAATCAATACGTGTTGTGTTCAGCCCTCCAGTCTGGCTTCCATTGGGATATCCTACTGAGAGAAACCGAAGGCTTCCTTCTCCTAGCGGTTGGGGTTGGACAAACCCAGAAAAATTGGAGCCCATTTGGACACAACAAACAACAGCGAATGAAGAGTTGCCCGAGCTGACCAAGTGCAGATACCGGAAGCTATGTTCTGACTGTGTGTGCTCTCGGATGGATATGAGATGAACACAGCTCTGCACTTGCATAGCTGGTTGCGAGAACTAAGTGACTGTCTCGGACATTAAATAACCGAACAGTATATTGAGTTCAATTTGTGGAATTTCCCAATGTTTTCATTGACAAAAAAATAATCATTCCTAACTATGCGTTACTTGGATCTTATCTCGTGGTATCAAAGTGTGTGACAATCTCTAAACATTCCCGATATAAACATGGATCAATTGTTAATGCTTGTCCTGTTACTCATTATAATACATCACATCAGTCGATTTATGGCAAAAATGAATCCTATTCCATTATATGTCACACTGATGAAGAATAAGCTGAATAACTGAATATCCTGTCAGGTCAATCAACTCGTTTTCGGTGACATGCTGTTCCCTAGCAAAACTATCAACTCCAATTTTAAATCTTAAAGGTATTTATATTTCCATCAGACCACCCCATCGACCTTTAGTTATGCAATGTTTGCCAAAATAAGCAAAACAGTCATGTCAGTTAAATTGCCAGAATATCATACTAATGGAATATTTTTCAATGGCGGGTATGTCCTTAGCAACTGTTACCGCCGATGTAAGTATGAAATATACTAATTTTACAGCCATACCCAACCTAACAACAACTACTATAATTGTTTTCATCAACAAAATGCTAAATTGTGCAGTTTAGTTTGTTGAAATTGCCATAATATCAGTCATATGTACATTTTTAGTTTTCGGGTATGTCCCTAGCAACCGTTATCACTCCTGTAAGTAAGAAATGTGGTAATTCTCAAGTCAACTATTTAAATTGCTTTCACAATAAAAATGCTACATGGTGCATAATTTTTTTTTAAATGTCATAATATTAGTCATATGTGCATTACTTCGATTTTGAATAATGTCCCTAGCAACCGTTACCACCCCCTGTAAGTAAGAAATATGGGAATTGTTTCAGTCAGGTCCACACTAACAACAACTATTATAATTGTTTTACCATAATAACATACATGGTGTTGTTTAATTTGTTAAAACTGCCATAATATCAGTCATATCTATATTTCTCGATTTTGGGTATGTCCGTTGCCACCCCTGTAAGTAAGAAATATGTTAATTTTCCTGTCAGATCCATATGAACAACAACAACAATTATTATAATTGTTCACCTCATGACATAGTTTAATTGGTTAAAACTGTCACAATATCAGCAACATGTGCATTTATGCTATATCGGGAAGTTCCCTAGCAACCGTTGCAAAGGGTGGACCTGCCGTGAATGCCTCCATATCTGAAAATTATCAGTAGTGTATAAGGACCCCATATGCCAAGTTTCATGCTTGTATCACCTTTTGCACAATTGTTGTGTTTTTCAACACCAAGCGCCTGGACTATTTTTGGGCAATTAATCGATTCTGATAACTGAAGCAGCATTTAAAAAACATTGTTGTTGTTGTTGTTGGAATCTGATGATATGGTGACCATCGAATCGGATTGAGTACCTTCACGCTCAATTATTTATAAATGTTGATTTGACTTCCCATATACATGTACATTTTTAATAAAGTACCTCAAGATATTATAGGAAAAAAACAAAAAACATCGTATCAAAATCAACACCAGTGACGTTGTAGATTTGTTGTAGAATAATTTACTAATTCGTTCTACTTAGGTAATCATTATAGGACAATTTACAATCATGTAGAACCGCCGTGGAGCCAGTAAAATGAAGCAATTAACTGGATTGCGGTATTAAAACATTTATCCATGTCAGGAATCGGAACGCTGAAAATGTGCGTGTCGTGAATCGGAACACTCCGAAAACAGAATCGGAACGAATGTTGGAGTTACTTTTAAGGCAACATGTCATGCTAAAATCCCGTATTTTGATCAACTGTACTTTTAAAGTAACGATGAGTTGTTTGCGGATACACGTAAGCAATTTGTTCTACAAAACATGATCTTTTTCCCTTCGAAATTCACATTTGTACACCATACTTTTCTTCTGTGTGTGTGGATTTTAGTGAGCAACCCTTGTAGTTTAGTTCAGCGTGATATATATGTGACTAAAGAATAAGTAAGTGAAGAGAAGAATACCTTTGAAACAAATCCTAACATTTGAATATGTCATCCCATGAGTTGCTCACTCGATATACACCAATTAGTAAACATGGTCGTGGAAAATCGAGCAAAACGTTCGCGGAATCGGAACTTATACCGCTCGGAATCGGAATTTTGCTCGGACGGAATGAGATTTCGAGCATATCCTCCACAGTGTATATAGGGCTGTTTTAATAACCAGAGTTTATGGCCATATAGAGCGTGTTTGAGTTTCAAATCATGTCAATATGAGCTATCTGGCGTAATTATAAAATAAACCCGTATTGTGTGTATTATCACGAGAACAGGCTGGTGCATCAAGACTTTTGTACTCTTAGCAGGGAAGAATTTAGATTTCTGCAAAAAAATAGCCACCTCAGCAGCTGACCTCAGCGTGAGTTCGTATGCCCGATAGGACCGGTCTGTATACAATAATGTAGTGCTGCCTTCTAATCTACATCTATGTAAGTGTTATGCTCATAATGGAGGTCTTCAATACTATCAATTTATCGCATTTACGTGATCGCCTCTTTTCATTATAGACGCAAACCAGTGACTTAGTCATCAAGTAAACCTCATAATAAAGCGGTCGACGTTGATCAAGTTTGCAGATTCAATTTCGATAAATGATTTTATAGTAATGTAAGCCTTCATCATTTGACGTGGGTAATTTGAGGGAACAAAACGACGTCTTTTATTATATCGCTCTCTGAGGTCCATTCTAATTGTTTATGCTATACAAATATGGAAAAGCTATTAAATTGTGATTCAATTAGATGTCATATAAAGATGTAGATGCCATGAATCTCTACTCTAGCTACCATAGCCGTACGATCCACCAAATTTATGAGGGGGCCTAGATTTTTGTTATATATGATATATTCATGGTTGTAAGTTTTTGTAGAATATACCCTGTATATACACATACATATTACCAAATTAACCTTAAATATGTATAATTCTGGCAGAAATGTGAAAAATACTGTAATTTGCCATAATTTCCTCCTGAAATACCATTCAATTTGCCCGAATATATCTCCAATTTGCCCGAAAATGTTCCTAATTTTGAGCTTTCGAAATTTGGGGGGGGGGGGGGGGGTCTTTCAAAATTTGGGGGTCCGTTCGGCTATGCTAGCAAGGCCCGTAGAGATCGTATTCCACCAGGGAACTTGCTGATGTTCTGACAGAGAACTTTATAACATTGAACAAACAAGGCATGGAATATATTTCTTTGTTAGTATTCGTCCCTCAATAATCTACCCCACAGTATGTGGTGGTCCCAGCCCGATATTGTATGTGTTTTGTGAGTCGATTTAGAAATAAACATTGAATTAATTACCCGGGATAAATTCCATTATTTGCAAAGTAAAATTACTCACAAGGTTCCCTAAAACGTGCAATTTCGAGTTGGGACCTTCACCTACAGTGATATACATAATTAAGGAACAGGTATTAAAATAAGAAATATGTTATCTGCACTGGTTTTTTTTCAATGTTATAAACGTCCATGTGACAACATAAAAAAACCCAGGCGTAGCTATGGATATATTCATGGCATGAACTAATAAAGATGCGCATGTACAGTAATGCTCTAAATAATCAATAATTATCACAGCATAATTATGGGTAATTTTTCAGGATTTAGTCGGAAATATGGCTTGTTGTCATTCATCGGAAAGCTCTCACTGAATGGCAACAAGCCATATTTCCGACTAAATCCTGAAAAATTACCCGTAATTCTGCTGTGGTTAAGGAGTCGATTATTTAGGGCATTACTGTATATTCACACGAATAGTGCACGGCAGCATAATGTATACTGTCGTTGCCCGATAGCAAAATTCCATTAAAAGTCAATGTCAGGTATAAGGTGGAACACAGATGGCGTGTGTCAGTACTGATAACGATGTATGAGGTGGAACACAGATGGCGTGTGTCAGTACTGATAACGATGTATGAGGTGGAACACAGATGGCGTGTGTCAGTACTGATAACGATGTATGAGGTGGAACACAGATGGCGTGTGTCAGTACTGATAACGATGGCAATTGTTCTGGAAACCTAACGCAACGTAACATCATTCGTATGACACAGTCATCGCAATATCTGATAATTGAGGACGCTCTTTATTATCTACCGCTGTCGGGCAACGTAAGCATGGACGACAAATATTCAAAACGAGTTTAAACGCCCTTTTTTGAAAGTCGATACACTGCCATCACACCCTCCTATATTAATGGGTTCATGGGTCCGATCTCACACCCTCCTATATTAATGGGTTCATGGGTCCGATGTCACACCCACCTATATTAATGGGTTCATGGGTCCGATCTCACACCCTCCTATATTAATGGGTTCATGGGTCCGATCTCACACCCTCCTATATTAATGGGTTCATGGGTCCGATCTCACACCCTCCTATATTAATGGGTTCATGGGTCCGATGTCACACCCTCCTATATTAATGGATTCATGGGTCCGATCTAACACCCTCCTATATTAATGGATTCATGGGTCCGATCTCACACCCTCCTATATTAATGGGTTCATGGGTCCGATGTCACACCCTCCTATATTAATGGGTTCATGGGTCAGATCTCACACCCTCCTATATTAATGGGTTCATGGGTCCGATCTCACACCCTCCTATATTAATGGGTCCATGGGTCCGATCTCACACCCTCCTATATTAATGGGTTCATGGGTCCGATCTCACACCCCCTATATTAATGGGTCCATGGGTCCGATCTCACACCCTCCAATATTAATGGGTTCATGGGTCCGATGTCACACCCACCTATATTAATGGGTTCATGGGTCCGATCTCACACCCTCCTATATTAATGGGTTCATGGGTCCGATCTCACACCCTCCTATATTAATGGGTTCATGTGTCCGATCTCACACCCTCCTATATTAATGGGTCCATGGGTCCGATCTCACACCCTCCTATATTAATGGGTTCATGGGTCCGATGTCACACCCACCTATATTAATGGGTTCATGGGTCCGATCTCACACCCTCCTATATTAATGGGTTCATGGGTCCGATCTCACACCCTCCTATATAAATGGGTCCGATCTCACACCCTCCTATATTAATGGGTTCATGGGTCCGATCTCACACCCTCCTATATTAATGGGTTCATGGGTCCGATCTCACACCCTCCTATATTAATGGGTCCGATGTCACACCTTCCTATATTAATGGATTCATGGGTCCGATCTAACACCCTCCTATATTAATGGGTCCATGGGACCGATCTCACACCCTCCTATATTAATGGGTTCATGGGTCCGATGTCACACCCTCCTATATTAATGGGTTCATGGGTCCGATCTCACACCCTCCTATATTAATGGGTCCATGGGTCCGAACTCACACCCTCCTATATTAATGGGTTCATGGGTCCGATCTCACACCCCCTATATTAATGGGTCCATGGGTCCGATCTCACACCCTCATATATCAATGAGTTCATGGGTCCGATATAACACCCTCCTATATTAATGGGTTCATGGGTCCGATATCACACCCTCCTATATTAATGGGTCCGATGTCACACCTTCCTATATTAATGGATTCATGGGTCCGATCTAACACCCTCCTATATTAATGGGTCCATGGGACCGATCTCACACCCTCCTATATTAATGGGTTCATGGGTCCGATGTCACACCCTCCTATATTAATGGGTTCATGGGTCCGATCTCACACCCTCCTATATTAATGGGTCCATGGGTCCGAACTCACACCCTCCTATATTAATGGGTTCATGGGTCCGATCTCACACCCCCTATATTAATGGGTCCATGGGTCCGATCTCACACCCTCCTATATCAATGGGTTCATGGGTCCGATATAACACCCTCCTATATTAATGGGTTCATGGGTCCGATATCACACCCTCCTATATTAATGGGTCATGGGACCGATCTCACACCCTCCTATATTAATGGACTCATGGGTCCGATATCACACTCCTATATTAATGGGTTCATTGGTCCGATCTAACACCCTCCTATATTAATGGGTTCATGGCTCCGATCTCACACCCTCATATATTAACGGACTCATGGGTCCGATCTCACACCCTCCTATATTAATGAGTTCATTGGTCGGATCTCAGACCCTCCTATATTAATGGGTTCATGGGTCGGATCTAATTATTTACTGGTATAGAAAACGTAGATGTTGGTTTTCTGGTGTCAGATCGGACATGGGATCTTTTACTTCGTTGATATATAGCAGCTGAACTCGACAGTAAATTGTTGGTACGGCAGACGTCGTATATTTGTTTTCAATGCCTTGGGAGATTGAACTCAAAGTACAAAACTATAGCATCTACGGGATCATCGTAATTTCATTAAAAACATACATAAATATCAAGTATTCGGAATTGATAAATGCATGCCGTCGCCGGATGTCGTATATAGTTGTAATGTAATGATTTATTCTAGAATCATATTAGGAAGATTAAATGTCATTTGTCGGTACGTATACACCCTGTCTGTTTAAACGGACATGGCGAATTCGAGCTTCCAAATTTGTTATATGTAAATGGAAGGAGGTATATGATAGGTTGACAAATACACTAAATATTGACATACATGCTTCATATGCTCTAAAACATACTTTTGTTCATGGTCACAGCCATTTTCCAATTTCGCACAGAATTTAAACAAACGCTGTTTATTTATACCACATCAGCCATAAACTAACACGGGACGCTCTTTTATGTTGCATGCCGTGCAATTGGCTGTTCATATGAATCATTGATACCAATACTAATATACGACATTGAGTATACATGTCACAAATTCTCCGATTTGGAACGTTCCAACACCGAATCACCATAGCCGACAACTGAGTCTCTCAACTGAGATAACTTCCCGTTGTATTGAACACATCACAGCTGTACTCACCGGGCACTCGAAATAATGCACATGATTCTTCGTCGTTAACGATTTTATAAGAATACTAGGGGATTGCCCGTCAAAATGACTTTGTGACAAACATGTCATGCAGGAAAATATCGTCACCGCTGCACCGCTGAAAACGATACAAAGAAATCCGGCAAACGGTGCGCTGAGATTGTCCGGAATTTGGCTTTGGTGTTTTCTAACGCATTATATCAGTGAAAATATGGATAACGTTTGTGAAACACGTTATTATCTCCGGTCGTCTTGTCCCGCCGACTGGCCTGAAACGTACCGCATGATATGGTCAAAATTTGAGCGCACTAGAACATGAGGGTGATATAGTTTGAGCGCACTAGAACATGAGGGTGATATAGTTTTAGTCGCGCGAGAATCGTGACAGATTTACAGATTATAGAGAGTGTTTGGGGGAGCTAACCCGGGATTCTCGGAAGGAACGAGTGGCCCCCTAACCCCTCAAAGAGTTACAGACACACTTGTCTTTTATATCACGTATTTCAAACACATTGTGTGACTAGATATGCATATATGTGTAATTTTTCACTAAACTGAGCAATCTTTTGCCGATTCTCGAATACATGAATTGTATGTCGCCCAAAAACCTATTTTGATACGTCGGTCACGTCAAGAATTGAATTATAATTTTTACCCACATAATCATTAAACGGTTACAAATAGTTTAATCGTATATTTCATAGACGTAACCTGTTTTCTCACATATATGAATCTTTGATCATCTAGCAACCCAGCACTTTACTGAGCCAATCCCGACGACCCCTGCTCTTCCACCGTGCGAAGAAGCATATAGCCGATTCCACCAATCGCAATATATATGTTTCACCATTTTTCCCTATCTTGCTAGCTATCAAAGTTTCGCAGCTTCCGGTTTGACGAGAACGAAAAAAATTTGGAGCTGTCAATTTAGTTTATAAATCGTCAGCTATCGGAGCCATCAGCGGTACAACTGTGGGCTAATGTGTTCCAGAATGTTTATAGGATAATCTGGAACAAGACACAGGGATTATTTTGTGATATCCTGCTTTATCATTCCCCATTAATTGATTTTGTGATAAATTTTCCCGTACACGTTGTCAGTTCTTAAAATGGTTTTCGTTTTATTAGATGCCGTCAAGGTCGTCAATAAAGAGTGTAACGACGAAAGTGAAGGATTAATTAAGAAGGGCAGCACGGTAAATTGATCAACATAATCAAAGGGATGTAATTTTGCTGACAGACAGCAAAGGCAGATATATGAAAAACCAGCAGGGAGGAGGTGACCGAATCCCAATCATCATAGTCAGCAAAGACGAAAAGCGAAAAACCGCTAGAAAAAGCCAAAAAACACAATTGATAGGAACAATACGCCCAATTGTAATTATTTGACTGGGAATTTGTGATATAACAAAAAACATGACAGATACATCGAATTTTCATGATATCCAGATCACAGAGTGAATGTTGCAATTGAAAATTTGAAAGAATTAAAAAGAATCCTGGACATAATCAAGGGCAGGGGTATATTACTGGAATACCCCAGCGTATCCATAAGTAGACACAATAAAAAGAAAGGACATCCACACCACATAATATTTGCAGCACAGGACGCTCAACTTGAAACAAGTATTTCCATACCTGAATACTAGAATAAACTAACTGAATGCTCTACGAGAAACAACTGGAAACTACTATCGGACGGGGTACATCCAGAAAGTGGAATCAGCAAATGCTCTACGAGAAAAAACTGGAAACTACTATCGGACGGGGTACATCCAAAAAGTGGAATCAGCAAATGCTCTACGAGAAAAAACTGGAAACTACTATCGGACGGGGTACATCCAAAAAGTGGAATCAGCAAACGTTGGCTGGCAAGACTACAAGTGTTCGCTGCGAGGCTGCTGTAGCTGACGATTTAAATTAAATTAAAACTCACACCAAAGGAGGAGCCATGTGGGAAGTGATTTATATACACAAGGAAAAGTGACAATACCAACCTTGTATAACTTCCAAGAAATAAAACTTTGTCAACATTTTTGACTACAATCAAAAGAACAGGTAGTCCACTTGAAGCAGAGATGCTATTATATGTATTAAGGTGTGTAAATTGAACGATTTAACTGCAAATAAACAGTTATTGTTTCGTTTCTTTCAGGGGCAAAAGAGATTGCTCTGTTCATCTACAGATACATAAACAGGATCGACCTACATAATTCAACTCAACACAGCCCCTATAATCTGACAACTGAAGAAAACACTGCAAATGAGTGAGATTGCGCTACACGGTATCCAAAGAGATTGCTCTGTCCACGGTGGATCACTAGGAAACTGTCCACAGATTTTCCATATACTTGCGGAAATAATAAGAGATCGCTTTTCATTTCTAATTGTGAGCTGGAGATATAAAATATTGCTCTGCCCCCCCCCCCCAGAAGGAAGGTCGGTGGTCAGGATGCCTAGAGAAAACAAAAACTGTGTCACATGTAAAGGGAAGTTGAACAAGAATGATAAAGCCCTACTTAGCGATTGAAGGTTGGTACTGCATTCAGTGCTCAAAAATGGAAGAACTGTATAATATGCTAAACAAACATACCACAGATAATTTGAGATGGACGTGCGAACACTGTACATATGCAATGAAGGGAGTTAAGACCATATTAAAATCATTTGAAAGCCTTCAGAAGAAATAGATAGCCACAGAAAATAAAGTAGATGAGTTGGAAAAGCATGTAGTTAAGAAGGAAGAAAAGAAGGACCAAGTAGAAACACCAAACGTGGCATCGGCACAACCGACCAATTATTAAAAAATGGAAAACCGAGAAAGTAGAACAGGGAATCTCATCATGTTCAACCTCCCAGGACGAGACGGGGATAAGGAGGAAAGAAAACAAAGAGAAAGGGAAGAAATTATGGAGATAACACATCTAAGTAACGCAAACACAAAGGACGAAGATGTTAAGTGACTAATCAGACTAGGAAAGAAGGAAGATAACAAGATAAGACCACTGCTTATACGCTTCAACGAACCGAAAATATAAAAAAAATACTCATGAATATGGGCGCATTAAAGGGGGAAAATCCACAATATAAAGATAGCACATGATCTATCACCGATGCAAAGGAAGGACGAACAATTAAGAAGACAAGTAAAAGAAAAAAATGAACAACGGTAATTAAAAAAAATGGGTGTATGTGGTTCGGGGCCATGGAATCGGAGAATTAAAAAATCAAATCAACAGAAGAGACACAGGAGTAAATCACACATAAATTGTACATAAACTATGCAGATAGCCCATCAAACAAGATAGAATTAAAAAGAGCGACCAGTGGGAATGAAGCGGATATTATTATGATAAACGAAGTTAATCCAAAAAACTGTAGATACCCCATAACAAAGGCAGAAATTGAAATTAAAGGATACACACTATATCCAGAAGAGTTCAAGGGAAATAAAGGAAGAGGCATAATAACGTACATAAAAGACACAATGAAAGCAACTGAAATAATCATGGATACATAATTCAAAGAACAAGTATGGGTAGACATTCAACTGGAAAATAAAATATTTATTCTCATAGGAAACATACACAAGTCCTAACTCATCAGCAGACAACAATGAAAAACTGAGAAAATTATTGAAGAAAACATGTAATGAATTGCATATTAACAAATAATTAAAGATCCTGGAAGATTTCAATATGCCAAACATTAAGTGGCATGGGGCTGGAACAACAGGAGAGGAAAGCAATATTCAAAGAGAATATCAGGGACTCTCATCTCATACAACTGAATGACCAGCCAACAATAACACGAAATGATAAAAACCAACATTACTGGATCCGCTACTAATACAATAAGAGGAAATTATAAGACCTTAAATATGAAATTCCACTCCGAAACAGCGATCATTGCGTCATAAATATACAATTGGACATCAATGCCATAACATCGATTAAATCTCGACCATATGGAAACTACAGGAAAGCAAACTACACAACAAAATGGGGCAAGATGTAATAACGTCCGGATGGGAAGAAGAATTTAAAGGGAAAACAGTAGAAGAAATTAAACAATCAAAACCAACGCACCAATTAGTAATCCCAAGGGAAGGGAAGGAGAGTTTGCAATATTGAAAACAACTCTAGAATTAATAAAGAAAAAAAATCGATTACAGGCACGATATATTAAAACTAAAGACAAGATTAAACATAGAGAGTATTGCAAAATTAGAAACCGAGTGAAGAAAGCCATAAAGATGGAAAGAAAAAGAGGGAAACCACAATAGCAAAGGCAGCAAACGCAAACAATAAAGCATTCTGGAACTTCGTGAATTCAAAGAGGAAGACGAAGGAATCAATACCATATATAATTACAACCAACGCAGATGGCTCCCAAAATAAGGCCGAAACAGACAGAAAAAGGCTATGGCGTTATCCAAATTATTCAATAGTTTTTGACAGAAGAACCACACGGTTCACTACGAGGATTGAACATACCAGAAATAGAAATCGAACACAACATAGACGAACTATCAGGAGAAGAGGTAAGGAAAGTACTGCTAGCGACAAACATAAATAATGCACCAGGACCAGATGAAATCCATCCAAGAGTATTAAAGTAGTTGGCATATGATATACACAGACCACTAATAGCCATATATAATGCACCGCTTAAACAAGGAAAAGTACCAGACACGTGGAAAATGGGCCAAATAGCAGCAATATACAAGAATGGAAGAAAGAGCGATCCTACAAATTACAGAACAGTAAGTCTTACCAAATTTATATGCAAAATAATGGATAAGATAATTAGAAAAAACTACTAGATCATACAAAGACAAATAACATACTAAGCAAGAAACAATTTGGTTTCATAGGAGGGAGATTAACAACACTAGAACTCTTAAAAATAACAGATGAATGGACAAGGACCATAAAGGGGAAAAGAAAATATTGATCTGGACAAAGAGGCGCAAGCCTGTGTCCAGTTACCACATAAGGTAACATAAAGTAAACGGTATCACATTGACCGAGCCAATAGACAGATCTGCATCCAGGCGTTAACCACGCATCCTAATCGAATTTCCTACCTCGGGACGCTGGTTAGACAACCTATCATAATGTCTTGTAGCAGTAAGGCTAAGGCAACTCTCGCTGATATACCAGAAAATTTCGTGAATACATTCTTCAGGTAGGAATGAAATATTATATGGAAGCCTACGTGCATGAAATATCCATATGAAAATGTGCTTTTTTATCAGCTTTATGATGATTCCGAACTTTCGTGAGCCCATATTCTAAATTTAAGCATCTATATTTTCAGGAGCAGTGTGTGTTGTTCCCATGTTTTGGGTGTGATATCATATTTGCAGCAATGGAACTATTAAGTTTCAAGAAAATATCGTCGGAACTGTGCATTTCCCTCCCCAACAGTGGTTCAAACCAAGGGGACATAAAAACTGAGTATGTGCCAGTAACATTCGCATAGTTAGACCCCAGCTGAACAGAAAAGGGAAACACAATGAAAGTGGCCTTATGGATATGTGCAACAACTATTGACAGCCAATAAGGTTACCATCTTTACTTCCTGGCGGCGAAATCGTTTTTTATATCAGGAAGCAAAGCGCTCACATTATGATGCAACATATAATGACAGGAAAGAGCTAATGTGTGTGCGTACAGTGTACATGTTATCACGGCTCAACTTGCATTGGCCGAGGGGCTGCAACCCTAAACAGAATCAATATATTCGTTAGCGAGTGAGAAAAAAACACAATACTTCATCCTTTTTGTATGGCAGATAAGTAAACATTGCGCGCGACTCTTTGTTATTCCAATTATAAGCACAATGAGTCATTAATGACACACGAGTAAACCAAACGAGCCAACACCTCGTAGTAATGAATCCGCGCACTTAGTTGTCGTAAACCAGGCAATTCTTTATGGATTGGCCATTTATAAATGGACAATCCGTACCTAAATTTTCATTAATTAATGGTCAATCCGACCACGCGTGGCACGCGAACTTGGGATTGTCCATTTAGAAAGAACCATTAACGCTAATCATTTAATTTAATTTGTATTAACTAAATAACGGAGATATTTGAAGAAGTGTTTTTGACGAAATAACGGAGATATTTGAAGAAGTGTTTTTAAAGAGCTGATCGTGATTGCACTGCATACATACCAAGGCGGCATGCCGCTCCGCAAACGCCGTTTGTAAGGTCCTAAAGGGCCGACACTCCCTTTCCTTCACCCGGGGGTCTTTACTGAATGATCAGATAAACAAAGAAAACAAAATAAATTGACATTAAATTTGACATAGATTCTTCTATTTTGTCTTGGTGAAGGCCACTCCGAAGATGATGGAGTGGCTGTTGCTATGGCTAACATATATTCTTCGTAGGCATGACACAGTACTGGTTTGTCAGCTTATATTGTTTATTACGCGCGCCGCGTGTATACTAATGTAGATATTCTTGTTGCGCATGGGGGTTTCATTTATAGAGTCCGGTAAAAGGTGTAATTGGAAATTTCAATTTCGTTTATTGTCGTTAACATTATGTCAGTAATGTTGATTTTTGGTTTGTGATAAGCTATGCCAATTACAAAAATAAAAGAAATGAAAAAGATAATTTGTAAGTCTTATATTTCAACTTTTATAGACATTTTTCGTTCTGCAGCACATTGGGGGTTGTGGTCGGAGACGACCGAGTCGGCCGCCGGTTCGTTAATTAGGTACTGGTTGTTATTGTTATTTTAACTGAATTCTGAGTTGGTCATTCGCAAAACCAATATATTTTATATTCTATAATTACAATCATGGGTATATAATATATGATCTTGAGCGCGTTACCATTTCTGACATTGGTTTTCTTGTTAATACTCTGATCTGGTCGATAGTGCTACTAGCCTGCTGAGTGGTGAGGGACGACGCTGATGTCTGCTCACTCCTCTTTGGAGACACCGGAGATTGTGGAGTGAAGTCTGAGACATCAGGATTTGGATACGGAGGTAGTGGTGGTGGTGTCTCCATCATCACCACGAAGTCGGCGGCAGGGACGATCGTGGTTTAGTTTAAACATATTTATTTGTCTAATTTATATAACACATGATATGTAACACATACATTTGTTTATACAGATAACGGGATTGGAGGACAAGTGCCGACTCACTTATGGGTACCCCCTCTCCCATATGTGGTGACATGTCGTTTCCGCTGGTTGTATACCATAATCGGGTGAGGAATTACCGCCCGGGCGCCCCCATCGGCCGGTGGACACTATATCTCGTTTTAATGTAGCAACATACCACCTGAGGACAACATAGAAAATTTTACTCGCTCGCTCGTCTCCGGTCGGTGTTATTAACACCACAAGTGCCGATATTGGATAAGAGAGCCCGGGTGTCTTCGTGTGGTTTCGGACAGTATATTTTGTTGATGGGCGTTAGTACAATACCACCTGAGTGTGACATCCAAATAATGACTCGCTGACGTGTCCACGGCCGATGTTATTAACCCCTGGGAGAGGCTGGGACCGCACGGGTGCCCCCATGGACACTATATCTTGACGTTATAAGGTAGCGACATACCACCTGAGGGAAACCTAGAAAATTTTACTCGCTCGCTTTTCGGACATTATCCTTTGATGATGCACGGTAGTGCAATATCACCTGAGTGTCACATCCATATATTGACTCACTGAAGCGTCCACGGCCGGTGTTATTAACCTCTCAAAATCCGGTAAAATACCATATAAAAAGATCCCAGGCCGGGCGCCCCAAAGGGCCCGTGAACACTATATATCGGTGTTATAAGGTAGCGACATACCCCATGAGGCCATGTATCCACCGACCCATTGGGGCGCCCGGGCGGTCCCGGCCTCTCATTGTTGATACAGTATTTTACCGGATTTTGAGGGCTTAATAACATCGGCCGTGGACGAGTCAATATTTGGAAGTCAGTCAGGTGGTATTGCACTATCGCGCATCACCAAAATATACTGACAGAAACCACACGAAGACACCCGGGCTGGGCTCTCTAAGTCAATATCGGCATTTGCGGGTTTAATAACATCGACCGGAGACGAGAAAACGAATAAAATTTTCTATGTTGACTTCATGAGGTATGTCGCTACTGTATAACGTCGATATATAGTGTCCACGGATTTTGAGGGGTTAATCACACGGGCCGTGGAGGCGTCAGCGATTCAATATTTGGAAGTCACACTCAGGTTGTATTGCACTACCACGCATCACCATCGGACTCTCTCATGCAGTGTTTCTATATAGTGTCTACGGGCCCATTTGGGTCCCGGGTTCTTATTGTTGATACGGTATTTTAGCGGATTTTGAGGGGTTAATAGCATCCGCCGTGGACGCGTCAGCGGGTCAGTATTTGGAAGTCACACTCATGTGGTATTTCACTACCGCACATCATCAAAATATACTGTCCGAACTCACACAAAGACACCCGGGCGACCCTAGCCAATATCGGCGTTTGCGGTGTTAATAACACCGACAGGAGACGAGCGAGCGAGTAAAATTTTCTAGGTTGACTTCATGGGGTATGTCGCTACCGTATAACGTCAATATATAGTGTCCACGTGCCCATGGGAGCGCCCGGGATTTTTGTTTATATAGTATTTTACCGGATTTTGAGGGGTTAATAAAATCGTCAGCGAGTCAATATTTGGATGTCACACTCAGGCTCTCCCGAGCTAACTTAGCCAATATCTGTATTTGTGAGGTTAATAACACCGGCCAGAGACGAGCAAGTAAAATTCTAGGTTGCCCTCGGGTGGTATGTCTCTACCTTATAACGTCGAGATATAGTGTCAACGGCCCATGGTGGCGCCCGGGCGGTAATTAGGTCAGGTATTCAGAAAACACTGGCCCGATTCGTCATCTCAAGTTTAAACCTGGTCTACGTAAACCTCTAGGTTTAAACCGCCGTGAGTCAGCAAAATCCGTGGTTTAAACCCGCGACCGCAGGTCTAAGTGACGCATTCGTCATCTCTGGTTTAAACCTGGTCCACCCATACCAGTGGTTTAGCAGTAGTGTCTCTGTATCGTCGATATAATTAATCGAACTTTCCTAATGCGGACCGCCTCGTTTTATTGATAGCGGAAATCAATAATTACGACATCGACCATATTTTGATTGGAAATGTATAAGCGAGAAGCACTGACACATACAAAGCGTGTGGGGATAAGTTTTTTGTCAATTTCGATATATTGTTTGCATCTGATAAGCTTAAACCGGCAACTAAACCATCTAATTCGGCGGTCCAGCTAAACCAGCTTTACCGAGGCTAAACTTGAGATGAAGAACCCGTCTTTTCTTCATCACGGTTTAGAATTGTCAAACAATCAATCAAAGGGTGGAGCTGTAAATTATCTCGAGTGAAGGCGTGTCTAAGTGGCGGCTGCCGACTGGTGTTATCATGTCACAGTGGATTCATTCGCACGCGAGCTTTGCTCATATATGGACATGTTCCTTCAATTTGATTTTTACAACTATCTTATGGGTTTTTTTTTGGCTTGTGGCAATCACAAATACTGGTGTTTTCTACGAATTCATTTGAAGGGTTCAACGTTTTAATTTTGACACCAAAACGAAAACCAGATATGCTATACACATAGTTTGCAATCCTAAACTTATATTGCTATGAGTCAAATTTGATAACTTATTTTTATGTAGATCATGCCACAAAGCTCTACTCTGGCTCCGCCCATAAATTCCCATAATATTCCACCAGTTGAAAACCTGGAAACTTTTTGATTGCCGAAAAATTTATTACATTGAAAAAAATCAACGCATGTAATATATTTGTGTATTAAACCTGTGCCTCTGTTTGGTTGCTCACTTCAAACAGTTCAAATGCCGCTTCTTGTGTGCACTCATAAGTAAATTGCTTTTACTGGACTGACCTCTTGGTTCAGGATTGACAGGGATTATGGAGCCTTTATTCAGCGTCCCCTCGTGCGACATGGGCCTGCTTTTTGATCATTTGAACATTTTAATTTAAAAAATAAATTATTTAAATTTATAACAAACAAATATTAATATAAATTTCAAATATTGTCTCTTGTTAGATACAACTCCTTACTTAATTTATCAACAATTGTTTAATTTTCTAAATTAAATTTCTATTATTTTTAAATCAGTTACAAACGGACATACAGCTCCTATATCCTTTAATATATACAGGTATACATGTAAATACACCAAGATCTGTCTTTGCGGATAAAGCATCTTGCAGAAAATCTATCACAAACAAAGTGATAAACAGCGCGTGAATCTCGTGTTGAGAGACATGCCCTTAGTCAGATTAATTTAAACCCAACAAAGAGATCGGATTAATGATCCATGAGCGATACTTATTTTTCAATGAATAAACACAATGAGCGTGCACGCGTAAAATCAGATTAAAAATTATATGAAATGCACAAATAAACGCACTCAAGAGTAAAAGCTTCATTCACTCGGAGTGAGGAATATGTTAGCCTGTTCTCCCGAAAATCAGCACGTTATCGGCTTATAATATGATTTGTTTTCGGGTCATACTCTGCGTAGAATCGTTTCATTTTGAGTCCATAACGAACTGAAAGAGAGAGGGTTATAGTAGTATCGACTCATTATAAAAGAGAGGGTTATAGTAGTATCGACTCATAATAATAAGTTCCTATGGGCGGACAATACCACCTTTCAACCAACTCAACTTTTAAAATGTGTGTTCACCGTGATCTGCGCCATAAAACCGAATAACGGATATGAGTCCACTATCCGCTTATTGCAAAATCAAATAATCCAATATGAACCTATATGAATATAGGTCAAGTATGTCAGCCGACTGAACCATGTCAACTCAACCACTCGTCGTGAAGCGATGACAGAATGAAGTAGACCATGGGTTAAGTCTCATCAGCAGGTTGCCCATTTGATGTCCCACCATGACTCCCACCCCGCCGAGCGGCATGCAGATATAGTGCTACATTAAAGGTACTCAATCCGATCAGAGAGTCCCCTTATCATCAGGATACAACAACATTTCTTCAAAATACGCTTTAGTTATCAGAATCGATTTATTGCAACAAAATAATGCTAACCACTGTCAACTATGGTATCAAAAATCCCAAAACGTGTTATTTATCAACATTTTGTTCAACGAAATATGAACGTATTATCTATCACTTGAGTATTCACGAAATTGGGCCGTATTACCACTTGTTTTCGTGTTGTCCATCCTCATCCGCAATTTGACCCGAGACCATCATTTTGACGGTGCTTCTGGGCCACAAACAAGTGATATAACAAACTTCAAAAATCGATATCTGATTACTCTGAGCTTTGATGTGTAGATTCCTCGACTCGAATCAAATGTTTTACCCCCGAAATCAAAGAAATAGTAGTTTATGGTTGCTTAATCAGATTGAGTACCTTTAAGGGACTGTTGTCACTAACAGTGGGGTGGAACGGTTAAGAACATGAACATTTTCTATCACTTACGTTAGACGTTTCAGAAAGCCACATCGTCTCGCTACAAACAGTGTTCGTAACTTCGTAGACATAACAAGGGTCCATATGTCCATTCATTCGTTTTTATACATTTCTACAACCATCAGTTATCCTCTGAATCATTTTTTCGTATAATCTTTAACAATTTAATCATTTTTATCAAACAAATATCCGATGACTGTTTATCATTATCTTACATTCTCTTACATTCTTTTTTTTTTTTTAATTCATTTTTTTCATATTTTCTTACATTTTTTAACAATTATACAAAATAATGTAAAATTTGTTAGGCCAATGCATTCTCTTATATAAAAGGATGCATTGGCACAGGGTTTCATGACATGAGATTTAGAAATCGTTACCAAGTTGATTTACACTAATATAATACTGGTCTCAATATCGTGATAGAAAGTGTTCGGGAATGTTTTAGTATCCAAGCTGGTAAATGTTCTGTGAACTACCTTACTCTTATTTAAATTAGCTCAGTAATATTTTCGCACAGCATGATGCGCGAATTCAAAAGTGACAGAAATATTTTAGAAAAAAAGTTTCGTATCCGATGGCAGTTTTTAGTTTATTAAAGTCGCATTACGGTTTACGCTCCAAAATACGCATAATATTATTCGCTTTTGATTTTTTCTCAGTATCGAAATAGGTCGATAAATATCTGAATTGCCTTTCTACGAACATTATGTAACCCAAAAAGGCACATTGAAGTAATGAAAAATACAACTGTGAACAAGGTGTTTGGGTCCCAAACACAACACAGCCATTTGCACGGCATGGAACAGAAAAGATCGTTCCATGGTAGTCTATTCCTGATATTGTAGCAATAAAGAGCGTTTGTCTGACATCGGGCGAAAAAAAAAAAAATTCAGAACATATGAAGCCGGTATATCAATAGTTCGTATATTTATCGACCTATCGTATCCGTCGCTCCAAATTACGCAAATAAAAATTTGGAGGTTGGAATGAGCCATGTCCGTTTAAAACCATCACCATGTGCAGCGTTCGTGGAGTAGAATATAAATGTTCATATGAATATGTATGTACTCTGGTTTTGTTATAATAATCTATATAATAAGGGTACATGCATTTAGACATCATTAACAAGATATTTACATATGATAACATCAAACTGTTTTTATCGATTGTGATTTACCATTTTACACATGCAATTGACTCGTCGTAAACAAATAATTCGCCACTCAATGTAGGTTTTAATAATATCTAAAAGCTTATTGCCATAAACCATTTAATTTCCAGGGATACGTTAAACTCTTGAGTAATACAATTTTTCGCTCAGTTTTAGATTCGTGCACCAACGGGTTCGCGAATACACTGTAAATAAGAGCAAGGTATTCCTAAAATTGTGCTCGCTCCACTAAACATATAGCAGGCCCATGTGTCGTAGTCGTATATGAAAGGCCCCATCACAAGAACAATTCTGATCCCACACAAGTGCCATCCCCATCGAAAGAAATGTTTTAGCACCCTGAGATGTGGTGATCATTTTGTTCTTCAAATTCCATCAGCGCTGCAACATAACTAATTTTTTCCCAATGACAATAAAGCAATAACCACACGTTAGCCAATTTAAAAGGATTGAATCCTTCCGCAGCGATTGAAAATATGGCCTGGCGATAGTTACATTAATTCCCACTATGATTGGAATTTCCCACTTAACTTAATTGAAAGAAATATTGCTGCACAAAAATAGAGGCCATCAATTGCTCAATATTGTTTCTCGCTTCGCACTTGGCGGGCAGTATCAATCAATTGAATGACATTCGACGACGCTTTGCACGTGCATGTCTTGTTCTGCTGCAACGACGCGATTATCATCTCCGAGTGTGTATCGGCATTTGTTAATGCACAGCTTTCAAGGGGGATCTAAAGCTACCATTCGCGCACATGCAATTTATTATATCGCTTAGGCGACCAACGGTTCAGCATCCATGAAATATATAAAGCTACCAATCGCGCGCAGGCAATCAAGATATCGCTGAGGTGAAAAATCCTACTAACCAGTAATTCCGAATATTTTATGGTAGATTTTATAGTAAACTGGACATATTTTCTGAAGTTTGGATACTGATGAAAGATTCAAAGGGAGAGAACTCATGACACATTTTTAAGGAGAAAGAAATATTTCTGAATACTAAATTAAAGCCACATGGTGGTTCTATCTCCAAAATACACCAAAGAATATTCGCGTTTGAATTTTTCCCGGTATCGAACCAATACTTGGAACTAACTTTCTACGGGTATTAGATGTATCATAAACACTCACTTAAACGGACATGGCTCCAAATTTTGTCTACGTAATTTGGAGGGACGGATACGATAGGTCGATAAATACACGAACTATTGATATGCCGGCTTGCTATATACTTCGAAAAACACTTTAATTTTTTCGCCAGAAGACAAACGCTCTTTAATGCTGTCATATTAGGAATAGAATAACATGGAACGCTCTTTTCTGCAAATGGCTGTTTTTATTTGGGAACCAAACACCTTGTTCGTGGTTGCATTTTCATTACTTCAAAGCGTCTGTTTGGGTCACAGAACGCTCGTAGAACGGTTGTTAATATACAGTTATCGCCCGCGATTGAGTGAGACACGGGGATTTGTCGCCCGTTCGAGACCTGGAATGTCACCTGGGGTGGGGCACCAGGTCCGAGGGTGACATTCCAGGTCGAGAGCGGCGACAAATCCGTGTCTCACGAAAACAAGGGTGATAACTGTTTTGTTATCTGACAAAGGAGTACACACGAACCTCCTTAATAGCAGGCACAAATGCGCGCATATATTCTTTAATCCATTTCGAAAAGTTTATTTTATGTTGGAATCATCGCTATTTAGAAAATAAAACATTCATAATCTGGATCAATTAAAGGCACGTGAGGCCTTAGTTGTCGAAAATATTCATATTTGTTCTAATCACCGTAAACAGAAAATCATTAAAACGCATACAGTTTCGTTCATATATACCATGACCATCACGTAAACAGCATGTTATCATAAAGACCTACTATATTTTACCTAAGCAATAGCCTGATTGTGTTACAAAAGACAGCACAATGCTACTGGCTAATCACACACAAATGACATAAACGCTCTTTATTAGTTCCATATCAGGAATTCACCAACAAAGAACGCTCTTTAAGTTTACCATCATAATATAAACAAACACCAGAAAAGTAACTTTTAATGATTTTGTTTACATAACAATGGTCAAACATTTGACAATAACATACTATTTATGCGATATTTCTTATTTGTATACGGACAAAGTCTGTCTACATTTTGATGTTCTTTCTGTTTGTGGCGGTTTTTGACGGGTGGAAATATTTTCACAGGATACCCACCGCCAAGGCCAACCGTAGCTTTAACAGACCCGTCATTTGTGCAGCTATTCTCCGGTCAGTTTGCTGGTTGCATGGTGGAAATCGGTTCACGAAAAGAGGAGTAAAGCAATTTCGAAGTTGAGAAGCCATGCAGCGGAAATGTTCGGTTTCGTTTCAAATGAGCGTGAAGACGCCGACAGACGTGTTAATTTCCAGAATGCTAAAATGTGAAACTAACACGTTGTAGTAGTGCAAAAAGAAATTGACATGTGTCACAGATCTTTACGCAACATACGGGTATTCTCTGAAGTCTGAGGAATGTATTGAAGAAAAGAAATAGTCAATTGATAAACAGCAAAGAGTGGCTATTTGATCTAGTACATAAACGTAGTTGTAACGTATATACATCGTATGTGCAATTGTCTGCAGCACATACCAACTGCATAATAAGGTTTATCTATTTATCCCACGGTCTTTATTATTGATATAAAAAGGTCCAATAGGAACATTACACCTTATAACGGATTTGTGTCTGTAGCGTGCTTTAATTGCAAATAAAAAAACAAACAATTATGCAAATTAGCGAACACCACAGTTCGCGGTTGTTATGAAACAGTGGGGTTTATAAAAACAGCTGTCAGAGAATCTCTGCGCATTGAGTTCTTTGCAGTTCTATGTTTACTGGTAACAGCTGAGCGGTCAATAACTGAGAACATGTTACCCTCGATGGTAATAAGTGATTTACGGCCCGCCATGTGACGCACTCTCAGCCAATCAGAAGAGAGGAAAATGGGATGAAATGGGATGAAGGATAACAAAGATATTTATCGACCCATTTCGATACCGGAAAACAAATCAAAAGCGAATAATATTGTTCGTATTTTGGAGCGCAAACCGCCATGTAGCTTTAAGTCATACAAATACGTTGAACACGTTTGTTCCAAAAAATAAATAAATAAAATAAACACGCACATGCGCGGCATGACACATATGGTATGGTATGATATGGTAGATATAAAGAGGGTTTTTTTTCCACTTTTGTGCCAAAAATAAAAAGATGGAAAATGCATGTGGCTTTGGAAAGTATTTTTTCAGAGCATATTAAAATGTGAAACAATCTGGTAGGGTGTCTGTGATCAAATATAAATGGAGAATAATGTTGTTCACAGTTGTTATTTTTACAAATATATCCAAATTGAAAACACATACAGTCATTCTTATATATTAATTAAATGCAGTGACCCTCGATGGCATTATAGTTTTCGCTAGTTTATCGCCGGTAAATACGTCCCGAATCGAGTTGTAATTTTTATAACTGAAAGTAGTTCAGACGATGTTTTCTATGGAGTGGTAACGTCGATCTGCTTCAGATTTTTGTCGATGTTAATAGAATATCACATTCCCCTAGTTGGCATAGCGCCTGAATACTAACTTATCAGTTTCACGCCCAGAACAAGTACATAACATGTCTTTAAGCCGGTATATCCATAGTTCGTGTACTTGGAATTTCCCACTTAACTTAATTGAAAGAAATATTGCTGCACAAAAATAGAGGACATCAATTGCTCAATATTATTTCTCGCTTCGCACATGGCGGGCAGTATCAATCAATTGAATGACATTCAACGTTTTGCGCGTGCATGTCTTGTTCTGCTGCAACGAATAGGTTGATATTGGATTATCTGATTCTGAAATAAGTAGATAATGGACTCATATCCGTTATTCCGTTTTATGGCGCGGGCCAGAGTGAAACACATTTTAAAGAACGCACACCTGATAAGTCGTGAGTTGGTTTATTTGTGTCATTGTCCGCATATAATGAACCGAGTCGATAATGTGACTAAAAAACCCTTTCATGTTCAGTGATTGTCGACTAAAATGAGGCGATTCAGATTATCGACCTAAACAAATTATATTATAAGCAGATAATGTGCGGGTTTTCGAGAGAACAGGCTGGGATAAAATCTGATTCAGTTGTGCGAAATGTTTTGAGCAGAAAGATAAATGTAACACAATTTAGCTAAATGCTAGTTAGAAGATGACACGAACACAATGAAAGCTGATGTTATGTGAAATTCAAGGAGAGATAACAATAGTCACTTAAAGGCACGGGCGGCGTTCGTTGCAGAAATATTCATATTTGTTCAAATCGCCATCAACGGAAGGAATATAAAAATATATATTGTTTTGTTCATATGCCAAACATAATCAGCGCGTAAATAGTATATTGTCGTCCGGACGTACGATGGTGTACGTAAACAAGAACCTTCTCGTGTTACATCAGTTTTGCGTCTGTTTACATACATGTATTTTATTATCATTTGATATATCACATTAATCCCAAACATAAATATAAATATTTATCATATGACTCAATCATTATTTACGTTGGAAACTATGTCATAAATCAATTTCATATCAATTACTAATTCATATCACCTTCCGATAATTTGATTGGTTTCTTGACAAAAAGTGTGTTCTGATTGGCTGAATGGCAGCCGGGGGCCGAGCCGCATCTCTGACTAAATGCAGGTAAAATTCGTGCGCGTCAATCAAAATAGAACTATTTTTGAAAAGCAAAACAAATACACGAATCAACGCGATGCCGAAATTTTCTACAAGCGATAAAGTTATCTTAGACGATGGAGGGGTGGCGACAGTTATCCGATGCATTGCTTCAACATCGGGGGATATGTATGCGGTGTCCATCGATGGGATAGATTACGAGGCCACTGTATCGGAGGATCGTTTAAAGTTGGAATCGACGCATCGAAGTGAAAGTAGGCCGAATTTGCAGACGACTATCGGTGACGACATCAACAATTTCGTATTGCAACAAAGCAACAAAAACACGTTGCAAAAAATGCATTACGATGTCAAAATTCTTCGGGCATTCCTAACTTCACGTGGCGAAACTCGTGAAATGCAAAACATCCCCCCAAATGAATTATGTCCAATTCTGTGCAAGTTCTTCATTGAGCTGAAAAAAACCAGATGGGACAAACTATGAACCTTCCACGCTACGATGTTTTATGAGTAGCTTTGATCGCCAATTGCGCCGATTTAATTACCAACACACAATTGTTGGCAGTCATCTGCGAAAGTACGAGATGTCATAAACGCGAAACTTAAATTGCTTAAACGTGATGGAAAAGGCAACAAGCCCAGAAAATCTGACGCCATTACAGACGACGAGGTGGACAAATTATGGGAATGCGATCAGTTCGGGAAAACAACCCCAGAATCCCTAATAAACACCATGTGGTTCAACAATTCTGTGCATTTCGGCCTGAGAGGTTCCGACGAACACAGAAACATGTGCTGGGGAGATTTGGAATTAAGTTCAGATTAAGGTGGTCACGCATTTCTGGAATTTACAGAAAGACAAACGAAAACACGACAAGGTGAAAACCCAAGGGATGTGCGGGTCGTGAAGCCTAAAATGTGGTCGACCCCGGAAACACCAGCAAGATGTCCAGTGGAAATGTACAAGGTATACACGTCAAAGAGACCAATCGGCTTCTCGCGAAAAACAGACCCGTTCTACTTAGCCACCCACACTCGTCAATCGTCGATGCATATCGGTGATCAATGGTTTAAAAAACAGCCGATTGGACGAAATAAACTTACATCGACAATGTCCCGCATGGCAGTTGCCGCCGGATTATCCAAAGTGAAACGATTATCCAACCATATCGTCAGGAAGCACCTAATCCAATAATTGTCCGAAAATAACGTCCCCGCAAATCAAATTATGCAGATCAGTGGCCACAAAAACATTCAGTCGATCAACAACTACAGCCATATAAACGACCAACAGCACAGGAATATTTCGAACATTCTTTCCACTAGAACAGAATCCAATATGAACATCCCAGCGCCAACTACGCAAATTCCCACTTGCAATTTACAATCCAAATCAGAATCAAACAGCCAAGTTCTACATATTTCCGGTGGTGTGCACACATTGTTCGCAGGAAACATTGAAGGCGGATCTATCCAGGTTCACATCCATGGAAAAGACGGTGCCAGTCCCAAACAAGCGAAACGCCGACGTGTGATATATTCGACACAGACTCTGATTAAAATAAGTGTTGTCAACATCAACAATTTTGCACAAATGATTAAAAATTCCAGTGATTTTTGTCGATGAATAAAATTGTCACCAGTTCAGTTGTACTATTAAAATATTCCTGGAAATTCCAATTCTTCGTCCTATACCCAATAATTTTAACACAAACTCGCAATTATAATCTTGAAATATATAGTTTTGGACATTGTTATACGATAAATAGAATATGTAATTCGTATTTATCTAATAAACATACGATATAATGTCATAAACTGAGAACAGAATAGCGCACTATATCTATATTATTTCTGCTAGGTCACTCGGTGTAATTGGGCTACAGGTGCAATGAAGTGACATCACATTAACCTTTTGCTGCCGATGTCATATAGCTATTTAGTGATTTGTGTGCGTTTTGGACATCATAATCAATTTATAGGTGTTATATGATAAATAGAATATGTAATTCGTGTTTCTCTCATATGATATTTATGAAACTCGTCACGAATTTTCAGTTTTCTCTCGCCAGAGGCTCGAGAAAACTGAAAATTCTTAGACTCGTTTCACAAATATCATATGAGAGAAACACTCATTTCATATCCTCTATATATGAAACCCTATATTGGGGCAATATGCTTTTCTGAGATTTTCCGAATTTAAATAAAGAATATAAAGCCTTTCATATTATCAGGCCAAAGTCTAAAAAACATTATGGAGGCCTCTCCATTTATATCAAAGATAATATCAGAAAGGGTATAACATACCAACCTGTGACCTCTAATGACTATGTTTGGCTTAAAGTATGCCATGATTTCTTCAATATACCAACAGACATTTACATCTACTTTCTATATAACCCACCGGAGAATTCGCCATATTCTCGGAGGCTTGATAAGAACATTTTAGCTAGTATTATGGATGACTTTAAAAAATACTCGTCCATAGGTGAGTCTATTTTATTTGGTGATTTTAATGCTCGGACCGGGAATTTGACAGATACGACTGAAGGTAATGATCACCTTCCTGAATTTGTTCAAAATGAACTTGATATACATGTGTACTCTCGAAACAATCAAGATTACACTGTAACTGAAAGGGGCAGGTCTCTGATTGCCATGTGTCTCCAAACAGGTTTGAAAATATTAAATGGTAGAACTAATGGAGATTTTTCTGGAAAACTGACATGTCACTCCCCTCGGGGTAGTAGCGTTGTCGATTACAGTTTGTTGTCGAAACATCTCTTACCTTTTATTAATTGGTTTCATGTGCACGAGTTAAATGCTTTAATTTCAGACCATTGTCAAACAACATTGATATTGCATGTTAATTTAGTCTTAACCTCAAATTATGATAATCATGTCACCCGTCCACTACCTGATAAATACTTCTAGAATTACCATTCATCAAAACTTTTTCCTGCAATACTGAAAAATTCCTACACTCAGATTACTAGATGTACAAAATAATCATTCCACTGCGATTGATGATTTAGCCCAGTCTTTCAACAGTATCCTATGTGAAGCTGCTGATAAATGTTTAAAGAAAAAATCTCACGGCACCGTCAAAATAAACCCATACAGAATTTAAAACCTAAATGGTTTGACATATTCCAGACAAATATGAGACGCACTCTGGAAGCCAAAAATTATACCGCAAAACCCGGAAACGAAAATATAAGGAACATCGCCAGAACATATTAGATAAACTTGAGGCCACCAAGAGCTCAACTCCAAAAGCTTTCTGGTCTCTACTCTCTGAGCTTAGGTCGTCCGATGTTCACAATAACGTAGGGAGTAGTAACTCTACTGATGATTGGTCAGACTATTTCAGCAACTTACTTAATGCTAACAACGAGGGTGGGAAGCTAGACATTTCACAATTACTTCCAGCTCTGGAGGAGCAAGCTATATTTACTGAACTTGATTATCCTATCGGCTCTGAAGAAATTATTGTTAATATGAAAGCTCTCAAAAATAACAAAATAATCATATCCTGAACTCCTTGGCCCTCTGACCAATATTTTTAATCAAATTTTAACTACTGGTATGTTTCCCAGTGTATGGACATAGAGCCTAATTACTCCAATCTACAAAAAAGGGAGTCGAGACCACCAGGTCATTATCGGGGTATTGCAGTAAGCAGTTCACTTTGTAAGCTTTTCACTAAAATACTTAACAGACTATCAAAATTCTTAGAATCACGTGGGATAATTTGCAAGGAACAAATTGGTTTTTGTCGGGAGAAGAGAACGGTAGATCACATGTTCGTACTGAAGACTCTTATCGAAAAGTATGCACAAAATAAAGAAGAGAAGCTATTCACATGTTTCATCGACTTCAGGAAGGCCTTTGACACGGTATGGCACGAGGGGTTGTTATACAAACTAAGATCCATCGGAGTTCGTGACATATTCTATAAAGTAATCAAAAGTATGTACAAAAGAAATACACTAAGAGTTAAAAATGATACTGACCTCTTTTCCCCTTTTGACTCTGAAGTAGGAGTGAGACAGGGTCATTCACTAAGCCCTACTCTGTTTAATATTTTTATAAACAACCTCCCTGGTGCAATACAATCAAATTATACAGACATTAGTTTGGGACAAATACATTTGAACTGCTTACTATACGCCGACGACCTGGTCATCTTCTCGAAGTCTAAGGCGGGCCTTCAATCAATTCTCAATAAATTAGTTACTTACTGTATTGATTGGGGTCTTAGCATTAAATTTGTAGTATTTAATAAAGCTGGAAGAATGGACAATTATAACAAATTCTATTTTCAAAACAATGTTATCAAAAACTCCCACTTACACATATCTTGGTGTATTATTTCACTGTAATGGAACTTTTTCTGCAGCAAGACATGACACTTATGCTAAAGGTCTCCGAGCTTTTTTTAAGTTTAGTAAAACCTTTAGCGATAGCAAAATACCAAAAATTTACAACACTTACCCACATATTTGATCACACAGTTAAACCGGTAATACTTTACGGCAGTGAAATTTGGGGTTATTCTGACAATTACAAGTCCTTCAACAGGACTACTGACTATAGGTTCCTTTTCAGCTTATGCGATAAATTTAAACCTGATAAAATCCGACTAAATATGTGCAAGTATTTTCTAGGACTGCGACAAAAATCATCTAATTTGGCTACCATGTGGGACACAGGTAGATATCCTTTGATGTTAAGCGTTCTGCATAATATGGTAAATTACTATGAAACATTAAAAGGCTCTAAATATACTCTTATCACGAATGCTTTCAATGTATCTACTGAGCTTGCTAACAAAGAGGGAAATTCCTGGGTTGGATTTATAAGGACGTTGTTGGTATTATTAGATGAATACAACAAGAAGTAAATGTCACTAATTGATAACAATGGGAAGACAAATCTTACTAAAAACTGAATGTAATTAGCCTACTGAGGAGCATATACGACAAATGTTGGTACAATGATATCTTTAATGATATTCGTAGTAAACCTGGTCAAAGAAATAAGTTGAGGACGTATAGAACATTCAAGTTTAATTTTAGGCTTGAACAATATATTACTTGGGGTAATTCAACCAAAGACGCCTTCTGGTGCGACTTAAATCCAGTTCCCACAAAGTTGAAATTGAAACCGACCGCTATCTGGACATTGATGAACAGGATAGAACTTGTCAATTATGTGTAACGTAACGAGTCAAGGGGGCGAGCTTCATTTTATGTTACAATGCCCCTCATTGATTCAAATACGTGAACCTATCCTAGACGAACTGTACACCAAATTCCCTAACATAAAAAAACTGAATGACGAAGAACAGTTTATATGGCTTATGAGTTGTTCATGAGTAAGATATGTGTCCTTATTGATCGTCTTTTTAAATTAAGATCCTCGATTCTCGGAGTACAAACTGAGTCTGTACAGCTGTCATGTCTTGATATGTAACCTCACTTAAGTATTCACTTCTTTTCTTACTAGTATGTTATTGTTGTATAATCATTGCAATCACTGTTTATATGTAACTGATACTTGTACCACTTAATTATCCTGCCTGTATAGGCGTCTTGGTTGACATAATAAAACATCTTATAATCTTATATAATCTTATATAAAGGATTCCACGAACATAACATACGGCGGAGTTTCGACAAGTTATCGATGATTGTTTTGTTTTATGTCGGATCTAGTAACTTCAAACGGGGTGCACTGACGCCACACTGGCTCACCGGACTGTCAGATACAAACCAGTATGATAAATCAACTGACAACCGGAAGGTATGAACCCACGGCTATCTACAAGTCAACAAAGCACCGAATAGTAAAACGGCTGATTGTTCTGTCGTCATTTATACATAAAACTTTTCACATGATAAGAGTATACAATAGGCGAATACATACCGTGATGGAAGAGGAAGGTAGCTGTAATAAACATTGAAGAGAAGGGGGTGTTTAAGGTTCTGTGTGTCTAATTTGTACAGGTACTGATTTCCTCGTCCATCATGATAAATGTTAGGATGCATGATCGAGGGGCGGTTTATAGAAATTTGGAACTTACATACCAAAGTAAATTAAATAGCCAAACTTTAATTTTAAATAGTTGAACAAAGGTGCCCATAATTTCGGAAAGGTAGAAATGACACAGGAAAGCACCATCGGTTGTTAGCGCTTGCTTTATGACTCCCTAAACGGTTGCCATATTAATCCTTTTCGGCAATTACCAATTAATGTTAATATTGAACTATTTAGAGAGCGTCGCTTTATTAGGAAACTCAAATCTCTCGTGGGGCATGTACCATAATCTTTGCTTCAGGATTCCTGAAAATTGGATGAATATTCATTGTGTATTAAATAATGACCCTAACTCCATTTAACACGGAAGCGGTTCTATGTAGCATTATTGAACCCCAGTTGACCTTACGGTATGGCGTCATGGTAGCAACATTATATTATTTAAAAATTTAAGTTAAATTGTAATATTACGTAACATTTAATTAATGTTATTAACTGAAAAGATGTTTATAACTATGATTTGTTATTTTTATTTCAGTTAATTTTTTTGGTTTGCAAACCACGTGACATGACGAATGGAATCACAGGACGCACGTGCTCCGAATTCGGCAAAGTGCCAGCAAGGTGCTTGTTGAAATTCAATCGATCATTTGAATTTATATATTGAAAATTGGAAAATTTTGATAGGAATGCCACTATAGTATCCGACAGTGTTCATCGAAGTCCTATTTGGCAAAGTGACAGCATGACAGCCGGTACGTGTCGAAATAATTTGAATTTGCGTTGGTAAAATTGCAAAAATATTTATATATTTTATTTTAAGGCCTATAATATAAATGTATTGAAATTACAATTTACATTAAATGATTAAAGTACACGGTACTGATAAAGACATGTCAGTTTAGTTTTATCGCCGATTCCAAAACATTTATTTTTATGTTTTTCATAATATACTAGTATTAGTAACCAACTGGTAACATTACTAACAACATGTCAGTTTAGTTTTATCATATTCTACCCACCCCCCCCCCCGTCTATGCTGTCATGACTCGTGTATTGAGTCTTTGAGACCACAACTAATATTAAAAATTGAGGTGTTACCCTTATTGATTGTAATTCAGGTTACTTATTAAATTTTATACTTTAAAATATGTCATTCTATTTGTTTCAGATATACAGTAATTGGCTGAACAAAGTCAATTTATTTCCATTACATATATATGTATATGTATGGAATGAGTAAATCTGTCCGTTGAAATTATAAAATAACTTAAAATCTCACTATGCCTAGTTTATAAATATTATACTAGATTTTTATAATTACCAATCACTTATAAACATGTTTCTGCATTTAAGGACTATACTCATGACCTCCATGTACATGTACAACAATTATTCAAATACTTATTGTCAGTTTAATAGTTTATTCAACATTGAAACATATTGATATTATGTTCAACAGAGAAATAGTATAAAAAATAATGTACGTAGGTTAATAGCACAATGTTCATCATTCTTCATAGCACACCATAACTATGTAGTAAAAGTAGCTAATATTTTGTTATGTTAATAGTTAATATTTGTTATCTACTGGTGGTAGAAAGAAGCTGTTGAAAGATACAATGTATTATTCATTGAGTTATATTACAGGGGACATCTGAAGTACATGAATTGCTACTTATTTAAAGATTCCCCTCTAGAATATTAATTAAAATTTTGTGTTCTGATATTACTTTTAAAAATATTTCTAATTTGATATGTGATGAGCAATTCCAACTTGAAACAATTACTAAAGATGATGACCTGTTCCCAAACACGTGAGAACATTAGAGAATCGTCTGGTGTTAGAAATAGTTCATATAAAAATGATTGAATGATAATTTTTAAATCAAAATGTAAGGCCAATGAAATAAACCGACCGACCCCAATTTAAGCACCCTAAACATTAAAACAAAATTATGGTACATGTGCACTAAAATTTCTTGAAATTTGTATTGATTGATTGTGCATGTATATGTACCAGTAACAGATAATAAACTGGGGAAAAACTGTCCTAATAAATAATTAATTAAACAATTATTTCCAGCTGACTGGTCTCACTGACTGACTCATAATTTGTTTAAACCCCCATATCTATACAGGAAAGTTCCATTAAGTGGAAGAGATAATGGTACACCATCTTTAACTGAATCATTGAAATTCTTACACTGTCTATGGTCTCTCCATAAATAAATTAAATACTAGTTAAACAATGAAACAAACATGAATGTGTTCTAAAATATAACATAATTTTTAATATATACATATTATATACATATTTTAATTATAAATATAAAGGTGCAATAAACTGTTTTTTTTCCAGATGTCGACTTGTGTTCTGTGCTCAAGTTTCATTATTTTCAATGAAAGGAATAACTACATCTTGAAATATATATCTTAAGTTAACCCACTTCCATTGAAAATACATGTTTTGTTTGAATTCTGGGAGCCATAACGGGGAAAATCTTTCTATGATTTCAGCTGTTTTCTATTTCTCTATGGGCACCTTCCTGGACACATACTGCTGATGAATTATAGTAGTTTAATCATATTTTATATCATACATTGTTATTAAGACTGTATATCAAGGCATTATAAAATATATAATCAGTCACTAGAAAATTAAATGGGCCTTTTAATATGGTCCTTATACTTAATTCTGCATTTCATAATAATATTTATACGAATGGATATAAATCATCGGGTGTCTGACCATTTCGTAAACCAATTAAAGGTACACAATCTGATTTGATGGTCCCTGTATCATCAGATTCCAACAACATTTCTTCAAAAGATGCATTAGTTATCAAAATTTATTAATTGCCAAAACATAATGCTAACCTCTGTCAACTGTAGTATAAAATTTCCCTAAACGTGTCATATATCAACATATGTTTCAATGCAATCTGGTATTGAGAGTATATGTAGGTCAGTTTGTCGAATATTTGATGGGCCTCCAATTATTTCAGTGGTGAAAAATAACACTAGATTTCAAAATTGATATCTTATAACTCAGAGTATTGATGGAGATGGGTTCTTCAACTTGAATAATATATTTTTTACCACTGTAGCCAAAGAAATAGTAATTTTGGTCAAGAAGCTTAATTTGGATTATATATCCTTAATGACTGACCCCAGACCATGCCATTTCCCACCAGTAACATACCGGTAGGGTGAGTGCTAATCATTGTGCAGTGACACTATCGTGCTATCACGCCCATACACGTACGTGTCACTGACACATTCCAGTTAACCTTTCACTTCGGGAGCTGCGTTGGTGCATGATAAATATCCTGTGCCAGTGAATTCTCTTATATATGCGAGTCTCCCATAGGAAGCCTCAGAAATTAAAGAGAATGCACTGGCTTACAAGGCCAATGTGAATATTGTAATGTATTCTCTTATATTACGCAAGGCTCCCTATGGGAGAATCGCATATATACCATACCATAATAGAATGCATTGACACAGGATTAAAAAAAAAAGCTTCAATAAACTAATGCATGACGTGCTCAAGTGTCATGGTGCATGGAAGAATATATACCACAGTGGTATTATACTAAAACAGGTAAAAACAACACTTGTATGTTTAACATTCACCCCTCGATCTAGTTGAAGAAATAATCTTGACATTCACTGAAAAGTGTGAAAGGAATAGAACAATTATGTGAATGTGAAATCTATGGCACAGTAGGTATTGTATTATATACCGATAATACATGCTGAAATTAATTACAGCTCGATAAAATTGAATCTACAATAGGTCTCTGCAAAGTTATGCTCATATTATATTGATTCATCACTAAATCAAATACATGTATATATCTGACATATACATTACGATTTGGAATATGGATATGGTTATAGAATATCCGAATGGTATATACAACACTCCAAAGTTGCACCTGGAAAGGAAAACTTCTTACAGGGCTGGAACGTCAGTCGGTTTTGTCACGTCACTGGGTCTTCAGCTGAAAAAATCCCATTAGGCCTTTGGCCGAATGAGGCAGTATATGTGTAACACTTCCCTACATAATAATAAATACACAATAAGATTAAAATATGATAAAGCAGCACAATACTATCCCATGAGATACCTAATACAGTAATGCTCTAAGTAAACGACTTCTTAACCACAGCAGAATTATGGGTAACTTTTCAGGATTTAGTCGAAAATATGGCTTGTTGCCATTCATCGGAAAGCTCTCCTCCAACTAAATCCTGAAAAGTTACCCATAATTCTGCTGTGGTTAAGAAGTCGATTACTTAGAGCATTACTGCCGAACAAAGAAAATTTCTTACAAACTGGAACCTCAGTAGGTTTTGACCACTACTGGATCTTCAGCTGAAAATTCCTACTAGGCCTTTTTCATACAGATCAGCATGTGGTTACAATTACAATCGACAGATATATTAATATCATCAATAGAAATACAGCAATGATCACAACACTCAACACTATCTCCAAAGTTAAACCTGAAATGGGGAGGGGGTCATGACAAAATTTGCAGACACAGGTTTGAAAGTTGAAAAAAATAATTTCCACTACCTGACCATCCACCAAGCCAACTTGGGACCCACCCCACAAAAACCCCCCATGGCAGTCAGTCTTCTGCATGTTACGAAAAAGGGGATAACTCCACAAAAATATCAGACGACCTCATAATCGAAGGTGCACAGGTTCCCATGGTACATGTACTATACATATGTGGCAAGTTTAAATAAAATTGACCGGAAAATGTATGTGACGAATCATGAGTGTCCAGCCTGGTGATGCATAGTGTTCTATTGTCACTAATATGGTCATATCATACTCAGAAATGATGCAAAAATAAGCTCAGTACAAAACTAAGTTATATAATTCCATTGTTGTTTGGAAAAAATTGCGTCACACATTTTCCCTGGCCACCCACCCAACCTTCCCTGTCTGGACCTTTTCTGCAGACCCTGCCCCCCCCCCACTTGGAAAAGAACATTTCTTATAAAGCTGGAACATCAGTCGGTTTGCCGGCAACTGGGTCTTCAGCTGAAATATTTCTAATAGGCATTTGACCGCGATGAGACAGTGCATAACTCATTACATTTAAATAAATAGCAAATTATTAGGAACATAGTAATCTGAGAAAGGAGCATGTTATATTTGGACTGATATAGAAATTGTTTGCTCCATAAAGAGACAGATTAAAGCGACTCATAATCTTCATGCAACAATTTATACCTAGTAATTGATCATGTCTTGGTGATCAAAATAGGATGATAAAAACATGAAACACTGATATGCAGAATATATCTGCAATGTTGGCTTTTTGTTGCATCCAATGTCTGTTCATAATTTAAAGGTACATAATCCGATTTGATGGTTACCGTATCATCAGATTCCAACAACGATATTTCTTCAAATGAAAAATGCTACACTGTCAGCTAAATCATTAATTTCCCCAAGTTTTGGGTGTCTGTCTGAGCATATAATGCATTTGTCACATACCCATGCACTGGAAGACAGTCCATCCCTTGTTTTGTCTGAGTCTATAAAGTATGAATAACCAAGCCTAGAAAGAGTATGTCTATTAACATCCATGACAAATGTCATGATCAGACAAACAGTACGGCCTGTAGCCCGTGCTGACATTTTCAGAATGAGGTCCCAAGAAGGCGAATTTAGTGCACAGTGGGCTAGCACCACCACATTGAAGTTCCTCACATGAAGTTGGAGGTGTTCACCCAATTTAGTTCCCTCAATTATGCATTTTATCTTCTGCAAATTAGGTGATAAATAAACTGAACACAAGGAAAAAACCACCTAACAGAAATGTTAATTTGAGACTATTAGAAACTTCCCATAAGAATCATAATGAAGTCCCCAGAAGAATTTGAAGATACTAATTAAATTTACCCTCTAGGAAACTTATTCTGCAAATGTCAGGCTCACTATTGCCAGGCTTGTGAGTAACATGTGAATGCTGAAGTTGATGAGTCGCTATAGTAGAGATGCATTAACCCGTTCATGAATGGAGCAGCATTAAATATCTGGTGCCAGCAGATTATCTTATCCATGTACCGTAATTCCCTAATTAATCGACATCTTAACCACAGCAGCATTATGGGTAACTTTTCAGGATTTAGTCGGATATATGGCTTGTTGCCATCCATCGGAAAGCTCTATTTCCGACTAAATCCTGAAAAGTTACCCATAATTCTGCTGTGGGTAAGGAGTCGATTACTTAGAGCATTACTGTATATGGGAGTCTCCCATTGGGAGTCTCATATATACATACATAATGCACTGGCTTACAATGTCAAGGAAACTATTGTTAGGCCAACGTGTTATCTTATATATGCGAGAGTCATTTATATATAAGAGAATGAATTGGCACAGGGTTTTCGCAAAATTTCAGGAAGCTCCATGCATCTAAGGGTTAAGCACAATCCTTGCAGACCCATTTGGCAGATGGTCTCATATCCTTCTTGGAAATGGTTTCACATGTTGTGTGAAACCATTCTTGACACAGTCTGCGTTCAATCATGTCTGACTCCACTTCGTTATATGGCATCATGCAATGGCAGTAGACACAGAATGCAACTGTAGGTGTGATTTGGGCTGACACCCTGTCTTCGAGAACTGGAAATGTTGTTATAATCCCTTGTTGAAAGCAGGCTGCCATGTGGTTTCTGAAGAGGGAACTTTCGAAAACTACTTCTTTGGGGTTTTTCTTGTGGCATAAGTGAGTTGCATATGCCACAGCACATAATGCAAAATTTGACATGTTAATTTCCCTGTGCACATCTTCTATTTTCAATGTAATGGTTTCCGAATTTGAAGAAATTAATTTTGCTAGCTTATCCTTGGAACTGCTATCAAATGTTGTTGTCTTCATACTGTCACAAATCTTACTAATTCCTTTACTTCGAGTTCCTAAAGTTGAAGCACAAACCCAATGGTCATTTATGTCCAGAATTTCCACAAATTCATCTATATTGCCATTAATATCTGGAAATTTCAGGATATATTTGCAAACAGATACTATTTTGTCATTGATCCATTGATCAGATGACAGAAGGATTTCTTTCTCTCCATTTGTGAGAATATGGTTGTTGATTGTCATTCAAGCCTCACTGCTGGTGTTTGTCATATTTTCCTGACTTTCATCTCCATCCTCAATCTCCTCTACATCCTCAATCGCCTCTACATCCTCGACCTCTACATCCTCCACTTTCTCGACCTCCTCTACATTCTCCACCTCTTCAACATGCTCGACCTCCACATCATCCTCAATCGCCTCAACTTCCTCTATAATACATTTGCTACATCTTTCACACCCTCCTGGTAATCTAGATAGTCCAGAAATACCTCGCATGGGATGTTGTTGTCCATTGGCACTGTGCTTGTTGTTGAGTCAGCGTAACAGTTATCTTCTTTCTTTTTCTTCTTTTTACTGTTGACCTTCTCTTGCTTGAACTGATTCCTTCTTTTCTGCGCTTTTGGCAACCTGCCATACCGATACATAAAACTTTGCATCTCTTTCTTTTTTACTTCATTTCTTCTTGGCGCAAGTAGCATGCCATCTTGTTGGGCGCACTTATCTCTGAGGGTGTAGTAAATTGCTTGAATGTTAACTTGTGCTTGTTTCATAGCATCCGGGTCTTCTATTATGTAGGTTAGATCTTTTATTCTTCTCAATTCATCCCGCAACCTGCCTGCAGTGACCGAAAGTGGCTCTACTAATACTGCTTCAACCGCTTCCGCTTCAACCACTTCAATCGCTTCAACCACTTCTGCAACTACTTCTCCATTCAAAACCTCATCGCCAGTGGATTCATTTGTCACTTGATGGCCCATATCATTCCCTAGCTGGAACAATGGCTTATATGCTCACTAGAAAGTTGCTCCCATGATCCAGAGTGATGCATAACAATAGCATGTGCTTGCATGGCATGAAATGCCGTATCCAGTCTCCACAAGAGCAACTTGGGACTGCAAGATTTATTTTATAAGTACCCACCATGTAGGTACTTCCATGTCCCAAGTTCCCTGTGGATGATGCGCATTCACTTCTTCCTTCGGGATCTGTTTAGCCAAAGATTCTTTCTTAATACAGTGTTGCACAAATTTCCTTGGTCTGTTGTGCAAATAATTTAGAAGGACTTTGTTGTATCTCCTGTAGCTGTCGAACTGTGTCATATTCTCTTCCTCATACCTGTAAAAATAAGAAGAGTCCACCATGTTCAAATACGAACTTAAACATATAGAACTTAACCGCTAATCTTCCCTACTAATGAATAAATGGGAATTGTTTACTATAAATTTGGAATTTGAATACACTTGATTGCGACAGTGTATCTCTTCCTGACATGCGATTAAATTTACAGAAAAATTCCATCTTGTACAGTCTTAATTTGGATCTGTATTTTTATATGCCCGTTTGAAAAAAAAGTTTGTTATGTGACTAGTCTGTCCTTGCATTCGTTTTGGGTTAATTTATTGGAACTAAATTTGAAATGTGAGTTTTCCACTCACTCTAGACCAAATTACAGGTCAAGTTTGAGCAGTGTGGCCATAACTAAAATATCCATCCATCTGTCTGTCCGCCTGCGTGTCCTTCTGTTGGAATCAAATGTTGTCCGGATGATAACTCAAATAAAATTAGACGGAATTTGATGAATCTTTGTCTGTGTGCCCTTTATTGAGAAAATCAAGTTTAAATGAATGTCTTAAACAAGTTCGCAAACTAGTCCCGGCTGGACATTTGAAAGATTATTTGTACATGAAATGAAGTTCACAATATGAGTTTCTGGAACAAGTTCACGATCTTCTTAGTGATACATTTTTACCAGAGTTACTGTCCTTTGATAATAAATGTTATGCCCCAAACTGAACAAATTTAATGAATCTCAAGCATATATGAACTGATTTCAATAAATTTTTAGCATATTTTGAAAATGCCCATCGCCCCCAGGGAACGCTTGTTCGACTTGGAATTTGCCAATTATTTTGTTTTCCGGTTGTTAACTTGAATTAATTATATAGAATTCCATGAAAGTTGATCCCAGGTGAGCTAAAAGTGTCGCATAATTCAGAACTTAATTTTGCAGATTTGAGGCCTCATTCTTAAGAAAAAAACTTTTGTTCGATATGTTCAACCTAATTCAAGGGTAGATTTATACATGTGTGCATTACTTACATTTCCATCATGTCAACAAAGAATTCATTGACAACAATTTTTAGAAGTTGACTAATTTTCAGGTTCTTCAACCTTTTCATGTAACTGTAGTTTTCCTTCAGAATCCTATTTTGCCGTTCGACACCGTTATTTGTTTTTATCATGTTTTGCCACCCTTCCCTGAAGCACGATGCCCATCTCTGGAAGTTAAAATAATGGGATAGTTTTAACAATCATGTTTAGACAGCATACTACTATGGTTTTCACAAATAATTTAATTTATTTTATTTTTTTCAGATCCTTGGAATTGACGAATAATTATGATAAGTCATCAAAGCAATTTGGAAACTAAAACTCTTTGAGTCTTTAGCATTGGTATGTTATGATATATGCTAAGGTAACACATAGATTTAACAAACTGATATAATCAGTGCAACTGGCATAATTAACTAGACTATGACTATGAGTATTTATTCATAACTCAATATAACATATATTTTTACACAATTAATTTATACAGACAATGAGTTATTGGGGACGGCATAACCTGTAAAGGCTGTCTTCCTGCCGTCCCCAAAACCGGAGGATATAAAGAAATCATAGAATTATGTTAATTACTTAAATATATATAGAATGTTTACATTTGTTTCGAAAAGAAGAAACATTCAAGTAATAATATTCGTCCATCGCTCAGCTAATAACATAGAATGTATAATATATCAGTGCAATGTTTTGAGGAGATGAGGTCATAGGTCGTTCATGATTGAGGTTCGCAGTGAGATGGGCAACACATTGATCTGATGCCATAATGTCTCATTTCTGGACTTATTTGAGATATAATTAATGTGAGAATCAGTTATCATGAGAACTATTTTGACTCAACCTATTTTTCGTTCAGGGCATTTTCATTTTAGGTGTAACCTTCGGGTGAACTGAACTCTCTTTCGCCTCAAATTTGCAGGCCTGTGTAAGAAAATTTAGTAAAGTGGTATTACAATTTACCTTGTGTATTGGTAGCCACGTCTTGTTGAAATAATTCTGCAATTTTGGCTTTTCATTGTATATTGAAGACTCCTTCAATTCGCTGATTGCGGCAGTGTGGTCTTCTTCCGATCTGGCATGGGCAATCGTCCTCATGCGAGCTTTGATTTCTTCCTCTGACTGCTTGACCCCACTGTCCTTTGTTCTGATCCACCTGCCCAGGCCTGTTCACGATGAAAGTCACAGAGGTAAACCTTGCAACCTACAATTAATAAAGAGAATAGCCCTTGTTAGACTTTGAATACATACGGTGAATTGTATATGCCTGTATCGTGTTATGGTATCAAGCAGTCAATCATTTTTGTTTGTCCATCCATTTACTCTCGACAGGTATAGCGGACTTCAATTTGGGGTTCAAACATTTAAGGGCCCATCATAAAATATGTGTATGTGCCTATATCTTTGGATTCTTGACATGTATTATGGATGTTGGGTCATTATATCTTGACCCTCCTGCATCTGGACCCGACACAGTTATGGTTGACTTAATTTTTACCGCACATGCTCTAATTTGGGGTTCAGCATTATAAGGGCTCATCTTAGAAAATGTTTATGTAACTATCCCTTTGGAATCTGGGCTTGTATTATGGATGTTGTGGCATAGCTGGACCCTCCTCCATCCGGACATGGTAGAGAATCAAGCGTTTTTAGCCACTCCATAGATTTTAGTCATGTGAAAGCTTAAATTAACCTATAAAAAGAAACAATTCATCTTTCAGTTAAAACTGAAAATATATTTATGTCTGCATAGTCTTGTACCCACCTTCAAAAACATTCTCAACAGCTCGAATCTCCTCATCACAGCAGTCTGTCATAAAGTATGATGGCTGCCAGTCTTTGTTCCAATTTTTGAATACACGTAACCCTTTTTGCATACTGGCAACTGTCTCATCCTCCGTCACGAAACAGCCAACCACAGAGTAATCGATATTGGTCTTTACACAGAGAAAAAACAGTGGCAGAGAATATATAGATGTTTGGTATGTTGCATCGAGTAGAACAATTTTGCCAATTTATTAAAGAGACTTACCTGCATTTGATTTTGATATGCAAACAGAAATTTGCTGTCATATTTTTTTGCTTGATAAAAAATATTGCCACCTTCTTTTTTTCAGCTGTCACACTGATGCTCGAGCTAAACCTGATCATTCTGAAAGAGAGATTTGAAGGTTTGTTAATTTTGATATGCCCTTCTGAATTGTTGAAAACAAAAGTGTATGATGTAATCAGTATGTCCGTCCATCTGTCCGTTATTTTTTTTATTTTTTATTTTTATAAATTTTTATTTGAAAAAAGACAAATACATTGTAATAATACATGAATTATATTACAGTTAATGGTTGGTAATTAAACAGTTTTTGTCTCTTTCGTTATTTTTTATTTTTTTGAGACTGTAGAAAGGTAGAAGAGAAAAAAGAGTGTGGAGTGAATGGTTCTATGAATGCTGTGTTGTTTAGTTATATTAAATTTCCATTAGTTATAATAATAAATATAATGAATATAATGAAAATGAAATATTGGGTATATGTATTATTTGTAATTTTTTCTGAGTCCCTCACGTTATTAGGTATATATATGGTAATTACATAATGCAAAATATTAACATTGAGGGATTATTAATTAGTGTTAGCATCGAGCTAAAAGTCTTAAAATCTGGTATATTTACGTAACGTGATTATGTACGGCATGGATAGGTGGTATGCAATTAATTTTACTCACTATATGATTCAAATAAGTAAGCATACTATTAGGTAAGTCACACAACACGGCACATGTCTGGTCCACATTCGTGTTTAAACACAGTTTTTACAATACTAAATAATATTTACGGAATACTTGTGTGCCAGGCATGTGCAATGTTATGTACTACATTTCCAGCATACATGTAAATATCTATAGTTATGTATGTGCTGTTTAACTGTACTAGTGTAACAGACCTTTCCATTTATCCCACCGATATTCGAACTCAGTATATCTAGATTTGCTGTAAAAAATCCATCTTTCAGTTTTTGCGTACGTTCGTATTTCTGCTTGGATATTTTGCAATTTTGGTAATTCAGATCTCATCTTTGATCGGTATATATTATACTTAATTATGACCAAGATCGTTTGGAGGAGTGGATCAATTTTCAAAGTATCAGCTTTGCCAAATAAAATAGTGTTTGAATTAATTTCTAATTTATTTGAAGTCGTGTTAAATATCCATATACGAATCTCATTCCACAGCGAAGCAATAATGTGACATTGAAACATAAGATGACTAATGGTCTCTTTTTCAATTTTACAAAAAGAACATGTATCATTTTCAGATCGACCCATTTTCTTTAGTACATTGTTAGTCCCTAATATTCTATTGTTTATCCGATATTGAAACCATACATATTTCGTGTCACAAAACTGAACAAAGGGAGTTTTAAAAACGTCTGACCACCAGTCTAATTCATGGTGCATATTTAGTTTCTTCTCCCATTTTGAGATGAGGTTCATGTTCATTTTTGGGTCTTGAATGCAATTGTATATATATTTCGAATTCGATTTGAGTAAGTGTTCGATCTGATACGGTAGTATTGGGTTGTTCAGTCGTTCGTTGTTACTTTGTTGATAGCTACTAGAGTTTTCCATTTTAGTTAGGTATTTTGTTATTGAAGAGATTATACCGTTGTATGTCAAAAAATCTGTTTTAATGCCATATAACCGCTTTGCTTCGTCATAGGACATTAATTTGTTATTATCACACATAAGATCGTTCACAAAATATATGCCACGAAGGGCCAACGATCTGTCATTAATTGCGTGTTTGTTTATTTTGAAAATATCGTTATTTACAATCGTCGATGAGAGCACATCACTGTGCGTTTTTGGGGCCATCTTTAAGTTTAATATTTTCCATGCATCTAGAACATCTATCCAGAATTGATTGATATATTTGCTTTTATATCTATTAAGGGCACATCCATTCGATAGATACCATTTGTCATTGTTTGTACACTCCATTTGATATCGGATGAGGTTTTGCCAAGACTCCGGTTGAGTTATGTAGCGTTTCACCCATGATATTTTCATTGAATGCATAAATGTTTGGATATCAATCATTTTACAACCTCCCATGGAATAGTCTTGTTGAAAATATTTCCTAGCAATTTTGTCAGGTTTTTTATCCCATATGAAATTATATATGTCTTTGTTTATGTCAGTTAAGAATGTTTTTGGTGGATTTGGAATTGTCATAAATAAAAACGAGAGTTTAGAAAGTACCAATGACTTGAATATTGTGACTCTCCCGATAACCGTCAGGTGTCTTTTAGACCACACAGAAAAAATTGTTCGTATCTGGTTGTACGCTGTGATGTAATTATTCGAAAATATATCATCGGCATCTAATTGGAAATTTACACCGAGAACTTTAAAACCATTTGATAGCCATCTTATTTTCCATCTGTCACATATAGAGTCAGTACAATCTCTTTTCTTACCAATCCATACCGCAACTGTTTTGTCGTAATTAATTTTTAAATCTGAAATAAGATAAAAGTCATGTAATAGCTCGAATGCATTGTCAAGGCTTTGGGGGTCACCATCAAGAAATAATGAGGTATCGTCAGCATATTGTGAAAGTTTAAATTCTGAATTCCCTATCTTAATACCCTTGATATTTTTCCGTTTCCGGAATCCTATACCTAATATTTCTACACACAATAAAAAAATGTAAGGCGAAATTGGATCACCTTGGCGACAGCCCCTCGAGATTCTGAAGCTACGAGACATATGCCCGTTGATATTGACATTTGACGATATACCGTTATACAAGCAATTAATGATTTTAATAAAATTATCCCCAAAGTATTTTAAGACTGACGACAAGAATGACCATGAGACCGAATCAAAAGCTTTTTCGAAGTCAAGGAGTACAAGTAGTCCAGGGATATTAGCAGATTTTGTTGTGGACAGGATGTCTGATATTAATCGTATATTTTCGCCAATGAATCTACCTTTTAAAAACCCACTCTGGTCATGATGAATAAGATATTGAATTACACTTTTCAATCTTTCAGAAAGTATACCGGATAAAATTTTGTATGACACATTAAGAAGTGAAATAGGTCGCCAGTTTTTTAGGAATTGTTTTGGTTTGTTTTCTTTTGGAATCAGAGTAAGAATACCGTGTTTCTGTGTAACCGATAATTCACCTTTATCTAAGCCGTAGTTTAATGACCTAACTAGGAATTTACCAATTTTATTCCAAAACATTTTATAAAAATCACACGAGAAGCCACTGGAACCAGGGCTTTTGTTATTGCGCATATGTTTTAAATAGGTTAATGCCTCGTTTTCAGAAATACGTGATTCAAGGGTGTGAGAGATTTCTGGAGATAATTTATTTGGGAAATTATTTGTGTTATCATTTTGAACGCGAACAAATTGTTCAATGTCCGATACATTTGTGTTCTCGTGTCTATTTTCATATAATTTTTCATAATATAGTTTGGCCTGTTCGAGAATATCATTTTGATCTGTAACCACTTTACCATCCTCTTTTTCAACCCGAAGAAGTGCTTTATTCATATAATGTCTTTTTTCTAAGTTAAGAAAATATTTAGTTGGTTTTTCCCCATCACTGACCCATCGAGCTCTTGAACGTATCATTGCGCCTTCTAATTTCTTTTTTCTTATATCTTCTAATCGTAGTTTAAGTTGTTGTAATTTCTCAATACCATCATCATCAGTAAGCCGATTTTCTAACACTTCAATGTCTGCTTCAAGTAAAGATTCTTCTTGGCGTTATTTTGGTTTCCGATCGATAACTCCAGTTTTGATTATTTTATCTGAACCAAAGCTGGTTTGTGTATTTCCCAGCAAAAACTACAGGCCAAGTTTGAATATTGGTTCTGTCTAATTAGTTTCATATGAGTTCGGGCCATTTTTAACTCAACTTTACTTTTGTAAAGTTTGAGCTATTGCCATGGCATGGTATCCGTGTGAGCATGTGTGTGATTCATCAACAATTTCCTTTAGCACGGGCTACATGTCGTACCTTTTGTCAGATCATCATAAAATTTGTCATGGATGTTAATATTGACATGTAGATGGGAATGAGTCATTTTGGGCCAAAATACATGGCCGCCAGCAGCCATCTTGAATTTTACTCTGCATGACTAAATCATTTCTCACGGGCTACACGTCGCACCTTTGGTAGGATCATCATGAAATTTATCATAGATGTTAATATTGATATGTAGATGCCTAGATGGGAACCAGTCATTTTGGGCTCATTCGGCCATAAAATATGTCTGCTGGCAGCCATCTTGGATTTTACTCTTTGCATGACTAAATCCTCTGGCGCACCCTACAGGTTACACTGGTGTAAATGTTTTCCATAGGCAGCAGTGCTAGCGTAGTGTTGGCAATATAAATGTTGGGTCCAAAATGTTCTTTAAATCTGAAAAATTGACATTTTGGTAAACTTTTTACACAAAAAAACCATGTCTGTCTAGCAGGGAATTCGCCTTTAAATCTTATGTTTTCGTAACTAGTGTCAGAACCGCATAAAACAATACAGTCATATTTTAGACCACTCCAAAAAATTCAAACTTAACTACAAAGGGTTAATTCCTGTGCCAATGGTTATTTTACCATCATAGGGAAGAGGTGTGATGATTTTTGTATGTAAAAAGCACACAAGGCTATTGACCAATCAGGGCCCAGTGACTATTTTATTCTCTCCTATATATTCCTCCCGCATCCGCTAGATGTCACTCGGAACCTTATTTACACCAGTGTAACCTAAAGCGATAGCCCGCTTTTTCGCGGAATAATTGTAACTCCCTACATTTCTTCAGAATTGCCCATAATGGAAAAAAAATGTGTTCAAAAACAATATCACTTCTGTGGTTCTTTATTTATCATTATTTATCACACACAATTTAACCCCACCCCCTTTAACAAATTATTCATTAAAAAAGCACAATTGTCCACCACCAGTCATGTTCAGGCCCCATTTTCACTCAGTTTTAGGGGTCTGGTGTTGCAAACTTGGATCAGCTATGGAAGACTGTACAAGATTCTTTCCATGAGAGAACTTCTGGTGATGTGAGGTCATTTGAGTCGAGATCTGATCAGCTGAGCATCAAGCGCATGACTTTATCAGCACATTGAAGAATAAAATATGACATTTTCAGGTCTGCAAGGGTGATCCAAGATAACAAAAAAATCATGTCTGTCTAGCAGGGAATTCGCCTTTAAATCTTATGTTTTCGTAACTAGTGTCAGAACCGCATAAAACAATACAGTCATATTTTAGACCACACCAAAAAATTCAAACTTCACTAAAGGGTTAATTCCTGTGCCAATGGTTATTTTACCTATGGGAAATCATAGGGAAGAGGTGTGATGATTTTTTATGTAAAAAGCACACAAGGCTATTGACCAATCAGGGCCCAGTGTCTATTTTATTCTCTCCTATATATTCCTCCCGCATCCGCTAGATGTCACTCGGAACCTTATTTACACCAGTGTAACCTACAGTCCACTTACCTCAGCCGATCATCACCAAACTTCATATCAATCTTGATGTTGATCTACCAGTCATTTTATATAAGGCCAAATAGGGCCCAAATGATGACAATTAGTGTCTTATCAGTACATATTGTATCAGTATCAGTTATATAAGGCCAAATAGGCCCACAATGGCTACAAAAAGTGTCATATCAGTTCATCCCATTGCATGCGACAAGTTATGTGTTTATGTTCTGTATTTATTCCACACCCATTGTCGGATAAGTTTAATCCATAAATGTGACCGTCATTGATACTCTGACTACATTTATAGAGATTTGTATCAGTATCAATTATATAACGCTAAATATTACGAGTTTCAGCATCTCACATCTTTGCTTTCTTGATATGATTTCCAATGGTTTCCAGAGAAGGTAACGAAATTCTCTGATATATCGCTTTATATTCCGCCGCATCTCATATTTATTGGTCACTCCCTCCCTGACCAATTCTTGGATCTTATCTATTATTATTATTTTGTCCACATTCTGAAGGGCTGCTTCCTGCAAAATAATTTATTTTTTATTTTTGATGTTATAAATATGATAATCACAAGTATGGGGGCGCTATATATATGAAGCAGATTTTCCGTCCGTCTATGGATGCTACTTTGTAAAAGTTGTTATTACTACATTTTTTGGTCTATTTTTGTTTATACTTGACACATATGTAGTTACCATGAGAACATCCAAGTGCAGTTATCCCCACAAATGAAGTTTGTCTGGGACATGGAAATGGTCTCCGTCCATGTCTCTCAATCTAACAACCTTAAAACTCTTGATCTTTGTCATCGTCAGTCGGATTTTAATGATCCTCGGTATATTGATGAACCAACATGGGGGTGGGGGGGGGGTATTTAACAGTGGGATTTCGTCAATTGATTTTTACAGAGTGACGGTTCTTATTGAGTAATGGGACTTTGTGTGAAAATGGATTTTATTCTTTGCATGACTAAATCCTTTGACACACCATATATGCCACATCCCTTCATATCGATCTTGGGGTGGCCTCTAGATGGGATCCGTAGACATGGCGATGTGGGGGTGTCTCACCCCCAACTTTGGTCAAAATTTTCAACAGTTGGAAATTTCAAAAAATTATTGGGGGTAACTTATTGCTTTTTGACCAATATTTGCATATTTTCCTACTGTGAGTACCAATGGAAATGGACTTGCTTAACAATTGATTCATTAGGTTCAAAAAACTTTCTGTCTCCTTTGTGGGGAGGGTCCTTAATTTAAGTCAAATACTCACTTGACCATACAGATGATTCTTATGTTGACTCATAATTGGGAGGTGAAATTCAAATAGTCTGTATTGTGCAAGCTCCTATGCACTTGCCATCTTGATCCAATCAGTCACTCTCTCTGATAGTCTTTTCTTAGGTGCATCTTAGGGCATTCAAACTTGTATGTATCCTGGTACTGAGCATTTGTCCTTTCTTTGTAGTTATGATCAGATCCCTGCCAATGACGGATATTAATTGTGAGTTATTATACATGTATCAACATTATTATCTTCGGGGGTGCATGATGGACATATTTATTCTAGTGATTGCTATCTGATTAACTTGTACTACAGTAACTACACCATCCTGTATGGCTGCCACAATGAGTCAACTCTTACTTTAAATAGGGTCTGGTATTTCTGCTCAAGAAAAGGTCAACAACTTGCATCCGTACACTATGGAATGCAAGCAAAGCAACATCCATTTCTTAAAGGTACGGTTGGCCTTGGCGGTGGGTATCCTGTGAAAATATTTCCACCCGTCAAAAACCGCCACAAACAGAAAGAACATCAAAATGTAGACAGACTTTGTCCGTATACAAATAAGAAATATCGCATAAACAGTATGTTATTGTCATATTTTTTACCATTGTTATGTAAACAAAGGCATAAAAAGTTACTTTTCTGGTGTTTGTTTATATTATGATGGTAAACATAAAGAGCGTTCTTTGTGGGTGAATTCCTGATATGGAACGAATAAAGAGCGTTTATGCCATTTGTATGTGATTAGCCAGCAGCATTGTGTTGTATTCTGTAACACAATCAGGCTCTTGCTTAGGTAAAATATAGTAAATCTTTATGATAACATGCTGTTTACGAGATGGTCATGGTATATATGAACGAAACTGAATGCGCTTTAATGTTTTTCTGTTTACGGTGATTGGAACAAATATGAATATTTTCGACAACTAAGGCCGCACGTGCCTTTAAACGGATTATGTGGTCAATAATGTCTATAATTTCCTATACAATTAAATACATATTATGGTCCGTTTCGGGAGCTTTAAACAGTTTAGTATTCAGGCACTATGCCAACTGGAGGAATGTAGTATTATACTACATCATCGAAAATCTCAAGCAAATCAACCATACCGCTCCACGGAAAACGTCATCTGAGCTACGCTCAATTGTAAATACAATACTTCTCGATTTGGGTCGCAACTTTCGGCTTTAAATTAAAGAAAATGACTTCGCAATCGAGAGTCACTGAATTTAATTAATATATAATAGTGATGGTGTCTGCTTTCAGTTTGTAAAAAATAACTACTTAAAGCAGGATTATCCTCCATTTCTATTTGATCACGGAGTGTTTCACATCACTTTAATCATGACAGTACTTTTTAGTGAATTTTGATATGTAAATCAAATGCCTTCAGGCGATATTTACCTCTGCATTGACCTGTGGCTTCTTTTTACGATCTTTCCCGGCATGCTTGCAAAGTAGACTTTGGAAATTGACAACTACATAGGGCACACCATCTTGGTCAATGTCGACAAATTCGAAAAGTAATGGATCCCGCCTAGGCGGGAGTCGTTGTCGATATGAGAGCGGTTGGCAAACCTTCAAAGCGAGGCACAGTGAAATGTCACAGGTTAGATGAACTCAGAGGTTAAATGAACTTGAAATGTAATCAGCCATGTACGGTGAAAGGTTAAATGTACGCAAGAGGTTAAATGTACCCACAAGGTCATCAGCCGTGTAATTAAATATTTTGATGCCAAAATAGTACAATTACCCTGGCCTGACTTTAAGGCCCTTATAGTCAGGACACAAAGAGATATGACAAGCCACAATTTTTTGTCATCAAAATAATAATTTATTTTGCTAGATGTTCATAATGAATAGATAATAATAAACAAATAAATAACCCCAGCACTCTCCTGTCATACCTCATTCATACACATACCATCCGCACCATATATTCATGGAAGACGCCTCGGTGATGTTATTTCACCGCCAAGCCATCGGCCGCCAGAAATTCATACTGAGTCTTTGGATGAAGAGGGTGGAGCCAAAGGCCAGTGGAGTCATCTGGACCACCGGTCACTTTGGCCAGAAGATGTGGGTAACACATTCTCCTGAAAAGGAAGGGTAGAAAAGGGAAAGACGTCAGTGTCAAAGGTGTGTCCACTTAAACAGTAATTTATAATGCAAAGCATATACATGTATGTGAGAACTACAACACAATTCAGTCAATGCATTATATATAGGGTGTTCTCAGATATTGACTTTCTGTCATGCATTCAGATGTGTCTAACTAACTAATATACTACCATATGATAAACAATAGTAATTTAAGATGCAATATCATAAAAGACATGACTGGATGTAATATATATATTATCTATTACTAATTGAGAAACATATGAGATTCTTCATGATAGATATTTAACAACTTGTATGCAAAAAATTGATAACACTCTAGAACCTTCCCAATTGAGGTGCAAACCTCCATCATTAGCTGCGAACAAATGCCTCAAAGGCAGATGAGTTCCTTTCTTAATGAAAGGTTTATATGTTCTAATGAACTTAATATGACGTTTCTGACATAATTTCTGTAATTCATTGTTAACATCAATGAGTTTACCTTCAGTGTATTTAAAATCAACTGGTCTTGGTAGTAAGGCTGATATAATCAGATAGCTAGCAGTATGTTTTTGACAGGTAGTTAGTTATCAGATCATTATATAAGGATATCATTTGATCAACAGAATATTTATGAATGTTGTTTGTCCCGACATGAACAATGAGGTACTGATAACTGATACTCCCCTTTCTTATAATCTGAGTGATTCTCTGTATCTTCGCTCCACTATGAGGTTCAATTGTTTGTATAATTTATTCCAGTGACATATTTACAAATTAAATCTGATATCAACAAAACTGCAATGAAAAAACATCATTAAATATATGCCATACAATTGTAAAATATACTCTTTTAATGCTCTGGTCATTTTAACTTTATCTTCCAATCCTATTTCCAAATAAACCTTATATGCATCACTTTTCCAATCTCCGTGAATTTGAATTAGGTCATAGGGGACGCCACATCTAAAAGCGGTTGTTGCCCCTCCCCGTCTGAAACTGTGGGATGAATAATTCTGAGGGTTTCGACCACTCATATTGATCAGTTCCTTTAATTTATTTTGGAATTTGGGGTACGTTAATGGAATTAGTTTATTATTTTTTCCTTTGATCATAAAGGCAGGATCTGTTGTTTTACCTGGGATAAGCAAACACATGTTTTGTTATCAGCAGGTACATGTATATCTGTGAAGAAAGATAATTCTAGAATGAGTAATGTGAACTAAGGATATAACTGTTAACACACAACATTCAAATAATGTTCATTTTCTTAAATAAATGTGACTGATGATTAATTTGAATTACTTCAAATGAGGACTAATAATTTAACCCAGCTAGTCTATTGATACTGGTCGACCCCCATACGGGTGTTATTATTAATAGCAAGTTGCATTCATAGCAATATATGGCAAGATTATTTTAAGTAACGTACCTGTACAATCAAAGTTCTTCTTTCTCTGTTGCGTTCTAATGTATTTTGTGATGGTTTCGGTTTCATATTGGTTCACTAATGCTTCTGCATCTTCTGTCTTCACTAGTCCATGGTTTTCATTCCAGGAGGTGATGAAATATGACGTCCATTTGCCAACCATGGTGAAGAGTTACGTCCCCTGGAATAAAATGTTGAAAATTTAGTTGTATGATAAATCAGAAGATAAGGGAGGGTCTTGTCAAACTAATTTTCTGCTAGTCCACACGTGCAGAGGCGGACTGATATGGATAAAGTGAAGTCATACCAATGGCATTCAGTGATCTACATTTCTTGTTACATGTAAAAAAGTTCATTTAAGAACTAAACTGTTTTAGATCGACTCTGATATTTATGGCACAGGCTCTGACTACCTTTGAACTGATATGCATTAATTGGCATTAGTTGGGACTCTATTTGCCCTTATATAACTAATGCTGCTTTGGTATGAACTGATATGCATTAATTGGCATCACTTGTGACCCTATTTGCCCTTATATAGCTAATGCTGCTTTGGTATGAACAGATATGCATTAATTGGCATCAGTTGGGACCATATTTGCCCTTATATAGCTAATGCTGCTTTGGTATGAACTGATGTGCATTAATTGGCATCACTTGGGACCCTATTTGCCCTTATATAGCTAATGCTGCTTTGGTGTTAACTGATGTACATTGTTTGGCATCAGTTGGGACTCTATTTGCCCTTATATAGCTTTGATGTGAACTGATGTGCATTAATTGACATCAGTTGGGACTCTATTTGCCATTATATAACTAATGCTGCGTTAGTATGAACTGATGTGCATTAATTGGCATCAGTTGGGACCCTATTTGCCCTTATGTAGCTTTGATGTGAACTGATGTGCATTAATTGGCATCAGTTGGGACCCTATTTGCCCTTATGTAGCTTTGATGTGAACTGATATGCATTAATTGGCATTAGTTGGGACTCTATTTGCCCTTATATAGCTTTGATGTGAACTGATGTGCATTAATTGGCATCAGTTGGGACTCTGTTTGCCATTATATAACTAATGCTGCTTTGGTATGAACTGATATGCATTAATTGGCATCATTTGGGACCCTATTTGCCCTTATATAACTAATGCTGCTTTGGTATGAACTGATATGCATTAATTGGCATCATTTGGGACCCTATTTGCCCTTATATAACTAATGCTGCTTTGGTATGAACAGATATGCATTAATTGGCATCAGTTGGGACCATATTTCCCTCATATAACAATTGCTGCTTTGGTATGAACTGATGTGCATTAATTGGCATCAGTTGGGACCCTATTTGCCCGTATATAGCTCATGCTGCTTTGGTATGAACTGATATGCATTAATTGGGACTCTATTTGCCCTTATATAGCTTTGGTATGAACTGATATGCATTAATTGGCATTAGTTGGGACTCTATTTGCCCTTATATAGCTTTGATGTGAACTGATGTGCATTACTTGGCATCAGTTGGGACTCTATTTGCCCTTATATTTATAATGCTGCTTTGGTATGAACTGATATGCATTAGTTGGCATAAGTTGGGACCCTATTTGCCATTATATAAACTAATTCGGCTTTGGTATGAACTGATATGCATTAATTGGCATCAGTTGGGACCATATTTGCCCTTATATAACTAATGCTGCTTTGATATGAACTGATGTACATTAATTGGCATCAGTTGGGACACTATTTGCCATTATATAACTAATGCTGCTTTTGTATGAACTGATGTGCATTAATTTGCATCAGTTGGGAATCTATTTGCCATTATATAACTAATGCTGCTTTGGTATGAACTGTTGTGCATTAATTGGCATTAGTTGGGACTCTATTTGCCCTTATATAGCTTTGATGTGAACTGATGTGCATTGATTGGCATCAGTTGGGACTCTATTTGCCATTATGTAACTAATGCTGCTTTGGTATGAACTGATATGCATTAATTGGCATCAGTTGGGACCCTATTTGACCTTATATAGCTAATGCTGCTTTGGTATGAACTGATAAGCATTAATTGGCATCAGTTGGGACCCTATTTGCCCTCATATAACAATTGCTGCTCTGGTATGGACTGATATGCATTAATTGGCATCAGTTGGGACCCTATTATCTCTAGACTTTTACCTGACAAATTCCTCTTAAACATGCTCCAAAGGGTTGATTTCCAAACACATATTGCTGTAATATTCTATTAATAGCCACTATCTGGACATAATTTGCATTTGATACCTCCAAATCCACACAGGAAAGAGATAGGTCATTTTTTATATGATCCTATTCCATTTTGGTTTACTTGTAATTTTCTGTCCCCTTGTAGTTGAGTTTGAGATTCTCAGAAGACAATATCATTTGTGTTTATTAATCTTTTAATAACAATAATTTCAGTCCGAATTATAACATATATGAAACATAACACATGACAAGTCTTTAATATCATGTAAGGCCAAACAGAAAACAAATGGGCAGAGGCACTAGACACACACCGCCCAATCCCAGTGAAATTGAAAATTTGGGCAGAACTTTTCCTAGAGGCGCTGGCCAGATCTTTCACCCATAATACCGGTACAAGTAAAATATAATATTTTGGCAGAACTCCCCCGCTAGGCATTAGCTAGGTCATTCACCCCACCCGTAATCCAAGTGAAATTGAGAATTGGGACATAACTCACCCCTAGAGGTGCTGGCCAGATCTTTCACCCCACCCGTAATAACAGTGAAATTGAAAATTTGGCAGATCATTCACCCCACCCGTAATCCCAGTGAAATTGAAAATTTGGGCAGAACTCCCCCCAGATCATTCACCCCACCCATAACAGTGAAATTACAAATTTGGGCAGAACTCCCCATAGATCTTTCACTCCACCCGTAATCCAAGTGAAATTGAGAATTTGGGCAGAACTCCCCCTATAGGCACTGGCCAGATCATTCACCCCACCCGTAGTAACAGTTAAATTGAAAATTTGGGCAGAACTCCCCCCCCCCACATCATTCACCCCACACATAACAGTGAAATTAAAAAAATTGGCAGAACTCCCCATAGAGGCGCTGGCCCGATCATTCACCCCACCCGTAATAACAGTGAAATTACAAATTTGGGCAGAACTCCCCATAGATCTTTCACTCCACCCGTAATCCAAGTGAAATTAAGAATTTGGGCAGAACTCCCCAAAGAGGCGCTGGCCAGATCATTCACCCCACCCGTAATAACAGTGAAATTGAAAATTTGGGCAGAACTCTCCCCCGATCATTCACCCCACCCATAACAGTGAAATTAAAAAATTGGGCAGAACTCCCCATAGAGGCGCTGGCCAGATCATTCACCCCACCCGTAATCCAAGTGAAATTGAAAATTTGGGTAGATCTCCCCCTAGAGGTGCTGGCCATATCTTTAACCCTACCTGTAATCGCAGTGACATTGGAAATTTGGGCAGACCCTAGAACTAGTAGAAGTCAGAAGCGCCAGCCAAATCTTTAACCTCATCCGTAATCCTAGTATTATTTGTCGGTCGTTCCTGACTTTCTAGTCCGAACTAACTGAAATTCTTAATAATATAATAATTCAGGTGAGGCAGGGTCCTAAGGCTAAAATGAGTTAAAAAGGCCAACTGGAATTAAAAAATATCTTTGCCACAATATTTGTTGTTTCCAAAACAGTATTAACTCAGGAAGCAGAGTATTCAAAGTTCATGACCTCACTGTGACATCACTCATTCGTAGCTCCATTCATGCATCAATTCAATATTAACCCTTTGAACCCGACTGGCCGAAAAATCCAGAAAACGTTCATACACCCGACTGGCCGCAAAAGCGGCCAGCAGCATTCAGTGACATCATAAACCTATGCAACATGTGTATACATGTTATAACCATTGGTATATCCACTTATATCTATATAAATGATCCCAAGGAACTTCAGCAGTGCCATAGGTGCATGTGTATGAGTTTGTTGCCGACTAGTTGGGGTTGAAAAACATGCGCATGCGCATAATTCAACAAACGTACATTATTTGAAGCGATTCGGGTAAAGCTCTACATTGTTGCGCGGCTCGCAGGATTGTAGAAAGACACCATTTCGATCACTCTTTTTGGTTTAAATTAGTATTGCATACATAATCAGTGTTCTGTCATATGTGAGGAAGGCGCACGTAGTTTCTTATTTGAGTCGATTTGTTTCGTGCATGCGCATAGGATAAAATGATAAATGTATGGATTTTGTGAAATGATACAATCACATCAAGGATCTCCATAGTACTTAAATTTGCGTTATACAGCTGCACGTTTTGACATTGCACCAGAGTATCACTGTGGATATGGGTTGCGTGGTCACAATACCATCTAGTCCGATATATACTTGCGCGTGCACATCACAAACACGTGGTCAATTCGTGCATTATTGAGCAATTATGTAAAGTTTAAGACTCGTGGCACCATTTGAACATGACCATCACCGTGCCCTATAAGCTTAGCAACCATTGATACCGTTAAATACAAACTATATGTAGGTTCAATCTTCTGACCTGATGTATCTCGTTTCACAATAGGATATTGACTGCATAGAAAATGCCGTTTCTTAGCGGGGAATTATACGACGCTATAAGCTATAATTGCATTATACTTTCAGTTCCGGGTAGTTGCTTAGAAACCGTTACCAGGGAGTGATCGTGTGGCAAAGTATACCGTTCTAAAAAAAACTACACAGTGGCCTATGGGAACATACCTGTAAAATTTTAGACCTGTAGCACCATTTGAACATAACCATCAGCATGTGCATGCCAAGAATGTCTAAATTGGGGCATAATACAATTGGATTCACAGGGCAATGGTGTCATTCGATCATTTGGGGTATTTGCTTAGCAATCGTTGCTACCCTTAAATACAAGTTAGGATCAGACTTCTGGCCAGATATATCTCAAATTTCACAATAGGGTGTTGACTGCAATAAAAACGCCATTTCCTTGGGCTGAATTACGACCGTAAAAGCTATAATTGTATTTTACTTTCAATATCGGGTAGATGCATAGCAACCGTTACCAGGGAGTGACCACGTGGCAATGTAATCAGATCGTAAAATAATCAGTGGTCCATGGGGAACATACATCTAGTGTTTCAGAAATGTGACACCACTTGAACATAAACAACACCATACATCTAAACACTGGCCACAATATCAAAAATACCACTGGGAGCCCAGGGTCAGGGTGTCGATCGTTGTGGGGAGCTAGGGTTCAAAGGGTTAACCCTAAAAATAGTATGAAAGTATAATCAATGTAAACAATCTTTCATTGTGTTGACATTTGGCTCTTCAAGTTTGAAAATCTTCTGGCTTGTGGACCAGTTTGTTAAGGGTATCTCTTCTCCCCTAGTGGAACACCCAAGCTGTGTTCCATTCACAGAACTTGGCTTACAAACCAAGCGATTCAATATATATATTTATTTCCTCCAGCTAGGAGAGTATGTTTTACAAAATACATGTTACTATAAATATAGAAAGGAAATCAATAGTAATTCCCGCCACAATGAAACACAAGCAATCATCAAAACAATCAATCACGGAGTCATAATTAGATCTTCACGAACTTCCAAGTTCGAAATCAAATTCATTCTAAAATTCGTGCAAGACTAATTTTCTATAGTGTTCCCACACTATTATGCTAAAATTATACTTCAATGGATACAAAAGGACTGATCTGTTTCCCCGTTTCTGTTTCATACATGGAATAATCCATTGTCCTGTGAGGTAATACAATACAAATGAAAGAAATTTGAATAATTCACGACGAAAACATCGAGTGACCTCGCTCTGAGATTTATGAATGAAAATCCGCATTAGTACGGCGAATTTCCAAAAAGCGCGGCATGTTTACATGTGACGTCATTTGGTTGTTGCTACCATGACGCCATACCGGAAGGTCAACTGGGGTTCAAGAATGCTACAAAGAACCGCTTCCATTTAATACATTCTACTGAATGAAAGTAGAACTTCGGGAAAGGTATGTTAAAGCCACATGGCGGTTTCCGCTCCAAAATACGAAGGGAAAATGCCACCACCAATGAGTGGTCTAAGAGTGCATTACGGAACAGCATGTGTCTTGGCAATAGCAACATACGATCTCAAATCTTGGTGTATAAATCCCAGACAATATTTCATGTCGTGATTTATCATTAAATACATTTATTTTCATAAAACAGTGGCCTTGTCACTCCAACAACAGTCCAAGAAACCATCTTCCACAAAATATGGCAGAGGATCCAAGCACAACACCTTCATCCCCAAACATCATATGGTAATATGAACCGTACGGGACACGTAGTGGAGCAATCACACATGATGTGCCTCAAATTTGCCTTTTTCTCGGCGACATAACGCTAAGAATAATTTATGTAACATCATGCAGTGGTCACGACGGAGACGACATGCAAAATTGACAAGACGTGTCGTGGATTGTAAAATCTTGTCTGGATTATCGTCATGACTTCTTCATTTTTCCTTTTCATTAAGCTGACCAACGAAATTGGTCTAAATGAAATTAATGGACTTAAATCACATGTGAATTCTTCGTAAGTTGTGAAGTAGTTACTTTCATTTTTATCGCGATGCTTCATTTCCAATTCCGCGTTTTTTGAAATCTCCACACGGTTGCTAACCGGAAGTCACGTGACAATTTCTCCAAAATCTATACCCGCGTTCTTGAAAAATCACTGATGGATCTAGAAAACATTATATGACGTCATTCACCTGCCTTAGGTATAAGCACCCTTGGTGGTTGCTATATTATCCTTCTGATTGGTCTCCATCCGCCAACTGTCACCGACATCGTCCAATTAAGCACGTCGTCAACCACGACTTTCCGTACTATTATACTTTGTACGATTGAACCATGGACTACAACATAAATCATTGTTAACCGCAAGTTTTAAACAGAGCGACACCAACATATAGCTGATATTCATGTACCTAGACTAGAGTAATGTTACCCGCACACCTAAACAGGTGTGTATTCCTGTTAGTTGGTTTTTTTGGTTCATGAACAAGTATCATTAAGAAACACTAAGTACGTTTAGAGATTTAGTGATGACAGCACTTTGTTGAAATTGAACCTGTACTATTGTGCATTATATTAACATAATTAGGATTAATTACCCTGAACACATTAATATAGAATTCGAAGTAATTAGGATTAATTACGCTGAACACTTAATATAAAATTCGAATTAAGCAAATTTATTACACATTTCCTGATTTTAGCTTTATATATATATATATATATCTGATTCGAAAAATAAACATAGACACATACACCCCTCCCGTATATTAGCCTGAATCATAAACACAATGACAAATGTTTGAGGCATAGTTCTGACTGACTATTTCTTAGCCGATTATTAAAATGTGGAATCCCTTTGTCATCCGTTGAGAAACATCTGACTAATTACGATATTGCTAAGACAGAACTGTTTGATATAAACATTAAGGTAACTTCTAACAATAAATGCTATGCCACAGTTAAATATTGTAAATCAATGCGCAAATTAGAAGAAATGTCCTAAGTGTTGTCAAGTTAAATATACGTCTGAGAAGCGGCTTGACATCAATCTTTCTGGGTTAACCAACCTTCACAATCTGGTAGTAGTCCTGGACAATAAACCACAATGTTTTCTATCTTAACAGAATTAAAGTTGGGAGTTACTTTTTCGTCTTCTATATTGGATACCAACACAGAACGATTGACTTTGATCATATTAGGGATTTCAATGTCATCATTAGACGAGTATTGTTTTGAAGATTTCAACGGGAGAAAACATGAGTGTAAGAGATTATTAAAATACATGAATTATTATTTTCAAAAAACAGTGGTCTTTGTCACTTCTCCCACAACGGTCCAAGAAACAATGCCAAAGTTACATAAAGTAATATATATGAATGTTTGATAGTCGAAGTAAGAAATAAAATTATCAAAAATGTTCGTGTTATCTATAGATAATCATATATATAAATAGTTACCAGAAAGGAAATGCTGCTTGTTGAGCAATTACATGTTCGAGCGTTGATACCAAGAATGCTCCATCGTTATTTTGTAATAAAATGTTACGTACCGTAACTATTTGGGCAAACGAGGGAGCATTTTGTTGCCAGCCAAAAATATGAAACAGCTGACAGCCATAGCAAATGATATAGCAGTCATCGTGGTACTTCTTCCAGGGTATCGGATCATCTGGTCTGACACACTTCAAAGACGCAATTGGGATGAGGAGCCCAAGGTATCTTTTTGTCTATTGAGGAACAACACAAAAGAATCAATATTTATGGCAATAATTATGTTGTTGGTGGTGTGAAATATTCCACACACCCCAAAATAAACACCACAAGAAACTCAATTTATACATATTAGAATGATTTAGTGCTGTCACTAGGCTGCAAAGGGGGGGGGGGCATATGGACATTCGTAAAAGAACTTTGTGTGAGTGATTGCAATCAATGTAACCCAATATTGATGGTAATGATGTTGGTAGGGTGTGAAATATTCCACATCCCCCCAAAACCCCCACAAGAAATACAATCTATACGTCAAAGATAATGTCCACATGAGTGATGATAGTAATGACGTATTAGTATGAGTTAGTGTTGTCACTAGCATGCAAGGTGGACATTCGTAAAATAACTTTGTAAGTGATATAGATCATTATAATAACCCAAGTAGGTTAAATCATCGGATTATTAGTTATGATTAGCTATAAAATATTTGTTATCCATAATTTAAATCTTGATCATTTACAACTATTTTAATTTCAGGATGACATATTCAGAGTTGTCATATTTCCTTTATACGTTTATATTACAGCATAAATACCGAAACAGTTATGTATGGGGAAACTTATAAGGGGAGGGGACTGTCACTATATATGAGATGATAAATCTTATTCACCGGGATCTGCCTGACTACCATAATTACCAATATTAAATTAACTCACAGATCTGAACAAATATAACCCTCATAAATTGTCTTCACACTTCCAATTCAAGCTACCCATCAAAACATTTAAATGAACATCTGAATGTCTCTTACAGGATAGCGAAATTACTCAAACTTTAGACAAGAGGATTGCAACAATGATAGACACCTGCTGAGGGGAGCTAGTGGTACGATGAGCTAAGTTTTCACTTTGATTTTTATGTTAGGAACATCATATTTGCAGAAAAGAATCAGCGTAGATATTTCAAGCAATTAAAGGTATAAGGTAACAAACTAATAGCATTCAACCCGAAGGGATGTCGATAACACATTAAGATATACAGATGTGTCACAATTGGACGAAGTTGTTTATATTAATGTACAGGAATACAAAGCAAAATTTATCCTACAAACTTTCTTGGTTGATGATGGGAAAAAGGGGCCAAAAACATAATTACGTCCGGTTTTAAAGAACAGGCTTATAAAAAACACTATTAAATTAGTTGTTTTATTATTGCAAACATCATTCAAATTTGATTAAAAATGTAATCAACATAGTTAGTCGATGGATCTAAGCACGCAGAAAAGTGTAAGTGAACGAACTTACTGCATAATTTCACTTAGCAATGGACCAAATTTTTGTGAAAATAATGTTTGTACACACAGGGATTAACAATGGTATCGTCATACATCCAACCATAGATTCATGTTTGCTGCGCAACTTCACACACAAATGAACAAGAGGTTGCACCACCTGTTCTGGTATACACCAATAGTGTAATTCAAATACGGGCAGATATGAATTTGAGACAAGGAGTAGGAATCTGCTTAATTATTTATTCACACAATGAAAATAAATAATACATATAACATTGATTCAGTAACATTTGCTATGCAGTTATATTGAGGTAACTATTTTATCCAATTGGACTACGTGACCTTAGACTGCCGGGAACTGTATTCATGTAGCATCATAGTTAGTTTAGTTCAAGCCAGACCAAGATCTTATAATGGCCGTCGCACACGACCCAACGCTGTTGTGTCTTGTACGGGGTTATGTCTTTTGTTGTAGGCAACACCATGTGTATCTAGTTTGATTTTGTTGCGTGTTGTTGTCAATGAATCGACAGTGTCAAGTCACGTGGTTAATGAGTTGAGATATCAACTCAGGGTCACATTGCAATGGCGGAAACGGAGTCATCTCGCCAACTGAAGAGGAGGCATTGAGAGAGGCTTGGCAGAATCGACCAATGGTATATAACGCCAAAATCTATGGTCAATTCTACTCTTGACAGCGTCAATTGTGTACACAATCATTTTAACTTGCATCATGCAACACATGTCTTATATTTTAATAATTTATGTCCAAATTTGAAACCAAAATCATTTATTTGTATGCTAATCACCCTGTTATAATAATTTCACTTATTGATAAGAATCTTGGCATTTCTATTAATATCACCGCTTGTTATTATATCCATGGATATAGCTGACGATACATCCGCTTATGAACGTTATCCTTTTACCATACCTGTTTTAAAATTTAATTATCTCTGGTGTTTCGTAGATGCATCTAATTGCCTTTCGAATCAAGTAAGGAGTAATTAACCGCAAGTCGGAAACGCACAGGCGCCAACAAATAGCTGATAACCACGTACCTACTAATGTTATCCACACACCTAAACAAGTATGTACTCATGTTAGTGGGCTTTTATGTTCATAACAGTACCATTAAGAAATAATCTGTACGTTTTTAGATCTAATGATGACAGCACTTTGTTGAAATTGAACCTGATCTATTGTGCATTTGTATCAACATAATTTGGATTAATTACTCTGAACTCATTCATATAGAATTTGAAGTAAGCAAATCAATTACCCATTTCCTGAATTTAATTAGATCTATTAACCACTCTGATTTGCAAATATAAACTTCATGCTGGTTTCTACAAGAGGGCGCCTATATACACATGCTTACACATTATACACCTCTCCCATACAAGCCTGAATCGTATAAACAATGACAAGAGCTTGAGGCATAGTACTGACTATGACTTTTATATGAAACTATTTCTTAGCCGATTATTCCCTTGTCATTCACTAAGAAACACCTGAATAATAACGATGATATTGCTAAGAAAGAATTGCTTGGTGTAAAGAACAAGGTAACAACTTCTAACAACAAATGTTATGCCACAATTAAATATTGTAAGTCGACAAAACACAAGTGCAAACTAGATGAAATGTCTTAAGTGTTGACGAGTTAAATAGTATAGGTCTGAGGAGTTGCTTGACCTCAATCTTTCTGGGATAACCCACCTTCAAAACTCGAGAGGAGTCCTGGACAAAAACCACAATGTGTTCTGGCTTGACAAACTTACAACTGAGAGTAATTGTATCGTCTTCTATATATGATACCAACACATAACGATTGACTTTCACCCTGGTAGGGATTTCAATATCTTCATTTACCGGACTGGTAACAATGTTTTGGATATTTCAATGAGAGAAAACAGATTCTTAACAGACATGTATACCAACCTTAAGATTAGTATTCCATATCGTATTTACCGGCACTCTTTTCATGGACATTTACTTCGAAGACATTCCCTAACTTTGTATCCCAATATATAGCTTTATTTAATAAGGCTACTGTCAGTTCCTTTTTAATTTCAGCATGTGTTACTGGATATAGGTTGGGCACATTTTCGTTCCTCTGGAAAGCTTCGGTTTCCTCGATATTTAGACACCAGTGTTTGTAACACAAATACTTGGGAAATACACATACCACGTGCTATTATTAATTGTTTTGCGAGCGTAATGGTATTTTAAAACCAAAACACCTTGGTTTCGTCGGTATTTTCGACACCAGTCTTTGCAACACAAATACCACAAATGTTACGTAGGGAATACATATCAAAAGTGTTATTATCGGTAGAATAATACATTACGTGTTTTGATAGTTTAATGGTATTTTAAAACCAAAACACCTATTTTATAATATATACACATCGATACAGCAAATGACTATTGACTATTTGATATCGTCGAGGATTATGAAGTAATAAATCATATCAAAATTGGTCATGATCATATTTATAAATAGTTACCAGAAAGGAAATGCTGCTTGTTGAGCAATTAATACCAAGAATGCTACATCGTTATTTTGTAATAAAATGTTACGTACCGTAACTATTTGGGCAAACGAGGGAGCACTTTGTTGCCAGCCAAGAATGTGAAACAGCTAATGACGATCGTCACAAATGATATAGCAGTCATCGTGGTGTTTCTTCCAAAGTATCGGATTATCTGGTCTGACATTCTGCAAAGACGCAATTTGGGATGAGGAGCACAAGGACTATTATCTGTCTATTGAGGAACAACGCAAAAGAATTAACAATTATGGTAAGAATTGTTGGTGGAGTGCTATTAATACCACCAGTTGGTACGCCGATGAATATCCTCGGCGATACAACCACTTATGAACGGCATCCTTATAATACCATACCTGGTTTAATTAACTCAGGTGTTCCGGATATGCATTTCGATTCAAATGTTCCACTATTGATACGGACCAGAAAGAATATCCATCCCCATATATTGAATGAAACTCAGAGCCGGTCCAATTAATGCACATTCTGCGATTAATACTACTGCTTCGCATATTTTGGGACATATGCTAGATGACATATGAGCTACATCATCATTGACAACTAAGCCCAGTCATTCAGTATAGAGTTATCCGCCGTGCCAACAAAAAAGCTCCGAGCATGCGCAGAGAATTCCCCACTTCCGTCCATTCCAACGCCGACTCGCAGAGAGATAAGACAGAGTTTTTCTCAATCCGCTCCAATCGTCGTTCTAGATTGCTTCCAATCCGCTCCACACATACTGATATCAAGGTAATGTCAAGTGCACCCGCACAACGCCCCACCGCTAGCCGCGGACGGCCTCGACGACAACCACCTCGGAGTTCCGGCGCAGTCTCGCCTCAGCCAGCGCATCGCGGTGGCATCCGTCACCTCGCCAGGGCTCCTCCGGCAGCCGGGTTCCGGATCATGCCCTTCAGTGGCCAGCTACTCATCACGCCGCCGCCCGAGAGCCGGCCACCACCACCCCCTCCGTCGGCGTGTTCCTCCAACAGTCGGCCATCAGTGCCGATCCCAACCTTCCGCCGATCGGATGCAGCCAATCATCACCGCGGCCTCTGCCAGGGGGCGGGGACCGGCCATCATTTTCAGGAAGTAATGAGCTATATAACGTCGCTTTTGATCCTACCTGATATTGATAAGTGGACGGACACGTTCCTGACTTTCAGCACGCTGCACCTACAATACCATTCATCAGAGAATGTACTGTTCCGTAATTCCGTAACAAGCGCGCCCGTCACTCTCGTGGGCCGACATCGACCACAACAGCTGGCTTTTGTGCATAACGCCAACTCCCCAATATCTTAAAACCAAAACACCTATTTTATAACATGAAGATCGATACAGCAAATGACTATTGACTAATATTTGATATCGTCGAAGTAATAAATCAAAATTATCAAAAATGGTCTTGATCTTATTTATAAATAGTTACCAGAAAGGACAATGCTGCTTGTTGAGCAATTAATACCAAAAATGCTACATCGTTATTTTGTAATAAAATGTTACGTACCGTAACTATTTGGGAAAACGAGGGAGCACTTTGTTGCCAGCGAAGAATGTGAAACAGCCAATGACGACCGTCACAAATGATATATCAGACATCGTGGTGCTTCTTCCAGGGTATCGGATCATCTGGTCTGATATTCTGCAAAGACGCATTTCGGATGAGGAGCACAATGACTCTTATCTCTCTATTGATGAACAACGTAAACGAATTAATAATTATGGTAAGAATTGTTGGTGGGGATGCTATTAATACCACCAGTTGGTAGACCCATGAATATCCTCGGCGATACAATCACTTATGAACGGCATCCTTATAATACCATACCTAGTTTAATTAACTCAGGTGTTCCGATATGCATCTAAATCGCCTTTCGATTCAAAGATTCCACTATCTATTGACAAGGACCTGAAAGAATTTCCATCTCAAGATATTGAAAGAAAACTCAAAGCCAGTCCAATTAATGCACATTCTGCAATTAATACTACTGCTTCGCATATTTTGGGACATATGTTAGAGGAGTATCTAAAAAAACAGCACTATTATGATTATACCAATCTGCAAAGGACTTTATATTATATGCAAAGATGCTTATAAGATATGTATGCTATATATACATAATGCTCAGTAAAGAGAAATGGTTTCAAAGTTATAAATTTACCCCTCCCAGATATTTTATTTGCAACAACATACCACTTTATTATCCAGAAAATATGAACTTGAAAACGAAGTTTTCACCTACGTCACTAGTGTTTTCTAAACATCTTCAGAATACATTAAGGAAGAACTTCGAAAACTGAACCTACACGATGTATTCACTTCAAAAAAATGTATACAAATTTTTAACCCAAAGAGCAATATATTTCAACTTAAAAGGGTCCCTAATATATATCAGAAATAATACCATTAGCAAATTTAAAATTTTCATTCACAAAATCACTAGTAACATTGTGATTAAAATTACATGCCCATATGGTCGTATTTGCAAACGATTTTTATGTAATCAGCTACGCAGAATGTATCACACGCAGTCTGTATTAACTGTACCATTTTATTCTTACATTGATTTGTATACACCAATAGAGTAAGATTTTGGCTGTTCAAACATATAATTCACTGATTATTATACCTGACGTCCTATATATGCACATATAAATAAACAAGAATGTCCCTTTAAGTAACGTGCATTGTGTCTTAACTATCACTTGATGTACAATCTCATTTTATATGAAATTCCCCATCTCTTATGTTTTCGACTATTAAAAGAGTGAACCAAACACCAGTTGGCCTTTCTTTTTTATGCATTCACGACGCATGCGGTCGTCTTCACACCCAAAAGCAGACGCTTTTGTGACGTCTAAAATTCACATGTTTACTCTTTTGATATGTTCTATTCTAATTTAAGTGTACCTTTTATTTATAGCTATACTTTTTCTTTGTTATATAGCACACCTTCAGATAAATACATTTTAATTCTAGGCTGCAAACATATTTTTTTAAACGCTAGACAAAATTTTGTTTTGAAAACAAATGGCCACCCAAGCTTTTACTTACATCATCGTTACTGTAGCTGGCACTTACAGCCATTATCACTGCTTCATTCACTCCTATAACACTGAGATCATCTTACATTGCATTTAATTTTATAAACATCTAATAGTTCTACAAAATCACTGATTTGCCTGTATTTTTAAGTTGTAAAATTTAGAAATATTCATGGTAAAATATATTCATCCGCCACAGCTATTTGGCGTTACCCAGTGTATGCTTATTCCTGATTAAAGTGCCGAAAAGCAATGGTAAATTTCGCAATCGCTCGATCACCGGGTTACATAACTCACGATACCAGTGAAATTTTATATATTTTATTACAGACCTACACCTTATGACTTGCACCTCTACACCGGCTTACTCATGTAAATAATTATAAATTTCAAAATTAAACCTTCTGAAACCTCCCAGACTACGCATTTGTTAACCCATATATGTACACAGTACCATCTTTATTGTACACTACTATGATACTGCTACATATGAATAGCATCTATATTTAATTAACAATGATGGTGCATGATTTTACACTACTGCTACACTTGTCATATAGTATGCTCTTATTGCCCTTTTTTTTAGTCACCAAGCATACTATCCTTATGCTCCTTTTTAATTTATTTGACTCTTAAATTGTCAATGTCGTGCTTTGGAAAGTGTACCTAGGTTTATCACACACCTTTATCTGCTACCGAGAACAGGGTTACTTACCCATATTCTCTGGTGTTCCCACCCCCAAATATCTAATATCTTACAAAAAATCAGAAGACAGCATAATTTATCGACATTGTCACATATGAGGTGCCGTCTGAAAATATCCCAAATTGAGACAGCTGGTTCTTGATCTTCCAAGTCCACACCCACTTATCAGCATGCAAGAGATTCCATGAGTGCTGATTTAACTTTCCAAAAAACACCCAAGTGATCCCATCATAGCCAAGAACGAGGGCAGTAAGATAGATATTAGCCAAGTGGAGCAAGTGTTAAAGAAAGTTAATGAAGTGATAACACATAAGGAAACATGAAAGTGACGGATGACAGGTGTGGCAAAGAATAGCAGGCATCAAAGTTGGGGAATACCATCAATCTGCAGAGGCGACCATGTGGAATGTGGGTTAACAATTATAATAGTGATATAGTGAGGGGTTGGCTGGCGAGCAAATATGGACACCCAGTACGTCACATGTATGTACTGAACTTATTCAAGCCACAACTGAAGTGTTAACAAGAAAATGTTACACATTTTGATATGTATTAGAGATGCTTCCAAACTCTCAAAGGATTACCAACGGAAGGCAGGAAAATTTATTCACATGTATGTACTGGAATGATTTCAAGCCACAGCTGAAGTGTTCAAATACAAGACACGTAGAGGCCATAACAATACAGGAGCATTAGTCACACGTTAGAAACGAAACAGTGTATTATGGGAACATTCATTTAAACAAAGGTTGTCTTAATGTTGGGTTGCCAATGATTAAAAGAACATCTCAACTTTTATAAACAGATATTAGTGCATCACACTACGATGAATCAAAAGGACGTATATGACAGACCATTTGGTCTAAACTCACTGCTGCCAGAAGACACTTCACTGAGTGTCAGCCAGTTAATGTATATGTGTACCATATTTACAGTGTATTGTTTGAATGTCGGCTTGGGAACTTGTGAACAAATGTGCCGAATATACCACAAAACTCGAATTTCAGCTTATTTATTAAAACTAGAGTCCAGTGTCATTAACAGTTCGACCGATACCTCAGGGGACTTACGATGTTTCAGCAATAAGATAGATAATGATTTATTGGCAAAAAACATCCACACGAGGACAGTTTGCTAATACAATGAATAACAGTATATACAAAACGTGTGATAATAAATATACAATAACAAAATTTACATAATATGCTAAGATGCACAAGGAGTCTCGGTATCATATTAATTTTACCTAACTGTTATTTGCTCAGCACGAGCACCGAAGCGACGGATCAGTTTACATATTATTCGGGTTAGAGTGGGACTGTCATTTGTCAATATAGTAATAAATTGATAGTTGGCGTTAATGTGTCGAAAATTCGGATTATGGTTTATCATTGATTCAAAAAGTTCTCTTCGTAGTTGTGATTATGCTGTACATTCCATAAGTAAAATGTGCTTCATCTTCTACGGCATCATCACAGAAAAACACACACTTTCTATCTTCTAATTTTACTGGGAGCTGTAAATGACGCCCTTTCTCTATAGCAAGTGCATGGTTACTGATTCTGAATCCAGTGAAAGCTATTGTCTTCCAATGATTTCGTGTTGAGAAGATAGGGCTCAATCCTATACTCTTTCTTGTAAAAACGATATGTTCTGAGTTTTGTTGCTGCCTGATTTTGAGCAGTTGTCACTCAGGCTAGCTTGGAAGTACTCGTTATAGCTATTTTGTAGAGATTTTCGGACATTTATGTATTACTAATACTAGTATGGACATGCAGATTCGAGAACAAGTCTAAAGTATTGTAATCTCAATTCAGTTGTGCTCTGCCGTCCATTCCTCTTTCCTCGAAATTACGTTGATGCATCAGACTTGTGTTATACCATTACCCTAACATTTAGCACTAACTCGATTGAAAAAGGTGGACTGTAGTTTTCAAACTATGTGGGAAATAAAAGTCTTTAACGTGCGAAATGTATATATGTTACAGTAAATCAGTGAAATTAGTAATTACGCGAAATCCCTAGGGATTACATGAAACCACTAAACATGGTCCGTGGTTACAAGTAATTACTGAATGTGTCAGGGATTTCATGAAATCACTAAACGTGGCTAGGGATTACGCGTAATCACTGAAATTTGTTAATTGATTTTACATATTCTTACTGGTCAGATTTCAGTAAATAAGTGTAATGGATTTTAAGAGTCACATTTGCTACTTTACACAACATAAGTCCAGACAAGTTGTCTCAATGACTAATTAGCTTCTAAAAATGAATTGTTTATGCAATATGAGCTGTGCAGTAAAAATCTCTTTCAGAAATCGGAATATTCTAAAGTTATTACTCAACTGAAATTAGCTAGTGAAAATTCTAAAACCAAGGATCGGAACGCTTACTATTTGCTGAGCAAGTAAGTAAATTTTATAGTTAATTTTTTAACTGCATAGTAGTCCTTATTGCACATTGATAGCTACATGTAATTGCAGATTACTAACAACATAATTATGTTTTGTTTTTAATATAAAAGTTAATAATTCGAATAATAGTTATTGTCTAATTTATAATATTATATATCAAAATTTGCATGCCAGTATCACATTTTCTTTAAATTAATGACCCGTATGTTTGTCATTACAGATATGAAATCATGCAGTGCGGTGATGTCGAGAAACTGATCAAACGACGTAGCAACCCCGAGGAACCTATTCTATATTTCGTCACAATGGAAGAAACGTTTGATGTCATTCAACGAGCTCACCTCGCTACTGGTCATGGCGGCCGCGACAGAATGATAAAATTACAAAAAAAAATATTTTATTTAGTTTATTCAGTTCCAGAAGAATTCAGCTCATCATTCTGGCATTTAATGTTCGCCTAATTCAGCTGTATTCGGCTGTGAAGCTCGGATTGGCCTGTCCAGCACCTCGTTGCCATCATTGATGATGATTTAAACATCTTATTGTATAAATGTTTGTAATATGACTATAATTTCTATGTATTCCATAACTTGTTTGCAATAAAAGAATTTAACTTTAACTTGGTTGTCCTTCAGTAATTTCATGAAATCCCTGGTGCCTAAAATCAGTAATTACGCGAAATCCCTGAATTTTCTAGTAATTTCATGAAATCCCTACTCAGATCAGGGATTTCATGAATTTACTAAACGATTCAGGGATTTCGCGTAATTACTAATTTCACTGATTTACTGTAACATATACACGATGTGTTTGAATGTACATATGATGTATATCAAACAGATGCAGGAGTAGACAACTTAGGGATATGTGATGATGTGGTCACACCTAACTCATACAGCCCATGTAAGGACAATTGGATGCGGAAGTGCTCATGGATAGGTGCATGCAACCTATGTGACAACGGCAATACATTTCAAAACTCATTTATGATTTATAATTTGTGATTCATTGAATACATTTGTTATTAAATGTTCTATTTTTCTAAAAAAAAAAAATAACCAATGGGTGTGCAATCAATTATGCTATCCCCATAACAATTGTAACATTTCACTTATCAGTCGAACGACTGGTTAGATGAAATGTTATAATTTTGTACTGTTGTATTTTACAAATTTAACTGTGAACCAATTTACTGAAGGGTACTGCGCGTTGTGATGCGGATAGCCGCACATATATCGACAATTAGAGAGTGTTGGTACGACAAGCATATCGACATGCCTTTACCAATCAGATCCCCTCAGTTTTCTCCTGCGAGGTCATTTTAATTTAATACTATTAGTATTGACATTGCCTACCATAGACGAAATGGGAGAGGAATTAATTAGTTCGTTAATTACCAGATACATACTAAGGTTATTCAAATATATACTATGGGCTAGGAAAGGGGCTTTCTGTCCATGCATTTGATGTAAAAAATGTTTGGCATATCCTCACAATGTACTAGTTAGTCTCTATGACTAACAAACAAATCAGGAAAATAACGTGAATACATTTCAATCGTTAACCAGGTCTTTGTATTTGGTATATGAATATTTCAACCTTCAATGTGGGATCAGTTGCATATCAGATTAACGTATCACAGCCACTCAAGTTGAATGTGAATTCGATGATTTTTCAAACACTCATATTAACTCCAGGTACACATCGACAAAGAAATCTGGATTTTTCAACTATTAACCACCCAATCGACCATCTGTCTGCATATATATCTCCACTGTTGAGATTGGGTGTCATCTATTGACATGTCCGAATGAACAAACATGTCAATTCATCTTTACTATATGTTTAACACCTAACAGAAACAGTTTCCAGGACCGAAGACTAGATCTCAGGAGATGTTGTTAATAGTAACATTTCTATTAACTTTGAAATTTATTGTGGTGAATTGATGGTAAAATGCTGATACTAATGGCTCGGAGTTGGTGTTCAACTAGAATTTCAGTGCAATATTTATTGAACTGAAATGGAGAAATTTGTTTACCTCAAAATGAAGCTAATGAAGTTGAAGAGCCAAAACATATGAGGGTGTGGTAAGAGTGACAATTTGTCTTGAATCTTCAGGCGTAATGGTATTGATGGGTCAAATAGAACGATGCAAGATGGTGCATGAATTATGTCAGCAGCACCTGGACAATCACGTAGGAATAATCAAAAACCACAACTGAGAACAGCACAATCTGTAAATACATGCATGTGTATATTATGACTTTAGAATTCATATTTGACATCTATCATTTAATATTTATCATTTAATATTGTATCAAAGAACTTAGTTACAATTGTGCATATATCATTCTCATTACAACTTAGAATTATCTTAAGTGTCTCGATTGCTGGTAAACTGGTTGACTCTATCATTCAAACTATTTAGAGCATCAAATCAAACATAACTGCTCGTGATGAACTATAATTATTACAATACAATATGAGGTGGGTCTCATCTGCAATGCTGTTACAAATATTACGTTTTCTGTCATGAATGTCAGTTTTTTTTACCGGGCAAGTATGTCAGCCAGTTATGCAGAGAGTGAGCGCTTATCTTTAAACTACAAAGTGTCTGCCTATACTTATAGGGTTGATGTGAAAGGTAGTTATCATAACCAAATTTATCATGAGTAGTTATTATATATAAGTCCTAAGTTTATTTTCAGAAGTGTTTGTTGTTTCCATTGTTTTATATATTTGGACTAGATTAGATTATTCCTTATACCTTTTCAATTGTTTTTCGATATTTTACGTATTTGTTATCCCAGACTGTTTAGAATTGCTTTAAAGTGATGTGAAACATTCCGGTAGGGTTATCAAAGTGAAATGGAGAATTATCTGGTTCAAAATAGTTGTTTTACAAATATTATATCTGAATTGACAACACACACCGTTATTCTTATATATTAATTAAATGCAGTGACTTTCGATGGCGAAATCATTTTCGTTCGTTTACCGCCGATAGATGCGTCCCGAATCGAGTAGTAAATATTTACAATTGAGCATAGTTCAGAAAATGTTTTCTTTGGAGTGGTACGGTCGATTTGCTTGAGCTTTTCGGCAATGTTAGTAGAATGCTACATTCCTTCAATTGGCATATGACCTGAGTACTAACTTATCAGTTACACACACCCGAACAAGTACATAATATGTCTTTAATGAAGTTGAGCCATGGTACTCGACCCTTGGAATAAGTATTCAGATTGCACAAATAAGCATCATGTAGCAACGAGCTGTCGTTAAGTTAGGTAATACAAAGAAAATTACGTATAACTTGCTGGGTTAAAGCCCAGTCGATATCTTCCCAGTTCACGAGTCGCCAGATAGCTAGCCTTCGAATTAACTCCTAGTATTTGTTTATAGAAACATAAGGCCAGTTTGGGTCTTTGTCAAATTGATTACTAAGTTACGTAGATAACCTACCCAAACCGCACATTCATGTTAGGATAGGGGCTATTGTTTTGTCCAAAAAAACAAAACAATGATACATACAGATAATGGTAACTCATTATTGAAAACACGTTTTAAACTGGAGTTATTTGTTGGGCCTATGTTTAAGGTTTAACACTGCTTTTTAAAAATCCCCTTTGAGAAAATTACCCAAATAATTATAAGCAGATCAGGGTTGGGGTAATCGTAATCAGTAATTGTATTCAAAGTAATCGATAACAAAAATTTGGAGTAATCGTCTGTAATCAGTAATCATGACATTTCTTGATTACAAGTAATCGTAATCGTAATCGATTACTTTCAAATGTACCTGTAATCATGATTACATTTTGATTACTTTTACTAAAATATCCATATGGATGGCTATTGGATACTCATAGTCTCATACTGTGGTACTATGGAGTGTGCAAAGATACATACAACATATTAGAAAGTTAGTACAATTTTGTCATGTGTTATGTTAGTGGTATAGTGTGTATGTACATTATGGCAGTGGACACAGATAACACACAATTGTTGAATACAGCATGAATAGCAATAAACTTGTGATACAGACAAATGAAATGTTCTAATATGAATAAATAGGGTAGCCAACTTCAATTAATATTAAATTGAATTGGGATTGCTGCAGACAATGGCTGTAAAGTCACACTGGTACAATAGGGCTAATTAACTGAACAAAGAAGGTGTGAAGTACATCGGTAGACCTAATTAGCTGGTTTGTCATTTACTGCACCCATGGGGTAAAGCCTAATTTAATCCTCATCAGGATTAACAACGGATGATCATCAAATAAATCTTAATGTTATCTTCATTGTGTTGGGTATTGAATCTAACAGAACATGCAAATATTTTATAATTGTTTCAGGTGATATTTTCATAAATATGCGTTCGTTTGAATGCATGTAAGAAAATTAAAAATATATTAAAAATTATTTACATAAATAAATACAAATAAAACATAATGTATTCACAATAAGTTGGTGCATAACTTCATGATGAAACCTTTCCAATACATGTAAATGTAAAAAAAAGTGTTTATGTTTTTTTGCTTGCATCTTTCTATTGTTTCAGTCGTTTCTTGTTTCCATGTTATGCAGTGATGTCTTTATTCAATCATATTAGACATGTTAATTATAATTATTTCATTATTTATTCCTATGCTATCAAAATGGTTGGAAACCAACAATTGTAATCAGATGTAATCAAAATGTAATCGATTACATTTACTAAAGTAATCGTAATCGATTACATTGGAAAAAAATGTAATCAGTAATCGTAATCATGTAAATCAAAAGTAATTGTAATCGTAATCGATTACATTGGTATGTAATCACCCCAACCCTGAAGCAGATACACAATCTATTTTGTATATTGATGAAAAGAGACGGTGCATTGGACCGGGAAAAAACAGCTGTGCAAACCGTAGGAAGGAATCTGGGACTAAAAGAGGAAGTCTAATTGAAAGGAACACGCAGTATGCGTTCGAACGAACTCGTAAACACTAATGTTTTAACAAACATGCATAATAAGTATGACGGTAATCCCAAGATGATCATTATTTACCTCAGCAGTAATATTTTATGGAGAAAAAAAAACAAGAACTTTTAAGAAAACTGAAGACTGACACGAATGTTCTAATGCCAATGTACCCAAATTCAATTGTGTTTGGTGCAGGCTTTTCCCGTGACAGCTGTGGTGGCGTTCTTCTGTCGATGTGTTGGGTGGAGAGATTTGCCGCCAAGTCACACACGAGTCGGGAAAATAGTAAACTTCTTGGATGTCTAACTCTTGAATTCCATACCATTTCACATGAGAAACCATAACTATATCTCTGGGATGGAGATCATTTCACAAAAACATTCTTGCATCTGTGGAAAAACGAGATGTCAGTTTGCGGTACGATTTGTTAAATTCCAACACAAACGGGCGCAAATTTACAAATGGTATTTTTTTGTTTGGTCTAGTTCAAGAGGGATTGGAGGGGGTGCAATTGTGAGACCCGCCAGCCAGATCCCTGCATACGGTTTACATCCATTTAACAACAATTTAGTTTACCGATATTTTCACTTTATACTTCGCAGAAAGACGAAAAACATCCAATTCCAATGCTAAGTCTGATGCCAATGGGCTCAAGGAGAAACAACGTATATTGATGGAATTTGTCGTAGAAAAGCTGTGGGATTTGAATGGTCATAGAAAGAAAACTGCAGATAGGCATAATGTGGAACAATCCGTCTTCAAGATGATTGAGACGGCACAATGCCATGATAGTGTATATACGTTGAACATGGCCCCATGCAGATCCAAACTCGAGACGACACAATGCAATTGCATAGTGTTTATATGTTGAACATTCCTCCATGGAGATCCGGACTTGAGACCACACAAGCCCATTGTGTATATATGTTGAACTATCGTCCATATATATGACTTGAGACCACACAAGCCCATTGTGTATATATGTTGAACTATCGTCCATATAGATGACTTGAGACCACACAAGCCCATTGTGTATATATGTTGAACGATTGTCCATATAGATGACTTGAGACCACACAAGCCCATTGTGTATATATGTTGAACTATCGTCCATACAGATGCTTGATATGACACAATACCATTGTAGCATTTATGTTGAACATCCTTCATAACTGAGACGACAGCTAGAATGCAATTGAATTATGAATTTGTTTATTACTGCATATTCACAACTACGAAGAGAATGATTACATTATGGCAATGAGAAACAGACGAGTGACAGTGAAGAATGAGCATAGACGGGTGAAACGTTGTATAAACTGTTAGACCGGATAAGGATTTTTATAATATGGTGTGCACCAACTATGATTATTGTATGATCGTATCAAAGTTATGAAAGAAGATATAATATTCGTTACATATAAAGTGTCTAAATCAATTTCAATAATTAAATAACAAACGGCCGTTGTAGAGAATACGCATTAATTATTGAATATCTCTGCACTAGATTTCAGTGCAATATTTATTGAACAGAAATGGCGAAAAATATTTACCTCAAAATGATAAATCTAATGAAGTTGATGTGAGCCATAACAAAAGGGTGTGGTCATAGTCACAATTTGTCTTGAATCTGCTGGATTAATGGGTCAAATGGCATGGTGCAAGTTGGTGCACGAATTTTGTCAGCAGCACCTGGACACATATGATTATGGAGGACTAATAGCGCGAACTGAGACAAGTATAATCTTTAAATACTTGCATGTGTGTATATTACCACTTTAAGATTCATATTTAACATTTGTCATTTATTATCGTATCTAGGAACTTAGTTACAACTGCGCCTATATACATCACACATAATTTCTCTTAATGAATTATACTTACTACAATACAATTGGTGGGTCTAATCTGCAGAGCTGTTGCAAATATAACATTTTGTCATAAATGTCAGTTTTTTTTCGTGCGAGTACGTCAGCCAGTTTCGATGTGCAGAGAGTGAGTGCTTATCTTTAAACTGAAAAGTGTCTGCCTACACTTATGACTTGCTTATTTTAAAGCCCAATCGAAATTGTCCCATTTTCTGAGACGCCAAATTGCTAACCTTCGAATAAACTCCTGACAATTCTTTATAAAAATTAAAGGCCATTTTTTTAAATGGGTCTTTGTCAAAGTGATTAGTAAGTTACTTACATAACCTCCACACACTGCACATCCATAGTTTAGGATAGGAACTATTGTATTATTTTTGTCAAAAAGATCCAATGATACAGATGTTAACTGAATATTGAAAACACGTTGTTTTAAACTGAAGACTTCTCTCTGTTGGCCTTGTTTTATAGATGTAACACTGCTTGTATTTAAATCCCCTTTAGAGGAAATTGTAATGCAGTGCATTGGGCAAAAAAAACTGTAAACCGTAGGAAGGAACCTGGTACTAAAAGATGCTGAAGTCTAATGAAAAGCAACACGCAGTATTAATTGGAACGAACTCGTAAACACAAATTTATTTTGACAAACATGCATAATAAGTCTGACTGTAATCCAAAGATGATCATTATTTACCTGAGAAGTAATGATATTTCATAAAACAAACTGAAGAACTATTAAATAAATTGAACACTGGCACGAAGGTTCTAATGCACCCAAATTCAATTATGGTGTGGTGCAGGCTTTTCCCGCGTTCTTCTGTCAATGTGTTGATGGAGAGTTTTGCCGCCAAGTCACCAACGACAGTCGGGCGAAATAGCGCTTTTTGGTGGCATATATCTTGGATTCCATGCCATATTACTTGAGAAACCAGAACTATATATCTGGAATGGAGTTCATTTAAATGATCGTGGAAACGATCATTTCACAAAAAACATTCTTGCATCTGTAGAAAATCGAGATGAAGTTTGCGGTACGATTTGTAAAATTCCAACACAAACAGGCGCAAAACAACAAATGGTATTTTTGATAAAAGGCGTTTGGTCTAGTTCAAGAGGGATTTAGCGGTTGCAGCGGGATTTTTTTCAAGGCGGGCATCCCCAAAGTGAGAGACCGCCAGCGAGGCCCCTGTATACGCTTTACATGTATACAACGTTTTAACAATTTAATATACCAGCATTTTTACTTTATAGTTCACAGAAAGACAAAAAATCAAAAAAAACCCAATGCTAAGTCTGATGTCAAGGAGAAACAACGTAGATTGAACGAATTTGTCGTGGAACAGCTGTGTTATTTGAAATATCATACGAAGAAAACTAGATAGGACACTGACCGAGTTTGTAACATTTGATATGCGACCACTGTCTGTTGTTGATGATATCGGGTAAGGGACCTCCGTGAATAATTTGCAACTTGCTTACCGCCTAACATGCAAGAAATCTACGTTATGAACTGTTGCCTGAACTGTATGATATAAACGAAACATATTGCACAAAGTGTGGCACAGGCTACCGCGCTAGGGGTCACATCTGATCACTGGACATCGCAATCGCGGCACATTTTATAACTGATAAATTTGAGCCGAAGAACGGTTAAGATGAAAATATATGTAGTTTCCGACAATTGCGCCATTGTTTAAGCGGCTTGCAAATTATTTTACCAAGCAATTCCAAATCACTAAATTGCTTTGCACAAACATTGCATCTGGTTTTTAATGGCTCTATTCTTCATACACTGGGGCAAACCATGTAATTATAGCATGCAGAAACATTGGGAAACATTTCCGACACAGTGCAAAATCAACAATGCTCACAGAAATTGAAATACACTATGATCTACCCCACCCATAAGTTGAAGCACGATCGGGAGGCGACGTGGAACAGCACGCATTACATGCTGCAGCGTATGGTTCGACAAAACTCTCAACTGAACGCTGTATTAGGGTCGATTGAAAATATAATAACCTCACTCGTTGAGTCGAACGTTGCCAAGAGTTACGTCGCCTGCCTCCATCCGTTTCAAGAGGCAACTGTCATCATGGAATTTTGCCGCAGGTCACCAATGAGACATTTGGGGAAATAGTGATTTTTTTGGTGGCCTAACTCTTGAATTCCATACCATTTCACCGGAGAAATCAGAACTATATATCTGGGATGGAGCTCCTTTAATGTTCGTGGAGACGATCATTTCATAAAAACATTGCAGACAGGAAAACCTTTACTTTCTGTAAACATTCTATGATTATGACACGTGTTATCTAATATGTAGCAGGGTACTAAAAGTCAAAACAAACATACCTTACAGTCCTTACTACCAGAACAAAATGCTGCAACAGAGAAAACAAGATCAAACCTCAAAGATAAAACTACACACTTATAATATAAAAACTTACTTGGAAGATCATCGAATACATGTAAACATATAGAAAACATGTTAAAGAACGAAATAATGTGATCATAAATATTCCCGAACCCAAAATAATGATGTAACTGATGCTAGAGAACAAGATTGGCAGAAATACAAGAAATTATAAAGTAAATGTCACAGCATGAATCTAGATATTGTAACATTTGATAAAATTGGCAAAAAGATGTGAATAAGAACAGGCCCATAACAATTACTACAAACTCTATTGGAACAATAATTATGATTCAAAATGCCACAAACAATAACAAGGAAACAAAGCAACAATAAGCACGCACAAAACATATTTCAACAGAGAAATGACCTAATTATCAGAGCAATACAAACGGAATTAAAAGTGAAGGAGTCATTCCCATAACTACTATTCCGCAAGAGGGAAACAAAGTAAAAAAGGGATGACGAAAGTCACCAAGTGAATATAACTACACATACATTTGTGCTAACATACTATGATTGTGACATGTGTAACATACATTTGTGAAAACATACTATGATTATGACATGTGTAACATAATATGTAGCAGGGGATTAAAAGTAAAATTGACTTGTTCCTGAATTATATTGATGAAAGTATGTCTCACGTTGCGTCATTTCCTGAATTTCTGTTGAAATACAAAAACCTGTATTTTTACAATTGAGGGTCTAATATTACCCAAATTGACAACAAATAAGTTCAAATAAAAGGGCGAAAGAAAAAAATTCTTCTAAATTGTGGTCATGTGACATTTTATTACACAGCACGTTGCAACCAAGTGTTGTTTCTGCAAAAGGGTCAAACTGTTTTTATACAAATTGAAAGGTCGTAAATCAATGTGAAAATGAATAAAAGTTGAGTAGAACTTAAGTTTTACTATGGCTCACTCAGGCTTAAGCCAAAATATGGCTGCTGAATCTCAAATACATGCACAAATCAAGCCCATGTAGCCTTAATACTACGGAGGGTGTCACCCATACCCCCTGCATCCTGAACACGTATAATATTTATATTTACAACATCCACCATACTTGTGTTTTTAAAAATATTTGTCGAACTATATACCGTGTGCCGATGCTGTTAAGTTAAGTTAAGTTAGCTATATAAAGAATAAGTTGCACTGATAAAACATGAATAATCAGTTTATTAACAGTCTCCGCTCAAGGTATATTGGTCGGAATTTGTTTTATGTATACAAGTATTCATTACGCCTTCTTTTTGCACCACCTGATGTGGTGGCTGAAAGAATGAATAAACGATAAAAGGTGGCCAATTTGTTAACAGAGAGAGGGGTAACTCCTACTTGCTCAGAAATTTTAGACTAATGTCTCTTTTCACATATTTGCTGAAGTATCCATAACGTCAACACATCAAGGGGTAATATTAGACTGAAATACATCAAAATATGTCATTCAAGTTAGAAAGTACTAAAATATTGTGTGATTGTGTTGTTGAATCTTGAGTACCGGTTACATTTGGCATATGAATCCCGAGTATTACATTGTAGTTGGCAGAGGGGTGTGAATATCGCGTACCGCTTCGGAAATAATCTGAATCCTTCGTGTACCCACACTGATGAAATGTTAGTAAAAACGTTTATGACATGTCCCACTTAAAACATCTTTGTGAAATCATGCAAACGATACAGGATTCTTCCATAAACCCATACATGTAACAACATTGAAAATCGGGCTCGCAAATTACATTTACGTATATGGTTTTTTAATGTCCCGTTAAAATTTATCATCAAATCATTTGAAAGATAAAAACATGTTCTGATAATAACATGAACATTAACAAATTACATTTACGTATGATCATATTACAGCTTTACAAAAAAAGTCCCATTAGAGGAAATTGTTATACCCATTGTTTGTATTGATGAAAAAGTCAGCGGTTACGTACGTAGTGCCATGTTTAGTAATTTGGTAGATTTTTTTTATTATCTTAAGATTTATTTTATTGATATACAATCAGTATTTCATGCACTATTCTTCAAATAAATTAAGAAAACAAATTGCAAATCTTTCTTTGACCTACTGATATAAAGTAGATGGTTACCATTTTAGCATATAGGCTTGGTTGCAAATGTATTGCGATTGATGTCATTTGGATTTATTTCATGTTACAAGTTTGTTAAAGCCATATGGTGGTTTGCGCTCCAAAATACGAATATTATTCGCTTTTGATTTGTTCCTGGAATCAAATAGGTCGATAAATATCTTAAATACCTTGCTACGAGCATTCTGTAACCCCAAAAGACGCATTGAAGTAATGATTTCAACATGCAACTATGAACAAGATGTTTGGGTCCCAAATAAACAGCCATTTGCACGACAGGGAACAGAAAAGAGCGTTCCGTGTTATTATATTCATGATATGTTATTGATAAAGAGCGTTTGTTTGACTTCGGGATAAAAGTTTAAAACGGCTGGAAACTGGTTGTGACTTTGGCAAGTGTTTTTCAAAACATATGAAGCCGGCATACTAATATTTCGTGCATTTATCGACATATCGTGTCCGTCCTCCAAATTACGGAGACAAATAAATACACAAATACGGATAGGTTAGATACAGAACGACACGTGATAGGAAGTCATCACAAATACACTAGGTGGATTCTTTTCTTTCAAACCGTCTGGTCAATGGCATGTGTTTAAACTAGACATTTTCAGAAAATCATAACAAAACATCCCGAGTTTGGAGGACAACGAACCGATCTCAAAATAGGCTATGATGGAAACTCATGTGCATTTTGTTGGAAAAGTGTTCCGATTGTAAACATTGCTTTCACATACTAAAGCGATCCAAGGAAAACATTCTGAAGCGACCCCAAGAAGGAAAAGAGGAAATTACAACATGAGTTAAACATTTTATAACAATCTATGAGTTAAGTCGGTTGATATTCCCAGTCGCCTATAAACGGACTTTATAATAACTCTGAGCAGACTTACCACAGTGACTGATATTTATTACTATTTAATACCAATACCGTATATATATTTCGACATAAATTATTTTGATTTTCGCGATTTACCACAATCTGACAAAGTTGAAAGATAGCAAAAAACACCAGCTCTAGTTGGATCCATGAACAGGTACACAACGTACACAAGGCAGCATACTATCAAGCTATCATAAACCAAATCGAGAGCCCAAGCTTCCTTTGCGGTGCGTTAAAATAAAGAGCGTTCTTCTACAATTATTCCGTTTAAGGTCAACATAAAGAGCGTTTATTTAACGGCGACAGAATGTTAGCAGCACCCGGAATTCCTAGCCGGTCAGAGATAAGTCATCGGCCTTCTATATTTACACCGCGACCGCTACATATGTACCGGTACTTGCATTTGTAACTATCTATAGCCATCATTGGCAAAGCAAGTCGATAAACATTTGAACTGTAGTCTACTCTGAACAGCGTTATCAAATACTGGTTTGATGTTATACTGTGTATTAAATTTTAGCTATATCTTACATATGTGTATTATACTCCAAGAAAGGAGTATGCACAACGTGACCTTTCACCTCACGACGTTGCTGCCTTGGCGACGTATCAACAAAAACTCTCGCCTCGAAATTGGGTTTCGAATGGTTAAACGAATAAATTAATGCATACAAGTGGAATAAAATAGTAATGTAGCTACATATTCAATGATTACATGTCCCTAATAGGACGAAATTTTAGCTTTCACTATTCTGTTCCTATCATTTTAGACAGCTTGCACCGCACAAAATTTGCAAAATTAACGATGCACACTTTTCTCAGAACTTTCATGGTTATTTTCAATCTAGCCAATTCTGAACTATAACAGTTTCAATGACTTTGCTTTTTGTTTGAGAACATTGATATTTTATTGAAAGAATTTCACAGTACATAGATTCCTATTAAATCAGGACTTATAACTTGTTTATTGCTGACGAATCACCCCAATGTCCCATAAATTCGCGATCTCATCACATGGTCTGTAACTGCGTATTCATGCGTAACGGGAATTGCTCTTTGAAATGACAAAATATGATAGTGTCAGTTGGAATAAGATAAATATAACAATAGCATAGTGTGTTTTGAGATGTGTTTTATCTCAACTCGTTAGGCTCTCATACTTCTAACTCATTGAGATAAAACCCATCTCAAAACATACTATGCTATTATCGTATATTTATCTAAATACGAACAGACAAGCAGATGTATGCCTCTAGTTCGATCCCTGAAAAGGACCATGGCCTACAAAACAGGCTATAAGTCCCCCGGTTAAAATAACGAAGCTGTGCTTTGTTTGTAGCGTGTTAAAAAATAAAGAGCGTTATTTTTACGCGAAACATTCAGACGTCAAATGTATGCTTTAATGCACAAGTCTGACATCGGGAAAATATAGCCTAAATGATATTTTCGGAGGTGTTATAGTTATAGTTTCTCTCACTAAACCGATATGGCTCGTTTCAACGCAAAATACTTAAAACCAAATCGGCCGGTCGCCGACGTCCTTGGCCTTGCGACTTGACGCACGCGAAATTACGTCGACTTCCGTCGCATCCCGCGGTTCTTTCAAAAAAGATTACAGAAAGGTCGGGTTTCTTGATTACTTTAATTAAATCAACTCGTTCTGGTGAAATTATTATAACCGTATTCTAATATTTAACGGTCACATTTCTCGCATTTTAAATGTTATTATATCGCTGTGATAAAACTGTCATTCATTGAAAAAAAAAAAGTTTTGAACGTTTTAATTTTTTTTTAATTCATTCATCTTATCTAAAAGAAATAATTGCATTGAATGAAGAAAATAATAATCAACCACTAATGTTAAATGGCCAGCAGTTTAGGACAGCGATATAAAAATAGTTTTAGAAAATGGAATATTGAAAACCAGTCAATATTAGTGCTAATTGTCAGTCACTGTTGAGTGTTGTTTTGAGTCATTTGACCTTCAAGGCTTCAAATTAAATATGATTACTTAGCTTGATAAGTCTAATAATACAGATTAGGTTTAAATCAGAAATTGCTTAATATTGTTAATAGCTGTCTAACGGGCAGTATTATTATTATCATGTAGTTATTTAAAGATCTATTCATGGTTCTAAGCCCCTAATTCACAGTTTTGTATTTGAAAAATGTTGGAAATCCAATATGATATATCATTATACATGGTGCAGTTAGTAGACCTGTATGAATAGTTTCTTAACAAACTATTATATAAATACATGTATGATACACTATATTTATAATATATACTATAAGTCATTAAGCCTACCCAATGTGTCGTTTTATTATTGAACAATAACGCCATTCAACATGAAATTCAAACATTCCGTTATGCTTAGGTCTATAAGCGAACTTGTTTTATTTAGGTAGATAATCTTCTCAGAATCGCCTCACTTTGAGTCGATAATGTGCTGAAAATGAATCCGTTTTATTCACATTATCGATACATAATGAGGCGATTCTAAACATATTATACCGGTATGTATGTGTGGAAAATGACAATAGGCCAACTCACAACGCTCTTTAACATTTTTTTTTCCACTAGCCCACGCCTAAAAAACGAAATAACGGGTATGAGTCACATCTGCTTATTTCATGATCAAATAATCACATTATGTACCCATTTCACATTATATGTTATAAATTATGTCCGTATTTCCGCGAGGATGTGTTTTCTATTCAGCGGCGGCCCCTGGGTGCACATTTTATCTATCTTTTAGGTTAATATTGGACCTAAATATTCACATATAGACCTAATTTATTCTGCAATAAACTTAATTTTGTTTTTATTTATTTAATTAATTTGTTTTAATCAAACTTGTTAAAAACTACGTTCCTAAAATAGACTCCATGCACAAAATGACATTAGACAGAACTTAACCGTTATTCAGCAGCGGTCGGCCCCATTGGTGCGCATCACGCACATTTTGATATATCCTCGTGCAAATAGGTTCATATTGGATCTAGATATTGATATAGGTTCATATTGGACCTATTTGATTCTAAAGTAGGCTTTAAAAACAAATTTATTTAGTTAACTAAATTGATTTAAATCCGGGGTTCTACCCAAATTTTCAATTTCATTGGTATCATGTGGGTGAATGATATGGCTAGCATATATGGCATATAACTATATGGCATGTTGGTAATTATATTTATATTATAAAATTAAATATTCCACAGATTCGACTTTCCAGAAAATGGCAGAAAACAACATCAGAGGTGAGTGTTTTTTAAGGGCGCTTCATAGATAATGTCTATGGGACTATACCTTTGGAGTTTGGACATATAATATGGATCTTGGGGCATATCTACACCCTCCTGCATCTTGACATGACTCGGGCATAGCTGACTTAGGTTTTCCCCCGCACGGGCTCCAATGTGGGGTTCAAACTTTCAAGGGCGCTTCATATATAATGTCTATAGGACTATACCTTTGGATTTTGGGCATATACTATGGATGTTGGGCATATATCCTCAACCTACTGCATCTGGGTGTGACTCAGGTATAGCTGACTTAGGTTTTCCCCACACGGGCTCCAATTTGGGGTTCAAACTTTCAAAGGCCCTTCATAGATAATGTCTATAAGACTATATCTTTGGATTTTGGACATATAATATGGATGTTGGGGCATATCCTCAGCCTACTGCATCTGGACATGACTCAGGCATAGCTGACTTAGGTTTTCCCCGCACGGGCTCCAATTTGGGGCTCAAATATTTAAGGCCCCTTCATAGATAATGTCTGTGGGACCATACCTTTGGATTGTGGGCATATAATCTGGATGTTGGGGCATATCCTCAGCCTACTGCATCTGGACATGACTCCAGCATAGCTGACTTATGTTTTCCCCGCACGGGCTCCAATTTGGGGTTGAAATATAATGTATGTGGGACTATACCTTTGGAGTGTGGGCATATAATATGGATGTTGGGGCTCCTTAATGATATGCTACTCTTCCAGGTACTAAAGTATGGATTGTCGGTGAGTTTCGTGGAGGGGTTGGCCGAGTATGCGGTGGCAGCAGGGAAGATTAACATCGACTTGGATGGAGTGACAGTCAGCTGGAGGGGAAGAGAGGGCGGTCTATCTGCCATATCAGGGAGTTGATAAATACCTGGCTTAGTCAGGAAGAATTCACCCCTGATGTTATCATCATTCATGCGGGTTCTAATGCATTGGTTGCCACACAAATTAAAATTTGTATGGAGCAACTCTTTGATTATCTGCGTGATAATCAAAGACTTGTTACATGCAAAATCATGTTTTCGAAGATTTTACAGCGCCGACACTGGATTGGTGCTGGTTCAGACGCGGCCATGATGGGGAAGGTGGGGAAGCGGGTTAACCGCATACTCATCTCCTTGATACGTCGTGAATGCAATCATAATATATTCCAGTTTGTTGGGCATCCTGTACTTCTCAGCAAACATAATTTAAAAATTAAGATATAATATGTTTGCAGTCACCCTGCCCACATGTTTCTATGTGGGACCTGTTTGGCAAGGCCAATAATTAGTCTGGGTATGTGCCATTTGAGGCCAGTAGGTATAATTATATTTTTATATTGGCCTAAAGGTAGAGTGCAACTTTAATTTTGAAGACTGGATATCACATTATATTAGTGGAAAGAGAATTCCAATTAAGTAGTTACAAAATTTGTGTCAGAAGAAAAAGATATTTTAGATGTAGATATGGAACAAGAAGCATTCAAGAAAGACAAAATAAAAGCTCCCTTTGTTGACTGAATAAAGATATATATAGCAATAGTATGTAACATTTGTATGGATAAGTTTGTATTGCATGAATTTCCTGTAAAACCAAGGTAGACTGATAAAACTCATGTCATACCTTGCGATATATCAAACAATTGCAATCATATTAACTCACCCAATCAGCTGTGTCATTTCAATTATTTTATTACAGACCATATATAATGTATTATTGTCAGTCAGTAAAGTTTGGATTTTATGTTTCAATTAAAGAGGATTGAAACTAGCTGTCTTATTATGTAACACCTGGGTTAAAATTAGTTTGTATCCGTTTAATGTTTCGATGATATAATAACAAACTCTTACAATATTCAGATGCTCTATTTAATATTTGATGTTACCAATATACAAATGTATTATACATGATAAAAAACAAAATTTTTATTGTTTTCATTATGATAATGATAGTAATTTCACTAAAATCCTGTAAAACCCGTGAACACGTGTAATAAAAAGACTTCTATGCATGTGTTGGAAATTGTGCTTGTCAGAGTTGGTCTAATTGCTTCAAGATTGAACTGAAGCTTGACACTGAGGTTGAAGTCTAACTCCACATGGACTGATTTGACAATGCTCAACTTTTCAACATGGCATAGTCTATGCCTTCAAGCATTGTAATACGACCTTTTCTCAAAGTATCTATAATGAAGCATCAATTCTTTGCATAAGTTATCTGTACCAACTTCAAGTAAAAGAAATTGAACATACCTCTATTCAATTTTAGTCTCAGATATACTATTAAACTTAAATTACCATATGATGCCATTACTGGCTGTTATCTTCAAACTTATTTTGCTCATGATGTATTCATATATATATGATATCTTTGGAAAATGCAGTCGTATTACAAAAAAATTAATAATGTATTCACTTATTTCCCATAGTCTAAAATATGGTGTGTTTTCTTTCCCTCATTGCTTCTCAAACCTGGGCTCTAATATATACTATCTATTCTTCTTCCCTTGCTTTAATCTTTGTCTCACTTCTCCATACTTCTATACCATATTTAAGACTATACATATTGTATTGTTCTACTAAAGTATGTATTACCTTATTTCATCTACTGTTATCATGGGCGTCTAGGTGATGCAGTAAAAGTTAAAAAATCTTCCATTTACTCCAAAATGCTGTTAATTAAACATGAGCGCACTGCACAATGGTAATTCAATTCATGGTTGTTAATTATGGGGGAACATACATATAGAAGAAAATATCTCAGAACATATAGCTGGAAAAGGCTGCAAAAAACAAAACCTCCAAATATGTAGCATTTCTCAGTTTCTGCTTTCTATTTTGATTGAATTTCCCCAACATAACTAGATGATTTAACAAAAGCATCACCAGGTTATATACACAAACTTGGCATAACAGATGTAACCAATCAGTTTTTCACTGACTATTTATAGTTCTTATGCAACACAATATATAGTTTTATCACATAATTTGGCCATAAAAGCAGTTTCATAATTATCGGTAATAGACACGTGTAATATCAGCGCGTGCGATGACGTCACGGCGTTCTTCAAATAACTTGCAATCGCTGTAGTTCATGATTGTTGTTTTCGATGAATATTTCGAGTTGCTTCGGGTTTATTTGATAAAAGGTATCTCACACTCGTCCTATTTTATACGTAATTTATCAACCTCGTCCTCTAAATTATATTTGAGCCTCGGTAAACCTCGGCTCAAATCGAATTTAGTGAACTCGGTTGATAAATTCCGTATAAAATAGAAACTCATGTGAGATCGTCTATATACAAATTAAATAAATACACAAAGACTGAAGTAACACGAATGTCGATTTGAAAACACACATATGGACAGGAATATAACTCCATAAATATTTAGAGCGTATATACACTACTTCTTCATTATATATTGTGTTGCATAAGAACTATAAATAGTAATAGCATTTTTCAATCAAAGTTAGATTTAATTACATTCTTATCAGCGAGTTTTATAACAGATTTTCATAAATGTATATTTAATAGACCTGCTTATCAAAAGTTAACCATTTTGAAGAACTTGGTAGCCCTGTGAGGTGGTACACTCTGATAAAACATGATAAGAGAGGTTTTGCAGAATCACAGTTAACATTTAGCCATTACAAGCATATGGCAGACATGCTTATACTAGTAACTGTTAACTGCAAAACTGGTGATTTTTAGAACAAATATTTAACTATAAAATCCCAGTTGGTACAAAGATGTGCTAATGGAAGATTATTTGGTCTGTCTTGCATTTGGTAGCCATGTGACATGGTCTACATTCCAACCTAATTCACACAGCATCGTGTTTCAATAAATCTGGCTACAAAGTTGATGTTTATAATGGGCCTGGATCTTTGTCTTATGTGAGAAAATATCAAAGTGAATAATAAAAGCAGTTTCATCACTGATATCAACAAATAATTGAAAATATTGATCATGAAGCTTCAATTAAAGAATACTGTTATTAAACACCATCTCCCAGCCTAGACGCAAGCGCTATTTTTGAACAAGCTCCCATGTAAGACCTACCGGTACTTGCCACATCTACTTTCTAAAATGCATATTTGTCACAGTTATTAAACTGGGTGTTTGAACTCTGTCATACCACATGTGATAGTGCTACATACATTTCCTGTTCCAAATATTTGAATTAAGGCTGGAAGATGTATGTAGCATCATTCTTTGTAGGACTACAATTCTCGCATAGTTATGCATTTGATAATCTTACCAAGTAAGACCTACCAGTATTTGCCACATATTCTTTCAAAATTAAATTTCATTCTGTTATAAATAATAATTTAAATAAGTAATATGTTGACATTTCATGATTCCTTTGCCATGTCTGTATTTTCTTTAAGTCATTATTTTATGTTGAAATAGTCATTTCTCTCGTTTATAATTTTGACTCAAAGAACAGACATACATTGCAAAGAAATCATGAAATGAACGACAAACTGGTTATGAAATGCATATTTCTCACAGTTAACTTGGTGTTTGAACTCTGTCATCTCACATGTGGGATACTCTGTCATCTCACATGTGGGATGACAGAGTTCAAACACCAAGTTAACTGTGACAAATATGCATTTCATAGTGCTATATACATTTCCCTGTTGTTAGGCTGGTCCTGATATTTGAATTAAGGCTGGAAGATGTATGTAGCATCATCATTTGTATAACTACACTTCTCGCATAGTTATGCATTTGGTAATCAGTTTGTCAATCAGAAATGTCTATTAATGTGGAAAATAAAAATTCACTTTAAAACGTTTGTTCAGCATGAATACCGCTTAAGCTGAACATGATCCAACTAGGATTGTGTTCAGTGCTAGTGCCCATATTCATCAAACTGGTGAATATGCATCTCCCAATAAAAGGGGAAGACATGCTGTTTATGCATTTGATAAACCATTTTGCTAAAACATTTGTTTTACAGAATCTAGTGCCAATAATATTGGAAGATGGTTTCTGAAGTGGGCCAGGAAATCAAACCAGACCAAGGTATATATTTTTCAAAATCTTAGAGAAATATTCTCATTTCAGATATTCAGCAGGGTTCAGAACTAATGAAATTCATGGCCATTTTGCAATAATTTTCAAGGCCCTCATTTCCACTGTTACAGCCCCTAATAAGTTTATGTTAATTTGTGTGAATATCAGTCTTCCTCAACAGAGTTGTGTATGGTAGCCATTTACGACCATGTATTCTTGTTTCTAATTCATCTATTTTATAGACGGATTCTGCAAAGTACATCATGTAGGCCGACACAGGAGTTTCATTAAAAAATTTGGGATGTTGAACGTTGTGGACTTAGTGACTATTATAAAGTAAAATGCGAGATTGGAGATAAAGCAGGACGGCTATGTTTGGCTTTTTCGTGCCCACCAAGGGCACTCCAATGAAGTAAGTAGACAGTTAGCTGAAGTAACACATAACGTTTGCATTTGAAATACTAAAGAAATTAGCACTCTATAGAAGACAGGAAAAGTATCGAAATCTATTCAAAATCTAGTCCATTCTTGGTACATGTATAGTATTAAAACAAAAGGTGAAATAACTAATCAAAAGTTTGCATGATGAGAGGCAATGATACTTTAGATACTACATGTATCTAACTCTTGAATAAAAATACATATGTCACAAATTTGTTTATTGGAAGTACTCTCAAATCCCTGAATATAATTCAGAGCTGAATTTAATGATAGGAAAAAATTGTCAAGTTTCAAAGGCACTCAAGGCCTTCGCAGTGTGGGGATCTTTAATTTTAAGCTTTTACGCTCCTGTCTGTGCATAAAAGTTTTTGGAGCTGATCAACTGTCACTGTTTTTTTAAGATTGAAGAAAAATATTTCGTAATGAGATAATTCTGTACTACCAATTTGTCAGTATTCTATGGAACATACTCGTCAGTGATTGGTTCGATTCAAAGAGAAGTCAATAATTTATTTTCATATATATTGTTACATACATGTAATATATATTAAAAGAATAATAACTGCGATAGCCATACTCTGTTAATACTTTCATGATGGGAGCTGCGCTGGTGCATCAGTAAAGATCCTGTGCCAGTGCATTCTCTTATAATGCGAGTCTCCCATAGGGAGCATTGCATATATATGAGGAATGCACTGGCTTACAACTTCAAGGTAAATATTGTTAGTTAACTTTGTGAATTTTGGGGCAAGTGATTGTGACACAATATTTAGAAACCATCGAACAGTTGGAAATTATTACCTCATTTACTTTACTTTTATGGCATGAAAAATACTTTAAATTTAACTGTTTTCCGGTACCAAGATAAATAATGTTATATATTGGAGAATTTTCATGTCATGCCTGTTGATGAATGAAAACATGGGCTGAGATGAGTTAGTAACAAAGTTAAAGCTGACCATCATATCTCTTAACACTGTGGCCTATTTCCAGTTGATTGACCCAAGTCTTTCTATGCCATGTAAAGTGATATGCTATTTTTACAGGGAATAAAGCGACAAGTTCGGACACACATTCATCTACATGTTTGGGACCAGGAAAAAGGTATACATTTAATTCATAATATTCTTCTCATTGCCAAAATATTCTCAAGACAAGATAGTACTCAATTAGATAGACTGCAGGCTCTTCTGAATTAATTATAGATATGAATGAAATATAATAAGTTCAATAAGATTGTAGTCTGCATATAGCTCCACGTGAATTAATATGAATCTTCAATGTTCATTTATGGACGATTCCCATCAATGGGCAATCAAATATTAATATTCTCCCCAGACGGAACCCCCAAGTTGTGTTCCACTCACAGAGCTTGGCAAACAACAAACCATGCAACAATAATGGACATGCTGCATATCATGCTGGTATGTTATCACAACCGTCAGGCATCCCATCAGAGGACAGGTTTGACAGGTACATAGGAAATTGAAGAAAAAATGTTTTTATATAATAACCAGTGGGACTGCCCCAATGGGACTATAAAGGACAAACACATTGCAATTGGGTTAGATTAAGGGCAACTATATTAACCACCTGAATTAATCAATATTTAAGTGCAACTCAAATTTATAATTGCTTACAAAACTATTATTTTTCCATTTCAGTGAAGACGAAATCCTATTGGGACAGGTTAATTTTTGTGGACATTGGGCAGTGTCTAAAATGTAAATATTACAGGAGTCACAGGGACCCTAATTGATCTTATATAACTGTTACTGATACATTATTCACTCATATGTTTAGTATTTTCTAACTGATACAGTGATAGTAAATATATGATTTAATTTGTAATTACAGAAGGAATGAAATTTTGGCAGACAGGGTATGGTGATGTGGTGACACGAGGTCTGGGTGGTGTTGTCGCACCTGAGTATTTCCTAGCTTACAAAGACAGAAAATAAATTGATTATTACACTTCATATTTTGTATTCTACTTTAAAACCAATCCTTCAAATGTTTTGATGTTTTCCCTAACTGTACGTCATCCAAATTGACCAACAAAACTGACTGTCAAAGGCATAATTAAGCAAGTCTTCCCCTTTTATCGGAAGATTCTCTCATCGAGAGGGCCCTAGCACTCAAAAGATAAATTGGGCTGATATTGCGCTCAATGCCTTTTGGAGCCTAAGCGGTATTCTTGCTTATTTTTTTCTGAAATTATTTTTGTGCACAATTTGAATCAAATTAAAATTCTTTTCTTCTTTTTTAAAGTTTTTGAAATTTTAGAAAATTCATTTCATTTCATTTGTTTTTAGCTTAAGTAAGACTATGCTTCAAAATCCAACAAAAAGTGTATAATGTATTGTGAGATCAGCAGTTGAATACCACTTGTGACTAGAAGCGTGTTTCCATTTATCCACATTTATATTAACTAGTGTCACATACCCCCATTTGGCAAATAACCCACATGTGCCCTTGTGCAACAACACTACCATGAGTTTATACATTAAGGTATATACTCATGGCAGTGTTATGGCGCCAGGGCACCTTTGATATAACCTAGTGTTGACACCTGATTGAGATTTGACAGCCAGTGGCTCAGATGTATGCTCTGCCATGGTGAATATACCATACATTTGACAAATTTCTTCTATATAATCTACACCTACCTCTGTGATGTATTATTTTGAACCAAAATAGAATGGATTCTCCCATTGAGTTATATTATTATACATTGGAATGGTCTATTATTCATTTGGAGGGGTGTTCATGAAATAAAAGCAAACGACAGACAGAAAAACAGATAATACAAGAGAAGAATGATCATATTCATTGGTGGGAAATGTTCAGATAATAAGTTCAACAAACTGCCTATGGTGAATTTATTATGTGAATATACCCCAAGGGAACTACTCATCAATCAGTATTTAGTATAAAAAGGATTAAACATGCTGATAAATGGAATCATACTGAGTTAGTAAGTAATCTGGTCACCCCAATTGTCCTCAAATGAATATGGATGAGCCAACATTGCATGTGCTCATATTGCTGCCACCAGTGCTGTTTGAGCTTGGAACATGGTTAATTATGTTTATGTTGAACGTCATCCAGCTAGGATTCTGAGAATTTAATACGAAATGCAGAGATTATTCATTATAAATTATTCTCGATAGGTTTCTGAAGTTAATTTGTACAATGTAATTATAATATAATATAGATATTAACACTCGTTTACATTCATTTCATGTGAATGATTAAATGAAGCATCTGTCTACATGTAGGAACTAAGATTAATGTTCCTATCTGAATCTTCACAAGGAACCCTCATTGGGACATTGTTCATGGTGTCATATATTAAGAACACATTCATTATTATTTTCAGCCAAAAAAGGAAATGTGATGTTTAACGCTAAACATATACAAATATTTAACCATGCCTTACAACCAAATACACACTTGTAATGTGTTTAGCATGAACCTTAATTTGTACTTCAATTTCAAAAAATGGCTAACCTGATCTGATTTGATTAGTAAGAATAAACACATTGCACTCCACCTAGTCACCAATGGAAAAGCAATGAACTTATATGATACCACCCTTCTCGGGTTACACGAGTTGGTGGTACCCTATACCTAATTTAAGACTACCCTTCTCTGGTGGTTACCTGATCTACCCTAGACATAATTTAATACCACCCTTCTCTGGTTACGCGAGTTGGTTATTACCTGATATACCCTAGACCTAATTTAAGACCACCCTTCTCTGGTTATACGAGTTGGTGGTTAGCTGATCTACCCTAGACCTAATTTAAGACCACCCTTCTCTGGTTACACGAGTTTGTGGTACCCTAGACCTAATTTAAGACCACCCTTCTCTGGTTACACGAGTTTGTGGTTACCTGATCTACCCTAGACCTAATTTAAGACCACCCTTCTCTGGTTACACGAGTTGGTGGTACCCTAGACCTACTATAATACCACCCTTCTCAGGTTACACGAGATGGTGGTTATCTAATCTACCCTAATGCTTAATAGTTTTGGACGAGTCAAGAATAATCCATATACTTCCATTCATCCTCTGGCGGAGCTTTCGATATAGACACATTTCAAATGATACCAGTGCATGCAAATATCGCATCCAATTGAGTACTGTTGTTTTGATTTCCGGTTTGCCGAACAGTCCAATTTTCATACTGGGCATGTATATTTTATCAAGTCTGTGGGCGTCCTGTCTTCAGTATTGCTTGCTCTCTCGTCATATTTTCGTTAGGCCAAATTTCGCATTCCTGGTCGTTCTTAGAGCAGAGGACTAATAATTCTTCTCCTGTTGTTGCACCAATGGCGTTGCTCAATTCTTGCCTAGCACTCTGCATTTGAGAGGAACTCCCTTCAGTGTGGGATTGATAGTCTGACTGGTTGATAGCGACTGTAGGTTCCCTCTGAATGTTTATTAATGCTTCTGGAATTGTTGGTCTTGTTTCTGGGCAGTAGCCTTGTGTAGACTGTTTTGAGTGGTACTTTCTCATGTGGCGCTCCAGTAGATTGCGGTTAGGAAATCCAGCTCTGGTAATACCATTGGAAAAGCACATTGCACAATAGAACAAGTTGAGGCAGTGCTTATTTGATATATGCTTCATAAGCAGGATTTCATATTCCAAACTTAAGAATGATTTTCACCTTGTTGGATACACATTCCATACATGAAAGGCTTCTCTGAACAAGGATTTTCTTCATTTACCTGATTGACCACTCTCTTATTTTTCTTCATTGACACTTCTTTTATACCAGAACAATCTTGGATTGTGGTGCAGCCAGTGGTTGATTGTGTTATCAGATTAACTTTTTCATTCAGCTTGATTGAATTTTCTATCATTTTAGTGAAAGTAATACCCCTGTTAGCAGCACCAATTCTTTTCCTACCCACGTGCCTCTCAGATGCTCGTCAGGAAATGAGACGTCTGGGCGATATGGATCAGTAGGCCCATGTTCTGCATCTCGCACTAGATCATAATTTGGATCAGAGACAGGTCCTTGTTGCCTTCTTGGTGCCAAGTTATGGGGCAGTCTTTCTGCCAATCTTCCGGGCTCTAGTCTTATGTTGAGGTGACTGCTGTCATGAAGTATACTCAACAATTTCCCTTCACTTGAAGCACCAATCTCAGCCGGCGTGGCAAGATGAGAGAACCCCTTTAGCTTACTTATAATTTGAAACGGTAAGTTCTGTTTTCTTCCTTTTTCAATCTCTTATCTTGCTTCATCTCGCTCTTCAATCCTGAAAAGTGTGTACGATGTCAACAATTTGTCAGAATTCGAGATATTCTCTTTTTTTTTTTTTGCCAAGCAGGCATATAGGTGCTTGCAGAAATATGGTTGTCCTCTCATTATGAATGAATTGCAACTGCACACACCCAATTTCAAACTTGCGATGTGACAATTATAATTAGTTGAATCAACATGTTCTCTCAATCCATTTGGTAGCTGTGATAAATATATATTCAAAGTATATTCTTGATGCAGCAATATCAAGATTTCCAATAACTCTTTTGCACTTTCTAACAACATCACATGCATGATCATCTGTAGCATTCGATATTATTGGACATTGTTCTCTTTCCTCCAAAAGATCATCGAAGCAGTCATTGTCAAAATCATGTTCATCCTCATCTATGTCAAAGGAATCTGGTAGTTCATGACTATTGACAGAATTAGATGACATCTGACTTTTGATGACTGCCCATCCATTGCTATCATCATATGCAATTATCAATTCATTTTTGATTATCTCCAAACCTCTTGAGCATGTAGCTTCTTCTCTATGTTTTCTTCTGAATCTCCTGTCTCTCCAAGATTGTGCCAGTTGGTTGTTCTGTTCAGTGGCAGTAATGTCGTCATCTACAATACTTCCCAACAGAATTTCAGTGAATTTGGATAGTTTTTTGTTCAGTTTGCAGTTAAAGTAGGTCTCATCCACGTCTCTGAATTTCCGTTCAGTAATGTTGTCAGTTAGAAGCAAGGGATTAGTCTGCTCCGATTCATCTATAGCATAGAGGCATTGAGCGGTCATTGGTATTGCCCAAGAACTCAAAATCCTGAATTTATTCAGATAGTCATTCAGACTTGTCGTCTTCTTAGCTTGAGGTAACAACTCGACAGGTATTTCTGTCATAAGGAACGTCAACATTAGACTGGCAACAAACTTACGGGAATCCTCGTTCCAACATCTCATCACACATTTGAAGGCAGTTTCGAGAGACCTTGTTAAGATGCGAAGGTCTTCATCTTCAGTTAAATGCTTCCGAAAAGCCTGAATTGCATGGAAATGGCAGAGAATTGAATTCAAGTTATTGTGGGATGCACCATTTTGGAGGGCACCATCCTTGTCATGTTGGATGAATGGTTTCAGTGGTTCTTTGAATGCACATGGTTTTATTTTAAAGAATCCATTTGAGTCATTGAATATGAAAATCTCTGTCGGGTGTGAACAGCTCATATCATTGCATGGTATGTTCGCCAATACTAACTGGGTAGTCGTAGCATGGATGCTTTGGTCATCACAATTGGATACTGATGCAGCAGCAACGCGACCAGCATTCATCTTGTCACAGAATGTGAGAAAGGCTGTTCTGAATCTGTAAGCATTAAAGTCATATTTCACATCAATGCCCAATACAACACTGCCAAATTCCCTCAAATGACTCAGAGATTCTTCTTTGGCAATAACCAAGTGATATTCTCTTTCAATCCACTTCATTCCACGCTGAAATAACATGGCTGATTCTGAATTTGACTCAAGTATTTGTTCTGTGAGTCTCCAATCTGAATTTGGCAAATCAGGTGATTTGATGTTGATTCTGACTGACTGTCAACATATGCTATTCTGTTACTGATTTGCCTCAAAGAATGTTGTCCTGGTTTGCTACCTGATTTCTTCACAAGGAGCTTGTCATGGTTATTTGTTGCTGATAGAAGTTGCTTGGCAGTTGCTTTGAAAGCAAGATGTTGCTTGTCCCAAGTATCTCTTGTTGATTGAGATGGTCTTTTAATTATCTGTGTAGGGGAAGCCTGGTGAAAGATGTTGTCGCTGTTCCCTGCATATACTCTACATTTTGTGAGGTCTTCATCATCAATTACGAGTCTCATTTTCCACCCACACTGCAAGTGTTCGTCTATTTTTATTATATTCCCCTTTGTGGTGTCTGTAAATAATGTTTCTGGCCTGTCCACTCCTCTTCTGATCTTATATATATAGCATGCATTGCAAACTGTTTTTTTTCCATCCTGATTAACCCACTTGTGGCTTCGACTTGTGTGACAATGGTCACATTCTCTGTCATTCTCACATAGAGAAATTTGACACAAAGGGCATTCAGTTGCGCCATTTTCCAGTTGTAAGCAAGTTATGAGAGTGTGACATTTAGTTCTGCATTCTAAAGATTTTGATGCACACTGTATCAAAGTAACTGCCGGTTTATTTGTGTTGTCTTCAGGAGCATGTTTATGACCATAACAATCATCCAGTCTATGGGTCCTACCCCAGCCTTGCCTTTCTGTTACAGCTACTTTCATGGCACCACATTCATCATGATATGAAGGTTCAATGTGTTTAGCCATCAAGAAACTGTTCGTAATGTCAAATGTCAGCTTGTCAAAATATTGTTTTGTGGGTGGACCTACATTCAAGGTTCCTTCATCAACCCATTCCTCAGGCTGTCACAATTGCTGTTTTATCCATGGAATTATATTACCAAGGAAATTTATCACTTTCAAAATGGCATCTTCGTCTCCTTTTCAAGCTTCAGTGCACTTGAATATGTACTTAGTCGTCTGCCATTTTTTAGATCAATTTCTACTTGTATTGATTTCTTCTGTTTTATGTGATAAACTGTTGGTGCTGTAAAACATAGATCTTCAATATCACAACTATCGTTATCACGGCTCAAAGCGACATTACAGTTAAGTTTCATCCAACGCAGATCTAGCACTTACTATATTGTGTTCACATTCATCAGATATCAGAAACTGGTTGACCAATGTCGGTGCTGCTGTCTTCTTTTCCCTGTTCTGTGCAAGGAAATTGTCTTGTTATTCTTTCTCTGCTAAATTTGACTTGAAGTGAAAGAGTTATTTTTCTATTTCTTACTCTTAGTTCAGGTTTAGCAGCCAAATGGATGTTGACTCTATCCGGTATGGATAGCTTATCCTTATTTCTGGATGAAATCGTATCATCACTCAATGAAACTTCTTCTCTTTGTCCATCTGGATACCCAAGTGCTGTCAAATTTTGCATTGCCCCAGCATGTTCAGAAGGAATTTCTTCAGACCGACTTGCCATCACTCTCCACAATTATTCCTGAAGAGTAATTAGATAAATACATGAAAATACATGTAACATGATCTTTAAAATGCTGAGGCACTATTTGAATACTGCAAAATAATAAGCACATGTACGTGTACAGAAACTAAACAGGAACAGCATCATACCTACCCGCACACAAGTTAATGAACATTAAACAGTCACAGGTAATAAATATATACCCGAGCTACTTGTATCATACTAATATTCTGTCCTTACAAAACTGTAAGAGAAAATAAGAGAAGTACTAGTAGTATATGTACAATGCATCACACTGATGTTGTTCAAAACATTTCACCCTGTCTATTGTCAGAATTGAAAATAAATGTGTTAGGCACCTTGTCAGTTTTGAGGGTCTGTGGTTTCTACGTGCGGTGGAGTGATTTTCTTGTGAAATTAACCAGTTGTGCAGTCTCTGTAGTATATACATAGGTGGGGGGTCTTTATAATTTGAGTCATTTTGCCATTAGTTTGGTAGCATATTATTACTATTTAATGCTGAACAAATTCATATGTTCTTATTCTTATTCTGATTTAAATAGGTTGTGTTCTGATAGTTGGTATATGTACCTCTTTACTTACTTTTGTGGATAATTTCAAGGGGTCTTTATTTTCAATTTGTTTGGTGGGGTGGGGGCTTTATAATTTGAATAATTTTGCCATTAGTTTAGTAGCATATTATTATTATATAATGCTGTACAAACTCATATGTTCTTATTCTGATTTAAACATGATCAAATTTGAAGCCCCAGTTCAGGCATTGATTCACTGATTCATAATAGGGTGATGCACAGTTTAACTTCAAGCACCTAGCTCAGTACTAGTAGCTGTGATCATAAAGAGTGATTATACCTTAATGGGTCAAATAATGCTATATATTAGAGCAGATGGTGTTCTGAATGGGATACTTTACTTAATAAGCTACTCAGTGGATAATAGCAAGGCCCCTCATGGCCCCTGGGCTTTATTTTTAATTTGCTTCTGCAGTTGTTGGGGTGGCTTGCAGATGTTGTTTTTAGTAATTTTGTATTGTATTGTCAGTGTCAACATATGTTCCTTTAGTTAAAATTTAAACACTATGGGGATCCATTTGAATAAACATAGGGGTGGACTAATAGAATGGGGGGTACTAAAAATTAAATAATAACTACAGGGGTGAAATAATTGGATCATTTCCCAAGGTAATATATGTTTAACCCTATAAGAACCAAGAGAAGCTGTTTTAGTCATTGTCTGATTTTCAATATTGATTTTATATCTGTCAGACATTGAACTGGTTTTATATCAACAGCAGTCATTTTGGAGTGAAATACAATAATTATAGATACCCAAAATAAGCAGTACCATGATACAGCCTTACACTAAGTTACAGGGGATGTTTAGCCTGCTGTCCAGACTATCCAGAGGCTAGATATCAATCGTATTTGTCCTCTACAGCCAACACAGGGACGTCTTATTCTGTTGGTATTCAATTTCAAAAGAGATCTGACTTAATTAGTCAATAAACAATGATTGATTCAGTTAACTCAATTCAATAACTGTTAGCGGAGGACAACAACATATTTGCACAGTATTTGCACGATACACTGATTGAGGAAGGACTACAACTTTAAAGAGAGCAATCGTCATTTGTTTTTGTATCATAATTTATATTCTCAATTCAATGATTCATTGATCGAATGATCGTTGATGAATCATGAATCGGATTGAGAACTCCAGAGAAGAATTTAAATAAACAAACATTGATTAAAGTAATAAAGGAGCATTATTTCTTGAATTAATGGCGCTATTAAATTAATACAACTAATTCAGAAATTTCAACCGCAATAATGGCCCATCTAGACCGCTAAATATCTTTACCGCAACGAAAGAAATTATCTTCAAGATCAATAAAAATAAGCTTTCGTAGTTTCGACAATTCGAGGCTATTCGAAATATCCGCGGGATGCGGCGGAAGTCGATGCGATTTCGCGTGCGTCAAGACTCAAGGCCAGGGACGTCGGCGACCGGCCGATTTGGTTTTAAGTATTTTGTGGTTTCAACCTGGACGAGACCCTGCCTATAGCGACGACGATGTGCTATGTTTATACAATGACCGTCCTGACGCGATTGGCGGCATTTTTAATATGTTGAGGCGATTTGGCCTCAAGGAGCCATTGCCTTCAAATTGTGTTCACATGATATATGAAAAGTAGGTTAATACATGAAATCCATATCTACATGATTACATAACGATACCGGTACTTAGAAAGAAAAACATGTTAAAAGTCATCACGTTTCAAGAGTTTTTCACGCTCACAATTTTTACCATATTAGGAATATATTAACCATACCGATACCGATACTTGTCCGGAATAGATTAGCCAGGAACACTCTTTATTCGATGCTGAAGAATAGACCAACGCCCTTGTCGGCGACCAAAATCGGAGTGATCGAAAGTAGGCCAATATCGATCGCGACGAAAGCGTAAAAGGCGTGCTGAGTTGATCGTGATTATGAATTACAGAGAACAGGGTGACCATGCACTGAGGTCAGAACATGATTAGATAATCAAAGCTCTATTCAAAACTACACTTGTACGCGAAATATGACCGGCGGTAAAACATTTAACCCTATCAAGACAAAACCAATATCCTAGTACTGTAGTTCGTTGTCCATGTTCATTAAACATTTTGGATACCAAAATGTATCGTCAGTAATAGATTAGCCAGGAACACTATTCAAAGCTGAAGAATGGTATGATAGCTCAAATGTACACTTACGTTAGTTAACTTTTCCAACCAATATTCGGTGTAAAGTGTGTTTTTAAACCCTGTGTCCTGGAATGTCATAAAGGTGCTTTTAGTCAGATATAAACCCGAATTTGCCACTTATAATAGTTGGGGAATATTTAGCCATATTAAGTGAAAAATGGGTTGGAACCCATCAACAGATGGGAGGTTTCGGGGCAAGGGAATATATATCCCAAGAATTGGGATTTTTATCTATGGATCTAAACCCTGAGGTAGGTTGAAAAGTTAAACTTGTCAACAGTAAAGGGGGCTCAATCGTAGTCTGTTATATGGCTGAATAAAGAGCATTTGCCTCACTTCTGTGCGATACAAAGAAAACAGCTGAAACTCGCTCTGACGGTGCTAAGATTTTGCTGTTTATGTCTCAAAATTATGTTAAATATCGGTTATGCTCTTGCATGAAACAGACCTTGAATATCTACCGATATTTGTTGCATTGGATCTTTCAAAGTTACCGCCCATTGACAGATCATGTGGATATATCGAACCTCCTCCGCGTAATAAGCAAAATGAAGGCGAAAGTCAATACATTAGAGACTGTTTTCAAAACTGGCAGTAGTGATAACAATGATGGCTGCGATGTGCTTGAGAAACTCAAACGTGATATAATTTCAGGCGTCAAATCATATATAGTGAAAGAAGTTGGTAAAGCATTCCAATATAACATGCAAGAGAAAACGAGAGATTGTTACAACGAAGAGTAAAAGAGGTGTTGAATTATGAGAAACAAGACCAACCGCACAGGTACTCTTCTAACGACTCCAAGAGATCGCAACCCAAAGGTATGCGGGCTTCGAGTGGTCAGCAGCAACCTGTATATGATGCTCAACAAAATCAGTACATGTGTCCTCGAGAAGTATCACCATCGAACTATTATGAAAGGCGAGAACCATCTCCTCCAAGAGTGGTTCCACCATACCTGAGCTTTGCTTAGCCAACCTACAGCACATGCTACTTCCGATGCTGATCCGCACCAAAGCGCTGAATTTCAGACAGTAGTAAATAGAAGAAAGATGAAACCGCCTATAATAGGAAATTCACCGGATACCACTTTGAAGGGAATAAAAAACCGAATCCCAGGATCGGTTTTCATATCAAGATTGGCACCTGATACGAACGCAGAGGACGTTAAAACACTGCAAAAAGTCTACATATAAAATAGTGATGTATGTTTCATCTCCGAATTCAACATATTCAAATCTGACATTGTACTTCAACAGCACTGGCCGATGAAACACGAGTTACCTATTTTACGATCTATTGACCCTAAATTCGAGGCAGAAGGAATGTCTTCTGTAGAGAGTGATACAAACATTTTTGTAGGACGTCCATACTGTGGAGGAAACAGGTATTCACGTCGAATGAATTTATCACATACAGTGATTCCAGAATTATTGGTTTGAAATTTACGCTCGGTGACAATGTTTCTTGATACTCTGGGTATACCTGCCTTGTGATACTCCTGATAATACAGAAGAGTACAGTCACTACTTGGGAATGTTGGGATCGATAATAGAAAATTCTGATACACCAAATGTTTTCGTTATTGGTGATTACAATGCAGATTCTCTCAAAAGAAGTGGAAATATTATGGAACTGGAAAGGTCTGTGGACATTCGCTCTGTATTTAAGATGTTAACATCCTCGGTATAACCTCAAATTCTTTCACATTCTTCAGTGCACCACACGGTACCGTTTCCTGGTTGGATCATTGCATCTGTACTGAGAACGCCAATGCTGCTATTTCCTCAATTTACATATGCCATGACTACATGACCCCGGATCACTCCCCGATGCTGATTGATATAGAATGCTCCGACGTCTTGCGAACCACTAATACACAACCCGAGTCTTCAGTGAACAAAGTGAACTGGAAAAATTCCACTAAATCTCAAACTGACAACTACAAACAGATGAGCTGTGATATCTTGAATCATATCAACATCCAATATTTAGGAAACTGATCATGTTACCCCTGATGATATAGACGGTATATACAACAGTATTCTGTTTGCTCTAAAATACTCGGCGGAGCAATGCATGGGAATGCGATATAATGCCACGTCTTACACTCGTCAAATTCCGGGATGGAATTCCCACATCAAGAATCTGAACAGTGATGCTAGAAATGTTTTCTAGCTTGGATAAACCACGGCAAACCACGACATGGCTATGTGTATGACTCAATGAGAAACAGTCGCTCCAAATTCAAGAGCTCTCTCCGTACATGTAAGGCCAACTCGGATCAATTTATAGCGGACCAGATTGTACATGACTATGAACATAAACAATTCGGTGAGTTATGGAGAAACATGTGTTATCAACCGACACCCAATAATAATCAAGACTCGTATAACAGCTACGCAATTGCAGGTTTCATTAATGATAAACTAGTGTTCTTCTCAGAAAGTGATGTTCAGGCAGTAATGGGTACTTTACAAATGATAAAATCGGGAGGCCCTGATGGCATTAACCGGAACATTTAAAGTTTTGTGATGGAGCTATATGGAAACACATAGTGGTGATCTTCAATGCGATGATAAAACAAGGACATCTCCCAGAAAAAATGCTTGAAGTGACAATCGTAGCAGTGGTGAAGGATAAGTCAAAAAATGCTCTGACTGAGACAATTATCGACCAATCGCACTTTCCTGTGTATTTTCTAAAATACTCGAGAAACTAATTTATAATTACTGCTCGGATCAATTAGTAACGGTCGACAACCAATTTGGATTTAAGCCAAAATATTCTACAGACATGTGCATTTTTTCACTAAAAGAATGTATTAGGTATTACAACTCAAAGAATACACCAGTGTTCGTTTGCTTCATGGACGACAGCAAGGCTTTTGATCGGGTCGACCACAAAGTGTTGTTTGAAACTCTTGTCCGGCGAGGTGTTCCTGATACATTCATCAAACTTCTCTCAATTTGGTTTGATAAGCAGCTGTTTCAGATTCGTTGGGGAGATGTCATTTCTTCCTCATTCCATCCAACAAGTGGTGTCAGAGAAGGGAGTATACTAAGTCCCTCTCTATTCAACGTGTACCTGGACGAGCTAAGTCATAAACTCAATAAGACAAACATTGGTTGTATGATTGGTCCCAAACTCGTGAATCGTCTGGCATATGCAGACGACTTGTGTCTTATAGCACCTTCACTTTCTGGAATGCGTCAGCTCTTAGACATATGTGCTTGTGAAGCTGACAGACTCAACCTGATATTTAATCCAACAAAGACGGTAGCCATGACCTTCATTCCAAGAAGTATACCTAAAAGTACTTTCCCCAAACTTCCTCGTTGAGAAAGAACTCAGATTTGTGGATTCGGTTAAATATCTGGGACATGTCATTAACAGCGATTTATCTGACGATGGTGATCTTGAACGTCAATATCGGGCAGTTTGTTTGAGAGTGAACACTTTAATGAGGAGGTTTTCTAACTGCTCACATCAGGTGAAATCGTTCCTCTTTCAACGATACATCACCCCACTATATTGCTCTCATATGTGGGTGTTATTCAAAAGAAAAAAACTTTAACTACACTGAAAGTATGCTACAATAACGCATATAGACTATGTATGGGTTATGATAGAAGACGTAGTGCGAGTGGAATGTTTGTTTCTGACTGTGTGATGACAATTGATATGCTAAGGAGAAAGTTTGTGTTTGGTTTCTGGGAACGTGTGAATGAATCCAACAATTATATACTCTCTGCAATTACTAATTCAGATATTATCCCCACTGCAATAACGCTTGTCACTGAGTCGTGGCCATATTGGATCCATCCAGCCCAGTTCCGTTGTTTTAGTGCTACAAGTTAAAGTTCTGGAGTAGCATTCCATAAATGGAATTAATTAATATTCAAAAGATACGTATATGGAATGCTACTCCAGAACTTTGACATGTAGGCTGTAGCACTAAACAACGGAACGGGGCTCTATGGGTTCAATATGGCCGCGACAAGGCTTATATACACCAGTCTTGAGGTTCAAATGTGCCGTGCCCGTTCAAATGGTAAATATCTATTAAAATGAGAAATCAAATCAAATAGTTGTATTCAAAAGTGTAACATGTATAATTCCACGATATGCTGATGCACATGTAAAAAGGTTGATACAATGACGTGGCGAGAGGAGGATATGGGTGTATCACGCCCCATCCCCCCCACAATTTGGTCAAAATTTTCAACATTGGAAATTTCGTATACCTGACAATTTCACAACAACAATAAGTTGAAATTATTAAATAGTTTCATTTTCCAAAACAAATATTACTTGAGAATTTGTTGTTTTAGACGAACATTTGCATAGTTTCCTAAAAAAAATCGGACCAGTCTAGATGCTAGTATTTATCTGTTTTCAAGTTCAGATTTCCAAACTTTCTCATACTGAACCGAACCATTACATAGTCGATGCGATGTGTCCTTGTCTCTGCCCAGTCAGAAACTGATTAGTTTAAAAACAACAGATTGTGATGTGAAATTGCCTTGCGTTAGACCACTATAGATGTTATGATTTTGAAATTTTCAGATTCAGATCTACAAATTTGTTGAAACTGATCGGGCCAGTTTATTCCCAGTTGAATCAAATCATCCGAAATGTATTATATCTTAAAGAGCATAAAAAATCGAGAGTATTGTTAGCGGATTTTCAGATAATTCCTCCAATAACAACTACAACATTTCTGACAAGCTCAATTCCATAAAGATAACTTGTTGATCAGGGTGACACATAGAACTGAGTCACCTAGGGCGCAGTAAGCATTCTACCTATAAGTCCAATGACATGAAGTTCCGTTTGGCCATCTTCGGTAGAATAGTCAGCATGAATACTGGCTCGTAAGGCCCCCCCACATGACACAGTACCTTCCGTCTTGAACGCGAGGAATGCTTGAGAATAAGCTGAATACTTTCCAGCCAGATGAAAGAGAAAATGGAGGCGTTTACCCATATACCTCGACATGAATCCACGTGGCAAACGTGTGTCTTGGAATGTTGCAAATCATCTTGTCGGGTCACAATAACTGTCTTTAAATCTCATTGTATTCATCTGGATAATTATATTAGCAGCGAAGCAATCCTTTCCAAAATTCTTCCCATCTGTCTCAAGGGGTTTGAGTGCTAATCTGCATGAGCTGACAATTGTGTCCAAAGGATGAAGATGACAGTTCAGTTTATTCAAACTCTTTCGCTTGACTCCGATGAAAGTTGAATGGTCGCATGATTGACATTAACTCTGTCGGGCATCGTATTAGAAATACTAATCATTGTGCGTCCAACATCTTGATATACTGCATCATAACATTCAGAATAGACTGAAGCCAAATGATCTATCTATCGACTGAGTGATGCGTTGGTGATAATCAATAACTACGAGACACGTGTCTCGTTGCAAAGTGAACAGTGTTACATCTGCTCCATCCTGGGTTGTGGCACCAAAGCCAAATGTTGCATCCTTGTTTGAGAACAACCACACAGCACCCTGCAGATCACTTTATACGCCGAGTCCAGGGGTCATCATTTGAACTGTATGACATTGCGGTACTCAAATATAAATCCAGAACGTTTGGCAAACTTTTCCATAATAATTGGATTGTTAGTTGTGTGCACTTGATTGGTGATGGAATCAAACAAACTGTCTGGTTTGGAGAGATTATGACTTTTCATCAATCTTGCTGCTTTAGGTCGATGCAAACAAATCATTTACTTGATCTTTCAATTCTAAATTTCGCATATCTTGTTCTTTGATTTTCAGCTGTGAAGATGCAAGATCTTGTTCTAATTCTGCAACCTGCGCATGTGGAATTGACACTGATGAAGATTTCAATCATTGATGTTCTTTCGTTTGTATTTCTGTTTCAGATACTTTATGTGCAACATATCCTCGCAGATAATACGCACATAATCGACCTATAATGTAATATAGGTACGTAATGTGATTATTTGATTCTGAAATAAGCAGATAATGGACTCTTACCCGTTATTTTGTTTTATGGCACGGGCCGTATTGACAACACATGTTGAAGGGCGAACACATGAACAGTCGTGAGTTGGTTTATGTCTGCCATTGTCCGCTTATAATCGCCTCATTATGAGTCGTTGTGACTAATATGCTTTCAATTTCAGCACATTATTGACTCAAAATCGGGAAATTCTAAGCAGATTATCTACCTAAAACAAGTTATTTTTAAGCAGTAATGTGCGAGTTTTCGGGAGGGGAGAACAGGCTGTTATGTGAGTTCTGTATTGAGATTCACCGTTATGTATTGGAAGAGAAAGTTTCAAACTTCGAATCTGTTCATTTCTTCGTTTCAACTTTTAATTTATTACTCTCATGCTCTATTTGAACTTCAGTTTTGTTCTTAACACATCCGGTATGTTGAATGTTTTAGCCTTTCTGGCAAAGTATCATATTTCAAACAGTTTTTGGAAACAATTGTCTATTCAATTGTATCATCTGCATCAACTAAAGTCTGCGTTTGCCTGAGGCATATGTCACTCGTATAGATATTGAACATAGAGTTACTGTGTTCTTTGAAAATACTAAATTCGCACTCCGTGGTCAACTTTTTAAACTGAAAAACTTTTGCCACAAGTTTAGCTACTCTATTCTATGAGAATTGACTATTTGTTCTACACTGTACCACCCTTGAATGCTCTGTCACACTACATTTATTGGTGTAGTAGATGCACATTGTATGTCCACCTGCTAAATCGGAAGGCTGGCCGTACATTTTATTACTGAACTCATTCAAAATTAAGTTTCTGCCAACTCCGGTCTGGTCTTTTGGCAGCATGATGGTGGAATGAATTCAGAGACTGAAAAGAAAGAAATAAAATACCGTTAAAGCTGCATGTTCAAATTTTTTTTTCTTCTAATATACAAAATCATTGTATTCAAATTGTTCATAAGACTTGCCATACCCCAAATTGTCTATGTCCCTTTAAATATACTAACAATGGAAATTTAAATATAATTATCTATGGTGTACTGTTCAAATTTAATATTTGGGATAGCTTCCACTCCAAGGCACATGCCAGTAAAACTTGCCCCACCCAAACAGTCTGTCTCTTTAAATATAGCGGCACTGAAAATGATAATTTACAAATGAAAATGTAATATTAATTGAACATGCTCAACAAACTGTCGCATTCACATTTTGTTAGATTTTATAATTTTAATGCTCATAACTACACATTTTAATAATAATTTAGCATATTAGTCTGAATTATAATGAAACACACTCATAGCTATTATATAGTATTATAGCTATCTTTCAATTAATGTTGAAAATAAACCAGACTCGGGTCGCGGTCTTCGGGTGTGGTGTAGCGTACAAGTACATAGCTTATTATGGCTGAATGGGTCACTGTCGTCACGCGACGTGCGTTTGAGTACCGGGTACCCAGCTTAATATTTCGTGCGGTCGAGTTCATCGCTTAACGAATCAGTGCGGTTGAGTACCTTGATTTGTGAAATCTCGGACTCTGATCGCAGAATACAAAGGGAAATAACCATCAAACGATTTGATTATAAGGATATGGTGCGTCTTTAGACTTTATGTCGTCACACCAGCTGTAATTTTAATTTTGCTTCGGACATTTGAATTCTCCAAAAAAAAAGAAGCAATTTAGCCGACGATATCGCGAATCTCGTTTAGTTGTCATGTCAGAAGATGCGCCTTTTCTTCACAGCTGGTGACCCCTGTTTCGCCTTCTGAACAAGCTCCTGAAATCTAGACTTTAAAGACTTTGTCACCTCCACATCCGCACTAAGAGGAGTTGATGTTACCGTACCTTAGCTGCATTTTCTTAGGCGGTCGCAATGGCTGTCTTCAGGTTGTCTGCCAACTTCTGACACATTAGTTTCTTGCCAACAGCTGAAGGTGAGAAGATATTCGCATTCTTACCACCAAGAACGAATAACAGACTTCAACTTCACTTCCAAGTGTCGCCTTCTCTCAGCATCTGTCTTCAGCACGGTCGCCTTTCTATCGACATACTCAGCAGCCCACAACATCTCTCCAGCTCTCCGACTAGGGTCTCCTTCACGGTTTGTCGGGTCTCATTTGCTGCAACAGCCTCTTCCTTAGAAGAACGGCTCGCAAGTCGCTTCTGCTGAATGGAAATCCATCAGCAAACTGAAATTACCGTTACTTGTACATAAATACATACACAGGACGACACCAGTGTGTTCATTGGTGTGTTGATATGACATGAGTGCTAGCGCAGAAGGATATAATGAGTGTAACAACCTCTCATGTTATCCTTCCGCAATGGCACAAGTGCATTGTCGACTAACATTAACACAAGTGTTCTGTGTTTGTTACACCTCACCCGTCCTAGAATCTAAATTTAAAACCAGATTTAAACAACTTAAAAGGCTTGTTTTGTCATGTGATGCTTCCTTTGTGTCACGGTTCTAGTTGATAGGGACGTCATTTACATTATGTGATATATCAATTTCTGGTTAAAATACTAGTAAAATAAAAGGGGTGAGGCCAACAAAATTGATAAAAACTTTTCCAAGGCCGATTTCCACCAAATTGATACACATTATTCTCCACGATACGAGAAATATAATCGTGTGATGTGAAGACGCCAAGTTGGTCCCGTTTGGATCAACGATGGAGGGGTAACTTAATTTGATAATGTATTTGGTCGCCGATTATCACCAAACTTATACATTATCATCTTCATTACATCAGGAGCGTAACGGTATATCTTAAAGTTGTCATAAGTGGCGTGTGATTTAAATGTTTCAAAAGTGGCATTTAAAGTGTGCCATTTGAGTCAGGCAGGGGTTCAATGAAGGGGAGAGGGACGCTAAAATTGATTAAATTGTTTTCAGCGCCGATTGCTACCAGATGGAAACAAATTCTTCTCCACCAAACTTATATATAATCATCTCCATGATATCAGGAGTCTAATCGTGTGGTTAAAATACGCCAAATTGGCGACGTTTGTTGAAGAGATGATGGCACAATATTTGATACGAATATGTCGCCGATTTCTACCAATTTTAGAAATATTCATCTTCATAATGAGTAGAGATGTCATAGTGGCGCCACTTGAGTCAAGGATAGGGCGGGGAGGGACAACATCCATAGAAATATTTTTAGCGCAAATTTCCACCGAATTCATACACATTATTCCCAAAACATGGGGATTTCCCCAAACTGATACAATATAATATCCATGATATGGTGTTAGTCGGGTCATGAGTGCATAGAGGGCACCAACATCTATTTAAACGCCCATTTCCTCCAAATTGATAACATTCTCCCACATGATACGCGGAATTTACTGATTTAAATGGGTGGGGTCGCTTGTGTGAGAGATGGGGGATACACTAAATTTGATAAGAATTTGTTTAGTTGCCGATTACCACCACACATATACGTAAACATCTCAGTGATATCTGGAATCTAATGGATGTGGTTTAGATATGGAAAAAGGGGCACCGTTCGAGTCATTAATGTGGAAGGGATATTAACCAAAGCTGATGCAAATATGATTGGCACTAATTTCCACCAAGAAGGTACGCAATACATGTAACGTTGATGAGAATGTTTTAGTCGCCAATATCAACAAAAGTTGTATAAAGTCATCTCCATATAATTCGCTCTATAAGGAGGTATTGGCGTTCAAATTTCACAGCCTCGACATGTGGTGAATTACATCTTCCCAACTGTCATTTGTATGGGGACGGGAATCAGGACATTGATACAGTGAGTTCGCAAAACAAATACATAGAAGAAAACAAGTATACTTATCATTATATTTAAGAGTTGAACATATTCTTGCAAACTGAGGGACCTTGAATAGTTATTATAACACAATTGAGTCTCCCATTCAAGATATTTTCCGCAAGATAGATACAATTTGTCAAGAGAGATGGAAATGCGTTGAAGACCCATTCGCAATAGTGGTGACAGTGTGCAGTCAAATATAGTTTCTTCTGAGATAAAAGAAAAGTCAGTAGCACATTACTTTTCAGTATCCTCCAATATTGGAAGTGGACAAGGGTATGTCACCCCATACACATAATTTCTTTCAGTTTTAGAACAGACTCATAGCCTAACACAAACAACTTAAAACCTCGATGTTACATGTAGCTGATATATATAGCAACTTTTATTTTAAACTGAGAATAATTGGCCACTACAACACCATGGACAGATGAGCAACAGGGCATTTCTTTAAAACATTGATCAAGACTATTATCTATTCCCACCACATGCATGTCCACGCTACACAGCAGATGGTATCACCTCAAATTAACCTGAGAAACGCCGGATAACCCTGCTAGTAATTTAATAAAACCAGCCCTTAATTACAATCAGTGTGCTTTGATAGTGAATAATGTAAACTTCTCAATTTGTTGGTGGGGTTTGGTGCTAGAATTTGAGGGGGCATGCTTATTATCGAAATTGTATAGATTTTAATTGTCAATAACGATAGTGTACTTATAACAGTAATATATACATTTTCTAATTTCAGCTTAAAGTGACAAATTGTGTTCTATCAGCATTTAAATGCTAACTTATCAATGTCATAACTAGTTGCTCTTTGCACAATCCTGATAAGGTATTCCATCTGTCCAAAGATTCTCTCAGCAGCTACACTGGTCCGAGGCACAGGAGACGTCTCTGAAATAAGCTCATGAGTTATTAGTAAATTACTGACCCCCTCTATGCTGTCTTTCAACTAATAGTGACAGACAACCAGGAAGGAAGAAAATAGTGATTTTATTACTGGCTGTGTTAACCTGTCAAATTATGGATGAGATTCTGTCAGGAAGGTAGTACCGGCCTCAGACTCCAGCTCTGTGTAGATGTGCACATCACCTAATATGAAAGTCCCGACATCTCTGAAATGAGAAACTAAAACCTGATACTGTTCTGTTAGGTCCAGAACATGATATTTTGCCATCAGCGCCAAAGAGGACCTGTAATTAATTATTTTGAGATGTGCCCCCAAGCTCTCGCACCAGCATGAAATGTAAGAACGTTGAAATGTGCATGTATAGCTGAAAAGATGCGGTTATCATTGTGATCAGATGAAAATTTCAAAATGGCATCTAATAGGTAATGCACACCTGATGAGTTGCGGATCAGTATATTGAATCTGTTACCTTTGGGAAATGCAAGTGTAACATCTTTAACCCAGTGAGTGAAGGAGGAACTTGAACTGTACATGTTTACCCGACTTCTCACAACCTCTGTCTTGAATTGCCTTTCACACCGTATGCACCATCCGTGTTGTACCTGTTACACATGCCTTGATGTAACCACCTGTCAAAGACGGAGCTCCAACCTTCTGATCAGCGTGGACAAGATCATCCCAATACGGACAGCGTCATGTTATGTTGCTCCGAAAGACATACAATGAAGTGCAACACACCAAAAACTATTTTATGATCACTCTACCTCATTTGAAAGGGACTCCCAATCACTCACAGCACTTGTAAGCGCTTCTTCTCGCCATACCTCAAACAGACTATTCAGCTTCTGTTGGTGCTGGCCTGGTTACTTGTGGTGTTCGTCAGCTTTACGACGATTTCATATGATTATCTAATGTATATGTTCATGTATTCGAGAAGTTATATGTTGAAATCTGAATACAAATTTAAAAAACTGCATGACGATCTCATTTGTCTTCTTGCTGTCTGAAGTGATGTCGTCAATGATATTCTTTATTGTCCCTTGATACTCTTCTGCTTCTCCACCGGCCATGTCTACAAACTGAAACGCCCAGTTATGCTGCCCAACATTACCAGTAATTTACCACCTGCACCTAACTCTTCAAGCAAAGCTTCCAACAATATGTACATGACGAACTTCCGTCCTGGCAAACGAGCTGCTTCCACCCTTGTCATCTTCAAAATTGCCATGAATGACTGAAGCTGTCAGTAATATTGAAACAATAAGCCATATCGTAATTTGATGATAAGTTGGGGCCGCATACTGTGCCAGTAAATACATAAATACCGCATACTCAGATCAAAATGTTGTAGTGTTTTAGTAACATTTTTCTGTCCCAGTTCATCGTGAACAAATTAATGAAAATTAATGTCTTGTAACGAGACAATACTGCTAACTGGTCTCTCAAAATTATTAACATATGTATACTATTTATCGCTTTACAATAACTACACCAAAAACAACTATATGATTCAAGCATGATTGTATTAATGTCGCCAGTGAGAAAGTATAGCCCGAGTGAAATTCACTTGGGAGCGTGCAAAAGTGAGTGCAAGAATATAATATGTATCAATGTATCGTTAATATAATGCTTGTGTGTATGTATGTCTGTCTCATTTTTGTTGTTGTTATATCTACTTCACCAATAAAAAATTAAAAAAAAAAAAAAAAAAACATATGTATACCCCTATACCAATCCAACACTTACTCAGAAGAGATCCACCAGATCGTCCAGATGCATTTAATACAATTATATCAAGTGGTAAATTAATATCAGAATTAACTGATTATTGCCTCAACATTCATCGACCCATCCCGCACACATATCAGCTCCATGTAGAGTTCCCTCACATCTTCGGTTTATCTGCCGCTCCGGATTTCTGTCACTTCTTGTACTTCGTCTGCCAGCAGAAGATATCCTCACTCATTTCCTTCATCTTCCTGACATAAAAATCAGAGTGATTTCTCGGCTCTAGAGCCAGATTGGTAGGTTTACCTATTGCTATACTTATCTCTTTCAGCAGTATCCATCTTAACTTCTGCTTCTTTGCGCAATCTTCTTTCTTTCATGCTGATGCTGCATCTCTCGTAACTGGCCAGAAAATGAAGTTGTTAAAGCAGTAGTGTGATGGCTCCGAAAATACATGCTCAGCTTTGCCGCGCGGCTTTCACTCGCCATTTTTTTTTTTATAAAATGGGAATATTTTGTATATCCCAGCGCTACTTTACCTATTTTTTTGCTGAGAGGGATCATCCTTGTGCTCTCATCTCTGACATGTTAGCGATGAATTTGAATGTAGGGACATATCCAGGACCGTTTTAATACCGTGTGTCCAAACTGCTGGCGCCCACACTCCTGACACCAAAAAAAAAGGAGAGAATATTTCGTTATTCTCCATCTAAATTTGAAATCTGTAAAGGATGAAACACAAGAAAATTAGAATACTGAAGATTAAAATAGAATCAACTAAGATCGAAGAGAACATTATGGGAACAGGTGGTTATAATAACTATGCTCACACGTGAAAGCTTATTTTTGGAGTCGTTTTCTGTTGGATCTTCTCTTGGTGTTCTGTGTTTCTATAAGCCAGGTTTTTCAATGTTTGAGTGAGAACATAATATAAATGGTGACAGTTCACAAATTTGAAATGATCATTAAATATATTATATTAAAGATAGAGTAGAAGTACCAGTTTTAAGTCAGTTCATTGTTATAAGTTTTATAATTTATTTTGTTGATTACCCATAAACTTGTCAAGAACTGTCGAGATGAAATGAGTAATATAATTGTACAGTAGTTAATTAAAATAGAACAATTTACTAATGAAAATGTGGTGTTAATTAACACCACTTTTTCATTAGTATTAACACTAAGTTACAGGGGGAAACAGGCTGATGGCAATGAAACTTAGTGAAAGAGTCAGTTGGAAGATTTTCAATGTATTCATTACTGGTAATTATAAAATGTTGTGCTGAAATATCAAGCAGGCGCTAATGACAATGTTGGTATTTAATGTCTATCGCGAGTGATAAGTTAAAAAGAAGAAATCGTAAGCATATCTACTCATCACTAGTAAAATGAGATTCTTAATTTTGTTTTTCATGAGTAATAAGTTACAAAGAGGATTTCGCCAGTAATTGTATCGTTAACTGATTCTAAATTAAAATGCGTTAGTAATTTATACAAATATTAACTTGGAAGTAAGGTACTCTTATAAATGAGTCGAGTTGTCAAGGATATCCGATATTTTGTTAAAACATTGAGATAAAATAATGTACCACTTCCGTTCACCTTTGTGACATCTCTCCGTTTCCTTTTAAATTACTCATGTATAGTGGCACCACTTTAAACAAATCACACTGAACACAACCATATTCACACTTGTGTTCACAAACAACGCAGGGAACACTTATTTCTGGAGTCTTTTTCTGTTGGATCTTCCTATCTAACCGATCGTCATATCATAAAACAAACAATTTATAATAATACTGCTGTGAAGTAAGTTATTTTAATAATGTTGTAGCGTATACTCAATCAACTTCTTTTGGCAACTTGCATCAGCAATGCCACTTGCAAGTGGCCCTGGTAAAGTTGAATCGAAGCAGCAATGTACGTCAGGCATGTGTCACGGATACTATACGACAGCTAGGGCACAACGCCACTATGTTTTTCAAAGTTCAGATAACTCTTTTCTTGTCATCAACCATCGATGTTCATGCTTTTTTTTCTATAAAAGTAAATCGTCATTTGAAAAATTTGTCAAAGAACTAGTGTATTGGTAATGTAGATGTTCAAGTGTTTGCAACTTTATCAACGTGAAATGAATTTAAAAGAGAATAGGATAGCTAATAACAGACAACACTGAAACGTGTTGGAAGACAGTTTGATACCATATTTGGTTAACAAAGCGAAAGTATATAACATATCAGATAGCGGAATATTTTGGGTACGAATACCGTACGATATATTTTACTCGAATCGGTTAATTACTGCATAAATCAAATAAGATTTTTTTTTGTCATATAGCCAAGGGGTGGTGCACCTTGAATGGCGATATCAAGGAATGTTTGGTACCTGTTAGGCTGTTACAGGTAGGAGTACATATGTGCACACAAACGTTGCCAAATCAAAAGTTAATTGTGGTATGAAATTCAACCTGAATTCCCCACTTATGCAATGAATGTAATATAACCTAATCCAAAAATATAATATGTAAATAAAAACTATGCGGCTACAGAACCTTGATTTGCATGTTCAATTGTGCTGTCAGCAACACTGTCATCTCAAATTATATTGGGACATCATCAGCTGGAAAACATGTCGCCAAAAAAAAAATTCTTCCCTGATGGGGTGGGTGTTGGTGCATGAGTCCACATCCTTGTATACTTACTTTCTCACTCAGGAGACCATTCTTTGTCGGAGCTTTCCAGACATATGTGTTGGGGATATTGTAGCCTACATCAGACACATACAATGTCTCAATTGACTTAAATTGCCACAAATTGCCGTCTTCAAACCCATGAGTTTCTGTTTTGGACAGTCTGAAAAAGAATGTTTACAGCAGAGAACCATTCCTCTGATATCTGACATTTAATTTAATACATGAATTTACATATTCTGGATAATATCTTTTAAAATGTAAGTCTCAACTCCATCCCACAGAAACAATGGTTGTTCATGTGTTAGTTCTGAAAATTGTTCAATGCATACCATTTGTCACTCAAATGCTAATAGTACAGATACTGTGCTAGTATCACAATATCAGAATGCACTCTTGAACTAGCTCAAAAATTACAAAATGAATTTTTTTAAAACAACAGGGAACGAAATAGTTCATTTAGTTGTCAAATTCAGCTATAATATATACAATATAACCATAATAGCTAATAGTTTTATTCAGGATGCGTCTGTCCTGTGTTCTAGTGTTTAGCAACTTACTGACATTGTAAATTGCAATTTAAAAACAAGCCAGAAGCAGTCTATATATTTTGGAACATTTTCCCACAACTCTTCAATTAATATCACTAAAATTCATAATTAAATGACATATATCGCTTTATCGTACCTTCGGCACTCTTCCCGAAGCCACCACAGACCCTGTGACAGTTGTTCCTCCCTTCGCAAAACAGGGTATCGCGAGCGACCCATTTTGTATATCGCTTAGACTTTTTTATACCCGATTTCTCAATATATTGGATCGACAAAACCAGGATGATCTGCAGCACACCTCCATTGTGACCAAATCATCACCGCTCCACTGTGTCCAAATCATGTTTGAGCGAGAAGAACGGAATTTCTTGATATTTAGCGGCCAAATCATCCGGACTCGTTGGGTCGAGATTTTGATAGATCACGTGAGTGCCCCGTGATGTCGGAACGAGATATCGAATTATTTGTACCCTGTGTACCCTTCAGCACATTTTCAAAACCTGTATACACTTCAGCACGTGTTTTTGTGAGAGTGACCCCTTCAGCCTCATTATCAGCCTCAATATGGACTTATTTCAGAATCAAAGCCGTCCAATATGAACATATGTGAGTATCTGGGCCCACTATTAAACTATTTGCACGAGGATATATTGCTCAGCTATCTGGCCATCAATTCAGTTCTGACTGGAGTTTTGGGCACCGAAGTAGACTGTCACGTCACGATGTACGTTGTGGTGTCATGACACATTTATGTTCTAACTCGCTTGCAGCGCGAACGAACATAAAGTGTTTATGGAATAACTACAACGAATGCATGATGACCAAATCATCACCGCTCCACTGTGTCCAAATCATGTTTGAGCGAGAAGAACGGAATTTCTTGATATTTAGCGGCCAAATCATCCGGACTCGTTGGGTCGAGATTTTGATAGATCACGTGAGTGCCCCGTGACGTCGGAACGAGATATCGAATTATTTGTACCCTGTGTACCCTTCAGCACATTTTCAAAACCTGTATACACTTCAGCACGTGTTTTTGTGAGAGTGACCCCTTCAGCCTCATTATCAGCCTCAATATGGACTTATTTAGTTTTGGGCACCGAAGTAGACTGTCACGTCACGATGTACGTTGTGGTGTCATGACACATTTATGTTCTAACTCGCTTGCAGCGCGAACGAACATAAAGTGTTTATGGAATAACTACAACGAATGCATGATGTTAAATGTAAACTTTAATGGACAAACGTGAAGTGTAGCAATAGATATCGTTCGCAGACGATCAGTGATATAACAAATAAGAAGACATTATGAAATGACGAATAGTATAGTGTTATAATTATTATAAGCATCTCCTAATCATGGGGTGGGTGGGGGGGGGACAACGCGGAACTTCAAGAGTAGAGTGAAGCTTGACCGCCGTGTCAAGCGAGTTAAAGCAATGCAAAATATGTCGTGTGAATAAGCTCACACGTGTGTGAATAAGCTCACACGTGCTTGCCTTGAACATAGTTCAGACGGCGCAGTATTGACCCAGTTTGAATGACCAAAACAAACTGGACTACTTCATTAACTCTTTACCGTCCGTGCACACGTTGGCGAACATCAATAACTATATTTACTGGTTTCCAAGAAGTAATCTTTCAATATGGTTCTAACATGAAAGATTTATTACCTTAAAAACCCGTTAACACTGCAAATTGAATATATAAATGGTTTAAAATAAATATATAATTTGTGCAACAATTTCATATTAGCAATGTGCCTTCTTTACATTCTGTACTTCCGGAATTATGTCCCCGGAGGTGCGTAAGGACAGGTAAACATCCACACACAGATCCGGACGGACCGAAAAACATTACTTGTGTCTAACATAGATTGGCGAAAGTAATTAGGTCCGCCGTGTGCCTACACGAACCGAGGGGTGCAGTTCGAATTTGAGGCTGGAAACCCGAACGAAGATAAATGTACTCTAGCCACGGTTCAATCGGACAATACTGACTATTGGCTCAATTAACAAGGGGTATAGAATCCGATCTGATTTCCTGTTTCGATTTATAAAATACGACCCTCATAATTCTATCAGCGAGACTTCCTGTTGGTTTGGCGACATTGCCGACATGACGTCTCCGTTCTTATCACGATCTTATTCATCCGAGGAAGATTCACCGATATCGGCGGAACCGCGAAGGTCCATCCAAGGACGCTTCCCCGACATCGGCCGAACCAATCAATTCGTTTAATCTTATCGACCCATAATACTTAGGTATTAAGATAACATATAATACATTAATGTACATGACTTACATAATAAATATTCAAATGATATATATTAAAATATATGACAGCATTTACAATATAAATACTATACGTGTTAGCCATACGTACTTTCCGTTCACGCTATATACTATGGTGTCAAATGATTGATCCACGCAAAGTGCATAGACACCCTCAATTATATTACCAGCGATGTAATATAATTAAGAGTATGCACCCACTCTGGTTTAGTCGCTTGCTCAAGCTATTTCTTGTTAGCCTCGTGGGAATACAGTGTCATAAGTCATTTTATATCATGTTCGGTATCTCTCCATGCTTAACCGAATTTATAAGCTCACGATTGATTATTTTAGTTAAGTCGCACAATTGCATGTGGCTGTTGAACTGTTCTGGTTAAGTATTCCGCTCATTGTGATAACATTTTGTTTTCTCTTAGTAAATTTTGATAGTAATCATTGTCGCTCGGGTGATAGTCTCTCGCATTCAAAAAGATAAAGAAATTCATATCCAATATTTCTGGAGTTACAGAGTGGAAGGTCCATTCAAGGAAGCTTCACTGACATCGGCGGAACACGAAGGTCTTCAACAGAACGAGTCATCAATATCTGCCACCTACAGTGAAATACATTATTAAGGAACTGGTAATAAAATATAAGAAATATTTTCCCCGCGTTATGTTTTCGACTTTATAATGTTTCCTGTCAAATATTAAACAAGTTCCCAGATGATAGACTGGTGGAATATGAGCTCCACGGTCGTTAGCTGGAGTTAGAGATTCGTGACATGATCTACGTTATTTTGAGAGATGAATAGTTTTGAGCCTTTAGTTTTCTGTGGATACGACTGTTTAGCAGCCGATTGACAATAAGCTAATGAGTTTAATTCAATTGGCGATAGACGCTGCGTTGGCATCGCACCGTTGAGTTAAGACCGCGTTTGCCACACTATACAATATCAGATTTGAATTGGAGACTGTCGAGAATTCTGCCGTCAAATTCTAAGACCTCGTCAAACAGCGAAGCACTTCAATATGTGGCTGTGGACTTTGAGTCAACAGTAATCAGTCGAACTCAATAAGGCAATTCGGCTGGCACGATTGGAACCCAGACATCACAAATATACTAAGTCATCTTATGTCGTTCAAAGCAACATTAGTGTAATTCACATTATGGTGGCTATTTATTCGGTCGAGTTGCCGGACATGCAAGCCTTAAAATAGTGTCTGTCATTTGCAGAATGAGGTCCCCAGATGGTGAATTTAGGTTGGCTACACTGCACAGAGGGCTAACATCACACAATTCACCATCTCGGGACCACATTCTGCTTACTAGTAGGACCCATCTTCTGGGTAGTATCTATTGTCTCAAATTAGCATTGTTTTGCATACCTTTTCCCTTCTGTCAGTTTCTATATCCCCTAATTTGCTGAATGCATAATCGAGTTGACTAAAGGATGAACATCACCATCTTCAACTGGGGAACTTCAATCTGATCCTACAATTACAGGTATCCCATATCGGTTGAGGCCTCAGCAGTGCGAGATACCGTCACTAAATTCACCATCTAGGGACATCATTCTGCAAATTACAGACCCATTTTCAAGGCTTGTGGACCCGTTGCAGTCGAAGCTTGGTTCATACGCCTCTGTATAGCCGATTTGATCATGTTTCATTGATGATGGTATATATCCGTAATAACGTCTTTATTAGAGTATCCGGATACAAAACACGTTGATTTGTGTATCAGGCACAGCTTGAATTCAACTGCTATCAGGTCTGGAAATTCCCAATTATAGCTACAATAGATATATGTAGCTATTGTAGCTACATTTGACTATCGTAAAACAATATTTTACCTATTTGTATTGCAGGCAAGCATTACCGCGAGCTGTTGCAACTAAGGGCGAGGGGTTATTATGTTGTTACAACTTATGAAACCAATGCGGATAACATTTCGGTTGCACCAGCTTGCGGAATATCCGAGAAGCATAGCTAAGCACATGCATCTGTTTAGAAATTGGTTATGCTATGTGATATGGGACTTAGATCAATCCATATATGATCTTTGCTTCTATTTAGGTTCAGTTGTCAGAAAAAAGTAACAATGTTGGAATATTTTTGTAATTATACATGAAAATGGCAAACAATATTCACTAAGAGTATAATCAAATCACGTTCTTGTATATTTAAATGATTGTTTGTTGGATTGGGTTATCTCTCTGCAACCAGATCCATCCATCACCAATAGCCATATGTAGCTACATATGGCTATTGTAGCTATATTTGGAAATTGCCAGACCTGATTATGGTTGTATATAATTATTATAGTTGAATATTGAACCATGTTTGTTTTTGTGATGAAATGACACGACTCGGTTGTCTCAATGATTAATCATGATGACACATGATCGTCAAATCAATTACCATTCAATTGGTATAAATAAATTAAACTTGTACAAAACGGTACACAACAAATGCTACTATATAGCTATCTGAAGACTGTTCACTTGATGTAATGTTAAGAGTACAACTCGACTGCATTGGGGTGCACGATCCCAAAGTTTCCTCCATAAACGGAAAATGTGGATCTGGCACTGTCAAATTCAACTATAATAGTTCGATATAACTATAATAGTTAAACTCAGGGTGTGCCTGACCTGATTATCTCGAGATCTTACACGAAATGAGAAGTTATACATTTGTTAATTGGTTCAATTGAAAAATAATGTCGAAATACCTTCAAAGGAAACAAAACGTACATCGAGGATTATAGTATTTAAATTGGGACACATCAGTGGCAGTATCATTTAAAAAACATCCGAGGAGACTAAAAATATCAGAAATAAATTTCTAGATGATCTTCACAGCTCGAGCTGCCGACTTGGCCAATGGAACTTTGGTACATACAGGCCTATTATGCAAGATAGTACATGAACAATATCGTTTGAACGCCTTGTGTCGTGCTGTCGGCTTTTAGTGGGTCCCGGAATGTGTGTGCCTACAGAAGTAAACAAGAGTAAAACCTCGGTATGTTGGCCTGTTGTATGTCGGTCCTATGCAGTCTTCACACATTTGATAAGGGTTGACGTAGTCTATGTAATCAACATGTTATCCTGGAAACCAGCCTATAATAGAACTTGTATGTATATAATCTGCTTAGAATCGACTCATTTTGAGTCGATAATGTGATGAAAATGAGAACATTCTAGTCACATTATCGACACACAAGGAGGCGATTCTAAGCAAATTATGTGCGGACAATGGGACAAATAAGCCAACTAACGACTTTTAGGTGTACGCCCTTTAACAGGTATTTTCACTGGTCCGCGCCATAAAACGAAATAAGGGGTAACATTTCATTATCTGCATATTGCAGAATCGAATAATCACATTATGTACCTATTTCACATTATAGGTCGATTATGTGCATATTTCCGCGACGATATGTTGATGTAATCTGCAGTCGTATTGCATCTTTCGTCTGGCTTCGCAGTCTTTGATTCTCTACACGTTCTTAAAACATCAGCTAATGGCATGCCAGTTGGATGTCGATAACAGCTGGCAGTCACCAACGCGATCGCTGCTATAACGTCATGTGTTGCATCGTCGTCCCTACAATATAAATATTAACCGTATTTTCAGAACCGTTTGCATATTATTTGGTGATGTCACAAACACGCCTTCACAGAAGATCACATCATGCTAGAGCATGTATGGCATGTGTGTCAATTAATTGTTAATATGTACGTATTTTATCAAAAGTTGAATTCAAAAAGAAAAAAATAACCCAAAGTGATGCATCCACTTTTATAGTTTCTTGGCATGAATCCAACCGATTGAAGTGAAATCTACGCGTGTCGTACTCACCTCGTGTTGATACGAATATACGCACATAATCGACCTATAATTTGAAATAGGTACATAATGTGATTATCTGATTCTGAAATAAACAGATAATGGACTCATACTCGTTACTTCGTTTCATGATGCGGGCCACCGTGAAAACACATGTTAAAAAGCGTACACCTGAAAACTCGTGGGTTGGGCTATTTGTGTCAATGTCCGCACATCATCTGCTTAGAATTGCGTCATTATGAGTCGATAATCTGACTAAACGCTGTCATTTCAGCACATTATATCGACTCAAAATGAGGCGATTCTAAGCAAATTATCTAGCTATAACAAGTTCTATTATAAGCAGGTAATGTGCGGGGTTTCGGGAGAACAGGCTGATCATGTATGTGTGACCATGGATTGTTTGACGTGGGTATGGTTCAATAAGGATTTTACGTTACGTCAGCTTACATTGAACTTATTTTTAAAAACAACAGAAATAAGTCCATATATACAGTAGTATTTATCTATATGAACCTAACTCACCTTACCAGATATACGATCTTCATCATGTTTTGTCACTGGGCCGCGCCATAGAACGGAAATAGCGGGTATGAGGGGGGTCACTGTGTCATCACATTAAAGTGATGTGAAACAACCCGGTAGGGTCATCAAATAGAAATGGAGAATAATCTTGTTCAAGGTAGTAATATTTTGAAATTTTATATCCAAATAGACAGCACACGCGGTCATTCTTATATATTAATTAGATGCAGTGACTCTCGATGGCGAAAGCGTTTTCGTTAGTTTATCGTCGACAGATGCGTCCCGAATAGAGTAGTAAATATTTACAATTGATCGTTGTTTAGAGGATGTTTTCTATGGAGTGGTACGGTCGAATTTCTTCAGATTTTCTGCGATGTTAGTAGAATCGTACATCCCTCTAGTTGGCATAGCGCCCGCATACTATCTTATCAGTTAGTTTCACGCACCCGAACAAGTACTTAAGATATCTGTAAGTACAATACGAACATATATGAATATTTAGGTCCGATATGAACCTATTAACACGATTATTTATATGTGATGATGGATATAATGCCGTGGATATGTACGGTTATTTGATTCCCTGTCACATCGGTGATTACTATCACATCTTGGGGTGACTTATTCTCGCATGGCAGTTTTGTGCACGGTTATTTGATTCCCTGTCACATCGGTGCCTACTATCACATCTTGGGGTGACGTATTCTCGCATGGCAGTTTTGTGTACGGTTATTTGATTCCCTGTCACATCGGTGCCTACTATCACATCTTGGAGTGACGTATTCTTGCATGGCAGTATTGAGAAACTACTATTGTCTCTAAATATATTATGGACGTTATAAGGTCCTAAAAAATCGGGCTGGTGTCGAACTTATATTTCTATCTGTACATCCCTCTCAGCTATGATTTTCCAATTGGTAGCTCATTGTTTCCATCTGTTGTACATTTTGGAAATTATACAACTACATGTATCTATTGGACATTTCAGTTAAACGATTTGACCGAATGTGTCAACGCATTCGAATTTTTTCATCCAAAAACTACGCAGTTTATACCGAATACTGGTTGATAAATCAAACTACCAGAAGATTCAACATAATGTTGGCCTGAATTTCCAAACTGATGTGCGAGACCTGTCTCTCATTTAGAAATATTGAAACATACGGCCAAAGTGGGGTGAGACTTTCCAAACGACCCCTGTCGCCACAAACCGTTAGCCACGCGTTTCATTTTACTTGTTCAACGTCACAACCTTCACCACAAACGTATTGAATGCAAAGAAGTCTTAAATTGAGCCAATCAGCCAGTCACCCTCCATTGTGGACGTACTTGAAAAACAAAATATCGTTTGTCCCAATATTCTATCGCCAAACGCTCTTTATCGTGGAGTTTCTTTTAACAAACGGCCACGTTCTGCTCCAAATGTTTACTGCAGGTTACAGCTTAGACATAGCTTATGCTGCTGGACCAGCGAAATGGGTGTGTTAAAATCATATAAGTGTTTTGTCACAAATGGATTTTACTTCATTCTGAGACACCATGTCATTTTAAAGGACCACTTAATTTTCGAACCCCCAGATCACGTTATATAAACTATATGCCATATTATACATGTATACCATGTGAAAGAGGAAGTTGGTCTTTGGCGGGTGTGTTTCATTGTATTATCAACTTATCCGGTGTAATAAACTGTAAACATGTTCTGTTATTTTATATTACTCTATGTGCATCTTCTGAGATACAGTCGTTCTACATGGTGATGAATTCTAGTATTTTAATCATATTTATGTCATAGATTGTTAATAAAACCGTATATCAAGGCGTTATGAAACAAATAATCGGTGGCTTTGAAAATCAAATGGGCCTTCAAGGGTGAATATCTCAAATTGCTCAAAGCTGTCGGCAGTCAAGTAAGTTTGTTTTTTTATATGCGGGATCTCCAGTTTATTAAAACCCGCCAAGAAAAAACTTCAATATGCCAAATCCAGGTTCAATGAAAAATCGGCACGTAGCGACCAGAATAGCTCAAAGAGCTTCAATTGCCCAAAAGCGGTAGGTAATATAGTTCTTATGAGCTTTTGTGATCTTTTTGACGATATACTCACCAATACCTTTTGTGAATGTTCGCGATGCCTTGTGTTTATCGATGGTTCTGTTGATCAAACTGGGAAAACTAGAGACCTAGCGGCACAGACATTGCCTGATATTATATGGTGCCGTCTCCTCGAATCTTAAAGATGCATAATCCGATTTAACGCCGATAAGTTACTCTTTCTTCGGCTTCTGGTGGGGGGAGGGGGATTGAGTCGTTGAGCCAAAGGCCAGATTTATCAGATTTCTAGTTCTGATATATGTTATTTTCACCACCTGGAAAATTTGCCGAGCGACATACTCCCGATACCAAATTGCGTTGAACAAAATGTTGATATATTTCACTTTTTGGGCAATTTTGTACTGTAGTTGACATTTGTTAGCATATTTGGTTTTTGCAATTAATAGATAATGACAACTGAAGTGGCATTTCAAGAAATGTTGTTGCTGGAATCTCAAGATGTGGTGATCATCGAATCAGATTCTTTTCATTTAAAAATAATGACTTCATCCTAAATACTTAAGACGAGGCGAGTTCTGGATAGCAACCGTCACTTCGACTGAGTTTGCTGAAAATTAGGTGTTTCCTAGCCATCTTGGTTTCACTATAATGTGACACTTTAACTCTTCCATGACTGGAGCTTCCTGATATTTCGCGAAAACCCTGTGCCAATGCATTATCTTATATGTGCGAGTCTCCCATTGGCAATACTCACATTGACCGTGTAAGAAGCCAATGCATTATATTAGTTTTGCGACTCTCTATATGGGAGACCTGGACATAAGGGAATGCACTGGCACAGGATCTTGGATGCTGCACAAGCGCAGCTCCAGTCATGAAATGGTTAAGGGCAGAGATATATATGCAATGTTCGATCAACACATCCGCTTCTGATGAGCATATAAACATATCTAGCGTTATAGATGGTCTATCTCTTCTCGGCACGTTATATATAGATTCCAGAGTAAAAAAAATAATATATATGAATCTTAAAGATGGTCTGTCTCTTCTCAGCAAGTTATATATAGATTCCAGAGTATAAATTATGAAATATGAATCGATGGCATATATCTGGAAAAACTTCTATCCATTGGTATACATTTTATTTCTTACGACATTAAAGGGCTATTTTTTAGAACAGAAATCCGCACGAAAGCGTCCTGATCGTATTCAGAGAGAGCACTCTATTTTGTTAGCACCCTCAATCAAGGAAGATTACAGATCAGATAAGAGATTTACCGCGAATTACGATCAAAATAAACCACTTTATTATGTCGCTATAGACAAATAATATACCTGGGGTGTAATGACGACACATAGATATGGATACCAATCTTTAATGTATGAAGTAGTAGATAATACACAATCAATGTATACAAACTAAGTCGCGGAATGAAGGACCCGAACGATAGGTGATGCTCGGATAGGTATCAGAACCTCAAGATGAGATGAGTAAAGTAAAGCATGATGTGTCGGGGTGTAGTTGTTCCTTATGTACTATTTGGGATGAATATTAGATGAGGTATTTGGTAATACACTTCGGCATTGGCTCTGCCGTTATGGTGATTCCCTATGACCATATTTTGGGGATCGACTTGATTGTGTGCGGGTCCGGGCAATGATTAAGATGTGTGAGGTTTCCGCAAGGAACCGAGCAATGATATTCGAGTTTGGGTTCTACTATACGTAGCACGGGTATACTATACAATTGGTGGGGCATGGGGCATGGGTAGCTATGTTATGGGGCATGGGTAGTTATGTCACAATACCTCATCTTCAGCTATATCTGTATTTTATGTTGTTGTTGTAATTGTTGCCCGGAAGAGAGAGACCATATTTAACCCTTTACCCAACAAAACGGCCAAAAACGCCCAAATAAAGCTTCAAAAGCCTAAAATATCTTCGGTCTGTCTCAATAACACCATACAAATATGGATATCATTGGAACCGGTTCATTGACCACATTGTGATGGTTACAGTTATACCCTGTGCCAATGCATTCTCTTATATATGCGAGTCGACCATAGGTCGCCTCGCATATATAAGAGAATGCATTGGCCTAAAATTAAATTCTTACATTTTTTAACAATTTTTATAATATTTTTCTACATTCTTTGACAATTTTATCATTTTTAATATGTGTTAAGCCAATGCATTATCTTATATATGCGAGGCGACCTATGGTCGACTCGCATATATAAGAGAATGCATTGGCACAGGGCCGTTCTGTTGGGTAAAGGGTTAAATAAACCTTAAAATATCGCATACCGAGATATCTTGAGACCTTGACACAATAGACTGCTGATGGATTATTGGAATTGAAATATGACGTCGCCATATGTGTGTTGTGCGATACGGGCCGCGACATACTTACCGTTACCCTGTGTCATATCAGCTTTATTCGATATGTTTGATAGATTGTAAAATAAATTGGGTATCACGACCCGGTAGGTTTTTAAGATTGACATGGAAGACTAGTTACCGTACACATTACAGCTACGCGGAATAGGCAGCTATTCGTGTCTATGGAACCCAGAGACGTTTCTATGGAACCCAGAGACGTGGCTAGTGGGTTTCCGTTGGGTGGGGTGTCCACTTTGGGGAATTCCAACTGCACCCCCCCCCCCCGCCTTGAATCGAACCAAACACAAGTTTCTCATAATTCCATTTGCACCTCAGTGCTCATACCTAATAGCCTATATATTCATAGACCATGCATGGTTCTATATACCCGGTATGAGAACATTCAGATATTTGAAAATTAAAAATGCGTAAATCCTGACATCATTCTAGTGGTCCAACTCCAGACATATCACACGGCTACGGACAAGAGACCAGGACACACCGGGCCGACCACGGTTGTTCGGCCCGGTGTGAGAAAATTTTGAAGAAACTCGCCAAATTCTAGCATCTAGACTGGCCTCAAGCTTTCCTAGTGTTGGAAATTTCAAACCTCATACTCACCCTTAGGTTGGGAAATTCTCGAACTAATGACCATGTCAGTCAAAAATTTTGACCAAATGTAGTATAATATTGATTTCTTAAACTAATTAGCAGATTTTTATTGGCCACGGGGGAGGGACCATGACAATTTGAAATCGCAAAATCTTAGCATCAAGACTGGCCTCAAGCCTTCCTAGAGTTGGAAATTTCAAACCTGACACCCCGACTAGGTTGAAAATGATTTCGCCATCGAGAGTCATTGAATTTAATTGATATATAAAAATGACGGTGTGTGTTGTAAACTTGGATTTATATTCGTAAAAATAACTACTTTCAGCAAGATCATTCTACATTTTCATTTGATCACCCCACCTGAGTGTTTCACATCACTTTAACCCTTTACCCAACAAACCGGCCAAATAAAGCTTCAACAGCCTAAAATATCTTCGGTCTGTCTCAATAGAACCATACAAATATGGATATCATTGGAACCGGCTCCTTGACCACATTGTGATGGTTACAGTTATGCCCTGTGCCAATGCATTCTCTTATATATGCGAGTCGACCATAGGTCGCCTCGCATATATAAGAGAATGCATTGGCCTAAACAAAATCTTTTTTTAACACTTTTTACCATTTTTTCTTACATTCTTTAACAATTTTATAATTTTTAATGTGTTAAGCCAATGCATTCTCTTATATATGCGAGGCGACCTATGGTCGACTCGCATATATAAGAGAATGCATTGGCAGAGGGCCGTTCTGTTGGGTAAAGGGTTAAGTTCACTTCAGACGAGTCACTCACACCAATTACTGTGAGTGACTCTTTATGTACTAATGCATTCTCTGTATTTGTGCATTGGAATTGCTGCTTATATCACTACCGACAATACTGTGAAACTCCCCCAGCAGTGCAAATGAAATCAATTTCATCTGGGTCATCATGGTTAGGGTTCACACATAAGAAAGCATTCAATATCATCATCAAATGTTTCGGAACAAGTCATTCGACTTTTGGTTCCGATATACAAACAAAATTGTTATATACATTATGTCGCAATAACTCAGTCATCATATATGTACTTCGGACTGTATAGTTGATAGCCTATCTGGGATTTGAATTGTCAGTGAAGTAGCATTGACAACGTGTTCGGGAAGTTTGATCCACTAAACTATCATACGTTGAGTGAAGAAGTACTTCCCAAAGTTCTTAATCGCGGTTTTCATTTGCAGCTAGAGATTATGTCCTCTCGTGATAGAATATGTTGCTTTCTGGAACAATTAATCTGTGTTGACATTACACTGATTATGTAAGTAATTGCATGTCTATTAAATCACATCCCAGACGCCTGTACTTTACAGACATTAAGTTCAACTGAACGCGTCGATCTCTGTATCCAAGGTGCTTTTGCTGAGGAACAAGGCTGGTTGCACGACGGTGCTCGAACACTCGTTTTCTGGGCAGTAGAACTATCCGATATATAGTCATTTAATCTCTCAATGTTCCTATAGCTTGTAATGCTTCGGGTTGTTTTAAAGACATATTATGGACTTTTTTCCAGTGCGATTAACTTATAAGATAGCACTCAGGCGCTATGCCAACCTGGGGAATGTATCGTTCTACTAATATCACCGAAAATTTCAAATAAATCGAACATACCACTCCATAGAAAACATCGACTGAAGTACGCTCAATTGTAAATATTTACACCTCAATTCGGGACGCAACAATCGGCGATAAACTCACGCAAACGGATTTCGACATCTGAAGTTATTGCATTTGATTAATATATAAGAATTACGGTGTATGTTATCAATTTGGATTAATATTCGTAAAATAGAACTACTTTGAGCAAGATTATTGTCCATATCTATGTGATCACCCTACCGGAATGTTTCACATCACTTTAAGATTCACTTCACCCCAATGAAGATTTGTGACTATGGACACCCGTACGCAATGACATTTACACACATTCGACAGACTTGCTTTTCTGGATAGTCTTTGCATCATGATTGACAAGACATTTTTACCAACTGGCTCATATTTAAACCAGTGTTCATCTGGACGATGTCTTTATGGTGTGTTGGAAGAGCCTATCCAAATTCTACACCGCTGTCATTTTCTCTACCCTGGTGATTTTTGGTCGCTTCGGCTTCTTATATTTCTACAAATTCTACATCATCCGAATCCTTTAGCCCAACCGTCACGACCTCGTCTACCGAAATTGTAACATAGGTGAAACCATTTTGCCTCCAAAAGAATTCCCGGAGTAGTTGCATAGTTTGGTAGATATGCACCTACTTCCCTCATGTCATCGTCTTCAATTCTGGATGTGTGTTTTCGTTTCGGATTCCCAGTTTTCAAATAAAGCTTACATTTTGCCGAGAACAATTTGATTGCACTTTGGAATTCCTTATCACGAATGTTTATCGGCCGACGTATTGGTGTTGATGTGATATGTCGATTAATTGCTGTTCTAGGGCCAGTAAGACTTCTTTGTGATATATAAACTTTTGTCTTGTTTTTTTCCCACTTCAGCGTAGAATTTTCTCAATATTTCATTTAAATCTTAAGGGGGAATAAAATTAAAGTCACAGGTTCGACTTCTCTTCTCCAACCATTCTCTGAATTGTTTTATTCCATAGTATGTTGCCCTAGATGTATTTTGAGGAATGCAATTTTTCTGAAGGGCATCTAATTCGGTTTCGTTCAGTTCGCTAGACTGTGATATGTTGACAGTTTGCAAGCATGCATCGTATGTTTACATAGGTCATGTGAATTGTCAGCTGACACGGAGTCTCGAAAATAGGAAAGAGAAAAAACAGCATTGAAGACGAGCGATAAACGATGAGAGGTTCTCAGCTAAAATTGTTAATGCATGATTTCGCTTGAGACAATAATGCAATCATTTTACGTGGATTCCAATCATAAAACCACTACAGTGTCGGGGAAAATAGGGTACATCTTTCCATTATTTTCTTGAAATAAACACGGAAAGTTGAAGGTACGTAACTCGCGTGATCATGAACGAGATCTAACTTCCGGTCGGCGGGTCGATAATGAACAGGAGCGTCTCATCAGCCAGCAGCCCGGTGTGTTTGTAACACAAATACGTTATTTGGAAGGCCCCGAAACAAAAACACTGTAATGCACCAGAGAACGTCCTATATATAAAGTGGTAATAATTGGTTGTTATCACCGTCCGAGGATCAAAATATGTCGGTAAATACATAAAATACTTGCTGAAGCTGTTACCGCACAAGGAATACAAAATGTCTCCTTTTCTACAAATGTAAAAATAAACGCGTTCCTTGCCAGATTTGATTTCCGGTATGGTAACAGTAAATGGACATGGAGGGGTCAGATAGATTTACAAATACACGAAATATTGTTACACCGGCTTCAAATATCTGGAAAATACTTGTCATGTTCACAGCTGTTTTTTTTTGTTTTTTTTTTACCCAAACATCGTGTTCAATGTTGTATTTGTTATGACTTCAGTGCGTCTTTCTGGGACTTATATACAATGCCCGTAGAAATGTAGTTCACGTATTTACCGACCTATTTCGATACGGAGAAAATTTCAAAAGCGAAAATTATTAGGTGTATTTTGTGGCAAATGTTTACATTATCTGATAGGTCGATAAATACACGAAATGTCGATCTACATGATTGGTATGCCCTTTATATCACGGTGGGGGTGGGGGGTCACGTGGTTGCGAGTTGCGACCAGAAAAAGGAAAACAGGTACCCTAATAAACTAGGATAATGATATATTACGTAGTATTTTGGCAGCTACGAGCATATGCTATATACATTTATACTATTTTGCAAACAAACTGATTTGTGCTCTAACATTCTGACCAAAGTTGTCAGTCGAAGGATTCTCCCAGATGCATGGACTGGTGTGTTCAACTTGTTTTAAAAATTAAAGCCAAATGGCGGTTTGCGCTCCAAAGTACGAATTATATTATTCGCTTTTGAATGTTTCCCGGTATCGAAATAGGTCGATAAATATCTTAGCTGCCTTTCTACGAGCATTATATAACCCAAAACGACGCATTGAAGTACTGAAAAATGCAACTATGAACAAGGTGTTTGGGTCCTAAACAAAAAACAGCCATGTGCACGACATGGAACAGAAAAGAGCGTTCCGTGTTATTCTATTCCTGGTATTGTAGCAATAAAGAGCGTTTGTGTGAATAGGGCGAAAAAATTATAATGGCTGAAAAATGGTTGTGACTTCGGCAAGTGTTTTACGAAGCATATAAAGGCGGCTTACCAATATTTCGTGTATGTATCGACCTATCGTATCCGTCCCTCCAAATTACGTAGACAAAATTAGGAGGTTCGAATGAGCCATTTCCGTTTAACTAGCATATGCCCGTAACAGTCAAAATGCTATGTGTTGTGTCCGTTCCCTAATATATTATGTTTTTGTGCATTTGCAATCACCTCGGGCATTTTGAATGCGTGGTACTCACCAACCTCTAGACCACGTGATTTCCCCACCATGTATATACATAAACTTGCTTCAGTCATAGACAATTTCCTGTTCCAAATGTTCGCGCATAAATTAAACGAATGCTCTTTATTATATTACATCAAGTATAAGCCAAACATTAATGCAGTGTTAAAATACATCTTTCAGGCCACAAACATAAACGGGGTTTCATATTATTCGCGCTGGTCATCATATAAACCCATCCCTGGTCAAGTGATCCTGCTAATGTGATATGATGCGGTTGGGTCCTGCTGAATTGCTTTGATGCTGTTGGTGCAATCTGGTACTGTTAAAAAAAGTACCGTTAATTTTTTTTAATTTGTCTTTTTCGCGGTGTTCCAATAATCTGAAGATATCCAGGAAGAGCCATTATGAGTGTCAAACATTCAAAAACAAATTTATTGCGAAATATTGTTAATACTCTTTGTATTAGTTGTTGAAAATCGACTATAATCAAAATGGTTATTCTCCTCGTTTTAGAAACACCAGCGCAGGCATTATTATATTTTTCAAAAATATAAATGTTCTTGAATGTTTCATACCCACATTGTTTTTTCTCAAATCGCTCGGATTAGCCAAACACCGCGAAAATGACAACTTTAGAAAAAATAACGGTACTTTTTCGTAACGGCATCAGTTGTGCCCTACCCGCATCATATCAATTCAGCAGGACCACCAGCATCATAGCATATTAGCCGGACCACTTGACCAGGGGTGAAACCGCACTGCGTGTAGTTAATTACCTGGCCTGTCGGCGTCAGTAAACCGCACCCGAGCAATAACAATTAGACTTTTCCATAATAGGGCTAGTCTGGTGAGTTAAACGTAGTCAATTTAGTAGTAAGTAATACAAACCAATGGACAATGATGGACAATGTCTATTTATACCGTGATAGTAATTCAGAGAAAATTTAGATATCAGCTCCCGAAAAAAACATAATTTTAGTCGAGCGCATTCGGAATGTTTAGGTAAATTTGATTGTCATTCAGCATAAATCGATAAATTTATTGCAATCACGGAGCTCTTGATATGGGACAATCATCCATTGACGTAATTTGATACTAAGAACCCCATATCCATATCCAGTAATTCTAATAAAGATTTCTTTCCAAACATATCGTGCAACTATAAAGTAAAACGTAATGCGGACAGCTGTTAGCCGCGATTTTTGCCCGTTGTTGTCGTATACTCCGACACCGTGGAGTGTCACATTGATTTAAACATATTTTATTGTATATCAATTATATACATGGGGATTGGGACATAAGTTTGTCAACTTGGTGACGTCCCTCTCCCACATAAAAGGTGTAACATAACATTTAAACAAGATGACAGGATTAAATTTGTGTATATTTAAAAGCAGGGAAACAGATGTGAATATGCGTAGAGTGTGCGATGAGTGGGCTTTTATTGTATACAGTTTTTTCTCACGTTGTTATAAGTTATCTCTAAAAAGGCCGGTCATTTAAATGTTAAATTGTTTTCGAAGACAGGTTGTCGTAATAGAGAACAATGATGTTACCCAAATCGTTTGGTTGCAGTAATATAGGACTGTGTAATATGAAATAGAAATATATTTCTTCTGTGATCATTTTAAGAGATTCCACAGAGAATATGCTTAGTATTTTCTGTATGAAAGTTATTTGTTTCAAGTTTGTGGTAAAATATTCTTCTCTGGTTGGTGAACAGTGGAAGAAATGACTAGACATCCTCCTTCAGGGAAACCACATTGACATTTAGGACTATCTGCTATATGATTATTGTTCATGTCACTCTTTATGTCGCTACAATAATTAGTTCACGGTAACCTTCCGATGACCTGTTCTATAAACTGGATAGGGTTTTGAAGCTGGGGCGATTATGTGTAGGTGTGTATTGAAATCGGATATATTTTCCGAATCTATGACAAACGAAGGGAGCTTATTCCACTCATGGGTTGTGTCACATACCATTGCATATATGGTTCAAAACTTGGTCAAAAATTATTTAGGTGCGATTTTTCTGTTGTCAGCAACGTGATGCAAGCATACATCTGATGTTATGCCCACAGTTGTGAAAGAAAACACGACAAGAATTGTTCGGGTAACAATGCCAAAAAAATGAACGACAATAACGTGTTGCCTGAATCGATAGTCAGAAAAACATTCAAGCTGCTCGTTCGATGCCATTATGACCACGTTTCACGGCAACAAAGCATTTTGGAAAGATATTTTATCAAAGATGATTATACCCCCATTCAAAATATGGGAGCATACTCGATTACATGCGTCCGCTCATATATATCAACCATGGGTTATCGGATCTCAATACAATTTGGTATGCAGGTTTGGCATCAGGGTTTATTACAACAGATGGTTCATTGACGTACGTTGTTCACATTTTCCACTCAAGTGTCACCCCTCTTTGTTTGTCTGAAAATGTTGGATTTCCGTCCGTCCGCTCATATAACTCGGCCATGGGCTATTGGATTATGTTGAAATTTGGTATGGAGTTTTGGAATCAGGAAGCCTTTAAAAAGCTGGTTCAGTTCTGTGGTTTCAGGATGCTTTGGAGGTTTTGCGTTCAAGAGTTAACCCCCATTCTTCGTCTGAAAATGTTGATTTGGTTTCCGTCCTGCGTATCCCATCACCCGAGGTGCAACTTCTTGTTTGTTGCTGTTTCAGTGATGTAATGTCCCAAAAAGTCGAGTATCTCATTTGTTGCCAGTGTAACCATCTTTGACGGCTAAAATGTATTGCTGAAAGTTATTTTCTCACATATAATATGTTGCCTGTTTTGGTAACTTAATGTCCTACAAAATATATAAATAAAGGCTCTGGTATTTGTTTCTTTCCACCATATTGTGGTTGTAACATCAAAGTATGTTAGTATCATGCTTCTGCCAACAAAATGCACACCTTTAATATTTTGACCACGTTTCTTGCCATATCTATACAATTGTCAATATTTTCCTTCTTAATTGCAAACTTTTAATATGAATGTAGATTTACAAATTTAGCTTCCTACATGTATAATATCTATATCAATGGAACGTTGACAGCATTGTCCAAAGTCATCACCATGTGCTCAACTTGAATAAGAAAACACATACTATTTAAACATTGAGTTTTTCGTCATTTTATGGAGCTCTTTATAATGCAACTTTTGATATGTGGTTGAAGCTGGGTTCATCAAACACTTCATGTGTCACGCAGATTCAAGTGACGTCATTGGTTCATCGCGTTTTGTGAAGTAGACACCGGGCGCGTGCACACGGTCGGCTTGGGGTGATGCTTTTTATGTAGTGGTCAACTTCAGTTATTGCCTGTGTACGACGGAAACCGTATCGCGATTTGAACTGATTCTCAAGGATGCTAATTGTGTGACTGCAGATGGTCTGATTATATGACCAGCGGGGTAAGTGTACTATTATCTACATATGTTTACCCCCAGAACCAATTTTGTTTGCGCTATAATATGGTACATTTGCGACCAATTTGATCTGATCAGACCAATTTCCAATAGAATATGGATAATTTAGTTTCTCAGAATAGTGCAGAATGAATTAGAACCGACAAAGGTATTTTAAGATATATTTGTAACCGACAGTCGTTAATACATAGAAAAAACATGTAATATAATCTTACATGCTGTACACAGTGGCAGTGATCTTGCGTAGCTAGGGACAGAACTCTGTATTGCACAGTTTTGTCCGTTTAAAGTATTTATTGACAATCCGAGTCATTGCTACCGTACACAAAACCCCATCAAACATGTTGTGACATCTTTGGTTTTATCTTTAGCAGATACACGTAGTTTTCACACCTTTGTAGTATGTCTCATCAATACCATGCAGCGCAGTATTTCATAATTGACATTTCTTTTGTGAAACAGAATCCCATTATATGTCATAACATAGCGTCCATTGACATCTTCGGATCGAAGAATGCTAAGATATAGTCTCATGTTCCATGTATGCGGGCTTAGAATAAAGCATTACTTACTTACTTAGGATGCTTGTATTGATGAACCGTGGCAGTTCGCGATTCAGATCTTAACATATCCTCGTGAAAATAGGTTCATATTGGACCTAAATATTCACACAGGCTCATATTTAACTTATTTTATTCTGAAATAACCCCATAGTGGACTGAGTATTGGTTATATCATGGTGATAATCGTATTCGAAAAATAAAATAGTCTTTGTCGAGTGGCTATTTCGAGTAAACGATTTTCAACATGATATAACATACTTATAGCACACAATAGGAAAATGATTATATACCGAATTTAATCAACAACTGCCCAATTTCTTCTTGATTAAACGTGGATGAAAAGTATACTCATGCATGCGTGAAACCTAATCAACACTATCTGGACATTGAGACAGAAAGTATCTTCGGTCACTTCGCTAGTTATGAAACACGCAGAAAGCCATTGTGAATTGTGAAGTTAATTATTGAACTATTTTTTAATTATCCTTTGATTGTTATAATATCTGTCGTGGTTCGGGTTATCAAATTGTCATTTTTTTCAACCGCCCTGCCAGCAGTCAAAGTTGAACTAAAAACAAATATTGTGTGTAGTTCAAACACATTTCATTGACAAAAGTTGTTTTGCAAAATTTAAAAATGGTATGGGCACTCATGCTTCTACTTATAATTGATGCGTTCCCACGCTGGTCATCCTATAATACCCGCTGTGGGCACGAGTGAAGAGTACAGTTAGCTTTGTTTTGAGGGAAATTTTTTTATTAATTGTTTTTCTTCGGACACAAGTCCGGATCCAGGAGGTGCATAATGAACCCAACTTCAACCAAATATTACCAGTTCGACGAATAAAGCTCAATAAAGAGATGCAATGCTGATGAAGTGTGAGAATAAGCTTCCATGTTTCAATTTGGTGTGTTTTCAGTTCCAAGATGAGTGCGAGATGATACATTTGGACAACGTTGTCAACGTTCCATTTGTATAGATAGTTTCGGAAGCTAAATCTACATTCACAGCAGGAACCGGATTTGCGTGCCCGCCCGAAGGGCGGCACGAGGACGGTGTGGGCTCACCCGGAGGTCGCCCTTACGCCCTGTCTTGAATTTTCTTGGATTTGTAGGTAATCTGTCTAGGTCGTGGCTCAGGAGGGTCAGGTGAGGTTCTAGTTTTTATTCTTTTTCTTTTTCTTGTCTTCCTTCTTTTTCTTCTTCTTCTGTGGTGATGAAGATGATGATGAAGAAGGAATTGGTGAGATTGGAGGAGAAGTTGGTGAGTAGTTGAAACCGGCGAGAATTTCGTCAAGGGAGTTATCTAGGTGCCTGGTGAGCTCATATTCGTCTTTCCAGTCTGTGGTGTTTCCTCTCATGGATCCGGTGGATTTTTCGGGCGAAGACTCCGGCTCGGTATAATCCGGAGTTTTCGGGACGAAGTCAGAGGGATCCTCGTCTTCGTCTTCCGTATCTGCATCTGTCCGTTGTGGTGGTGGTGGTGATGGTGGTTCCATCGCCTGGGCCGGGATAACATCTGTATGGGCGGAGTCGACTGGTGAAGTTCCGGTCGATTTCTTCGCTTTCCATGCAGCGAGTCTTTCGGCATCTCTCTTTTTCATCGATGGTGTTTTCTTTTTCTTCTGTCGAGGCTTCCGAGCTGATTCGGTAATATCCGAGCCCTTCCCGGTAGGGAGCCCTGAAAAGAGCTTTGCCGGGCCGGACTGGAAGTCCAGAATCAGCTGGTATCCGCCTCTGTGAGCGTGGAATGACCAACTCAAACAAGGCGTGACATGCAGGGCTTCCAGCATGCTGGTGACACTAATTGGGATTAGGGTGGCGAGTTCATCCTGAGAGGTGGCGATCCAAGCTCTCTGGAGGTCCGACTGCGAATGATGAGAAATGATGATGTGACGATGATAACGATGATCTACATTCACATTGGAATTTGCTGCTTTTATGCGGGAACATATTGACAATTAGATGTGACACTCCACGGTGTCTGTGTAAACCCCGAAGCGGGCAAAAAATTTGCCCGCATCGGAGTTTACTCCTGCCCGCAGACGTTTTACTTTATCGATATATGGTATGTTTGGAAAGTTGTCTTTATTCGAGTTACTGGATATGGATTTATTGTTTTTAGTATAAAAACACGTCAAGAGTAGAGTGTCCCATACAGACTGCTCCACGTTTTAAAAAAAATCCCTAAAAGTGTCTGCAGTGAAAAGTTTGCTGAATGAAACTTAAATTCACCCCGAAATTCCGAATGCGCTCGACTAAAATTGTATTTTTCTCCAGAACTGATGTGAGAAATTTCTCTGAACTCCTGTCACAGCATAAATGGGCATTGCTTATCATTTACGTCTCCCATTTATTGGTGCAACTTCTAAATTGATTACTTTTAACTAATTAGACTAGCCCTGCATTGAAAACTCTAATTGTTATAGCCCGACGTGCGGCTTACTGACGTCCGCGCCGGGGTTTACTGCCCGCAGCAGAGATTATAGGATGACCAGCGGGGTTCCATGGCATATTGAATGGCAGTAAAAGTACTCGTTGTGCGAATTGATTCCATGTGTACCTAACAATAAAGAGCGTTTCTTGTTTTGATAAAATAAAGATCGTCCACGTGGAAACTTAAGAATAGCTAAAATAACTCCTTGTCACTTATACAGATATGTACATAGAATATAGTCTCCACATTAATGTTTTGTTATAATATCGTTGTCTTTCGACCTATGTGGTCCACCCTTCACCAATGCCCTGACATACACAACCTTTGAGAATGTTTGAATCATCTGTACATATTTGCATTTTCTTATCTCTTATTTTGGGTATTGATATATTTCCATATCCACATCCTTCTTTGGAGTTGTTGGTATGAAACATTCAAGACCATATATTTTTTGGAAAAAATTAATAATGGCTGCTCTGGCGTTTGCAAAACGACGCCAATAGCCATCTTGATTAACCCTTTACCCAACAGAACGGCCCTGTGCCAATGCATTCTCTTATATATGCGAGTCGACCATAGGTCGCCTCGCATATATAAGAGAATGCATTGGCTTAACACATTAAAAATTATAAAATTGTTAAAGAATGTAAGAAAAAATGGTAAAAAGTGTTAAAAAAAGTTGTTTTTTTTAGGCCAATGCATTCTCTTATATATGCGAGGCGACCTATGGTCGACTCGCATATATAAGAGAATGCATTGGCACAGGGCATAACTGTAACTATCACAATGTGGTCAAGGAGCCGGTTCCAATTATATCCATATTTGTATGGTTCTATTGAGACAGACCGAAGATATTTTAGGCTGTTGAATCTTTATTTGGCCGGTTTTGGCCGGTTTGTTCGGTAAAGGGTTAAAGTAATTTTGCAATATATAATACAAGTATTAAAATATTTCGCAATATATATGTTTTTGAATGTTTGATACACATAATGGCTTTTCCTGAATGTCCAGATTATTCGAACACCGCGAAAGTGACAACTTTAGAAAAAATAACGGTCCATTTTCTTAACATCTTCATTGCTCAACGGCACCATAGCAACTAAGCTGGACCCGCCAGCATTATAGCACATTAGCAGGATCACTTGACTGGTATGAGTTTTGTATGGTTGAACTATCTGCCCGGATATACACATGTAGCTTTGTTTCACCCACGAATAAATCCTTTAGCACACATACGTGTACAGACCACATCCCTCATCTGATAGTCACCAAACTTCATATTGATCTTCGGGTTGACCACTAGATGGGAGATATTAAAAGTTTTGAATTTCATTGGAAAACATGGCCGCCAGCAGTCATCTTGTATTTTGCTTTACATTTAACTCTTCGAGTGGATATCTAGTATGACTTAGACATTTCAACTTTCCGCATTCCTGTCATCATTCGAAAGATAAAAATTTACTTGATAATCCCATGAAAATTAACAAGCGTGCGTAAATTACATTTACCTATGATCCTATAAGTCCTCACTTAACAATCACATGCTCCCTTCAACATTTTGTTTCGTTGTATCTATTTTTTAATCACCCCTATGGCAATATTTATATACATTCATGTGTCAAACATTTCTTTGTACAATATCGCTTGCAATTAAATGTAGAAATATATAATATATGTAAATGATTCTATGATAAATAGTTCATGTGTGACCTGATGCATGCATCTTAGTTTTCTTGTAACCTTTATGAGGCGTCTTACCGTGCGGCGCAGTATTGCCGATAGTGTCAATATCACAAGGCACCGATCATATTCGTATCCAGCTTTTTAAATCGATCACAAATGTCAATCTCTACCAGAGCGCACCAGTCATACTTCCTTTCTGACTCTGTCACCGGCTGGGTACTAGTTTCCGTTTCTATATTTAGCGCGGGGTTTTCCGAACAAAATGGCGAAAACCGATCGCCCCAAAGTCACATTTCCTATGTGCTTTGAGAACGATTCCCGCACTAAAAACTTAATGGCAGAATTGAGGATCAGAGCGGTAGTTTTGTTGACGATTTTCGCAAGCAACTCGTCAAAATTTGGAGCAAATTATAACTCTTGTGTCTGACTTTCCATGCGTGTTGTCGTGACATTGTCGTCCGTGTCCGTTTTGACTTTTGTGTTGATAAAATAATCGAAGAACCGAATCACACCGTTTCGAAATATAGTTCTTCGGTTTTAGTGGGGACTTTTCAAACTTAAGGTTCAAAATTTATATAAATTGTGTTCGATGTTTTGTATGCTTAACAAGAGCAGCATGTTGCGCTGTTCGCTTAGTATATATCTTATTTTCGCGGAAGTCCACCAAATGTGGGTGAAATGTCGCCGGTTGCAGCGGTATTACCGAGTCACCAAGGGGGGTAAACCCTGCATGGAGTTTGCACGAATGTAGCTAGTTTTCACAGGCGATCACATTCGTAGCTGGCTTTTCTAATTCCAATGTTTTGTGACGCGACGTATGACGTCATCGCGTTCTTGACTAAATTGTCGACGCCATGCTACAAAACAGAGTTCGTTTATTAAGTTATATTGTAATAGAACTCCAGAATTTTCACGACATTGATAAAACACCTTAAACATTTAAATTTAAATTTAAGTTGTTTTCATTCATCAACTCAAAAATATGATTAACCTAACTAGTATCGTTCATTAGGCCCGCATGAACATGAAAAGCTGGCTACAATGTGATCGCCATAGAAAATCTAGCTACAATTGTAACATATTTGAAGAGCTGGCTACGAATGTGATCGATGCCTTGTGACAATGACTCTATCGCCCGCAGTATTCCGCACATAACCAGTGTATAAAGTAGGCAGATCTTTTGTTAAAACAGAATGCTCTCATTATAGTTCACGCCTCTGTGTTTATTGACATCTTTTGATCGAAGAATGTCAAGAGATGTCAAGAGATAGTAGAGTCAATAGAATGCTTATATATAATGAGACATGTACATGTATTTCTCTGATGTTGTCATGATTGCCTCTGAAGTTGTGGCGACATCTTCAACGATGTTGTTTGGTTCCAAGGAGCATGATTTCCCTTCATCACCATTAGCTTTCAACATGTCGACTAGACTTGAACATATTTTATGTGCATACAATTCCAGGGCACAAGTTTTATTTGCAAATTATGAAGCCCCTCTCTCGATACAATAGAATGGAACACAAATGTTATCAAGATGGTTGTTTGAACGTATTTACATGGTGATAGGTTTTGAGATTTTGAGGATGATTATATGAAATAAGACATGTACATTCATTGCCCCGATGTTGTCATGATTACCTCTGACAATGCGGTGACATTTTCAAAGAACATGTTTGGTTCCAAGGACCACATCGCTCTTTGAAAGCACTTCTTCAAACATCTCCGTTATTTCGTCAATAATCCTAACTTCAATCCTAACATCGCGTACCACGTGTTATTGCGATTTAATATCGATCGCTATCTAATCATGTAACCCGATTAAGTAGCATTCGCTTTCCAATCGTGTGTGTATTGGGCGAATTTGCGATAGCTTTCTGTCAAGAGGTTATTTCGCGGTTTAGAGGGAATATTTTATTAACGCTTTCAGTGCCAAGTCCGATTTTTGTATCAACCCATATACCCTGTGCCAATGCATTATCTTATATATGCGAGTCGACCATATGTCGCCTGGCATATATAAGAGAATGCATTGGCCTAACAAATGTTCATCATTTGTTATTATTTTTATACCCCCCGCAACGAATTTAGGGGGGTATACTGGAGTCAGCTTGTCCGTCCGTCGTCCGTCCGTCCGTCGTCGTCCGTGGACACATATTTGTCCGGAGTTTTTCTCAGTCGTTTTTTGATCAATTTCCGTGAAACTTGGCACAGACATCAACCACCATGGGAACCTGTGCACCTGCGATTATGACGTCTGTCGGACTTTTTTTGCTGGAGTTATCCCCCCTTTTTCGACTTAGAAAATTTTCGCAACATGTATACTTTTGTCCGAGCTTTTATTCCTACATTTTTCGGTCAATTTTTTAAAAACGTGGCACAGATATTTAGTACCATGGGAACTTGTGCACCTGCGATTATGACGTCTGTCCGACATTGTTTGGTGGAGTTATCCCCCTTTTTAGACTTAGAAACTTTTTTTGCAACATGCATAATTTTGTCCGAGCTTTTATTCCTACATTTTTCGGTCAATGTTTTTTAATCTTGGCACTGACATTTAGTACCATGGGAACCTGTGCACCTGCGATTATGACGTCTGTCCGACATATTTTGTTTGGAGTTATTCCCCTTTTTCGACTTAGAATTTTTTCCGCAACATACATAATTTTGTCCAAGCTTTTATTCTTACATTTTTTGGTCAATAGGTTAAAGATTAAGGTTATGGTTGTACACCTGCAATGGGAACTGTTATTTTATTATTTTAACTAAATGTTTACTGACATGTGAAACATCTTAGTATTTTAAAAACAGGGGGGGTATCCGTAGTCCCATTGGGACAGTCACACCTCTAGTTTACAATTGTTTACAATTTTAATAATTTTGTCTTATATTCTATTCTCTTTCAGTGCCAGACTTATTTTGTAGGTTTAGTGCCAGGGAATCTTACGTTTTTCATGGGCATCAAAATTATTACTATGAATACTTGGTGATATTTTTGAGTTATAACATGCCCCTAAGGTTTTAACCAGTTAAGCATACCCTACAAAAATTCAACCAAAAAAAAAAATCTATAGACCGTAAATTGGGGCCGATGAGATCGTTCCTTGGCACTGAAAGGGTTAAAGAAAATCACGCATTGTTTGATTGATAGTTTGTACGATTAGTGTTAATACAAAATTGATCTTATTTGTATTCAAATTTGGAAGCAAACTACAATGATACACATGGACTTGAGTTGTGCTTCGGAAGACACCACAGATACAAGTAATTAATCACAATTATATGTCTGTGTCGGAAGTTGTTCCATGTGTGTGGTATCTGCCAGTGTAAATTGAAATTTCGGATGCAACTGCATTCCAAAGTATTATAAATGTAATCATTTAAGGATCGAAAAACGCTTCGTCGCAGCAATATATTGTTGTGTAATGTAAAAACGTTTCATACTTTTTTGGACAAGATATAACGTATATCACACAGGTTGCAATATTTGACCCGCCATATCAAATCCAGTCGTAAGTCGGGTTTTTTTACCCAGTGCCAATGCATTCTCTTATATATGCTAGTCGACCATAGGTCGCCTCGCATATATAAGAGAATGCATTGGCCTAACAATTTTTTACAATTTTAATAATTTGTTCTTGTATTCTTTAACAATTTTATAATTTCACCCATACAGAGCCCCATACAAACATGAGCAGGCGACACTCTTCTATATGCTTCTATATATGTGTGGGGCTCCCTGCAGGGTAATAGATGTTTTTTTATTTTATGTTCTAAAAATTGTAAGAAACATTTATTTTAAAACAATTATAAAAAATTGTTAGGCCAATGCATTCTCTTATATATGCGAGGCGACCTATGGTCGACTCGCATATATAAGAGAATGCATTGGCACAGGGTAAACAAAATCCCGACTTACGACTGGATTTGATATGGCGGGTCACATGACTCACATATTGCTTATTTTTTGTATTAACGCGAGTAAGTTTCTCAATAAATTATGCGCTATCTACTTGGTTCCACCGGCACACGGCGACATAATGATAGGCGTCTTTAGACCGGTTCCCACGGGAAATCTGACCACGCTACTGTCGTCTTCCAAACCCACATAGAGTCTTTACTTAGCTTTGTCGTCATCTTGGAAGTTGGTATAATAAAATTCGACATGTCGTTGGCATACATGCATGTATATTGACAGCGAGCGATAGACCTTCGTAGCCATCCTGTTTTGGGATGTGAAACAAGTTTTTCCAACTAGAGTCTGGTGTCCACAGTTTTCATGCTAACATTGAGGGGCAAACTAAGGAAGAAAATTAGTTGGATGAAGTTAAGTCCTAGTAGTGCAGGGGTATCCCAGGCTATAAAATCCCAGACTAATTACGAATCCCACAGTTTTAAGGGTTGGGTCAAACTACCCTTTCTTATCTGAAAATGCTGCAGAAATTGACTTAAGTTGTGGTTTTGTGTTTAGTACATATTTGAGATTAACCATAGCAAATATCAAGAAAATAGAAGTGATTGTTTACGTTTGTTGGGGGCGTGCAAAAAGACCCCTAATCTGAAAATGCTGCAAAAAAAAACATTTCTAAGGTTCTAATGTTATAATAGGTATAGTATCCAGGTGCTATCAGAACAAATATCATGCTCTTACTCGAAAGTTAAAATAAAAGAGATTTTGGGGGCTGGTGCCCCCTGGTCCCTTTATGCTGTAATTGCGGAACCTTAGAAATGGGTTTGTTCCGTCAGCCCGGTCGTCCAGACAAATCCGCTGATCAAACATTTCGTACTCAATAACTTAATATTAAACGGCCATGGCTCATTCGAACCCCCAAGTTTGTTCTACGTAATTTGGAGCGACGGATACGATAATCGATAAATAAACGAACTATTGGTATACCGGCTTCATATGCTCTGAAAAGCACTTACCAAAGTCACAGCCATTTTTCAGCCGTTTTCAACTTTTCGCCAGAAGTCAGATAAACGCTCTTTATTTCTACCACATCAGGAATAGACTACTACGGAACGCTCTTTTATGCTCCATGTCGTGCAAATGGCTGTTTTGTGTTTGGGACCCAATGTGTTTGGAACCCAAACACCATGTTCACACATGTATTTTTTCATTGCGTCGTTTTGGGTTACACAATGTTCGTAGAAAGGTAGTTCAAATATATATCGACCTATATCTATACTGAGAAAAATTCAAAAGCGAATAATATGTGTATTTTTGAGCGCAAACCGCCATGTGTCTTTAAACCTTCTTCAAAATAGGACCATCATCAGTTGCAAAACAAAAATCCTTCTGTGTTAGACAAGGTGCACACGGTTGTAGGTCCGCATCCAACATGGGTGAACATCGGAACCTATTGTCAAACCTGGTCTGAGTTGACCATGCGTTCTGATGCTAACATGGCCATTTATGTATATTTACATACACATAATATCGCTTCCGATTTCCCCATAGTGTTACGTTAGACACGCCCTCTGAGTCAATGTGTTCATAAACATATTAACGTACCGTGACGTCACTTTCAATGTCGTTCATAGGTTTATTAACACATTGATCCCGGAACTCACCGGGGATAATCGGACATAAACGACTGCTTGAGTATTCAGCACGTCCATCTATAATCAGGGTTCTTACCCTGCACCTACAACTCACCTCCTAGCTCTGATTACACAACCCACATCTCGACAATTGTTGTCATGAAAAGTACAACGTGCGGAGATGTCTCACCTCACAGCTAGGATATATACACTCTGTTTACAATGATGTTTGCTCATTTGCATAATTATCGTTTTTAATTTGCAATTGAAATGCGTTGTGCGACCGTTAATTCGTTTTATGGTGTAGGCTAAGGTTCCAGTTCGGTCTTCTTACATGAGCACCGCGGACCACATAGTTGCACAATAGCATTATACTGTAGCTAATACTGAGATACCGCAGACAAATGCACAACCGAGCGACCATACAATACGTTTGGTGTTACTTATCGCTGACGTTCAAATAACCTCAGTAGAGTTTGATCATTTTCCTTGCCGCTATAAATATTCCCCCGACCTCACAAATATATCATTATGGCAGATCAACGTTTTATCAATTTCTTATCCACAGCCGAAACTGAATTGTTAGTTTCAGATATTATCATTCTTGAAATCAACACGTCTTAACTCATTACAAGCTAAACAAGACATTTCGTCATATGTGTATACTTTACTGTGAACTTGCGTTTTCCCGCTCTCTGTCAACGGATTCTCACAATGTTTGGTTTTCTAATTTCTAGTTTATGATCACTCGAGAAATCAAGGTAAATCACACATAGGAATGTAATACATATATAATAATATACATGTATAATAATAAATCATATAATCGATTAATTTGTATTTGCACTGCTTTGTACTGTTCTCTGTGTGTTTATTTGTTACTCGTGTAATTTATGACGAATAAAAATGTATTTTAACATGAAATTCGTGTCATGTCAGACATTGTTATCACAAAAAGTGAATTAATCGTGTGGTCGTTGAACGCGTTGGCGACTAGTTTGATCCACCGATGTGACCATTTCAACTCGACGTTATACTACGATTAAATCTATCATTGGCTTATTTCAGAATAGCATAAGCACAATATGAACATATGCGAATATGATTTCAGTATGAGCCTATTTGCATGAGGATAATTATGTTGTTGACATATATAGCTCGTAGATGATCATGCAGTTCGCCTCATGTGGATATATGTTGGCTGTTGCAGCGCTTTGTGTGAAAGTATTACGAATTGCAAGTTGTTTTGTTTTTTCGATTATTTTGTTGCTAATTAAAGCTTCTAACTTCCGCGAGTCATATGGCAATAATTTAATAGTCGCGGTATAAGTGAGCTCACTGACCATGTAGTAAATAGTTGTATTTCACGCCTGTTCTAATTTACTAAAACGTTCCGCCGACTTGGGCTGTGTCTTCTTTTTCAAGCGATTCCACACGTGTGTGGAATCGGACGACGTGTACGTCATCCGCCGTAAATAACGTTCGCCTCACCATGAAACCAGAACTAAAAAAATTAAAAGCATCGCCACACATGGCAAGACGACCACTGTCTGTTTCTGTGTAAACCTGGTAAGTGTTTGTTTACTTGTATTCTAGGACGGGTGGCGATAATAAATACATAACGTGTGTGAGTGGGTTTATCGATAGGACACTTGTGATATCGACGAAGGATATAACTCGAGAGTGTGCCTCTCGTATCCTTCCGGCATGGTACTCGTGTCGTATCGACAATCTCATTGTCACGCTCGTGTCGGCTGTGTTTATGCTTATGCATATCCAATTCTATCAAACTTTACCCCTTTGCGACGAATTGTCAGAAAAATGCCAGGAAAATTTGCCAGCACAGTACCAGTGAGAAGAATTAGTATATTGAGGCGCGCCTTTATTGCAATGTTGAGCGCTCTTAATTTCGAAAAAGGCGGGATTATAGCGCAATACCAAAAATCTGTCGCGCTTATTATTGCGATATTGAGCGCAGAATATTGCGATATTAGGCGCGCATTGTCGCAAAATTTCATACAGACCCGTTAGTGATATATTTATATTAGATAAATATTGTGCACACAGTGTTCATATATTGTATATATAGCATTTACAACTATAATAAATACAAATCTAAAACATCTCTATTTATGCCAAACAATATAGCAGAAGCAATAATTTGCTTTAAATGTCACAAATTTGAGCGCAAGATGTCTCATTATTAAGCGTGTAATATCACAATATTAAGCGCGAATATTGCGATATTAAGCACAAAATATTGCAATAATATCGCAAGCGGTGCGCTTATAAGCGTTTCCACTTGCAATATTGTTGAGATATTTGGCGCGAAAATAGCGCGCTTAATATACCACTTCTTTTTACTGTTACTGTAACCTTATGTACACTTCGAGGTTCATGCAGTTAACCCTTTATATACTAAATGTATTCTCCAAGTCAGATAAAAAAATGTACATCGGAATGTTCTATTATTGATTTGCAGAAATGCACAGGTAATATAAGCAGATGACAGGTAAATACAAGTACAGAAGGAGTCCTATTAATTGAGGGAATGTTTAGATAATAAGTTCAACAAAACGATATATGATCGTTCGTTGAACTTATTATCTGAAAAGTTACCATATATTGTTTGTTGAACTTATTATCTGAACATTTCATAAGGGGTAACTACTCATCAATGATGCTTTAGATTAGAAAGGGTTAAACTTATTACCTGAACATTTCATAGGGGATAACTACTCATCAATGATGCTTTAGATTAGAAAGGGTTGAACTTATTATCTGAATATTTCTTATGGGATAACTACTCAACAAATGATGCTTTAGTATAGAAAGGGTTAAACTTATTATCTGAACATTTCATAGGGGATAACTACTCATCAATGATGCTTTAGTATAGCCAGGATTAAACTTATTATCTGAACATGTTATATGGGATAATTACTCCTAAATGATGCTTTAGTATAGAAAGGGTTAAACTTATTATCTGAACATTTTCTATGGGATAACTACTCGTCAATGATGCTTTAGTATAGAAAGGGTTAAAACCCATCACCACATTATGCAGTATGTAGCTCCTCGAGTCAGAAGTAATATAGTATACATGTCTCTGAACATTTCTGTTGATAATAGCCATGTTTAGCCACATGCGCATGTAAACTGTAACGTGTGTTGCCATTACCAAAGAACGTCCCCTGTATCACGTCACACGACTCACTCACATCACGTGATTGACTCCCATCACTTGATTAAATTTCGCATACACGTACATTCCGTTTTGAAATATTGTGTCCAACGTGTAGCAAAGACAAATAAAAATATTATATTAATCGATTGAGCGACGAACAGTATGCAGGCAATGGGAGAATGGGATTCGCCCGTGTGGAAAGATCGTATATTGATTTTGATTGAAGCCAAATAAGCCTATCGGAGGTAGTAGTGTTGGCGGCATTTTTTCCGGCTCTTGTTTATACATTTTGCTACACTTACTTCCGATATCTATAACTGTGGTGGTTTATCGTCTTGAAATCGTGTGAATGTTATCCCCAGGTGCATCTTCTTATCTATGGTATTTATACCGCAACAACACACGACACAAGTTACAGCCCGTAAGGCTAAATCTGGCTACGGTATATCTTGATTATTTCCATGTTCTATTTAATCTGGAATCCAAAGTTACATCCTGATTGTTCATTGCAATGACGCCCAACGTCGAGTAATACCCCAGAGAAATGACAAAGTAAATAACAAAATCAGTTGAACCTAAAAAGTTTTTTTCTTTCAAAGTATTGCTAACATTATCGTGAAATCTACCGGCCACAACATAAACGATTCCTTTCACAAACAACATTCTCTCTGTCGCACCAAGTAGCATATAGTATCAACAACTATCATAGCAAGTCGTAAGACTTCTAAAATCATTCTTTCGCTTTACAACAAAATCGGATATGTATTTAAAATTTAAAACGGTTACCGTGAAATACTTGAATCACGAAATTAGGCTGGCATTTTTTTTCTAAATAATTCCACCCGCCGCAAATTTAATATTCACGTGCCCATACCAAAATTCTGACATGCCGTCGACTATTTATTTAGCTAGGCCTATTTGGTCAATCCAAGTGTTCCGCTCTAACAGGTAGCATCGCACAAAGCTTTTAATGTACCTGCATCGAATGATTGAGGGGAAGTGCATATTTTAACCCTTACACGACTGGAGCTTTCTGAAATTTTGTGAAAACCCTGTGCCAATGCATTCTCTTATATATGCGAGTCTCACATAGTGAGCTTGGCATATATAAGAGAATGCATTGGCCTAACAATATTTACCTTGACCTTGTAATCCAGTGCTTTATCTTATATATGCGGAGACTCGCATGTATAAGAGTGCACTGGCACAGGATCTATAATGCTCCACAAGCGCAGCTCCCGACATGAAAGGGTTAAATAGTTTATTTCATTCTCGGAAATGATATGTCGATAGTTGGAATATATAAACAATACTGTCTAATGCATGTTCGTGTTACTTCCGGTCACGTGACAGATTGTGGTGTGAAGTGGTTAACTATTTATAGCAATCGTTAGTCTTGTCACGCGGTACAACCGAAACACCCGGTAATCTTTCTGCCATCACATCAGAACACACTCATGCAGTAAGGTTAACCACTTCACACACTTGGGTCGTTCTATTTATTTAGTTATATGTGACCCGCCATATCAAATCCAGTCGTAAGTCGGGATTTTTTTACCCTGTGCCAATGCATTCTCTTATATATGCGAGTCGACCATAGGTCGCCTCGCATATATAAGAGAATGCATTTGCCTAACAATTTTTTACAATTTTAATAATTTTTTCTTGTATTCTTTAACAATTTTATAATTTCACCCATAGAGAGCCCCAGACAAACATGAGCAGACGACACTCTTCTATATGCTTCTATATATGTGTGGGGCTCCCTGCAGTGTAATGGATGTTTTTTATTTTATGTCCTAAAAATTGTAAGAAACATTTATTTCAAAAAAATGATAAAAAATTGTTAGGCCAATGCATTCTCTTATATATAAGATAATGCATTGGCACAGGGTAAAAAAAAATCCCGACTTACGACTGGATTTGATATGGCGGGCCACATATCTTCTTTCCGGAACGTACGTAAATCGTGTGCGGTAAGCAAACCACTCTGTGTCGTGGGAACCCGACCAAACCAGCTGTGTATTATCAGGACTAACTGTGATTTGATTACCCGGTGATCCACGGCAAAACTGGAGTGAACGGATTAATATGAATCAACAGAAATCACGTAGACTGACCACGGCGAATCGTTGGAAAAACACAGACAAGAATATTTTACGCTATGCCGATTTATTTATTAACAGTATTAACTAAATATTAATAATTGTCTTGTTTTGACTTGTTTAAACTTTAATGATCGCGAAAATAAAATAAAAATTGGAAATTGCAGACCTATTCAATACGATTCCCCTTACATACAACTGTACATATATAAAAAAAAATTGCGGTAATTACTGGTGATCCACGGTGGGTCGTGATAATTTAATGTCGTATACCTGCAGTACATGCGCAGTACCAGTCACAAAAAGTGGTATATTGAGGCGCGCCTTTATTGCGTTATTGAGCGCACTTAATTTCGAAAAAGGCGCGATTATAGCGTAATACCAAAAATCTGTCGCGCTTATTATTGTGATATTGAGCGCAGAATATTGCGATTATAAGCGCGCATTGTCGGAATATTGAGCGCGACAAACTTTCATACAGACCCAATAGTGTTATATTTATATTAGATACAACTGCGCATATAGTGTACATATAGCATTTACAACTATAATTATATACAAATATAAGATTAATGCCAAACTATATAGCAGAAGCAGTAATTTGATTTAAATGTCACAATTTTTAGCGCAAGATGTCGTAATATTAAGCGCGAGATATCGGAATATTAAGCGTGAAATATTGAGATATAAAGCGCAAAATATTGCAATAATATCGCAAGCGGTGCGCTTATAAATGTTTCCACTTGCAATATGATTGCGATATTGTGCGCGCAAATAGCGCGCTTAATATACCACTTCTTTTGACTGGTACTGCGCATATCGAGGTTTTGACAACACTGTCTACACCATGTTAATTTCACCATAAATAGTACTCGCTAATCATCGCCGCTCAAGCTTTCGGTGTTCAGTGGTTCACCATGAATCACTCTCCCAAAAAAATCGCCGCGGTGTTGAGTTATTTGCTTCTCGTGCACTCTTTACGTACTGTATTGTACGGCTTTAGTACATGTACATCCTCTTGTTTCAAACCATCCTCACATTACAATGTCAGACAGAACATTCGTGCAAAAACGTGACACACAACGTGACACACCACAAACAATAAGTGAGATTTCGTGAGCAAGTATAAGTCCATCACAAATAAGAGGTATGTATCGATATCAACTGGTGCAATACAGTCTGTATCGAAATAAAATGTAGCAATACAACTCTGCTTTGGCTCAGAAACTTCGCTGTATAGAGCGTTATCATTCGTGGAACATCCTAACATAGAATACCCAGTTACAGCCCATTGCGTCCGATCCAAATGCGCAACTTTATAAAAATCAATGTGCTGTCGTCCATGTTATCGCACACTGGACAAACATACAAAAACACAGATCGTGTCTACAAGAAACCAAGGATTGACTTATCGCAATACGTAAGGAGACCATTGTGTATGTAACGTAACTGCCACAAGTATAGAGTACTCGGGGAACAACTTATCTCCAATTTCATGCATAATATTTTTCTTCGACTTGGTATCATTTGTTTTTCATTAAAACGAATAATAAATGGCATGATAAACATATATAGAACGACAAATAAATTTTAATTTCCATTTTCCGTGAAATCTAGGTCAGGCAAGCGATGTACAAACAATAATGATATCTGAGTACGAACGTGTGTTCCCTTATCATATTGCGATAATCGCCAACCTCGGATACATTGTCTACAAATTAGATTAACTTTTGATCTGGTGTTTTTGTGTTCTTTTCTTTGTGTAGACACCATCTGAGTTTCCTGTAGACCCGGTCCGGATTCCGTTGGCTGACGCTCGCCCAGTTTGTATCAAACTGCTAACAAATTTAGCCAAAAACACGTTATGCAGTCGGATAGTGTTAAGTTCGGGTGTTGGAAGTCTATACCAATCACAAGTAAGACGGAAGTCATGTCTTGCCTAAGAACAGCATACCGTATACACTATATGTGATCGGAAAATCAACATATCAGAACCATATCGATCTCAACCGATATACTAGTCTGAAGTTACCAAATGTTTCAGAAATGAAGCGCTCAAACTGTAATCCAATATAGGGGAATGAATCCCGCTTACCCCATCACTGTCGCCACATCCCTGCAATTGATATGTCCAACACCATTCGAACATGTCCTATATGTCCGTCTGTATATATCTGGCATTCGTGAAGTTACAAAATGTTTCAGAAATGAAGCGCTCAAACTGTAATCCAATATAGGGGAGTGACTCCCCCTTACCCCCTCACTGTCGCCACATCCCTGCAATTGATATGCCCAACACCACTCGAACATGTCAGAGGTCTGTTTGTATGGCATTCGTGCTACCATTTCCTTTACACGTGCTATTGTCTGAGTTATTCAAAGGTGTAGTGTCCGTCTGGTCTTGCGGTTCCGCTACCGATCTTACCGATTCATTGTACTTTAATGGCTCCTCTTTCTGCTCACAACACTTATCAATGCGCAGAATCCGGAATATGGCGATGCGGATCGTTCGATCCATTACTCCGTACACGAGTGGGTTTGCGCTATTGGCAACCGCGTATAGAACAGTTATTCCCACGTAGAAATCTGCACTGAATTGCAGCTTCGGGTCCTTCGCTCGAACAATCCCGTAAGGGAGATATCCGATCATTATCAGCAAGAAAACCATGCCGAACATTTTAGTGATTTGAATTTCCCGCCGTAACCATTCACGTTTTCTCGTGGTGGTGAACGCGCCTGAGCTTGACGCTTTGTAAACTTTGATGAAAATTGCTATGTAGCACAGAATTAAAAGTACCGATGGCAACATCATCAAAATGATACTAACCAAGAATGAAATGATGCCGAACTCTTTTTTGATTATGCATCTTATTAGTTTTTCTTCGTAGTAAGCCATTGTCCCGAGATTCGGGTTGATCAAGAACAGTAAAGGCACGACCCTGGCAAACACCAGAACGAAAATCGTGTACGACCGCTTCGAGATTCTCTTGTAGAATGTATTGAAGCAAACGACAATTAGTCTATGCACGGCTATCAGACCAGTGTGCCACAAGGAACTACCCATGAGTAAAACGGCAAAGTGCGTAGCCAGTTCACAAACGAGTAGTCCACCCGGAAACGAGTTTAGAATGTACGACATGAGTACCATCATGTTGTTGATACTAAGGTTGAGGATGTCATTCACGCACAGGCTGACGATAAACATGTTGATGACATTGTTCATATCATGACGTTGAATCACGACTATCATGACGAGGATGTTGCCGATGATTCCACAAATTAAAGCGACGGACATGACAATACTCCCGACTATCAATGCCGTGTCGGTCGGTCCGTGATCCGTCGAGTTCGAATCGGGAAACATAGTCGTGTTCGTCGTCATGTTATCTGGAAAGTACCGAGACACCGACAGATCGGTCGTGTCCGAAAACATGTCGTCTGCCATGATTGAAAGACCGACTAGACGACGTCAAAATTCAACTGTTGTCGACGTGTGTCGCTGTCGTCCTGTTTGTGGTGCCGATTCTAATGACCGAGACGAGCTCTCGTTTGCGGCGATATTCGATCGACAAATATAGGTATTAGAACGGCAGCAAAGTCTCGTACGTGACTAAGACCACGTGTTTAGTGCTTCCATTAACGGACAATACATAGAAACGATGTGTGTTAGCTTTTGTTTTTTATTACAAATGGAATCACTTGCCATCCGATCGAGTTCTTTTACGACGTTCAAACTTGTCACGTGATCATAATTAACTACTGTCAAAACAACCTTTCATTTTAGCGAAATAAATTGGTTAGCCACAGACGCTTGACCTCGCGTGAGCTCGCCACGAGGTAAGTCGGTGTAACACTGAGTGTTGATCCTTATATATCACTCTCTATTAATATCGACCACGCCATCTGCTGGTGTTTTCATTCGCCACGCTGACGTGTTTTTCTTCCCGGTCTGGTATTGACGATAAACTGGTTCTGAAAAGAGAGAAATAGCAAGATAAATACAGGATATTACATTGGCTTTTAGCGCAAGCACCTGGGTCTAGTTGTTTTCAACTGTGTAAACCTACTTCAATACATGTATACCACGTCGAAAGCATCAATGATAAATGCAGATTTTTGCTGTTATTTTTCAAAACAATTATACAAACCAAATAACCTTATTGTGAGGAGTATGAGTACTATTTTATGGAGTATCCTTGAAACCGGTTGAAATGTTTCCAATCTTCTTTACCCTTTTTTCAAATTGAAATATTTGCAATCTCAAGCTGGTACATTCACATACTGTGAAATACATATTAAGGATCGAACATATATTAATTAAGAAATATAAATGTATGTGGCAACTGCGCTATAAGGTTCCCCTTCAGAACTTCAATGCGTTCCCAGGTTTTTAATTTGTCGAATATGAACTCTACGGCCGAAGCCATAGTTCATAAAATATCCTTGATTTCATGGGGATCTAATCCATCAGTACTCGTTCAGTTGGAAATGCGTCTCGTGGATGTATACATAATACGGAAATCGTGTTAGCTCATAAACGTCCCATCGTGGTGTGAGGACTGTGACTGGAATGCATAATACGGAAATCATATTATATCATACACTTCGCGATTATAATATTACATCCTTCTTAACAGAAGCCATGAAAGAAGACTCGTATGGACTCGTTTACTGAATATATATCATCCACAAACATCAACCCGACAAATACGACATTTCCAGGAACGTGATTAGAGGCTCTATACATGCAGTACCAGTCAGAAGAAATGGTATATTGAAGCGCGCCTTTATTGCGATATTGAGCGCGCTTAATTCCGAAAAAGGCGCGACTATAGCGCAATAACAAAAATCTGTCATGCTTATTATTGCGATATTGAGCGCAGAATATTGCGATATTAAGCGCGCACTGTCGAAATATTGAGCGCGACAAAATTTCATACAGACCCGATAGTATTATATGTATATTAGATAAATACTGTGCATATAGTGCACACATAGCATTTACAACTATAATTATATAGAAATCTAAAACATTGTCTCTATTTATGCCAAGCAATATAGCAGAAGCAATTATTTGCTTTAAATGTCACAATGTTTATAAGCGTTTCCACTTGCAATATTATTGCGATATTAGGCGCGAAAATAGCGCGCTTAATATACCACTTCTTTTGACTGGTACTGTATGTCAATTTGTGTGTGTTCAACTCAGAATATCCGACTGATCCCACCCCTTGCACCAGACCAGATTTCCTAACATAGAAACAAAAATCCCTAGCACACGCCATTGGGTTAACATTTTCCAATTTTTCCAACCGGAATCTCAATCTTTCCATTGTGGGCAATTTATATTGTCTCAGTCCAAACATTTCATCGAAGGTACGAAAATAATCGACTTTTTGTCTAAAAATTACAAATTTCACGCTAAATATTGGTTGAAAATTCAAACTATCAGGATAATTTCAACATAGTTTTTAGGTTGAAATTTCCAACTAGTATTGTGTCAGTCATGATATTTCCAATAGTTTAAATTTGTTGATTGCATACACATCAAGAATATAGGACTTTTTACTTTTGTCTCGTCGGATGTCATGCTGCGGTCAAATGCTTGTAGCCCGTTTATATATACGTATGGGTATATGCGAGATATAACCGTACACAAAACCGGCGCGCTGTTGACCTGTATTTACACTAATGCCCTAAATAATCGACTCCTTAACCACAGCATAATTATGGGTAATTTTTCAGGATGTAGTCGGAAATATGGCTTGTTGCCATTCATCGGAAAGCTCTCACTGAGAGTTTTCCGATGAATGGCAACAAGCCATACTTCCGACTAAATCCTGAAAACTTACTCATAATTCTGCTATGGTTAAGGATTCGATTATTTAGGGCATTACTGTAGTCATGGTGTGTGTGCCTGTGGTTGGCCGTAACCTGGTACCCGGCGTGGGGTAATGGAATCAGCGGTGTTTATGTCTGGTCAGATTCTATATATGAACTATTCTGAAATAAACAAACTTTTTTATACTAGAATTTGCGCAAAGGAGTGCGAGGAAATCGCACGTCGTGTGGGTTTAAGGGTTTTTAGAGACCGAATATATATCGAGAGGCCAACAAAGAGGCCATATAATATATAATTATATGTATATATTATATGCTACTGCATCCCATTTTGGTTGGTTTGATGTCTTTCGTTTAGTTTTGTGATTATCAGGTTATCAGAGCCCATGCCTTGTTATTGGCTCCCTGATTTCTACTCACTGTAGTCTTCTTCTTCTCTAAAATATCTATATTTTTTTCAACAAGATATAATATGGACGCTTTTCGTCTTCAGTGATTGCCAAACCGCGCCATTGGCATTCGCTAACAAGCAGGGACGTGGGGTCAGGGGGCAGTGGATGTGGGGTGGGGTGCGGGTGTCTCATCCCCAATTGCAGTAAAAAAATTCAGCAATTGAAAATTTCATACTTGATACAACATTAGTAGGAAATTTCACACCAACAATAGCTTTAAATTGTTGCCGCAGTTTGATTTTCCAACAGTACATGTATGCTAGTGGCGAAATGTTGTTTTTAGACCAACATAAATTTTGCATATTTTCCTATTTTATGTCAAAAGTTTTGACTGAAATGGCCATCAGTTGGCAATTTTCTAACTTTATGGGGGCGTCGGGTTGGAAATTTCCAATAATTAGAAAGCTTGAGGCCAGTCTAGATGCTAGGATTTTCCATATTTCCATATTTGTCATGTTCAGATTTCAAAATGTTCTCACACAGGCCGAACCATCGTCAGCCCCATTTGTCCTCGGCCCTCCAAAGTAGACAGTCAAATACTACTAATTACTTTAAGAAAAACAAACCGGGGTGTGCATTTGCCTGGCGTTAAACGACTAGATGTTAGGATTTTGTAATTTCCTGTTCTGATCTAAAACTGTTCTCATTATGGGCCGAACCATCCTCCCCCTGACTATAGTGACCACATAACTACAGATCCATTTAGAATTGGCCACCACCCAGTCGTCTGTGAGGGACCATTTGGGGAAAATTAAAGCCGCAGGGCGGTACAAATTGAATTACGCAAACTTTAGTGAGGCTTAATGGTGTGGTGCAGTTGGAAATTCCAAGATGGACACCCCCCCCCCCCCCCAACGGAAACCCTATAGCCACGTCTATAGTGCCAAGTATTCCACGCATACCCTCGTTACTTTGTTTTTGGCATTTTTTTTGTTCTATCCGCACTGCACCGGTGTGGCTATATATATGGACCGAACACCAAATGCAACTTCGTGCAACCCAATGTCGAGCTGCCAAACAATGCGATAATTGTGTTGTAGAAATTATACGATAACCAATTCTCTAAAAACGCACCATCAAAATACACACGGAAAGGCTTATCGATACAAACTATGGGGAGTGTTTCCTTGTGTATATTTCGCATTTACCGGATGGGTATATCACCCCTGGTCAAGTGGTCCTGCAAATGTGCTATGACACGGTTGTGTCCTGCTGAATTGCTATGCTGCTGTTAACAAAAAGTACCGTTATATTTTTAATTTAACTTTTTCGCGGTGTTTCGATAATCTGAACATTTATGCGTATCAAACACTCAAAACATATTAATTGTGAAATATTTGTAATACTGGTTTTATTGGTTGTTGAAAATTGTTTATATTCAAGATGGTTATTCACGTCGTTTTAGAACACCAGCGCAGGCATTATTATATTTTTCAAAAAATATATAATTTCTTGAATGTTTCATACACGCACACTGGTCTTTTCTCAAATCGCTCGGATTAGCCAAACACGGCAAAAATGACAACTTAAGAAAATATTACGGTACTTTTTCGTTACAGCATCAGTTTGCCCTACCCACATCATAGCAATTCAACAGGACCACCAGCATGGTAGTATATTAGCAGGACCACTTAACCAGGGGTGTATATATATATATATAAACGGGCTACCGTCTTCTGACCCCATGCCTTCTTTTCTGTTGACAGTTTTACGTGATTTGCTGTTGAATAAATTATGACGTGTATAACTACATAACTTACAACACATATGTACATGTTCGCTTGTACCTAACAACACCATAACCGGCAGGTATTCTTTTTCCGTCATGTCGATTTTTTCTGCACGATTACTAATTTACACATGATACAATGAATGTTTCTATCCAACGATAATTAGCAAGGCCAGCGGAGAAATTGCAGACCGTGTGTGTTCGTGGTGATAATTACGCGTAACGACTCATTAACACCCATCAGAACTGGAAATGCAAGGCATGTAATTTTATTAATCAATCGGCATTTATTCCTTCACCTCGTGCAGCATGATATAACCCTTTACCCAGCAAACCGGCCAAAACCGGCCAAATAAAGCTTCAACAGCCTAAAATATCTTCGGTCTGTCTCCATAAAACCATACAAATATGGATACCATTGGAACCGGCTCCTTGACCACATTGTGATAGTTACAGTTATGCCCTGTGCCAATGCATTCTCTTATATATGCGAGTCGACCATAGGTCGCCTCGCATATATAAGAGAATGCATTGGCCTAAAACAAATCTTTTTTTAACACTTTTTATAATTTTTTCTTACATTCTTTAACAATTTTATAATTTTTAATGTGTTAAGCCAATGCATTCTCTTATATATGCGAGGCGACCTATGGTCGACTCGCATATATAAGAGAATGCATTGGCACAGGGCCGTTCTGTTGGGTAAAGGGATAAAGGTACATTGCACCAATCTCTACCAGAGCGAACCAGTCATACTTCCTTTCTGACACTGTCACCGGATGGGTACTTGTCTATTGTTTTCTATATTTAGCGCGGGGTTTTCCAGGCAAAATGGCGAAAATGGTTACCCCAAATTCAAATTTCCAAAAGTGCTTTGAGGACAATTTCCGCACTAAAAACTTAATGGCAGAATGGAGAATTAGAGCGGTCGTTTTTTTTTACGATGTTCGCAAGCTACTCGGAACAATTGCAGCAAATTATAACTCTTGTATATGACTTGTCTTGTCAATGTCGTCCATGTGCGTTTAGACTTTTGTGTTAATAAAATAATCTAAGAACCAAATTACACCGTATCGCAATATAGTTCGTTGCTTCTTGTGGGAATTTCCAAACTTAAATCACGAAATTACACAAATGTTGTTCGATATTTTGTGTGCTTCATAGGGGCAACATGTTACATGTTGCTCTGTTCGCTTAGTATATATGTGACCCGCCATATCAAATCCAGTCGGGATTTTTGTTACCCTGTGCCAATGCATTCTCTTATATATGCGAGTCGACCATAGGTCGCCTCGCATATATAAGAGAATGCATTGGCCTAACAATTTTTTATAATTTTTTTTAAATAAATGTTTCTTACAATTTTTAGGACATAAAATAAAAAACATCCATTACCCTGCAGGGAGCCCTACACATATATAGAAGCATATAGAAGAGTGTCGTCTGCTCATGTTTGTCTGAGGCTCTGTATGGGTCAAAATATAAAATTGTTAAAGAATACAAGAATTTTTTTTTTAAATTGTTAATAATTGTTAGGCCGATGCATTCTCTTATATATGCGAGGCGACCTATGGTCGACTCGCATATATAAGAGAATGCATCGGCACAGGTTAAAAAAAAAATCCCGACTTACGACTGGATTTGATATGGCGGGTCACATATATTAATATCGCGGAAGTCCACCAAATGTGGGTAGAATGTCGCCCATAGAAGCGGTGATATCGAGTCGTCAAGGGAGGTAAACCCTGTACTGTATGAAGTTTGACATTGCACATGTACTAGTTTTGGTTAATCATCCCGTATGTGACAGCTTTATTTCAATTCCCGCAGGTTTCATATCCCTTCGCCATGTAAGAGTACTAATGTACTGAGTTGCCGCAGGGGTCCACGGAGGTTTGAAATGTTGACAATTTTTGTCTCGATATTTTAAGTTCTAACATTCTAATATTATTCCTATTGACAGGATCATAGTATAAACAAAATGCACGCGTAGTGTTTCTGAATACCAAAATTACACGACTCATGTGATTGATGATACACTGCACTCGCTAAATAAATAAATAAAAGATCATGAATCTTACTCTTGGTGTAAATTTGGTAAGAAACACAACGTGTGTAATCTCTATGTAACTATATGTGGTTTATTCAGGCTACTGTCAGATACATCAATGGATCTATCCACACACATATTCATTAATAGGAGGATTTTAACATTGTTTAGTTACGTTTTCCCTTTTGTTCAGTTTGTATATCCCGTAATTTGCAGAAGATAAAATGCATAATCGAGATGACTTACAGAGCTTGAGCTGCATGTAGACCCCCTCCCCCTATGCGGATGTTCGGTGGTTATGATAGCTTTGTAGAACTATATCAGTCCTTCAATTTGCCGGTTGTTTGCCATCTGACTATGGGGGCTTTATAGAGTTATCGGTCTTTGAATCCAAGATGGCCACCAACATTGAATATCTGACCAGGTAAAATTAATTTCGCAATTACTCAGGAAGTTTATGAGGTATTGCCTCGTGCGATATGTCATTCTATTGATAATTGAGTACTCCTTATTTATAGATATGTATAAATTTCACATATATAAAATGGCCGCCAAAATGTGAAGTGAAGTGAAAAATTTACACTTTTTCACTAATATCTTCTATATCAGTTTCTGCTGTTTAGAACTGTTCGAGAATTGTCACTTTATTTTGTATATTTTATATTAACTGATCATTGAGGCAATTAAATAACAAATTCTTTGGGTCCTAGCCCCTTCCGATCCGTGAAAAATATTGATTTATCAGAATGCGGTATAAACATTTCACAAAAAAATCACAATTGGGATTCTAGTCACATTTCAAACAGGAATGAGCAGAACTGTGTTATGTAAGTGATACCATTACCCGTAAATATTCCAAGTCATTGGAACCAAAATTGTTACTTAATTAATTAATTAGTTACTTAATTGCTCAAAATGGCCACCAAAATAGCCTCCAAAATATGGAAAATTGTAAATATTGCCCCAGCGTTCCCTGCAATCGCTTACAAGTTGTGGTTGATGAACAGAATTGGCTATTCTGCCGTTTATCCGTTGAAAACCAACATGTCTGATTCACCTTGGTAAATTTGTAGTTTTGTAACCACTGACATTACAACAAATATTGGATTTTACTCTCACAAACTTGACATAAATATCGGCAAAAATTCACTTTTTAGGTACGGACCATTTTTTTTAAAGTAAACTTTAACTAACTTTCGTATGAAAGGTATTTATTGTTTTGATATATTTTTAATGTGTCACACTAAGGTGTTAAAAGATCAAATTACACAAGATGGCTTCCAAAATGGCAACTAACTTGGGTAAAAAGTTCATTTTTCACATATATCCGGATATTAATCTCTGCTGTTCCAAAAATTTGTGACTCACTTGGTTATTATGCATGTTATGTAATCAACTGACAACTAAATATTATAGCTGGCTGTACCATTTCCTTATGGGGCATGACAAATTAGTTTTAAAGATGCAGTATGGAAATTTGCCGAAAAACTCTTTTGGATTCTGGCCACATTTTTTAAAGGAAATGGGCAAAACTTTGAAACGGAACCGAGATGAACCGTAATCTGTGGCCATTCTGGAGCATTAGGATAAAAACAATATGAACTTGATACAAGAGGGAGGTCAAGCATCATGATTGGCGTGTCCATTGTGAGATATATAGGCATACAAGTAGTGCTGTATGGTCATGTGTGAGATGAATGTGTTTACGTGGAGTGACTGTATGGTTGTATGGTAATGTATGGATGTACGGGTATGCACGATGTGGCTGTATTGACGATGATATGGTGTGGGATATAAGGAGAGTAGCTACATGGTCATATCTGTGTTGTTTATGTATCTATGGAGTGACTGTATGGTCATGGTGGGATGTACATGTGTACATCGGGTGGCTGTATTGTCACAGGTGTTTGCACATGTATAAATGTGTTGTCTGTGTGGTCATGGGTGGGGTATATGGATACACAGGGAGTAGTTGAATGGTTATGTGTATAGGTGTACATGGAATGACAGTACGGTCATGTATTATCATGCCTGTGGTGTAGCTGGGTGGTCGTCAACAAGTGTGTGGGTATATAGGGAGCCCCCTTGTGTTAATGTATGGGATGTATATTTATATATGTCGTGGATGTAGATTGTCATTGGTGGGTGTATATGTATACATGGAGTAGATGTATGACCATGGATGGCGTGTGTGGTTATACATCGAGTGCTGAATTGTCATGTGTGGGGAGTATATACAAGTATGGAAGGTATGATTGGCCGTATGTGCGAAGTATTGGTACATCTGGAATGACCGTATGGTTATTGGTGATGTGTATGTGTACAACTGGAGTGACTCTATGGTCATGTGTGAGGTGTATATGTTTATATCGAGTGGCCATATATGGCTATATGGCCACGCGAGTATGTCGAATATATATGCAGGGAGTGACTGTGTGGCCATTGGTGAGATGAATATGTGTATACGGAGTGACTGTGATCACCAATGTGGTGAATATGTATACATAGAGTGACTATATGGTGATGGTCAGCTGTAGGAGTATACCCCGTGTGTATGTATGGTGACTCATAGCTGTATGGCCATGTGTTGTGTACGGGTATACACACGGGTGGCTGTATAGTCATGGGTGAGGGGTATGTGTATAGTTAGTGTGGCTATATTACCATTGGTGATGTACATATGTATACCTGGAGTGACTTTATAGTCACGAGTGGTGTGTATATGTGTATCTTGAGAGTGGCTATTTCGCAATGGGCGTGGCGAGTAGATTTACAGGGAGTGAATGTATGGCCAGTGGCGTGGTGAATAGGTGTACCAGCAGGGACTGTATGATCATAAATGTGGTGAATAGGTATACATGAAGTTACCTGGTCTACCTGTATGTTGATTAATGGATGTGTGGGTGTATGTGTATACACACGTGTGGTATTGACATGGCTGAGGGGTATGTGTATAAAGCGAGTGATTATATGACCATTGGTGAGGTGCATATGTATACCTAGATGAGGGGTATGTGTATAAAACGAGTGATTATATGACTATTGGTGAGGTGCATATGTATAACTGGAGTGACTGTATGGGTGGAGTGCATATGCATATATTGAGTGGCTATTTGGCCATGGGTGTGGGGAAATAGGTACACATGGAGCGAATATGACAAATGGTGAGGTCAATAGGTATGCAATGATTGACTATGATCATGAATGTGGTGAATATGTATACACACATTGACTATATGGTACCTGGTGACTATATGCATGGGTGGGGTGTATGGGTACACACATGTGTGGTATTGTCATGGGTGAGAGGTATTTGTATAAAGCGAGTGATTAAATGACCATTGGTGAGGTTCATATGTATACATGGAGTGATATATGGTCATGGTGGAGTGTATATGTATATATTGAGTGGCTATTTGGCCATGGGTGTGGGGAATAGGTACGCATGAAGTGACTGTATGGGCAATGCCGATGTCAACAGGTATACAATGATCGACTGTATGATCATGAATGAGGTGAATATGTATACATATTGTGACGATGTGGTCATCGGTCAACTGTAGGACGTATACCTGGTGTACCTGTATTGTTACTGATAGGTGTATGGTCATGTGTGATGTGCATGGGTTTTCACAAGTATTGGTGAACGGTGATGGGTGAGGTGTATGTGTAAACAGCAAGCGACTATATTGTCAGCTGTGTGGTGTTTATTTATAAATGAAGTTACTTGTGTTACTGGTGGGTTGTACATGTGTATTGTGGGTGGGTATCGCTTTCCACAATAACTCAATGATATGTTAATCAATAGAGAGGTCACGTTAGAGAGTCCTCCTTCTTAGTGGCAGTTATACACAGGAAATACTAAACGACTTTCCTGACAACAGTTGATAATTTGTTATGCTAATGGGCTAGAGTAGCCACATAATATGGTCCCTCTTAGTTCCGTTTCAAAGTTCTGCCAATTTATTTTCAAAAACATGGCCAGAATCCCAAAAGACGTTTCCGCACAATTCCACACTTCATACTTTAAAATTAAATGTTAATAACTCATAATGTACTGTGACAACCAGAATATACTATCTAGTTGTTAGTCGATTAACTAACATGTCTAATAACCAAGTGAGTCATACTGTGCTACCTTTTCAGAACATCAGAGCATTATGTTCCTGAAATATGTGAAAATCAATTTTTAATCAATTTATTTGCCATTTTGGAAGCCATCTTGAGTAATTTGGTCATTAAACACCTTAGACACATTTAATATAGATCAAAACAATAAACTCCTTTCGAAACTAAGATAGTTACAATTTTGCTTGAAAAAAATGGTTCAAACCTGTTTTGCCGAAATTTATGTCAAGTTTGTGAGAGTAAAATCCAATATTCCCCAGTAATGTCTTTGTTACAATAGTGACAATTAACCAAAGTGCATCAAGCATATTAGTTTTCAATGTATAGAAGGCAGAATTTGCAATTGTATTCATCATCCACAACTTGTAAGTGATTGCAGGGCACAGTGGGGCAATATCTATCATTTTCCATATTTTGGCGGCCATTTTGAGCCAAAGTAACAGCTTTTGTTCCTATGAGTTGGAATATCGATGGGTAATGGTATGTCTCACTTACATTCCATAGTTATGCCCATTCCTTTTTGAAATATGTATAGAAACCCAATTGTGATTTTTTTGGTTAAATTTTATACAGCGTTCTGTAAAATCAAACTTTTGAGGGATCGGAAGTGGCTAGGAACCCAATAATTGCTTTTTCATTACCCCAATGATAACTTAATATAAAAATACAAAAATAAGGTAACAATGCTCAACCAGTTTCAAACAGTAGAAGCTGATATAGAAGATGTTAGTGAAAAACAGTCAAATTTTCCACTTCCAGTGGCCATTTTGGCGGCCATTTTGAATAAATGAACTTTATTCATATATATAAATAAGGAGTACTCAAGTACCAATAGAACGACATATCGCTCGACTTAATACCTCATAAACTCCCTGAGTGATTGCGAATTAAAATTTGCCAGGTCAGATAATAAATTGTGGCGGCCATCTTGGATTCAATGGCCTCGAAACATGTAACCATTGACTACCTATATACATCCATGTGCTCGTGGAATGTTGTAGAAAACTGCCCTGGCCTATGTTCTCGTGGAAAATCATGAAAACATCGGTACTGTTCATAGTTTAATTACGTTATGCATGCGTAAGTTCACACACAAAATAAATAAAAAATAATATAATCGGTGTCACTTTAAGAAAAATATCGAGTCAGGTGCCCATGTAACGCTATCGACGTAGACACTTATCATATACAGTTCGAATAAAACTGAGTTTGAAAAGATACCTATAGTTTTAGTATTAATTTTGAGATAAATATTTCCCCTACCCCCAATAAAGATTTTATCGCCAAAAATCACAGTAGTTTGTTGAAAATCGCTATAACATGAAAAAGCCCCTACGCCCGAGTGGAAAACAAGCAGAAAAATGTGTGAAATGCATCCCTCTATCGAAAAAAACATAGTCGGCAAAAATCCGCAGAGGGGGGATGGCCATATGGTAGCTCACGGTCTATTATGGGTGAACATCACCGACTTCAACTGGTGAAATTCAATCTGATCCTAGGTCTCCCACATAGCGTTTAACCTTGCCTATGTATTTATTGGTCCGTTTAGATTGAACAACCTTGCATATTATACACAAATCAGCTGCCATGCAGTTTATGCTGATTCGAGTTACCACACGCTAAGGGGCATAATTTCACTGATTTAGGCGTTTGTAACCGATATACTTATAAAGAACACACTCTAAGCAATGAGCCGATCCATCGAGTTCGTCGCCTACATACTCATCACGTGATACCAATTTGTGGAGACCTAGACAACGGGGGTTCATTCCTGTGACAAATTAAGTCTTTTCCCCATAATTCCCAATAAACGTCCCCCTAATCCAATGAGAACGAGCGATGCGGAATGCGACGACCTAGCTAACAATAACCTCTTGAAACTCCGGAACATACATATAATCTGGACGAGGTCAGTACGCAGGACTATGGTACGCCGATCGAACATTAAATCGACTATATATCTCTATTTATCTGTTTTTGTGTAGGTATTTTTAACCCATTGATTCTGCCCATTAGTTCTAAAAGAATAAATGCGAGTAGTCTATTCCAGGGTTCGCGCTGCCACTTGCCAAATTTGCCAATAGCAAAAATAATTCACATTTGGCAAAAAATATTTTCATTTGGCAAAAGTTTTGGCAAATCACTTTTTAATTCCTCAAGAAAGTTGAAAAATATTGGTCAATCAATACCATTCATTTCAGGAAACGCTCATAATATAAAACAATATTAGTGGTGTTTTATAAGGTCTAGAAAAAGTTAACAACTTTATTAAGATGCGGTTAATCTGATAGCATTAGTATCGATGCGTGGAGGGATTACCCATATTTAGTGTGGCGATGGTGTTTGGATAGCTAATCCTCTTGTAATGTGCCCGTCTGATGAAGCAACCCTTCTACAATTTTATTGATCGGTGATTGTTTTATTTTTGTATGATAAACCACAAAATAAGACTCAATTTCGCAGAAAATTATACTATCAAGGATAGCATTTGGCAAATTTTAAAAGAATTAAGCAAAAAATATTTTTATTTAGCAAATTATTTGGCAAAAGTAAATTTTGATCCAGCGCGGACCCTGGTCTATTCCCTTTGTTTAAAGGGGGACTGTACTCAAATTTCCAGTATCAGAAGCATTTGTTTGGCCTGAAGTAATAACAAGAACTTTACCAATATGGAAATGGACATCGCCCTGGAATAAAACATGTTAGTCGATCACAGTCTGATGGCTTTCACTGCCAACTGAGTACTACCCGACGGGGAATAGAAACTACTTATTACTTCCCTATGTGTGATTTACCTTGATTTCTCAACTGATTACAAACAATAATTTCACTAGTGCTCAGTGGTGATTGCAAAATAAAGGGTTGTGGGTTTTTTTTTTTAACGACCCAGAAACATTGATAGAACCCATATATATGTAACCGGTTAGTGATGTGCATGGGTGTAAATATCGCATTCTCCAAAATTATTTGGAGATTCTTGTATGAACTCAGTGTATGAGCAGCATCAATAGCGGACGACAATGAAATCTTCATCGAGACACATATGTCTATAACGATAACGCGACGGGCAGAGCTCAATTCTGTAAAAGGTCGAGTGGCATTATATAAAACAAGAAAACAGATTTATAACCTGTACCGATATCTATGGGGGGCTCTTCCGGATTTTTTATCAACCCCAAAGCTACTGTCTAATCAGAGAGAAAACCATTATAATGTCAAACGAGAAAAATCGATTCAAATTTGCTTACATTGTAACAATCGTTATTCGTCGCGATTTAAATTTCTCATTTGATTACGACCGTGTCTGCGTCTCGACAACCCTCAATGTCGATTCAAACTGTCCGGGTTGTCTTAAAAATGTAAAATAGGGGATGGATTGATCTTATTCTGTGACATGAAGTGTTGTGGTTTTGATCATTTTAACGTCGAATGTTCGGAATCCATTATTTATTGACGATAGTATAACTCAGGAACCTTAGTTATGCCCGACGATTTGAGACCCAGAACACTCACATCGAGCAATAGGGATAAATTAAAGGGTAATCGCGTTCAATGCGGCACATTCACGCCGACAGACAAAGAAATCGTCAGTGTGTGACGCACCAACGACGTTAAAGGCCCATTTAATGTTCGAGTCACTGTTTATTATGTTTATAGTGCCTTGATATACGGTTTTAATAAAAGCTATGCCATAAAATATTATTAAATTACTATAATTCATCACCATTTGAGAGGTCTGTGTCTCAGAAGATGCACATAGAGAAATAGAAAACAGCTGAAATCATAGAAAGATTTCCCCCGTCATGGCTCGAAGAATGCAGCAGAATTCGAACTAAAAATGTATTTTCAATGGAAGGGAATAACTCTATATCTTAAGATCTAGAGTTATTCTTCCTCCATTGAAAATAATGAAACTTGAGCACTGAACACCAAGTCGGTATCTCAACAACAACACGTTCAAAGTTTATAACACCGAATAAGTTGATAATACATGTGGAATGTTTTGGAGCTTCCTCTTTCAAATGGTATATAATATGGTATTATATAAAATTATTTTGTGGTTTCGAAAATTAAGTGGGCCTTTAAGGCGCAGACTCAAACGTATATTAACCTGTCAAGTTAGATATTAAGATTTTACGATACGTTCAATGAGATGCTATGCCATATCATGATGATGATGACATATGTTATTGAACTTCCCTGATATTATTTAAGTAAAAAGAATGACAGCATAAGGTTGAAAACGTAGGACAGGAAGAACAAGTGGGATTGGTGCACAAGTTATAACAACTTAGGTAATCTCCCCTGACAAGTTAAGTGTACTCAATCCGATTTAACTCTCCTAAATTACTATTTATTTGGCTTCGGGGGTAAAAACTATTTGTTTCGAGTCGAGGAACCCACCCATCAAAGCTTAGAGTGATGAGATATCGAGTTTTGAAGTTTGTTATTTCAATTATTTATGGCCAAGAAATACGCCGTCAACCGGATGGTCTCGGTCAAAATTGCGGATGAAGATGGATAACTCTAAAAACAAGTGGTAATACGGCCAAATTTCGTGAATACTCAAGTGATAATACGGCCATATTTTCTTGAACAAAATGTTGATACATAACGTTTTGGGAAATTTGATACCATAGTTGACAGTGGTTAGTAGAAAACCTGTTACATAGGGTCCAGGTACTATGTAATTTAGAGCACTATTTGTTGATTATTGAACGATTACATCAGAAGAGATTTCTCTAGAAGAGGACAGCGTCGAATTTTCGTCAAATATCACCTTTATTTTTATTACAGCGTAGAATTTTCGTCAAATATCACCTTTATTTTTATTGCTAGATTTCCGAACGAGTTCTCTCAATTTCGAGACACCTGCACGAAAGTATTGAAACGAGAGATCACTTGATAACCCAATCTGGTATTTTATGCATATGTTAAGACAAATCAATTCTAAATCTCTTCCTGCATTCCTGATGTCCACCAATAGTGAAATTCACAATAACACTTTGAAAGTAGTTACCCAAGAAATATTGGGGTAACTATGCACACTGGTTATTGTTACGGATTCACGCATATACCCAATAACCAGTGTGCATCCTTGTCCAAATATTTCGTGGGTACCTACATTCAAAGTGTTATTGTTAATTTCTGACTGGTCATAAGGACATCATAATTGCACGAAGGGATTGAGAAATGATTTGTCTTAACATATTATGCATAAACATACCAGATTATGTTATCAAGCGCCTTCTAGTTGTAGTAATTTCTTGCGCATGTCACAAACATTAGAGAACTCGTTCTGAAATCAAGGAATACAAATTATAACAACTGGATTTTTTATAAATTTATCGTTGTCATCTTTTAGCGAAATCTCTTCAGAAGAAATGGGAACAGTTGCCGATAATGAACGAATAGTTCACTAAATACCTAGTCACCTGACCACATGAACACCCCTGGTCAAGTGGTCCTGCTAATATGCTATGATGCTGACGGTCATGCTGAATTGCTATGATGCGGGTAGGGCAAACTTATGCCGTTACGAAAACAGTACCGTTACTTTTTATAATGATTATAATTTTCGCAGTGTTTGGCTAATCCGAGCGATTTGAGAAAAAAACATTGTATGTATGAAATATTCAACAACAGATATATTTTTGAAAAATATAATAATGCCTGCGCTGGTGTTTCTAAAACGATGTAAATAGCCATCTTGATTATATCGATTTTCAACAACTAATACAACTAGTATTAAAGATATTTCGCAATAAATATGTTTTTGAATGTTTGATACGCATAATGGCCTTTCCTGGGTATGTTCAGATTAAGGGAGCACCGCGAAAAGGTCAAATAAACAATATATAACGGTACTTTTTGTTAACAGCATCAGTTTGCCCTAACAGCATCATAGCAATTCAGCAGGACGGACCCAACCGCATCATGAGCACATTAGCAGGACCACTTGACCAGGGGTGATGTAGCATGATTTGTACAAATAAGCAGTGCGCATCGTTACCATACTAGTGTCCATCCGCGTCGGCCATCCCCTGTGTAGACTAACATAAGAATAATTTTAAATAAATAAGTCATGACATGGCAGGAATGTAGTTCACGGACAATGGAACAGGTAAAATGAGTAACAAAATAATGTGTTGAGTTGGTTCATGCAGAGAAATGGGAAGGAAGTCATAATAAAAGTTGTGTGCGGGTATACCTAGATTACGGTGTGCATGGTGTCGGCAGGATCGTCGGATGCATTTACGTCTATTAGCTCATTGCATGTACGAAGTTAACTCTTTACCCAACAGAACGCTCAGAAACGCCCAAATGAAGCTTCAACAGCCTAAATTATCTTGGGTCTGTCTCAATAAAACCATACAAATATGGATATCATTGGAATCGGCTCACTGACCACATTGTGATAGTTACAGTTATGCCATGTGCCAATGCATTCTCTTATATATGCGAGTCGACCATAGGTCGCCTCGCATATATAAGAGAATGCATTAACACTTTTTACCATTTTTTCTTACATTCTTTAACAATTTTATAATTTTTAATGTGTTAAGCCAATGCATTCTTTTATATATGCGAGGCGACCTATGGTCGACTCGCATATATAAGAGAATGCATTGGCACAGGGCCGTTATGTTGAGTAAAGGGTTAAGGCGCATTCTCAAACGTGCTTTAACCACAAAGATGTCTAGTTAGCTATTAAGATTTTACGATGCGTTCTATCATAACGCTGTCATTTTAACATCTTGGCTGATATATACGTCAGTACTGAGTACGGACGTAAAATGTCACGCCGTGTGATATACGTCCGTACTGAGTACGGACCTACTTCGTCACACTAGCACTAACTGGAACTAAGAGATTGGTGCATCAGAACAACTATATCTCGCAGTTTCAAACAGTGTATGATGTTCCACGATTGTGAATGATGATAGCCTTTCAAACTGAATAGTTTTATGGTTTTCGTGATATCCCGTTATATTTTTCCACTGGAAAATGGCCATAACGTCAACGGCCCAGCACTCGAAGTAAAAAGGTTAATTCATGAGTGGACCCGCGACGCCCTATATATATGTTTAAATGCCCATTAATTTTCGAATTACCGATATTGTTATAGTACCTTGATATACTGTTTTAATAACAATCTATGACATATGATTAACATACTATACTTCATTACCATTTGGAACGTCTGTGTCTCAGAATGTGCCCAAAGATTAATATAAAATAGCTGAAATCATAGAAACATTTCCCCCGTTTCGCCCCCAGAATGCAACATAAGTCCAACTAAGATATAGAGTTATTCCACTTCCATTGCAAATAATATACTTTGCAGTACAGTCCAGGTGAAATTTAAGCATATAAAACACGTCGGTACCTCAACAAAATAACATTTTCACAGTGTATTACACCGGATAAGTTGATAATACAATGTTTGGAGCTTCCTCTGTCAAATGGTATATAATATGGCATACATTTTATATAATGTGATCTGGGGGTTCATGTTATATAATATGGCATATATTTTATATAATGTGATCTGGGGGTTCGAAAATTAAGTAGACCTTTAATGGAACCTCTTGCATATGGCAAATAACCTCACCTGGGTATAAAAAGACAAACGATTGACCGCAGTAAAGAAGTAACATGTCCCTCCCCTCCCACAATTTAAGTAGGACAGCGACAATGCGCGCGAATTAATGACACCCCACCCACTACCATGTAAGGACGATGGACTGTTGTGTTATATACATGTATGCACAGCTCACACAATAACCCGTCCCAGGCTCGCGTCCATATTTTGCGAATATATTCAATGTATCCTATATTCAATAGACACCGATAAATCTAGTTTGGCCATGCATGATACCGTGTTATTTTGTGCTACTGTCTCCCTTTTCCATAATATCACGTACTATACCTACACCCGCCCACATGCGTTGAATACATACATGTATCATTTTCCCACTCATGTTAACCACAGTTTCTTATTGGGGCCATACGTCACCGGCGCTGGGGACACACGTCAGGTTGTGGCAACGTAACTGGAAAGCTGCAAGATAGAGTTCAGTCCCCTCGCTATGCTGGTATGACAACTGCCTTCACATATATGCAACGTAACTACATGTGGGTCTGATATCCAAATTGATATATATATATATTTACACACTAAGTGTTGTCATCACTAAATCCAGCATTCTGATTGGTCGGCGCCCACGTGGCTAGTTGCAGTTATTTCTCGGTGAATGCGCAACGCCTCATGACACCAAGCTAATAACACCATCGATACGTCATTAGGTTTGGACAGACGAACGCGTAATGTTTTGGGCGCATTTGGACTCGCGCAGCCTGACTGACTTAATACATCATCGGGTTTCAATATGAAGAGAAATTGTTCCTATTAACTTTTGCCAAGGGTGCTATTGGGTATTTTGGGCTGATCTTGTCACGATACACTTTTCGATTTAAATAAATTTACAAAAGTGGCTTTTTCGCTAAATGTATATAAATATAAGGATTAACTGTCATGTGGACTATTTTTATGGAGATGTAACGGTGAGGTAAGTGGTCATAACTTGTATGTAAAACCCTTCGGGTTTTACACAAGTTATGTCCACTTACCTCACCGTTACATCTCCATAACAACAGTTCACATGACAGTTAATCCTTATATGACAGCCTGTTCTTCTGAAAATAAGCTGATGAACTTTTTTGTGTGTTTGCGCTCTCTAATATATATATATCAACCTATATCGACATCCCAGATGTATGCTCGTTACAATGTGTTTTCGCTGTGGCCCGCGCCATAAAACGGAATAACGGGCTTAGTGTAAACATGACCTATTTTGTGTCCCAGATGTATACAACAATTTACAAGATGATGTTCATATATATGCGTAGGTATGGTAAGTTTGAGTGAAGAGGATTTGACATCAAGCGCCAGGCGCTAATGTGGAGCCATCTCCTCAATAATAACTGGCTTCTTTCAGAATCAAATTAGTTCAATAGGAACCAATGTGAATATTTAGGTCCAGTATGGACCTATTTGCACGAGGATATGTTATATATTAACAACACTTACAACGCCGAATCCACAATGAGGATGCGCACTCAAGCTCAATAATATCCGAAACGATAACGGAGAATTAACCTATACGGAATCACACGAGGGCAATCGACCTTGACTCGGTTCTTCAGAAACCATATGGCGTACTCGATATTAATGATACTCGCCCGGAGATGCTCCATATCAAACCAATGACGTGTAATCAATTGATGGATCACACGGTGATTAATGGTCAAGTACGAAACCGATTGTCGCGATGATACACCAAGTTCACCATAGAAGTTAATGTCGAATAATTATAAATTAAGGTGGTGTTGGGGTGATAATATTCCCCACTTTGATGAGCGGAAATCACTGTTTCTCACAGCAGGAAATATTGTCATCCAATACCGCTGATTTGCACCGACATGCAGTACTGGTATATTAACTGGGAATAATAGCTTACATTAAAGCCACATGGCGGTTTGCGCTCCAAAATACGAATATTATTCGCTTTTGAATTTTCGAATAGGTCGATAAATATCTTAACTACCGTTCTACGAGCATTAAGCAACGCAAACAAGATGCATTGAAGTAATGAAAAATGCAACTGTGAACAAGGTGTTTGAGTCCCAAACAAAAAACAGCCATTTGCACGATACGGAACAGAAAAGAGCGTTCCGTGGTATTCTATTCCTGATATGGTAGCAATAAAGAGGGCGATTTCGGGCGAAAAATTGAAAACGGCCGGAAAATGGCTATGGCTATGACAAGTGTTTTTCAAACCACATGAAACCGTCATATCAATATTTCGTGTATTTATCGACCTATCGTATCCGTCCCTTCAAATTATGAAGATAAATTTTGGAAGCTCGAATGAGCCATGTCCGCTTAAGGTACCACAAGAATTAAACAAAAGTATGTTAATTTATATTTGAGTTTAAATAAATTTTGTTGTTCTTTTGTATTGTTTTTTTTTAAATATGACATATAAACCCGACCAAAAAATATCAAATAATATAATAATGTCATTGAAAAATTAACAAAATAATGTTTGGTGTCTATCTAAAACATAAAAGCTGCATGGAATAAATGTATAGAAATTTAATATCAAACATAATAGTATCTTTCTTGTAGCACTTCTTGCTCCAAACATATATTGTATACACAGAATCTAAATAAACAGTAACAAAGGTTTTGTAAACATTGGTCTGGAACCCTGAATTCATTTGTAATATCCAATAATTATTAATGAAGGTGACGATATGCTTTATCGTCGATTATCGCCGTTTATGATCGTTTATCGTCGTTTATGATCGTTTATCGTCGTGTATCGTTATTTGTCATCGATTATCGTAATTTATCTTTGTTTATCGTCGTTTATCACAGTTCATCATCGTTTATCGTCGATTATCGTCGTTTATGATAGTTTATGGTCGTTATCTTCGTTTATCGTCGCGTGTCGTTATTTATTGTTGTTAATCATCGTTTGTCGTTGTTTATCATCGTTTATCGTCGATTATTGTCGCTTATTGTCGTGTATCATCGATTATCATCGATTATCGTCCTTTATCGTTATTTATGATCGTTTATCGTCGTTTATCATCATTTATCGTCGTTTATCATCATTTATCGTCGTTTATCGTATAAACCACCGACCACTGGAATGTAATTGACAAAGGGTTAGTTTCACTTCAGCAATTATTTACTCCATTGAACGTATAAACCACCGACCACTGGAATGTAATTGACAAAGGGTTAGTTTCACTTCAGCAATTTATTCCATTGCACGTATAAACCACCAACCACTGGAATGTAATTGCCAAACTTGCCGAATCAGTTTACCTTGCAAGCGTGTGTGTTAATCACCGCATACGCACCATTCGGGATTTGAACCAGCTTCGCCATTACTGGACGGCTTATGTTGGCCTAATGTGCCATGCAACTTACAAACTGCGCCACGCCCCTGAATATCTTTCTTCTTTTCTAGTTTTTCATGGCAATCGATATTTGCTATAGGCCATCTCGGCCGACATTAATATCGAATGGTCCCCAAATGCACTCGGACATCAGTCGGTACTCTGCACCGATCAATCAATGCTGGGATGTTATAGTAACTCTCATATATGTTGTATATATAAACGTCAACAAGATATGATTTGCTTTGATCAATGATAACAATGAAGTTTGGTTCTGAAATGTTTGATATAAACCATCTCGCTGCCACCTGTACAAAAGCAATCTCGCTCAATCAATCACTGCTAAGATATAGACTAGTAGCTGTCTGGTATCTGGTCTGTATAAAAACGCCAGAACATAATCTTATTTTAAAAGATTAGTACGCATTTGCGCTAGTTGCATCGTCTTGAGATACATATAGAAGTAATGATAGCACTACACGTGCACTTAAGATACATGTAGAACCAATGCTAAAACAAAAAATACACATATACTTAAGATATACGTAGAACACTAATTCATAGCACTACACATGTACTTTAGTGCTTTCAATAAATAAATTGGTTGCAATAGAAGAGTTCGCTTCATGTCTGTAACACTTAGTTTTTATGGCTACCAATGTTTGATATCAGCCATCTCATCTCGCCCACCTTGATATCGAATGGACCACAGTGCACTCGTGTGGCATCCAGTGCCTTCACCCATCAATCACTGTTTTGATATTATACTAACTGTCTGGCACCCGTTGTGCATAAAACGCCAATAAGATGTGATCGGCATTGATCAATCACAACAGAGAAATTCGGTTCTAAAATGTATAATATGAACCATCTCGATCCAACCTGTATATAAGCAGCCTGTCCCATCTTAATATCGAATGGACCACATGAACTCGGGCGCCAGTCACTGTCAGGTATATCGTGTGCATGTATAAAAACTCCAACCTAGATTTTATTTTAAAACAAGTGCACGAAATAGCCCTCGTTGTATTGTCTAATTATAGCACTACACATGTTCTTAAGTGCTTTCAAAAATCAATTGGTTGGAATAGAAGAGTGTGCTTATTTCTTAGTTTTCATGGTTATCAATGTTTAATTTCAAACATCTCGCCCCACCTTAATATCGAACGGACCCCAATGCTCCGGGGCTTCAGTCGGTATACTCTTAGTCCATTAATCAGTGTTCTAATATCATAGTAGCTGTCTGGTGTATAAAAACGCCAACAAGATGTGATCGGCCTGGATCAATCAAAATCGCGAAGTTTATTTCTGTCATCTTGAAATTCATAATCGTTATGAATGAGCTATAGGGTAGTCTTTTGCGGAGGAGTGTATTTACTATGTCAAATTTTGTCAGACGTCAATTCCTTGGGAGTCCCGAGTCAATCGACTATATCCGTGTATATCCGTATGCTATGGAACCATTTAATCGACAGAAATTTGCAAGTGCCTGTCAGCTAGAGTTGATATTATTTGATTGCAATTTACACACCACTACTTGTAGATACCATGCAGCAAGATATGTGTTTGCTGTTTTTCATGTCCAAAAATAAAATTTAAGGACTATATATACTCATTTATTATTGGAAAATAGTGGACAATCGTCAATGTAAAGACTATTGAAATAACCATTACTAATACGAGCTTTTTGGCAGAAAACAATGAAGAAAATTAAAAATTTATGACAAAATTAGAAGCCTCCAATTTCAAGTTGACTATTTGTGAGGTAAGCATGTCTTCGGCTGATAATATTTTTTAAAAGAAAATTTAATTTTTCTACAAAGGAATCTGCTGACAATACTACCAGTAAGTCTTCAATTATTATGACTTAAGTTAACCCTTTACCCAACAAACCGGCCAAAACCGGCCAAAACCGGCCAAATAAAGCTTCAACAGCCTAAAATATCTTCGGTCTGTCTCAATAACACCATACAAATATGGATATCATTGGAACCGGCTCCTTGACCACATTGTGATAGTTACAGTTATGCCCTGTGCCAATGCATTCTCTTATATATGCGAGTCGACCATAGGTCGCCTCGCATATATAAGAGAATGCATTGGCCTAAAAAAAAACATTTGTTCTTACATTCTTTAACAATTTTATAATTTTTAATGTGTTAAGCCAATGCATTCTCTTATATATGCGAGGCGACCTATGGTCGACTCGCATATATAAGAGAATGCATTGGCACAGGGCCCTTCTGTTTGGGTAAAGGGTTAAGTTAAGTATAGTAAAATGAAATATTTTACAAATTCATTTCTTTAAGACGTGACTGTTGCTGTCAATAATCTTGTGGTGCCAGCTTTCCAGGGCATGCTACTACTTCTCGTTCTATGATATGAGTATCCATGGTAAATGTGCCGGTATATGGCGATGAGCGCGTAGATGGACATACTATAATTAGATTTCCTCAAGGTACTGACCAGTAAGATGACCATTGTTTAATAAACAACTTCAATTAATGAGACAGATGAGCTCACTGAGGCTGAACGGAAGCAATTATTTGTACGCGATTTGCGAAAACGCTGTGCCAATAGATTCTCTTATATATGCATTGGCCTAACAATGTTTAACTTGACCATGTAAGCCCATGCATTCTCTTATATATGCGAGGCTCACTATGGGAGACTCGGATATATAACAGAATGCACTGGCACAGGATCTTCAATGCTGGGCCAGCGCAGCTCCCGTAATGAAAGGGTTCAATTAAGTAATGTTTGTACGCGGTTTCGTAGTACTGTGATGGGTAACTTTTTATCACATGCCAGGAGCTGAAAGATCTACGTGAACTATATATTCCAAAATATTATTGGGATAATCTGAACCGCAATAAATTCCATGGACTACTTTCTCTTGAAAACATAAGCGTCCTGAAAATCTTTATTTAATTAGCCTTGAAAAAGACTACTTAAGATACTACTAGATATAGATGAAACGTATATATATATTTATATCTATCTACATGTAATGCGACACATTCCTAAATTGGCAATTGTGTTATTACCCAAGGTACGTGTTAATGGATTTTACGTGCTGTGTCTAGTTTTAACCCTTTACCCAACAGAACGGCCCTGTGCCAATGCATTCTCTTATATATGCGAGTCGACCATAGGTCGCCTCGCATATATATAAGAGAATGCATTGGCTTAACACATTAAAAATTATAAAATTGTTAAAGAATGTAAGAAAAAATGGTAAAAAGTGTTAAAAAAAGATATTTTTTTTAGGCCAATGCATTCTCTTATATATATATATATGCGAGGCGACCTATGGTCGACTCGCATATATAAGAGAATGCATTGGCACAGGGCATAACTATAACCATCACAATGTGGTCAATGAGCCGGTTCCAATGATATCCATATTTGTATGGTTTTATTGAGACAGACCCAAGATATTTTAGGCTGTTGAAGCTTTATTTGGCCGGTTTTGGCCGGTTTGTTGGGTAAAGGGTTAATATTACACATGTTTTGCAAATAAACAATCAATCAATAATTCGAGTCGGATTATTGTTATGCTGTCGATACAGTAGGCGATAGCATCCGGTCACAAGAACACGATCTCTTAAAGAACATGCGTTCGCTGTATTGAGTCGATTTTGCCTATGGCGACACTACGCCGCACACCGCTAGCTATATGCTTTGATTGATTGATTGTTTATTTCCAGCCATTTTGACATGGTACAAGGAAAATATATAACATATAATAACATGCATAATGTAGAACATATGTACACATATATACAAGTATCAACCCGCGAACATATTAAATGAATACAGTTTCGATTGCCATCGACGCTTGCTTATATAACCATACCCCAACATATAAAGAATCAATATATACCGTGTAAAAGTAAAATTAATTCACCATCTAACTGCGAATGCTCGAGTAACTTTGTTTTGATTATGGTGCTCGACAATATATCATGGGTCGAGAAATAGGGGACTACTACTTATTCTTAAGCATGCTATATGCTGGGGTATATCATCGTTAGCGTTGCGTGTAATATAAATAGAGTATACTCATGTATAAGAGGCAATTAAGTCATCAAATATCGAATAGGCATAATACAATATGCACTAAGTCTTAACGAGGACTGGTTGATAACTGGTTAGCATGAAAATTGTCAGTTGTGATTCTTAAATATACCATGCCATCTGCCTCAGTTGTCTTCATATCGTTTCATGCCTATGAGTATGAATTTTGCGATATTTTTCAGGTGAATGAGATCAGTAGAGTTCAAAAGTTTATAGAAAGAATCAATGGATCCATTTGCCATTTGCCTTCACTATGGATACGAGATTCCACCCTATACAAAGACACCGATTTGACGAAAGGCGTAACTAATCTACTTCCATACTTGCATTATATGGTTTAAATCCAATATGGAGTTATAAGTTTTCGGTAAAGACAACGACTAGAAAAATATCAATTTCGCCTATTGGGTGGGTGGGCTTCATAGAGGTTTGGGGGCATTCTTTAAAATCGTTCTTTAAAATAACTTCTTCAACAAACAAAAAAAACATCTTTATTTTTTTTCTTCTGTTCTGAATATCACCGTTATTTAACCCTTTACCCAACAGAACGGCCCTGTGCCAATGCATTCTCTTATATATGCGAGTCGACCATAGGTCGCCTCGCATATATAAGAGAATGCATTGGCTTAACATATTAAAAATTATAAAATTGTTAAAGAATGTTTAGGCCAATGCATTCTCTTATATATGCGAGGCGACCTATGGTCGACTCGCATATATAAGAGAATGCATTGGCACAGGGCATAACTGTAACTATCACAATGTGGTCAAGGAGCCGGTTCCAATGATATCCATATTTGTATGGTTCTATTGAGACAGACCGAATATATTTTAGGCTGTTGAAGCTTTATTTGGCCGGTTTTGGCCGGTTTGATAAACGTTTTTTTTTTAATTTTTTTTTCATTTCTGAATATCTCCGTTATTTGGTCAATATAATCATCGTGTTGTATACTCATAAAGTACTAACCGTTCCATACGGACGCGTTCCTCAAAACACTAATATCCAAGACACAAGATGCTCATCGATTCTTAGAAAGACGCGGAGTAAGTCTCGGAGTCTGTATTGAGTCTATTTTGTCTGTGGCGACATCGTACGCCACAGACCGCTAGCCATGCTTGGCCTTCCCGGGGGACAAGAGTTTCCACCCATTATAGAAATTGATCTGACAAATGGCGTAAATGATCTGCCTCTATACTTGAATTATATGATTTAAATCCGATACAGAGTTATAAGTTTTCGAATATGACACGACTAGAAAAAATATATATATTTGTGAAAAAATGACGACAGTTGTACTTGAGGTTGACTTAATATTATCATACCTAAAGATGATACATAACGTATACTAATGTACAGTGCTAACCGACTCGTACCAATGCGACCCTCGTCACACTAATATCCGAGTCACAAGATACTAAGCATCTCTCCGAAATACGCGGGAAATAGTTCCGCCATATTCACTCGGCCGGTCTCTCGTGAAATACTCGCAGGTAACAATGATGACAGCGTGCTCATCTCTTAATGAATTTGCGTTCGCTGCAATGAGTCGATTTTCTCTGTCGCGACTCTACGCGACTCACGGATAGCTATGCTTTGCATTCCCAGGGGACAAGAGATACCACCCTATATATAAATCGATGTGACAAATGGCGCAAATGATCTGCTTCTATGCTGGAATTATATGTTTTAAATCCGATGCGGAGTTATAAGTTTTCCGAAATGAAAATGACTAGAAAAATACAAATAATTGCGAAAAAAAAAGAAGGAAAAAAGACATTTGTTCTTATGATCTTGATGTTGACTTAACATTAACATAACTAAAGATGATACATAACGTATACAAATATACAGTACTAACCGACCCGTACCGATGCGACCCGAGTCACACTAATATCCGAGTCACAAGATACTAATCCTCTCTCCGAAATACGCGGGAAATAGTTCCGCCACATTCACTCGGCCGAGCTCATCTCTTAATGAATTTGCGTTCGCAGCAATGAGTCGATTTTCTCTGTCGCGACACTATGCGACTCACGGATGGCTATGCTTCGCATTCCCAGGGGACAAGAGATTCCACCTTATATATATATATTGAGCTGACGAATGGCGTAAATGATTTGCTTATATACTTGAATTATATGGTTTAAATTCGATATGGAGTTATAAGTTTTCCGATATGACAACGACTAGAACAAAATATATATATATATATTTATGAAAAAAGAAAGACAGACACTTGTTCTTATGACCATGATGTTGACTTAACATTATAATATCTGAAGATGATATATAACACTTACAGTACTAACCGGTTCGTACCGATGCGACCCTCGCAACACTAAATCCAAGTCACACGATAACAATCCTCTCTCCGAAAGTCGCGGGAAATAATTCCGCCACATTCACTCCGCCGGCTTCTCGTGAAATACTGGCAGGTAACAATAATGACCGCGTGTTCATCTCTTAATGAATTTGCGTTCGCTGCAATGAGTCGATTTTGTTTGTGGCGACACTACACCGCTCATCGCTAGCTATGCTTCGCCTGCCCAGGGGACAAGAGATTCCACCCCTGTATAGAAATCGATTTGACGAAAGGCGTAAATGATCGCCCGCATTGGCGCTTGTGAGAATCAAAATCGAAGGGCGCAACAAAGCTGCATAGAACGAGGATAACGCCAATGGACAATGTAACAAAGGGGATTCATTTTCTTTCATGTTGTGTGCAGAAGATTACAAGATTGCTTTCTGATATGGTGCTACCAGTCGATAAATCACCAACGATAACAACAGATATTCCATTGACGACATGAGTTAACGAAAGCGCGAGATAGTTAACCTGATGCTTGGATAACTACATATCCCCCCCCCCCTTCACAACGGCTAGGTGCAGTTTCCACTTACTGAGACTCTCAGTGTTCAAGCCTCAAGTTGCACATAGAAATTATTCTCTTTGTATCAACTAGTTCGGTAGACACATGAAATGCATTACCATAGGGAATATTGATACCCTGTAAAAACTTGGCGAAGTGATAGAAACAGTTGGCTTTTCCTGCATGTAACTGTTGGGTACTGTACACACCTTAAAGAAGCTCTTACTTTTCAAGGATCAAGTTGCACAATGAATTATTTGTTTGGGATAAAATAGCTCGGTAGAAACATTTAATACACCCATATTGGGAATTCGTTTGTTTGGTAACGTCTTATCAATGCGATAAAAACAATCGCATCAGAGGGAAAGGGTCCCCCTTTCCAGTACGTAACTGTTGGGTGTTATTCACACTTAAAGCTACTGTTAATCTTTAAGCATTAAATCGTACATAGCAATTATCTGATTGGCATCAAATACTATGTTAGATGCATGAAAAAAGTGCCTGGCACTGTTATTGCCGATGATCAGATGGACCCAACCATGACATGATATACAAAGAGGTAGTGCGCACCCAACTCTGATATAAAATCCATGGTCGTGACTCACGTAGTTATAATGCTATGATGTTGGTGTGTCCTGCTGAATAACAAGCGCAACATTCCACCAGCCAAAAGGGGTCCTACTAAAACCCGACCGCACCCGACCGCACCCGACCGGACCAGACCGCACCCGACCGGACCGCCCCAGGGGTCCGAGCGAGATGGGGTTTGCACTAACGTGTAGAATGGACCCGAATGTACCAAAGTTCCAATCCCCAAGTCGATAGCTCGAGCGGTCACGGCACTGTTAACCCCTGACTGGCGGCCGTTTCCGCCAGGTACGGGGAATCCAAAAAGGCGCCGACCGCACCTCCCCTGACTGCCTGACCACGGAAATGGACATTATATCATGAAGTGAATACCCATATGCATCCATGGGCGATCGGACAAGTCGCTAGCTGCAGCGGAAGTGAATAAATTAACCCATACGCTGCTGCCGAATTCGCTATAAATGTACGCAAAAACGCCGAAATTAACACCCGCCGACCGGACCGCCCCTAGGGGTCCGAGCGAGATGGGGTTTGCACTAACGTGTAGAATGGACCCGAATGTACCAAAGTTCCAATCCCCAAGTCGATAGCTCGAGCGGTCACGGCACTGTTAACCCCTGACTGGCGGCCGTTTCCGCCAGGTACGGGAAATCCAAAAAGGCGCCGACCGCACCTCCCCTGACTGCCTGACCACGGAAATGGACATTATATCATGAAGTGAATACCCATATGCATCCATGAGCGATCGGACAAGTCGCTAGCTGCAGCGGAAGTGAATAAATTAACCCATACGCTGCTGCCGAATTCGCTATAAATGTACGCAAAAACGCCGAAATTAACACCCGCCGACCGGACCGCCCCTAGGAGACCGAGCGAGATGGGGTTTGCACTAACGTGTAGAATGGACCCGAATGTACCAAAGTTCCAATCCCCAAGTCGATAGCTCGAGCGGTCACGGCACTGTTAACCCCTGACTGGCGGCCGTTTCCGCCAGGTACAGGAAATCCGAAAAGGCGCCGACCGCACCTCCCCTGACTGCCTGACCACGGAAATTTACATTATATCATGAAGTGAATACCCATATGCATACATGGGCGATCGGACAAGTCGCTAGCTGCAGCGGAAGTGAATAAATTAACCCATACGCTGCTGCCGAATTCGCTATAAATGTACGCAAAAACGCCGAAATTAACACCAGCCGACCGGACCGCCCCTAGGGGACCGAGCGAGATGGGGTTTGCACTATCGTGTAGAATGGACCCGATTGTACCAAAGTTCCAATCCACAAGTCGATAGCTCGAGCGGTCACGGCACTGTTAACCCCTGACTGGCGGCCGTTTCCGCCAGGTACGGGGAATCCAAAAAGGCGCCGACCGCACCTCCCCTGACTGCCTGACCACGGAAATGGACATTATATCATGAAGTGAATACCCATATGCATCCATGGGCGATCGGACAAGTCGCTAGCTGCAGCGGAAGTGAATAAATTAACCCATACGCTGCTGCCGAATTCGCTATAAATGTACGCAAAAACGCCGAAATTAACACCCGCCGACCGGACCGCCCCTAGGGGTCCGAGCGAGTTGGGGTTTGCACTAACGTGTAGAATGGACCCGAATGTACCAAAGTTCCAATCCCCAAGTCGATAGCTCGAGCGGTCACGGCACTGTTAACCCCTGACTGGCGGCCGTTTCCGCCAGGTACGGGAAATCCAAAAAGGCGCCGACCGCACCTCCCCTGACTGCCTGACCACGGAAATGGACATTATATCATGAAGTGAATACCCATATGCATCCATGAGCGATCGGACAAGTCGCTAGCTGCAGCGGAAGTGAATAAATTAACCCATACGCTGCTGCCGAATTCGCTATAAATGTACGCAAAAACGCCGAAATTAACACCCGCCGACCGGACCGCCCCTAGGAGACCGAGCGAGATGGGGTTTGCACTAACGTGTAGAATGGACCCGAATGTACCAAAGTTCCAATCCCCAAGTCGATAGCTCGAGCGGTCACGGCACTGTTAACCCCTGACTGGCGGCCGTTTCCGCCAGGTACAGGAAATCCGAAAAGGCGCCGACCGCACCTCCCCTGACTGCCTGACCACGGAAATTTACATTATATCATGAAGTGAATACCCATATGCATACATGGGCGATCGGACAAGTCGCTAGCTGCAGCGGAAGTGAATAAATTAACCCATACGCTGCTGCCGAATTCGCTATAAATGTACGCAAAAACGCCGAAATTAACACCAGCCGACCGGACCGCCCCTAGGGGACCGAGCGAGATGGGGTTTGCACTATCGTGTAGAATGGACCCGATTGTACCAAAGTTCCAATCCCCAAGTCGATAGCTCGAGCGGTCACGGCAATGTTAACCCCTGACTGGCGGCCGTTTCCGCCAGGTACGGGAAATCCAAAAAGGCGCCGATCGCACCTCCCCTGACTGCCTGACCACGGAAATGGACATTATACCATGAAGTGAATACCCATATGCATCCATGGGCGATCGGACAAGTCGCTAGCTGCAGCGGAAGTGAATAAATTAACCCATACGCTGCTGCCGAATTCGCTATAAATGTACGCAAAAACGCCGAAATTAACACCCGCCGACCGGACCGCCCCTAGGGGTCCGAGCGAGATGGGGTTTGCACTAACGTGTAGAATGGACCCGAATGTACCAAAGTTCCAATCCTCAAGTCGATAGCTCGAGCGGTCACGGCACTGTTAACCCCTGACTGGCGGCCGTTTCCGCCAGGTACAGGAAATCCGAAAAGGCGCCGACCGCACCTCCCCTGACTGCCTGACCTCGGAAATTTACATTATATCATGAAGTGAATACCCATATGCATACATGGGCGATCGGACAAGTCGCTAGCTGCAGCGGAAGTGAATAAATTAACCCATACGCTGCTGCCGAATTCGCTATAAATGTACGCAAAAACGCCGAAATTAACACCAGCCGACCGGACCGCCCCTAGGGGGACCGAGCGAGATGGGGTTTGCACTATCGTGTAGAATGGACCCGATTGTACCAAAGTTCCAATCCCCAAGGCGATAGCTCGAGCGGTCACGGCACTGTTAACCCCTGACTGGCGGCCGTTTCCGCCAGGTACGGGAAATCCAAAAAGGCGCCGACCGCACCTCCCCTGACTGCCTGACCACGGAAATGGACATTATATCATGAAGTGAATACCCATATGCATCCATGGGCGATCGGACAAGTCGCTAGCTGCAGCGGAAGTGAATAAATTAACCCATACGCTGCTGCCGAATTCGCTATAAATGTACGCAAAAACGCCGAAATTAACACCCGCCGACCGGACCGCCCCTAGGGGACCGAGCGAGATGGGGTTTGCACTATCGTGTAGAATGGACCCGATTGTACCAAAGTTCCAATCCCCAAGTCGATAGCTCGAGCGGTCACGGCACTGTTAACCCCTGACAGGCGGCCGTTTCCACCAGGTACGGGAAATCCAAAAAGGCATAATGTGTTCAGTGATGAAAACAAAACGCAGTCAGTATATGAAAGAATTTTATTTCGTGATAATGTATCCGATCAAATTACAAAACAAGATAACATACAATCTGAATAACGGTAATATAACACATGTATATATGAGCACAGTAAAATACATATAAGCACAGATGCCAAGTAAGTTCTAAAGACAAATTAGCAAACTTCGACAAACACAACTATATACACCACCATCATCTGACTAACATCTACATGTATATGGGCCTAATACGTGTGAATTGTTCATTCTCGTTGTTTTTTTATGTTTTTTTTGTGTGAAAAAAGTTGCCCATGTTCCATGAATTGTGTGATAGAGTTACTCTGGTTAGAGATGTGATAAATGGTTACACCACATTTCATGCGAAGCAACCAAGTATATTTTGTGAAAACAAATAACCACCACCAGTATTAATAGTTCTTAATGATGGCTATCACTTGCCAAAATTGAATATTAAAATCCCGTTAACTTTGTGAGATATGCTTAAATTGTGTAACTTCACCACTATTTCTGGAGTCTTGGTAATTTTATCACAAAAACGCAACGAGGATGAAAATTCAACTCTACTTTACATGTAGTTTGTGTTTAGTCAGATATTACTTCTTTTATTTCTATACTCTCGGGGTCGTCGTATCATCTCATTAATATGTGACAATAACATAGTGAAAGTACAAATGGAAATACCAATTATTTCGATACAGAAATTGCGCGTGAGAGGTAAACGATCCCCCAATTACCGAACTTCACGAAATATGCGAAAATGAAGATGCGGAGGAAGGATGTTTAGCTCAGTTGCAAAAATATTGATTGATTGATCTCGACCAAACTGTAAGAGACGATATCCGTTTGCTATGCTGGGCTGACCACTGCCATCTTGTACAGATACTGTGAGGAATTCACTCGGAGTTTTTTAATTCATTTGTAAGACTTTTGTCGTTTACATTTAATTTTAGAACTGTCCATGTCAAAGTTGGGCAGGACGAGCCACAGTGAATTGTTACAGGCTGTAGTGACAAAACAGTTTAATAAAAAAAATTGATTTAATTACGAAGATACATAATGGCAGTGGTCAGACCAACGATCGAGAGGATTGAACTCTGCCTTGCAGCTTGCCTTTCGACAGCCATTCAAAATGTCACTAGCATAACATTACGCTAGTGTAATTATCAAATCGCCAAACCTTTCTGGTCAAACTATATAACCTTTTTGAAATTGTATATATCGATCCGAAAATATTTCATTTAATGCATGGCCGCCAGTCAGGGGTTAACAGTGCCGTGACCGCTCGAGCTATCGACTTGGGGATTGGAACTTTGGTACATTCGGGTCCATTCTACACGTTAGTGCAAACCCCATCTCGCTCGGACCCCTAGGGGCGGTCCGGTCGGCGGGTGTTAATTTCGGCGTTTTTGCGTACATTTATAGCGAATTCGGCAGCAGCGTATGGGTTAATTTATTCACTTCCGCTGCAGCTAGCGACTTGTCCGATCGCCCATGGATGCATATGGGTATTCACTTCATGATATAATGTCCATTTCCGTGGTCAGGCAGTCAGGGGAGGTGCGGTCGGCGCCTTTTTGGATTTCCCGTACCTGGCGGAAACGGCCGCCTTTCTCTCTGACGTATATCCTCTCACCCTGCGCGGGCCGGACTCGCCATTACTCAATATATAACCCAGAAAACGTCACTCGTTATGAATACAGATCTCGGAAACAAAACGGTGGTGATTATCTATATATATATATATATATATATATTATGGAGCATTCGAAACGTATATAATACAGACGTAAAGAATACAGATATACATAATACAGACGAGTAGAACCTTTTTTTTTATATATAAGTCTCAGTGGTAGTTGAAACAGTTGGACGACGACGGTTGCTTGGAAACGGAACAGTTCAAGGGCTGGCATACAATAAGCCGGCATGATATGGCTTATTAAATTATAGATTCCAGAACATGTGTTCGTGTGCCGACTCGACTGTGCATCAAAGGCATTTATTCCATAGCTTCGTGAACGGGAAATTGTATTACGATGACTTCCGGTAGAACATAGCTTAGTGAACGGGAAATTGTATTAATATGACTTCCGGTAGAAGAAATGGTGGCCCTCAGCTATGTTGTCGCCACAAAGAGCCTAAAATAAACGACACTGAACAGTCAGCGGTTTATGAGAGGATAGCAGACAATGTCGGTCTTCGACGCTTGGCACCAGACAACTTGTGTACATTCAACAAGAAAATTAATCGACCAATTACTCTCGGAAGCCACGATGTCAAGCGTTTAATGTATGGAAGTCATTGTTTGGCGGACAAAACATTACGGAGCTTCTCCAAAACGCCATTGGATAGCCCTCGTTTCTACCTTGAATATTGGCATTATATAACGAGTGTGTGAATATATTTGTATGAATATAAATGAAATGCCTACGCAGACAATTTCCATTGACCAAACAGCTAGACTATATAGCTAATAACGACCCCGCTCGGCGCGCTAGTATAGTATAGGTAACAGGCGGGCGTACGTACTTGTGACGTCACACGTAATTTACAGCATACCGTGTAGGTGAAATATTTACCGCCCCAACTTTTTCGTGAAAAAATCACGTGACTGGTTGCACAAAATATACATATTAGATCAGTTTCATTTGTTAGCTAAATGAAGGCAGCTACGGTGTCATGACGTCAAAACGTCATTTGTCTCTGCGGGCCAGAATCCAGACATGACTGAACGTGACATGTCGTCTTCGCTTAATCACAATATAGAGGCTTTTATTATCAAAGGCTGATAGGCTATATTAAGGCTATATTAAGGCATATACAATTATCGAAGTCCACTGGCATCCAAAACGATCTACATTATTAATCAAGCAATCGCGTCGCTGACATGCGTATAGGCCTAATATATATAGTTCTACGACTATTTGCACGATCATTCGCATTGTCCGTCTTCTTACTATTATGCCGGTGCCGTTCTATATATGCCTTGCATATTATCATATTATATGTACATGTACATATGTATACATCACACAAAAAAGGACAATTTTATTTATAATATACAAATGAAAAGTATACAAATACAAATATATACAATAGAATATACATGTATATTGTTAGGGATGATATAGTCATAACTAACTGTCTTCATATCATGTGGTAACTGGTGACATATTGAATATATTCTGAATATGTTTTGCCTCGTTGTTTTATGGTCGTTCCAGACATTTTATCCCTTTATACAATGTATTATCCCAGTCAGTTAAGACGTGTACATCGGAATGATTTATTATTGATTTCCAGGGATGTACAGGTAATATGAGCAGACGACAGATACATTAAAGAACACACTGGAACCTATTTATTGAGGTAAATGTTTAGATAATAACAAACGACCTATAATCTTAACATGGCCTATATGATAACTATTCGCCAATGATGCTTTAGTATATAAAGTGTTAATGCATATTGGAAAACAGGTAAAGTAATGCCCTAAATAATCGACTCCTTAATCACAGCAGAATTATGGGTAATTTTTCAGGATTTAGTCGGAAATATGGCTTGTTGCCATTCATCGGAAAGCTCTCACTGAGAGCATTCCGGTGAATGGCAACAAGCCATATTTGCGACTAAATCCTGAAAAATAATCCATAATTCTGCTGTGGTTAAGGAGTCGATTATTTAGGGCACTACTGTAACCTCCCTCCGAATATCAACTCAGCAAGTGTCCCACAATTGCGCATACACTCTCAATGAACTACAACCATTCATACATGTACATACACATTTCCAGCCAACTACTAAATACTGACCAAGTTGTCGGTAAAGTACAATAAGGAACATATCGAAAATTGATCTTCTCGGCTGTTTCGGCTCGACAATTTCTGAACCTATACGACCATGATGGTCGCATCAGAATCGTGCTGCGTCATGCCTACCACCACCCGGGGCCACCCCCACCCAATCATAATATACATGTAGACAGATATTTTCCCACAGGATGCAAGTAGGATTTCACTGCGTATCAGTCCTACTTATCTTACACCGGATTGAATTTTGACTGTGTATTAAACTTTCGCTATATCCCACATCTCATATATATTTTGAAGACCTCTGTCTGTCTGTATGTCCTTCATATAATCGAAAACGGCTGCACAGATCGAGACCAAATTTCGTATATAAGTGTAAAAACCCACGGGGATCGTCGACGTCGCATTTTGGACAAGCTCTGAGGACCGATTCTCCACTCCCAATCATCAAAATCGCCGCAAACGCCACTTCGGGGGTTAAGGTATCAACGATGTTTATATTGACCATATTTTTCATCGGGTCAGTCTTTGAGGGACGGGTACCATGAATTAATTCATGAAACACAAAAAATGCGTGTTGTGCTGTCTTTCATAGGAAGGGAAGGGGGGATTTCATCGGGTCAGTTTTTCCGCCCGACGTCGTTGTCGTATTGGCGAGCCCGTGCGACGCCCGTGCAGCCCATGCGCAGACGAGATCTCGGAAACGGGTGGAGCTATCGACTTTAAATTGGCTATGTGAATGTATCTTGCCCAGGAAACGAATTTTATCGGGTCGCCGAGCCCGTGCGACGCCAGCTTCGCGCATGCGCAGACCAGATCTCAGAAACGGGTGGAGCATTTTTTTTGAATAGCCCGGACAACGTCGGGCTCATCGGCTCGTCTCATATATTGTTTGAAGACCTCTGTCTGTCTGTATGTCCTTTATAGAATCGAAAACGGGTTGACCGATCGAGAAAAAAATTCGTATATAAGTGTAAAAACCCACGGGGATCGTCGACGTCGCGTTTTGGACAAGCTCTGAGCACCGATTCTCCACTCCCAATCATCAAAATCACCGCAAACGCCACCTCGTGGGGTTAAGGCATCAACGATCTTTATATTGACCATATTCGGAGGTGTTAAGGATTAACGCTCTTTATTACAATCGAAGCTGCTAAACGGCTACCCAAGCGTAAAATACGGATGCAAAACGAAACGCGGAATGCAATTATCTCGATTAAATAGGCAGAATGGGTTGTTGTGTCATATATGTCCTAGGAACTACCGATCCGACTCAAATTTGGTATGTAGGCTTACTTTGACCCCGGGAACAATATGGGCGGGTCCAATTTCAGGTGCGGCCGCGTCCATGACCCTTGGTCTTGACATTGACCTCGCTCATATACGCTCATATACGCATGTTTCTGGACCGATCGAACAATAATTTGTCCAGACGCTGTATATTCTGCCCAGACGGAGGTGATCACAAAGAAATCCCTAAATAGCCCAGCCGAAGTCGGGCACATCAGTTATATTTTGGGACTTCTGCCTGTATGTGTGTGTGTTAGCTATGGTCTGGAAAACTGCTCGACAGATTTTGACGAAATTTGATACCTAAGGGTATTTATTTCCGGGGATTGTTTTGGACGGGTCAAACGTAATCACGACCTAACATTGACCTTCAAAAGGGTCAATTCAAGGTCAAATCTGGTAAAATCAGACGGATGCCGACGGGTACTTTTGTCGGGTACTTTTGTCCGGGCATTGTTTTGGACGGGTCAAATCGTTACCCCACCTGACCTTGACCTTCAAAATGGACAATTCAAGGTCAAATCGCGCAATTCGCCGAAAAGCAGAGGGGAAACAGCCCGGACGAAGTCTGGTCCACCTGCTAGTGTGTATTATTTTTCAATAAACTATGTGCATCGTGACATTTCACCTCGTGACGTTGGTATCTTTGCGCCGTATAAAAAAAATCGACTCGAATTGGGTGAAAGTTTCGAGTGGTTTGCATGAAATAACAAATTGATATCAGTGAAATTTCATAGCTACACCACATAAAACATGATTAAAAGTATATTAGCAATATATCTTCCATTTTTGTGGGTGGTTTTAGACGGCTTTCTCTGCTGAAAATTTGACACTATTTTCGTGTGCTGTGGTTAATTGATATATTGTGGGTTATAAACTATAATTGATGTGCAAGTCTTTGCTCTTATGTGTGAATATTGACATCTGACTGAGAAAACTTTACAGTTCTGATTTCTGAAGATGGATAATTATCAAATCAAGAACTATATTTTGTTTATTGGTGACAAATCATCGTCAATGTTCCATATATTCTTTAACTATAACAGCGTATTCATGCATTACGGGAATTACGCTTTGATATGGCAAACAATGTAGGTTGGTTTGTTTCAAAACTGACATACAATTGCCCACAAATGCTGATGGCGGTCGGAATAAGATGCATACAACACTCACATATTGTGTTTTGAGAGAGCCGCGCGAAAATTCATACTTGTAACTAATTGAAATAACACACATCTGAAAACACACTATGCTATCGTATACTTATTAGATGAGTTTCTAAATATCTTATGGCTGTCTGATAGCAGAGAGGTTCCGCTATTATAGCTTGTAACTCGTAACTTGACAGTAGCTCAAATACCACAATCAGATCTGAATAATAAAGCAATCCTGAAGTAGTTGGATGCATACATTGTCATCTGAGCGCTTTCCACAACGTCTAAATGTAGAGTTATTACTTGCGCCAGTCCATGCTGGACGCAAGTAATGTTTTCGGTCCGGATCTTTGTCTGTCCTTCCGGGAATATGTTATATCATACCGGAAGTACAAAATGTAAAGACTGAACATGCGCTAATATGAAATGGTTGCATCGATTGTAATTTAAATCCACATATATATTTAATTTGCATTGTTATCTGGTTTTTATTTTTGGTAATAAATCGTTCATAAATGAACAATATTGAAAAACTTCAAAAAATTCAAAAACTTCAAAAACTTCAAAAATTTCAAAAACTTCAAAAATTTCAAAAATTTCAAAAACTTCACAAATTTCAAAAAACTTAGTAATTTTTATAGGCGCCAAATTACCATCCAAGACGTATACCCTTATAAACTGCGGGTCAGTCCTAGTAACGCGCACGTCAACGCGTTTGAATTTTTTTAAGTTTTCAATGCGAATGTCACTTTAACATTATCCCACAGTGAGTGCCTAGTGTCACTTTAACATTCATCCATAGTGAGTGCCTTGTGTCACTTTAACAATCATCCCCCGTGAGAGCCTATTGTCCCTTTAATATTCAAATACTGAGTGCATTTTGTCCCTTTAATATTCATGGCGGAAGCTGCCCATCGTTCATCGAGGTCATCACTGATATACATGTAGATAATACATCGTTCACATGGAGAGACTTCGTTCAGCGAGCGCAGTGTGTCACTTTAACATTCAAGACTGAAGCTATCCACATCAAGGTCCTCACGTAATATACATGTAGATAATACACCATGCATCGGAGTGGCCTAAATCTGATAGTTGGTTAACAGGTAAAAAACACTACCAATATGAATCACCTGTAATTAGATCGGATAGAGTTATCGTTCCTAATATGCAGCCAACTGGGGTCCATATCATCATAACAGGGATATTATGTCCGTACACACAACTATTTCAGCGATGGATGAACAGAGATTTGATATCTAGATTTTTGTTATCGATCTCTCAAACGAGGGGCCAGCACCCGTGGTTCAAACTGTTGTTGGCAAGACACCACACAACATGCCAAATGTGTGATGGGCGCAAGTATAGGCAGCTCCAGTGAGTGCATTCTAGTTTCAAGATATATTCACAATAAAACATGAAACTTATCTATGACTTGTGTTGTTTATCATAAATAGGGAACATCTGTTTGTAAATATTTCACGACTGTGGCGCGGGTATTTACATTTGCACCAGAACTTCGAGATCCGTGTCCACTAGCGGAATGCCATTTACACCATCACAGACTCAAGAGTCGTATAATCAATCGTGAGTCTGCACACGATGAGCTACTGTAAGCATCTTTGGGCGATTCCATCGACAGTTTGTAAGTTTGAGTGTTTGAGCTTGTCACTTAATAAAAACCCAACAGTCACTATATGACTGCCTGGAACTAACGTAATCGGTTATAGATATGCGAATTAACTTATAACTGATCATTTATTCACGAGTAGAACGGATCCAGGGATCAGCATACACGACATTTAGCTTATTTTTTGTGACCGTAAGCACTTGTATTGTGAACTAGCATTGACGTACTCAGAAACATTATCGCCGGGGTGGGACTAAGGTTACAACGTTTAGAGATGTTTGCAGTTTTGGACCAAGAAACAGTCTATTTAAGAACTATTATGTACTCGTTCTGTCTGGTGCGTAAAACTAATCAGTTAGTATCCAGGCGCTATGTTAATTGGAGGAATGTAGCATTCTACTAACATTGCGAAAATCTTAAGCAAATCGACAGTACCACTCAATAGAAAACGTCGTCTGAACTACGCTCAATTGTAAATATTTACTACTCGATCCGGGACGCATTTATCGGCGATAAACTAACGAAAACGATTTCGTCGTCGAGAGGCACTGCATTTAATTAATATATAAGAATGACTGTGCTTGTTGTCCATTTGGATATAATATTTGTCAAAATTACTACTTTGAACAAGATTATTCTCCATTTATATTTGACCACCATACCGAAGTGTTTCATATCACTTTAACAAGTCATTGAATGCGTTCGAAAAAATAAACATACATGATAATCGCAGAAACAATAGCAGACGACAGCTAGATAGCAACTATATCAACTTGGAGACAACCATGTGTTATTAAAGGTACTCAATCCGATTCGATTGTCCCCATATCATCATATTCAAACAACAAAAACAACAACATTTTTTGAAATGCCGCTTCAGTTATCAGAATCGATTAATTGCCCAAACATAATGCTTACCACAATCAACTATAGTATAAAATTGTCCAAAACCTGTTATGTATCAACATTTTGTTCAACGAAATTGTGTCGGTTTGTCAAATATCTGATACAGAAAAGCCACTTGATTTTAGAGTTATCCATCTTTATCCGCAATTTGGTCAAATAAATTCTTCTCATTGACAGTCTACTGGGCCACTTGAAATTAAAATAATAAATTTCAAACATCGATATCTGATCACTCTGAGCTTTGATGGGTGGTTTCCTCAACTCGAATCAAATATGTTTTACCCCCGAAGCCAAGGAAACAGTAATTTGCGAGCATTAATTCGGATTGAGTACCTTTAAAATGTGATTTACTTCCATGACGTGGAAATTTCGACAGATGTTGTCGTATTTCGCACAATAGACTGGTCACTGCTCCAATAGAACCAGCCGCCCGATTTGTGGTAACCTGACACTTTCTGCGACAGTATCTCCGCTATTATACATGTAGTACAAGTCAGCATTCTGTCCGGGGTTACACAATGGTGGACAGTCCGTAAAGCTGGTTAGAACTATACCCCAGGGACCAGTTCACGAAAGAGGACATTTGGCGATTATTTAAAGAGCCGGCGCATTGGTCCAATGGGTATGTCATGTCTCGAGTGGTATGACTGATTGCGTCTCGTGGTGACGTGACAGGATTTTTCAAGATACGATCGTAGACATAACGAGCTAGATTAAGACAGAGTGTACGACGTCTGTGGCATATAGGCATGTGAGATGTCCATCCCGCGTCAGTCCGGCAACTCAGTCTCAATTTTTGCGACATTATACTTCGTCTAATTGACATTTGTAGAAGAGAATGCGACCCACAACAGTTCCCTGATATCAATTACACAAAGCTGTTCATTCTCGCTAGATTTACCAGCGCTTTGAGAATTCCAGGTTGGGTGTTTAATGTGCTTTAATTCAGTCACGTGTCTGGTGGTATGCTTCGGGTGTTAAAAATATTCTTGATTTAAAAATGCGCAATTCGAGTTGTAAGTGATGAATACACACAGGAATCACTCCAAACCTCTATTTGAACATAAAAATATGCTGAACATTTGTGATTGAAACAAAGTCAATTTATGGTATTTGTGAAAAGTCGCCCATTCTCGGTAGATTTAGCGGCGCTTCGTGCTTTCCCGATTGGGCTGTCTGTTGTGACGGAACAATGTTTTATGGACTTTGTCGCTTCATTACGACTTTCAATTAAAGGGTTCCAGAACTTATTGAGTCATGTGAATTTTACTACTGTGACCCGTCGTTTATTTAGATAGTAAAAGTCAATAGGTGCGCATGTAATTCTAACAATTTACAGGTCGGATGCGTCGCTAGAGGATCACCATGTTTTCAAAATATTATTTGCATCCCCCTTGGGTTGAAATTTTCCAACAGGTACCTCAAACTTTCCAACTTTTGGAAATTTTCAATCTGACACCCCCTCCCCCCAAAGGTTGGAAACTATCCAACTGATAGCCATTTCATACCATAATTGTTTACCAAACATAGAAAAATAAGCTGCTTTTGGTCTTAAAATAACATATTCCCCACCAATTACTTGTTGGAAAATCAAACGTGAGAACAAATTAAAGACATATTATGTACTTGTTCTAGTGCGTAAAACTGATCAGTTAGTATCCAGGCGCTATGTCAATTGGAGGAATGTAGCATTCTACTAACATTGCCGAAACTCTGAAGCAAATCGACCGTACCACTCCATAATATATAAGAATGGTGGTGTTTGTTGTCCATTTGGATATAATATTTGTATCACCATACCGGGCTGTTTCATATAACTTTAAACGTATAACACGGTGTAAAATTTCCAATTAATATTGTGTCCGGAATGAAATTTCCAACTATTGACAGTTCTTACCAAAGTGAAACACCCTGTCGCCACGTCTCTGTCTGCTGGTAAGTTTCGGATGTTAAATATATATTCTTGCTTTATTCGAGTTGAATGTGATGAAAACAAACATGAATCATACCAGACCTCTATTTGAAAAATAAAATATTCTGAACATTTGTGAATTATGCATAAGGTCTTTGTGGATGATTGCTATTACAACCGTATTCCCAAATCCAGTACTGATATCAATTATACAAAGCGGCCCACTGGCGGTAGATCTATCATCGCTTCATGTTTTCTAGGTCTGGCTGTCTGTGGTAACGGAACGACGTTCAATTAAAGGATCAAAGAACCCTGGATGGTTAAGTACATGTACCTAAGCAACCAAGGCTGCAAATAGTGTGTCTGTCATTTGCAGAATGATGTCAACAGAGGGCTAGCGTCACCAAGTTCACCATCCGGGGACCTCATTCTGCTTAGGCATCAACTGGTATGGGAGATATACGATCTTTATTGAAGTTCCCAAGTTGAGATTGGTGATGTTCACACATTAGTCACCTTGATTATGCTTTTGCAAATTAGGGGCTATAGAAATTGAAGAGACGGGGAAAAAGTAACTAAAAACAATGTTAATTTGAGACTATACACACTTCCCAGAAGATGAGGCCCAATCAGAATGGGGTCCACATGGGCCGCTGTGCAGATAACATCACTAAACTCACCCTCTGTGGACTTCATTCTACAAATAGCAGACATACTATTCCCAAGCTTGTAAGCATCGACAGAGTAGGGACACGTAATATACTGTGGTTAGTACTAGTGCCGTTTGTTGCTTAGATATGTGGATGGTCGTCCTGCGTATTGCAATTGAGCGATGGTTCATCGACTTTGTCACTTCATTAGGACTTTCAATTAACCATTTCTATACTTTAAAATGGATTGTCTCACTCACTTATACACGTATCCATTGGAATGTTTGTTATTCATCCGGAGTGATTTTCCAGAAAATACAAAAAAGACAGATACAAAAGAAGTGGTATATTAAGCGCGCTATTTTCGCGACCAATATCGCAATAATATTGCAAGTGGAAACGCTTATAAGCGCGTCGCTTTCGATATTAGTGCAATATTTTGCGCTTAATATCCAAATATTTCGCGCTGAATATTGCGATATCGCGCGCTTAATATTGCGACATCTTGCGCTCACAGTTGTGACATTTAAAGCAAATTATTGCTTCTTCTATATTGTTTGGCATGAATAGAGACAATGTTGTAGATTTGTATATAATTATAGTTGTAAATGCTATATGTACACTCTATGTGCACTATACACTGCAAAAAATTTGAAGATATATAAACGTGTCACGTGTTTTATTAAAATTGGTAGTGTTTATAAATATACGGATCATGTGTTTATTTGTAACATATGAAATCGCAAGTGTTTATAATAAAACACTCGACATGTTTTAAACAGTTGCATTACTATCTTCGACAGTGCAGCACTGTAATTTAAAATCTGAATACAATTGTCCAATGTAATAATTCAACTACAAATTAACTTTAAAATAAATATATGTGGTAATAAATGTTCTTAAACAAATATTTATGGCTAATTGCACTTGTTGCGTATGGTATAAAACGCCAGCGTTTATATATTGATGTATGTCTTAAACACCACCGTTTGTGACCACGCCAGAGCGACTTCCCGACATGTATCATTCTGTGATTTGTCTATCAATAGTCTGCTGGGTGTAATACAATACCATTGATATGGTAGAATTCGGTGACTTTTGGATGGAATAACATATGTGCTAAGTTACCACGCATGGAAAGCCAGTTAAGTTTGGCTTCATTTAAATCACACTCTGCATTGTGTATGTTTACTGTATCTATTGTCTGTGATGTCTATAACTCAATGTTCAATCAATTCTTCATAGAATAACAGTCTTCTTTGGATTTTGTGGTATCGTGAAATTGAGGTAAGTTTATATCTATGGTATTAGCAAGAAGTAATGCAGATATAATCGATCTATATCGAAATGAAAAGGACTATGATATAGTGTATATGTGCATGTCATCTGAAATGGATAGGGTGACACTATCTAAATCTCAAACTCTCTAAGTTACACGTGTATCTTTTTGAGTTGCAAGAATATAGAATCCGTTTTGGGGGCTAGTCTCACCAGTGGTAAAACAAAATTTAAAGCGGCACATAAGTTTCAAACCCTTTATTCTAAAATCAGTATGTATCTGTCTTGCACGTACGGGTTGGTGAATGTCCAAGCTCGCGATTGCATGATTTAAGTGACTTTGGTGAGCGATTTTGATTTGCGTCTCTTACAATGATGAAAATTGCCCGTGTATTAATCAATTCAATGGTCCCTGCATTAGTTTTTCAATATTACAAAGTTCGCTGTCAACACAAGTCAGAATATCAACAAGTATCCGTATTAAACGGTTTATAATATGACCGCTATATATACGAATGATTTAAGTTGCTGTTTGCTTTTCAGATATTTTCACTAAAGTTTAATTAATTAATTTTAAATCTTCATTGTTTCAGGATTCTGAATGACCAGGCAATATTACAGGAGACGGGAAAGTTAAGGAACTATATATGCAGAGTATTTATCTAATATACATATAACACTATTTGGTCTGTATGCAATGTTGTCGCGCTCAATATTGCGACAATGCGCGCTTAATATCGTAATACTGTGCGCTCAATATCGCAATGATAAGCGCGACAGATTTTTGGTATTGCGCTATAATCGCGCCTTTTTCGAAATTAAGCGCGCTCAATATCGCAATAAAGGCGCGCCTCAATGTACCACTTCTTCTGACTGGTACTGTACCGGGAATACGAGTTCAGAACGAGTCCTGTTTATTCGAGGGAAATTATCAGATAATAAAATTAACGAGAGGCCGATCACGATCGACAGATGTTAACCCATCCCTTGGCGATAGTAAATTACTATGATCGGAATCACAAATGAGAGTTTTGATGTTCAATTATAGAGTATACTGTTATGTACTATTATAGACAAATATACATAACACAAATTATTGGAATTTATGGGTCACTCGCATTTATATAAGAGAATGCATTGATACAGGATATGTAATGCTACACCACCACAGCCTTGGGTTAAATGTCAGAAAGGTGACCTGGACATGGAATACTTGGGTTCAGAGAGTCCAATTTAAGTTTACAATGATAATGTATCAAATTCTACCAACAACAGCCATCAAGATAAGACACCTCACTGCCGACCCATTAATATCAATTATATAGCAGCTGTCAACAAATCACAGGCATTGTTTATGTTGAAGGCTGGCATCTCTGTTAAACCAATAACATTTATAATGACCTCAGACCATCTTTAGAGCGATATACTCAGCTGTGCAATGCAGCACAGATGTTCTAGTCTCCTGTTAATATCATGTGATGTGTATTGTTAAAACTTTTTATAAAATTAGATACCATAGCTTTCTGTATCTGCACATTGGCATAAGAGGCATCAGAAAATAATATAGCCTTATCAATAGCTAAGTAGACCAAAGGCATGGGATGATATTGTTAATTGGGTTTAATGTCGCTCCGAAGAAATTTACCAGTCCATAACACAAGATTTTGGACCGATTTAAACCAAATTTGGTGTGGTGACTCGGGGTACCCTTGGCAGAGTTATAATGGTGTTAGTTTTTCAAATTTTGCTGATTTTAAAAAATAAAACAAAAAAATTATTATTTAAACAAAAATATTTTATTATATATACTTTTTTTTATTTATTTATTTAGTTATTTATTTATTTTTTTAAGAGTGAATATTTTTTCGAAACAGGGCCATAACTCAGTTTAAAATAGTCGGATCAAACCCATATTCGAACTCGATCTGTGCTGAGAAATTCATATACAAAATTTGGTTCCGATCAGATAGAAAATATTTGAGTTATCGCACCATACGTAAAGTGTTTACGGACAGACAGACGGACGGACGGACGGACGGACGGACGAACGACGAGTGGTCAATCCGGACATCGACATTATGTTTACCATACTATGGTATGGGTAAACATAAAAACGATATGGTCGTATGTTGAACTTATTATCTGAACATTTCCTAAGGGTACTGCTCGGCAGTGAGTTTTAGTTTTGAACATGCAGGTTAAAGGTACTCAGAACTAGAGGGCTTTAAGGAGATCAATATTTACATACTCTGTATTTAGTACTAAGTTAATTGTTTAGTAGAGTATGGACATATACACTGTAGTTAGTAATAATGTAATTAGTTGGTAGAGTAGGGACATATATAATACACTCTATTGTACTGTAATGTAATGTAATTATTTGCTCGGATGGGTTGAATGTCATTTCAGCCACTATGCTTTGTCAACACATTTTCACTGAGTTATTTTGGCGGAGGAATAGCCGCGAATTTCTGCCATTGAAATATACTTAAAAGTCTAAATTGTGCTTTAAATCAAAGTCACTTGATTTAGGGGATCCCTACCTGGTGGTGTGCTTAAAACCATTTTACTTCAAAAATGAGCAATTCCAGTTAAATGTGATAAATACATACAGGAATCACACCGAAAAAATAAAATATGCTGAAAATATGATATTACCTTCGACAGAGATTGCAAGCTGCAAAACAGAGTTCAGTCCCCTCGTTATAGGCTATGCCTGACCGCTGCCGGCATGTGTATTTTCTTAATTAAAACTTTTTTATTGAAGTGTTTTGTCAGTTGCAACTCCGCTGACTCAACGTTTTTGTTTAAATAGACTGGTGTCTAACACTGGCTGCCTGCTGTGGGCGCGATGGTCATGTGCCGTGGTTAGGTGATGACATGCATGTGTATGCGGAATAGTAAATCCGAATAAAATATTACAGCCTGGTATCTTGTTAAGTTGATTGAGTTTTGACAAACTCCATGCAGGGATTACCTCCCTTGATGACTCGGTAAGACCGCTGCTACCGGCGACATTTCACACACATTTGGTGGACTTCCGCGATATTAAAATATTTACTAAGCGAACAGAGCAACATGCTGCCCGTGTTAAGCACACACAATATCGAAACAAAAATTTATATATTTTGGACTTTATGTTTGAAAATTCCCACTAAAACCGAAGAACTATATTTCGAAACGGTGTGATTCGGTTCTCCGATTATTTTATCAACACAAATGTATAAACGCACGTATACGACATTGTCACAACTCGAACGGCAAGTCAAACAGTTCTAATTTGGTGCAATTTTGACGAGTAGCTTGCGAAAATCGTCAACAAAATTACCACTCTGAATTTCCATTCTGTCATTATGTTTTGATGTGGGAATTGTTCTCAAAGCACAGAAAATTTGACTTTGGAGCGATCGGGTTTTCACCATTTTTGCTGGAAAATCCCATGCTAAATATAGAAACACGGACTAGTACCCAGCCGGTTACAGAGTCAAAAATGAAGCATGACTGGTGCGCTCTGGTAGAGATTGGAGTTTTGATTGAAATGTTATACAGAATTTGAGTTTGAACTTTGAAGTTGCTAATGGCGAGGTCAACATTGGATCGCACAGTTACATTATCTAATTATCCACCGATGTCACTGGCTGCCACATATCACAGGGGCTTGTAACGCGCTCCCTTCCTCTTTGCATTGCCCTTATACACTGTCCCTACCTACGCGCCTGCTTTACGTTATGATACATGTATGTATACAAGACACTCGATCTGCTGTATAATATACCATAACGTCAAGCAGGCGCGCATATATATAGAGACGGCGCATAATTATAGTGTAGGGGGGCATATAGCGGAGCGCGTTACAAGCCCTTGTGCCACAGTGTATGGAGAAGAAATTTCGGCCCAATATGTGTATGTAAAGTCTGACAGATTGGGAACATTGATATCGAGTGTTTCAGCCTACATTGAGCTATAGTTATGGGTGACGCGGAAAATCTCCGTCTATACAATTGTGATAAATCGGTAGGAGATCGAATAAACCGCGCAGTGACCGCGCTGGAGCGCGCTCAGTGACGAGGTCGCTTACGGACATTCATGTAGTAAATTGAAATCTATCTTAGCTAAATATGTTTGTGATTGCCTATAATTGATACTTTGCCGCCGTCATTTGAAGCCTGTCATCGATTATGCGTGTATATCTGTTGTAGCAATTCAGCTGTAGGCTATAGATTGTGTTGTATACGATAGCTATCAGCACAAGGTTTTCTAACAGGGATGCTGTTAGATCATCTCTCCTTTGCTCACAAAGTTAGTTAAATCGTGCACTTTTGAATTATGGCCTTCACCTACTGTTAGATATATTAATAAGGAAAACATATTAACTAAGAGATATATTATAAATTAAATTAAAGTCCGTCTTGTTAATGCCTACTGGTTGTAAGGTGCGCGGAGAGTGAAGATACGCGCTCTCTCTCTCTCTCTCTCTCTCTCTCTCTCTCTCTCTCTCTCTCTCTCTCTCTCTCTCTCTCTCTCTCTCTCTCTCTCTCTTCTCTCTCTCTCTATCTCTCTATCTCTCTCTCTCTCTTTCCCCCTCCATCTCTCTCCCATCTCTCTCTCTCTTTATTTACATTTATTTAATCAAGGTATTGACTATATGTTCGAAATAAATAAAATTAAAAGGTAATCCGGAGAAAATGTGTTGATCACGTTTCATTGCCATACAAACCTTAAAAATTTAAATTGAGGGATAAAATAATGCTATATAATTTCAAAATCAAATTTCCAAAGGTAAACCGGAGCAAAACGTGTTTTATTGACAATGCATAAGTAAGGTCCACAAGCAGTGCATTAAATCAAGATTCTGTAAAACCGGTTGGTCATGGTCATACACCTTCAAAATTTTAATTGAGAGATACAAAAAGCGGTTTTACTTTCATATTAAATTTATATATATGTTCGACATCAAACTCCAAAAAGTGAATTTGGTTTAATGATATTTTATTCAATTCAAACCACGACATGTATAAGACAATAACATATATAGTATTGTGTTCCATGTGTAGAATGAGGAAAACGGATAATAATATACCATTCCAATGTGCACTTTTATAACTGAGTAGTACAATCCATTTTTAGTATAGAAGGTGTTAATATCACAAGAAACGTCATCGTGGCACGCTCAGTCGTTGGTGACACCGAATTTTTTGTTCAGAATAGCGGCCTAATGATGCACCAATTTCTGTGATGAAGTATAACTACGCGCACGGTTCAAATGACACCGTTTCGCGTCAAAATTGCTGGACAAATCGGCGGGATTAGAAAAAATAATGTTAGTGATTTTCATTGAATTAGAATTCACGTTGCGGAGGGAAACTTCCGGTTGAATTATAATTGGTTGTAACCACGATAACTCTAGGAGTCAGCCGACGTCACTGACATGCGCGATCAATCACAAGTCACGGCAACGGTGTTTGTCCAGAATAATTCCAAGGTCTAACCCTTTATTTAAAGATCGTCCGTCCAATTTGACACCGAGCTAATACAAATTTCATAAGGCAATTTTGGGCTAACCAGGAAATTAAAAACGGATAATTGTTTCATTCTGCATGAATCATTCCGTACAGAACTCATGACGAGTGGTTGTTATAATGGACCGTGTTTACAGAATTCATCACGAGTGGTTGTTATAATGGACCATGTTTATGCCAAATGTGCGTCGTCATTAAAGATGTAATGTCCGATTTCTTTTCTATGCCAGAAAATTACAAAATAGAAGCAGGGACGTTGTGACAGGGGGTTTGGGTGTCTCACTATAAGTCGAAATTGTCCTCGTAATTTGATTTTCAAAAAATGTATTAGTGGATAATTTGTTGTTTTTAGACCAACATTTTCATATTGTTCTACTTTAGGTCAAAATTTTGGACTGAAATGGCCATCCGTTCGTAATTATAATGAAAATGAATGTATGACTAGGGTCATAAATTCATTTCAATATAATTATCATGTTGTTTGCGTCGTTCATAGATCATACGAATGTATTTACACAAATCCATGGCTCAAATTCATTCATTTGTTGCATATATTCTGTTGAATATAAAAGGAGATGGTCACATAAATGGCCGGATTTAGTGTACAGCACCCTTTAATCTTCCAAAGTTTAGAATATATTTCAATATTATCTTGTCTGGTTGAGAGTTGTAATTAAACACCGGGATGTTCTCAACTTTATATAGTGTATATACGTTTTCTTTTTTTCCACATATATACACGTTTTGCTGAGAATAAAGCATTACGTACTCACTGGACCCATTATTTAATGTACTGCACTATGACGCCCTATAGAGTATTGTGCAAGCCAAGGATTTAGTTGTACCCAGGTGGTCATGAGTTCCTATTTTTAACAAATCCGCCCATTGCCTCCCTGCTGCGAAACCCATATACAGATATAGTTCAGTGGTATTTAATCTATATTCTCCAATAATCACAGCAGGTACAGAACATTTTTAAACTTGGACAGAACCGCCGCTCCATATTGAAAGATGAAAAACCAAGATTATACAATGGGATTTAATCCGCGTTATCCAATATTCACAACAGGTATGAACAATTTCAATACTTCGAACCGAACCCCCGCACCATATTACAAGATGTAAAACAAAGATTATCACCATGCACGTGGCGTGATTACATATTAATACGCAGTGCTAATAACTGAATATAAAATGTAGTAACCCAGCAGGATGTCTGTTGATGCCAGAAACCGATTTGGAACCGGAAACTTGTTGCAATAACAGACTCGCACCTGACAGTTCGTCTATATAGCTCTTAATATAACAATGTCTACATGTCGTAGTTAAACGGAATTTCCTTATATACAATCAGCAATCAATTCTAAGATACACAGAACTGATCAATTACGGGGCGTTGGTTAGATAATCATAACTCCATCTGCGGAGGAGCAAGCCTTGAAATAGTGAGCCTGTCATTTGCAGAATGAGGTCCCCATAGGGTGAATTTAGTTATGCTATCCCGCACAGCGGGCTAGCGTAACCAAATTCACCCTCTAGGAACCTCATTTTGCAAATGACAGGCTCACTATTTCAAGGCTTGCAGAGGAGTTCAATAATACACTCACAGACACATTACTGGTCTCTCTGACCGATTCTTTTATTGGGATAGCTATATACAGTACGTAAAGAGAGTGTGATCACAAAAACACCCAACTATCCTTCTGTAAATATGTTAATATAGGACCTAAATAATCATATAAGTTCATGTTGAACTTATTTGATTCTGAAGTAAGCTCATATAGAACTTATTCGGTTGAATGACTCGGGCCGCAGTGAACACACGTTATAAAGAGCGTTCATCTGGTAAGTCGTGTCGATGAAAATAGATTAAGTAGTGCTTATGCATATGTATGAGCTTATTTCATATTGAAACAAGCTCTATTTTGAACGACAAATTTTTCGCCATATAGAGTGTATTTCCCCCTGAAATAAGCTATATATGAGCCTAAGCGCGGCATTCAAAATAAGCCCCCATAGTGCTTATTTTGACTAGCTCAATATGAACCTATTTTTTGTAGGTCGAAATCATTTCAATATGAACGCATTTCAAAACTAAATAAATCCGCTATGACACTATTTCGGCAAAATGATCTCGCGCTATACACGGAAGAACAGATGTAAATTTACTGTGGACTTATTTCTTAAAGGTACTCAATCCGATTAAGCACCCCTAAATCACTATTTCTTTGGCTTCGGGGGTAAAAAATATTTGATTCGAGTCGAGGAACCCACCCTTCTAATTTTTTGGAGATGTGGTCCACGTCTCAAACGAACAAATTACGGACAAATTGCGGGTGTAAGATGGATAACTCTAAGATCAAATGGTTATTATTAACAATAATAACCACTTGGTTTTAGAGTTATCCATCTTACACCCGTAATTTGTCCGTTTGAGACGTGGAAGTGGACCACATCTCCAAAAATTAATAAATTTCAAAAATCGATATCTGATCACTCTGAGCTTTGAAGTGTGGGTTCCTCGACTCGAATCAAATATTTGTTTACCCCCGAAGCCAAAGAAATAGTAAATTAGGGGTGCTTAATCGGATTGAGTACCTTTAAATAAGTACATTGTGAACCTATTTGGAGTTCGAAATAAGTTCAATATCAACTTATTTCAAAACTAAATAATGACACTATTCGAGCAATATGATCTCGCACCAGCATACACGCGGAATAACAGACGTAAGTTTACTGTGGACTTATTTCTTAAATTCGCCCACTGTGAACATATCGGAATAGTTAGGTTCAATATGAACCTATTTGCACGAGAATACATTGTCCACTTAGCCCACCGTGAACCACCGGGATTCACTGTGATTTATTTGGCAGGGATTCACGGTGAACTTGCGTGGGGCGGTTTAATATAAACCAACATTGAACGTATTTCAAAACCCATATCGGCATTTTTTAAATCTGAATTACTCTCTATATGAACGTAAATTGGACACGATAACAGTCGGATATGAGCGTAATTCATAGACGTCCGCATCGGGCGTGTTTGGTGCACCCCATACGCAACACGCCCAAATTGGAATTATTTAATCTAACGTTTTTCATGACACGACGTACATTATTGTATTCACATGTTAGGATATAGATATCCCCATTGCACCGGATACATGTATATAATGTATATATATCCTTATATTCGTTTGTAAATACTTCTTTCTCTGTATACTTCTCTATGTTCATACGAATAATGAGAATAAATCATCATCATCCAACCATATTCACGCTCTTTATATTATGTGATTTCACTGCTGCCAGTGCCATTCAACGGAATAACGGAGATACGCCCATTGTGGATTTATTTCAGAATCTTCTGTTTTCGTGCCCCATGCATGTACGTTCATATAGGGCGTAATTCAGATTAAAATAACGCCAATATATGCGTATTTGGGTTTTTGAAATACGTTCAATGAACCTATTTGCATGAAGATGTGTTGACTGACAACTGAGAATGGCAACAAAGCCGACAACAACTTGGAATAGTTTACGCCGTTTCGAGTTATATTATAACAATATTAACTAAATATTGATATGTGTCTTGTTTAAACTATTAATAACCGGGCAAATGAAAAAAATAATGTGAGTTTAGACCTATTCATTGTGAGTCCCGTTCCATTATATAATTGGCTTGCGGTGATTGCCGGTGTTCCATGGTGTGTCGCGGTAATTCATGGTCGATCGTATATAATGAGGTTTGCATAAAATTTCTACCACCATGTTGGTTACACCATAGCGCTCGCTAACGTTAATCCTTGTTGCTCAAGCTGTCATTTGCAGAATGAGGTCCATAGAGGGTGAAATTAGTGACGCTATCCCGCATCGCGGGCTAGCATCACTAAATTCACCCTCTGGGGACCTCATTCTGCTTAGGCCTCATCTTCTCTGGAAAGTTTCTTTATTATAAAATTTCTATAGAAAATATTTTATTTCTTTTTTTTTAGTTTAGTTTCTCTATGTCACCAAATTGGCAGACGACACATTGCATAATCAAGGTTCCCAATGGGTGTACATCACAATATTCACCATTTGGAAACTTAAATCTGAGTCTATGTCTCCCATATCAGATAAGGCCATGCAGAATGATGTCCACAGAGGGTGATGTTGGTGATGTTAGCCCGCTATGTGGTATATCATCACTAAATTCACCCTCTGGGGACTTCATTCTGCAAATGGCAGGCGCATTACACTCAGGCTTGCCATGTGTTGAGTGTTTTGCATATCGCACACTCTTTACATGCTGTATTGCTCTCTCTGACCGATGTGTTTATTGGGATAACCATATAACTGAGGACAAAGGAGTTATACCAGCGCATGCGATTCTGTCGGGTTTCTACGTACACTTGCGTAATTTCCCAATAAATTTAACCCTCCGTGTGGTCGTTAGCGTACGTTTGTCAATTCCAATCGATAGTAGTGCCCTATAAATAGTCCATATTGAAATAGTCCCATATCGGCAGAAAATCCAAATAAGCATTTATGTTAGGTACACAGGTACACATTCTGGCTATAATAGTTTAACATTAAAACTTCAATATAGTTGGTCACTTGGGTTAACACCAATATAACCATGCACATATAACACATGGCCCGTTATTCATTTCAGCGCACCAACGTGGCTCGCTCATCACCTTCAATTATTTAACAGACACCTAACATTTCTCTCGAAAATAAAACAACTATTAATGTGGCCTATGCCAAATATAATGGCGTAGCATATATGGGAAATACAGTGTCCCGTCCGAAGTCAGCCAACATTGCTGGAACTTGTGTATTGTTACCATATTTAGAGCTCCAAGCTGTTAACCTTTTGATGACTTTAGCTTCCTCAATTTTTGCGAAAACCCTGTCCCAATGCATTCTCTTATATAGGCGAGTAGCCCATAGGGCGCCTCGCATATATTAGAGAATGCATTGGCCTAACAATATTTACCTTGATCTTGAAAGCCGGTGAATTCTCTTATATATGCGAGACTCCCTATGCGAGACTCGCATATATAATAGAATGCACTGGCACAGGGATTTTATTGCTGCATCAGCGCAGCTCCCGTCATGAAAGGGTTAAATTGTCCAACGTGAACCCACCAACATAGGCATGCACAGACCCTCAGCGAAACCATGTCATTCACCACCCAGCACTCTGAAGGCTGGTTTCAATACGTGAATATTGTTTCGAGTATCCGGGTAGGTTTGCCACTTCCTTGTCGGGGGGGGGGGGGGTACATCATGTCGCATTCATGTCGCACATTAGAAATAACAATATCCTATATTGTTTCAATTCTCTATATATTTGAAACTGTGAGAGGAGTTTATTACACAAACAGGTTACCAACAATCAAAACGGCCAAACATTTCGGGGGGGGGGGGCAATAATCATCAGAATGGTCTTTCTTCCGATTGTCAACGTCGCGATGTGGTTTGTAGCGCAAACCTTGTTACACATTCTTGTAGAATTAACCTTTACAAGACGGGAGCTGCGCTGGTGCAGTATTGAATATAATGTGCCAGTGCATTATCTTATAAATTCGTGTCTCCCACAGGGAGCCTAGCATATATCAGATAATGCATGGCTTATAAGGTCAAGGTCAATATTTGTAGGCCAATGCATTAATTCTCTTATATACGCGAGGCTCCCTATGGGAGACTCGCTTATACAAATAAAATGCATTGGCACCTGGTTTTCGACAATTTTAGGAAGCTCCTGTCATAAGCATTAACCAAATATGTGACCCGCCATATCAAATCCAGTTGTAAGTCGGGATTTTTTTACCCTGTGCCAATGCATTCTCTTATATATGCGAGTCGGCCATAGGTCGCCTCGCATATATAAGAGAATGCATTGGCCTAACAATTTTTTACAATTTAAATAATTGTTTCTTGTATTCTTTAATAATTTTACCCATACATGAGCAGACGACACTCTTCTGTATGCTTCTATATATGTGTGGGGCTCCCTGCATGGTAATGGATGTTTTTTATTTTATGTCCTAAAAAATGTAAGAAAGATTTATTTTTAAAAAATGATAAAAAATTGTTAGGCCAATGCATTCTCTTATATATGCGAGGCGACCTATGGTCGACTCGCATATATAAGAGAATGCATTGGCACAGGGTAAAAAAATCCCGACTTACGACTGGATTTGATATGGCGGGTCACATATGTTCACAACCGATCATCAAGACGTTACAAACAGTCCAGACATACGCTAACCGTTCTGCAGTCAGAGGCCTTGTTAGTCGATAAACCACTATAATTATCCTCTAATTGAATGACAAACCTACCGCCGAAACATACAGCCGACCGCATGTAATGCAATTTGAGCAAGCTTTCCCAAGGAGTTATCATAATGTAATATGAGAGACCACGAGGAAGGCCAAGCTCTCCCAGTGTCACAATTATGACGTTCACCATTATGACGCAGTCAAAACTCAAACTTCTGCAAGATGTTAAGGAATTCAGAACAGAAATCGTTGTCCACGCAAATTATCAAGCAGCTTGTGTTCCAACTGAGAACCATATGACTATTTAATGAACACTCGTTATGTGAATAGAATGTTATTGCATTTTGCCGTTCAAATAATAAATATCAACACGCTTGAGTCCCACGGTATTTGCGTTTACAATGTCCCCAATTTGAATCGACCAAACAGAGTCGAAACTACTGACCTGGTACGAAGCTATACCACGTCCTTGCTTGAGAGTCACAACTTGGCGTGAAGTTTGAACAGCGTACAATCCGACAATTGCACGTCGATAAACTCGGCCAAGCCATTGCTGTGTGAAACTCATAGACCAGCCGCGGGGTGCGAACTCATCTCGCTGTGTTGACAGCGAAGGCCTATCCGATGTGTTAGGATAACCTATATATAAGGGATGCGGACCAGACTCCACTGGCCCGCCACAGCTGGAACTCTCCAACTCAACACCCCCATATTGTATTGATGTCTGTGACATCAAACTTGTTGGAATATCTTCAAACCAGTGGAAAACACGGATTGGGGGGATCCATTCAGTTATCAGGACATCTAGTTGACATGTTAGTTGAAATGTTAGTTGATATGTTAGTTGGATGCCAGTTGAATGTTAGTTGGATGCCAGTTGAAATGTTAGTTGGATGCTAGTTGAAATGTTAGTTGAAATGTTAGTTGGATGCCAGTTGAATGTTAGTTGAAATGTTAGTTGGATGCTAGTTGAAATGTTAGTTGAAATGTTAGTTGGATGCTAGTTGAAATGTTAGTTGAAATGTTAGTTGGATGCCAGTTGAAATGTTAGTTGAAATGTTAGTTGGATGACAGTTGAATGTTAGTTGAAATGTTAGTTGGATGCCAGTTGAATGTTAGTTGAAATGTTAGTTGGGTGCTAGTTGAAATGTTAGTTGGATGCTAGTTGAAATGTTAGTTGAAATGTTAGTTGGATGCTAGTTGAAATGTTAGTTGAAATGTTAGTTGGATGCTAGTTGAAATGTTAGTTGAAATGTTAGTTGGATGCTAGTTGAAATGTTAGTTGAAATGTTAGTTGGATGCCAGTTGAATGTTAGTTGAAATGTTAGTTGAATGCTAGTTGAATGTTAGTTGAAATGTTAGTTGAATGCCAGTTGAATTTTAGTTGAAGTGTTAGTTGAATAACAGTTGAATGATAGTTGAAATGTTAGTTGAATGTCAGTTGAATGTTAGTTGAAATGTCAATTGGATGCTAGCTGAAACGGCCTGTTATTTCCTACTTCCCTGCCCGGTATACCGGACAATAAAATGAATGTTGAACCTTGAAAATCCAATTTTGTTTTGAAATTGTTACAGGGAAGTTTGTGGGTACCTCAGTGTGAATTTTTGTTGATATTTAAAAAGACATACATAAACGAATGCCCCAGGATTCACAGTGTCATGTGACTGGCAGGTATATTTTTATTTATCACACAATGTACTTACATGATATATGTACTGGTTCTCTATAATCTTCGACTTTCACACCAACGGGACACCTGTAATGATATGATTACACATTTTATAGAATTTCCCAATAATAATTAAATATAGAGATGTAAAACGGGTATGGTATAACATAAATATGAAGAATAAATGGGATTGGAGCACAAGTTTTATTATTGATTCACAATCAGACCGTTAATACAGAGTAGATGGAACATTATATCTGCTCCCTATAGACCTATATTCTGTGTTCCTACATGCTGCAAAGAAAACGGGCAACTAAACAATGGTTTCAAGAGGCAAACTGTCGTTATTGGAAAGCTACCAATAATTAATCTAAGCACAAGGCATATCTATTTCTCCATGTTTTTCTTGATGGTGATATTTTATATACAGGTCTGGCAATTCCAAAATATAGCTAAAATAGCCATATGTAGCTATTGTAGCTACATATGGCTATTGGTGATGGATGGATCTGGTTGAGGAGAGATAACCCAATCCAATAAACATTCATTTAAATATACAAGAACGTGATGTGATTATACTCTTAGTGAATACATATTTTTTGGCATTTTCATGTATAATTAACAAAATATTCCAACATTGTTAATTTTCCTGACAACTGAACCTAAATAAAAGCATAGATAATATATGGATGGATCTAAGTCCCATATCACATAGCATAACCAATTTCTAAACAGATGCATGTGCATGGCTATGCTTCTCTGATATTCCGCAAGCTGATACAACCGAAATGGCATCGGCAGTGGTTTCATTAGAAATGTTGTAACAAGATAATACCCCTCGCCCTTAGTTGCAACAGCTCGCGGTAATGCTTGCATGCAATACAAATTGGTAAAATATTTGTTTTACGATAGTCAAATTTAGCTACAATAGCTACATATAACTATTGTAGCTATAATTGGGAATTGCCAGACCTTATATACTTTTATAATTGCTGCATATTTACCCACCGCGAACGCCTTCGGTAACGATAAGGTGCTTCTCAACTCCCAAACTGCCTACGTCTGTATTCCTATCGGGGAGTTTTCACTAGCCTTATATAACTCGATAGAGGAACTGGTCGATCGTAGCCGACTGTCCTTTGATTGAGTGCCCTGTCGCTTGTACAAGATTATATGTCGATGAGATACAATAGACAGTCTGACATTACACTTGTGGCCAGAAAACAAGGATTAGGTGATATAGTAACCCGACACGGTGTATTTCCATGGCACTATTATACTCACTGCCATATATCAATGTTTAGACACGACGAACAATACCGAGATCCCGTTTCCATCAACAACGCATGAACTGGATGATGTAACGCAGGATCGATGTTCCGATCAGATCCTCGTGATTGTGTTGCACAAACCCATTAATTGTTCGTGTTCATAGATGATGAGTCAGATAAAATATCCGTTTATGGTCGTTATTGTGCAAATATTATGTAATTATCCACCCTTTAGACTCACAAGATGATTGTTCAGGGGATAATAGAACAAGAATTATCTGTCGAGTCCCTGGTTATAGTTGTGATATTATATTAAACATTAATAGGATTGGGTTCTGAAGCGCTCGCTGGGGAACACTTTCTATCGTTGACCGTGTTGTGTTATCTCATTACCACACTCTTCGTTAATCTCTCTGCGCCGGATCGAAGCAAATCAGATGGTATTTGAAGAATAGAAATATGAATATTCATGTTTACTGTTCAATGACTGTCATATTTTTTACGTTTACATGTTTGACTACAATATGGATATTTATGATTGAACAAAGGGGAGTTGGCTGGGAAACATTATGCCCAACATATCCTCGCGAAAGTACGCATGTACTCGACCTATGACGTGAAATAGGTACACTGGGTGGTTATTTGATTCTAAAATTAGCAGATAATGCACTCGTAACCATTATTTCGTTTTATGTCGCGGATCACAGTGAAACACCTGTTAAAGAGCATACACGTCAACAGTCGCGAGTTGTCATTGTCCCACATAATTTGCTTAGAATCGACTCAATGTGAGTCGACAATGTGACTAAAATGTTATCAGCACATTATCGACTCAAAAGGTAATTCTAAGCAGCTTATCTACCTGAAACATGTTATATTATAAACAGATAATGTGCTTGTTTTCGGGAGATCAGGATGTTCTGCCGTTGTCGGCGGTGCCTAACTGATTATCATGGTGTTCATCAATCTCATCACGCATATATTACAAAACGGACATGGTTCATTCGAACTTCCAAATTTGTCTTCGAAAATGGGAAGGAGATATGATAGGTTGATGTAAATACACGAAATATTGGTATTCGGGCTTCACGTGCTTTGAACAAATAGTTTCCAAGGTCACATCACGTTTGCTTAACCCTTTACCAAACAGAACGGCCCTGTGCCAATGCATTCTCTTATATATGCGAGTCGACCATGGGTCGCCTCGCATATATAAGAGAATGCATTGGCTTAACACATATTAAAAATGATAAAATTGTCAAAGAATGTAGAAAAATTGGTAAAAAGTGTTAAAAAAGATTTTTTTTAGGCCAATTCATTCTCTTATATATGCAAGGCGACCTATGGTCGACTCGCATATATAAGAGAATGCATTGGCACAGGGCATAACTGTAACCATCACAATGTGGTCAATGAGCCGGTTCCAATGATATCCATATTTGTATGGTTTTATTGAGACAGACCCAAGATAATTTAGGCTGTTGCAGCTTTATTTGGCCGGTTTGTTGGGTAAAGGGTTAAACATATAAATATTCATTATTGGACCCCGCACAAGTGGTGTCGTTTGTTAAAACATTCCATCGTAACGTGCCGTGCGTGACTCTTTATGTTCTGTTCGTTACACTTCCCGTGTGGTTTTTAAATCACATCTAATGATCTGGGAGCGTGATTTGAAATATGAATATTCACGTTTGATATTTCGTGATTAACTCGCTCAAAACACCCCAATGGTTCCGAGTTCCCATTCTTCATCTCACGAATGTCGTGGGTGCCATAACACTCCATGCAGGGTGTATCTCCCTTGATGACTCCCTTAGGGAGCCTCGCACATATAAGAGAATTCATTAGCGTAACAATATTTACCTTGACCGTGTAAGCCAGTGCATTCTCTTATATTTTTGAGGCTCCTTATGTGAGTCTCGCATAATTAACTAATGCACTGATACGGGACATTTAATGCTGCACCAACACAGATCCCGCAATGAAAGGTTAACTGAATTTTTCAACAGTTAGAAACGTGAGGTGGTAATCGCACAATTGCAATCCACCGGGATGCAAATGGATCTTCTGGAATTTGGGTTACTGAGTTATGGTTGTAGCCATGAACTTTTCAACATATGTCAGTCAAATAAAATTATTAGCAGATGTTTTTACCAATCGGCGAATGAGCCGGTCGATTTGTGCTTTTTTAAAATTCTTAACCATAATGTGTATATCAGTGCGTACTTTCAGTGTTAGCTTGCCTATTTTCTAACAAATTGTTTGTCAGATTATATTGAAATTTATATTGGTGGTATAATGTTGGACACCAATCAATGAGTATAACACGGTTTTTTTTATTTTGCGTGGCAGTTATATATTTGACATATAATAGACATACAGAAGGTATGATGTGGGACATATCGAAAGCACTGAAAAACTAATTAAACTGTTTATGCTGTCGCATTGACTCATAGCACGTAAGCCCCTCCCTTTGATGAATATGTGCGGAAAGCTATATTAGAAGTTAGACTTCCTTACCAAGAACATCAAGAACAAGCATATAATTAATAATTTCATATTACACCGTTCAAAAGAGAAACATGTGTATTACATACCGAGAACTTTAGTATAACACTTTATTTAATGCATACTAAATTGTATCAGAAATATTAAAACTTGTTCTCGGTTCTAATGCGGACTTATATAGACTTATATCGCCACTAAAACGAAAAGAGGGCTTTGGTGTCCCTCTTCAGTCAATCCATAATATGGGAGCAAGAAAGAGCACTTGCCTCCGGATGTTGTAGACAATTTAAACCAACTGATCCAACCGAAACATCCTCACAAATCAATAATATAATAGACCATTCCGATTTACACTTTTAACCGACTGGGAAAATCCATCTGGTACAGAACGGGTTAAACTGCGTCACATTTTCTATTCCATTGTCCGATATACCGGAAACAACGAAACGAATCCTTTTCTGGAACAGTTAGAAATTTGACTCTCGAGTCTGAACTGAAAGGATCAACTATGGATGTCGCCATGAATGATATAACAAGCGACATCACAGTACTAAGTGCATCAATTACATATATTGCTCTCATTGTTCTCATTCAATCCACATTTACACACAATGTGATAAATTAACGTATAAATTCCCTGCCTCTAAGAAGCACACCTGAGTTAAATTGAGATATGGTCACTCGTGGAGGCGGCAACCATAAGCCTTACATGCTTACATACCAATCCACTTCCTCATCCTACACAAGGAACAATATTTTATTATATACTTGCCCATGAATTATAAGGTTTTAGCAGTGAGATATAAGTGATATCCCACTAGTGAGATATCGATATCTCACTGGTATTATTGCGCCGTATGGATCCTCATGTGTGTATTCAGGTTATACTTCATAGCGAATGATTTCCTGCACACATCATGTACTGACATTCATTGGGGGCCATCGGCAAGTAACGAAAGTATATAATAAATACAATATCTATACTTTTTGAGTGTTTTAAATATGGGACTATTTATTTGGGCGTAATGTGTCAGCTTGAAATTTCTGATGTATTGACATTCATTGGGGGCCATAGGCAAGTAACTAAAGTATATAATAAACAGAATATCCACACTTTTTCAGTGGATATGGGTTAAATCTCATTCGTGATGACAAAACATTTGAATTTCCACTCGTGGCTAAAGCCACTCGTGGAAATTAAATGTTTTGTCATCACTCATGAGATATAACCCATATCCACTGAAAAAGTGTGGATATCCTCTATATATGCTATTGTATTTTACATGATGTGGTTTGAATGGAATAAATTATTATTAAACCAAAGGGTTAAACTGCAAAAATGGTAATGCTCTGTTAGAAGACCGTGATCACTCGGGCGCAGCGGGATCAATTCCTTTTTGTTCGACTCAGTCAGTCAACAAAGGGCTCTGAACAATTACGTAAGCGATGATAGCGGAAGTCGTGACATGTTTACGCAGGCGCTCTGGAAGGCAAACTCCATTTATTTTGCAGAACCGGAAACGATTCGTGCGTGCAGCTACTTCGTTAATTGAACGTCGCACGGTTATGTCCGTTTGGAACAAGCCAGGTTATTTAATCTCTTTTATAATTATTTGCGTCAGCGTTTTATTGTATAACCCTTTCTTGCGTACCGTTGCACAACCAGCAACACACGTGTAACTAGTAACCGTTCTTTACCCGGAGATAGAACGTGTAACTAGTAACCGTTCTTTACCCGGAGATAGAAAGAGAAAATAACATGAATGTTACACTACTCAGTTATACAAGCGGTCAGCCTATTACATGTATCGCTATACACTACTAAGTTATACAAGTGGTCAGCCTGTTACATGTATCGCCCTACACTCCTCAGTTAGACCAGTGGTCAGCCTGTCACATGTATCGCACTACACTCCTCAGTTATACAAGCAGTCAGTCTGTTACATGCATCTCCCTACACTCCTCAGTTAGCAGTGCTGACATTGATGAATCCTGAATACCGGTTATAATGTGCTTATGAATCGCGAGTGCCGGTTAGCAGTGCGTACATTCACTGTACGCAGGGTAAGTAATCCCACTCCTAGTACGCTCGACCTAATTGGTCACCAGAGAATGGGCGTATAGACCAAATAATGAGCACTTCATTTTTTCGCAGATGGGCCGGTATTATATTCATTTCACGGGGGGGCTTTTTGGCCCAGTCCGCCTCTGACCAGCAACACCCTCTTGCTACAGCACATACCACTTCTATGATCTTGTCGTGATAATATCTTCATTGCCTGTCGTACGGAGACGTTGTGCAGACGATATAACGGAGGAATATACATGTACAAATACAAAGTACACGAGAAATATAGCTGCTCAATCAAATGTTATATCTTAGGTATTTTGCATAACTAAGTATCTGGTGCATATTTGAAGTAGCTGGTAATTCCGAACACCGTGCACACTGTTGCAGTAGTACATGCGTGCAAGGGAAAGACATTGTTCATTGGTTCATTCTGGTACTTCGACTTTCGATGGGTCTTGATGCGTGATGGATGGTGGTCATTGAGATTACATTGAACTGTTTTTGGGCCATTGGCGACAATTTTGAGACCATGTCATGTTTTTCGGGCTAATGGGCTCCGGCAGCACCAACAGTAACTGAGTAATCTCTCCACGAGGCAGGCACCACCCATAGAGTAGGTGGCTGGTCATTATCTTATCGACGATAAAACGGGTAAGCTATAAGCCATGACCGGCAGATACAATGAAGCTCTCCAGTTACAATACAACATATCAACAGTCAATCATATGTTATAACAAACGCGAAAACACCAACATTGTGGTACAAGAAAACTAAGATGCATGCATCAGGTCGGCCGTGAACTATCTACCATAGAATTGTTGTAGCTATCGATTATACATTTTGAAACACCTGTCTGTATGTATGTATGTATGTATGTGTGTATGCGTGAATGCATGTGTGTATGTGTTATAGACTCTAACACTGCTCGAATTTGGTATTTAACGTGTCAACTTGACCTCGCTCATAGGCATGTTTCTGGACCTTGACCGATCCGACTAAAAATTTGTGTGTAGGAATACATCGATCCCGGGAGCAATATGGACGGGTCCAATTTCACGTGGGACCATGTTCTCGAACGTGCTGATATAGGCATGTTTCTGGACCAATTGAACAATAGTTTGGCCAGACGCTGTATATACTGGGTACTGTCCAGATGGAGGCGATCACAAAAAAAATCCCTAACTAGCCCGAACGAAGTCGAGTACATCAGCTAGTTTAATATATATTTTGGACATTTGTCTGTCTGTTTGTCTGTTAGCTATGGCCGGGAAAACTGCCGGACAGATTTGACGAAATTTGATACCTAGGGGAAATTATTTCCAGGGAGTATTTTGGACGGGTCAAATCTTGATCCCGACCTGACTTTGACATTCAAAAAGATCAATTCAAGGTCAAATCTGGTAAAACGGAAGTATTTCAACGAAATTTGATACCTACTGTTACTTTTGTCCCAGGAGTGTTTCGGGTGGGTCAAATCATGACCCTGACCTGATCTTGACATTCAAAATTGTCAATTCAAGGTCAAATCGGGTATAAAGCCGGGCGGATTTCGACGGGTACTTTTGTCGTGAATTTTGTCCCGGGAGTGTTTTGGACGGGTCAAATCGTGACCCCGACATGACCTTCACCTTTAAAATAGTCAATTCAAGGTTAAATCGCGCATTTCTCCGAAAATCAGAGGGGAACATCCCGGACGAAGTGGGGTCCACGAGCTACTATTATATATTTCTAGATTTAGTTACAAACTAAATACCTGTATATTGTACAAAGAAATGTTTGACAAATATATCTGTATCAATATTACCATACGGGTCATTAAAATAGATACGACGAAACAAATTTTGAAGGGTGCATGTATCAGGTAAATTTTTATATTTCAAATGATGACAGGAATGCAGAAAGTTGAAGTACCTACGTAATACTGGCTATCCGCATGAAGAGATATATATGTATATAAAAACCAGATGAGGGATATGTCTGTACAGTTGCTAAACAATTCAGTCATGCAAAAGAGGATCAAAGAGTAAGATACCAAATTGCTGCCTGTGGTAATGTTTTTTAACGAAATTCGGGAAAATTAGATTACTCTCACCCTGGTTATCCAGAAGATAATTGTGGAATCTGATGACGATCGGACAAGGTTGTCGTCTGTAGGATCAACCAAATTATTTAGCCATAACAATAGTAAAATTGAAGATCACCGCTGGCAGTGATGTCTTCACAAGGACAGTTTGAGAACAAAATATGGCTCACATCTAGCGGTGACCCAAAATATCCACATAAGAAAAAGTTCTCCAATAAAAGCTGGCTGCAGGGTGCGCCAATTGATTCAAATTCGAAATTTAGCAGGGTGTACTGCTTGTGGCCATGTTTTCCCCGCAAATTTGATAGACTGATGGACAAAACCACTGAATCCGTTGAATCAATATACATGTATACATGGATTAATTTATATGCATTGTTATACACAGTACTGGTATATAAAGGTACTGAAAATAACTATATTACTAGTATACACAAAATAAACCATATATCATGGCTATGGGTTCTAATATCCGAACATGACAGCTGAGAACTTGGTGTGAATTAAAGAGTGGTGGTTTCTCAAGCATATCTGACCCTCCACGTTAGAAACATGCCATCAAATGTTATAAGTATAATCTAGCTTGAGGACAGAAGTGATCCATAAAACCCCCCTTAATTCAACCAGGTCCTCGCGCGATGTATGATCGATCACATGATGATCTAGGGGGGTTAGAATTGATGTATAAAAACAGCACTGCATGTAAATATAAAATAAAATAGTGCTACATCTTATTACAGATTATTGCCATATATAATCAGTGATTATACAGACAGTCTGACAAAATAAAGTTTCAGTGACACTCTATCCGAAGAGGGGAATAATTTCATCTGTTACAGTCAATGGAGCAATTATGAATCTGGAAAGGTGAAATTTCTAAGTAATACTAGATATCGACATGACGCGATAAAATATAACGTAAATGCAATATGGCCGCTGGCGACCATTTTTTCCTATGAAATTAAAAAAATATTTGATAGCTCTCATCTGATAGATCAATATCAAGATAAATATGAAGTTTGGTGATGATCGGATGAGTGAAGTGGACTGTGGTCTGTGCTAAACGGTTTAGTAATGCTTAAAAAGATTCTTACCTTAATATTTTTATGTTCACTTTATAAACTTCACTGAGTCATCTTTGTCATGTATTGAGTTTGATATCTTTTGTTAACAGTTTATAAATCATGTATGTCTCATGTTTGTTATTTTAATTTATGTGTTTATTATCATTAAATAAAGTTGCATTCCTTAAAAAGATTCTTACCTCATTGTTTTTATGTTCACTTTATAAACTCCACTGAGTCATCTTTGTCATGTATTGAATTTGATATCTTTTGTTAACAGTTTATAAATTATGTATGTCTCGTGTTCGTTATTATATTATATACACTTTATAGTGTGTTTTCAGAACGAAAAAAAATTGAATAAAATCAACAAATTTGTAAATTTAAAAACAATTCAAACGTTGTTGTATTCCATGTCCCAGCCCGGACATATACACCAAATTTCAATAATATTCATTGAGAAACAACGGACCAAACGCTATATAACACCCGTATACATCTTTTATTCCGAATCGGACTCGGGTACATGTTATAGTAGGTACCGAATTGACACACGTCGACTGGGCGAGTTGGCCATGGGGCGATTAGGCCGATTCCGGCACATTCTATAATTTACCGTATGTATCCGTTTACGCGTAGTTTACTTTAGAAAGTTCCGCAATTAATACCGTAAATAGAGCGACCTTATTTGACAGAGAATGCCTCTGTTATTGATTATCAAGTTGATGTACATTAAAAACGACAAATTCACATGCTCGTTCAAGCGCAGTAGGCTATTTTCCCCATGTTAAAGGACATCCACAAATACTAAATAACGCTAACCTACTGCCGAATGTTTGACACGACAACTGTTAACATATTTGGGCTGAATTCATCTGACGCGGTATTATTCCTCAAAATAAACAACAAAACCATCGTTACTTGGAAATGTAGTTTGGGCTAACATTTACATAAATCCTCCAGATCAATTATCCGACACACACGTCAGATGAAAAAGTCACATGAAGTAACCGGCCAAATTGGCCGAAATGATAGCACGAACAATCGCTCAAGTCTATCAGGCATAATAACTAACGCGACAAAACCGACCTACTTCGGAGCATTATTCCGGGACAAAATGACCAGACTTGTATATGCCATTTTTGTTATCGACGATTAAACATATGAGTAATGTTCAATGCCCGCGACAGGCTAGCTGCCCCTCGACGCAGAACCACCATCTTTGCACAACATGGCCAGATGACCAGACTTGTATGTGCCATTTTTGTTATCGACGATTGAACATTATGAGCAATATTCCATGGCCGACAGATTAACATCTATATTAAGCTGTCCAATAAACAATAAAGCTTCAATGATTACACCATGTTATCGTTATGAAAGCAATCTGCGTCGAGTGAAATAAGCGCGCCGGGGCCTTTCTAATCTGGGCGAGAATTATCATGGACAGATTTATAGCTTCGATATAATGATATAACGGCGAGTTGCTGTCACGGAAGTGTGGCACGCTCGTATCATGATGGAAACAGTTGCAGAATTACAGAACATAACAGCCAGGTTTATAATCACGACGTCAAGCTATAATCTCCATATATCATTAACTGCTTTCATGGACATTGGTCAAGATTGTCTTAATGTTCAATTCCCGTAATAAATGGCATACGTCGTTGGTTCCAGGCTGGGAAGTTCTGCACGTATTTTGATTAACATCGGTATACGAGGCCTATAATCTTGAGTGCAGCTTTCATGGAAATTGGTCAAACTGTCTTAATATCCATCTCCATTAATAACGGCCTCCGTTGCTGGCTCTTGGTGAATCATGGGCGTACAGTGTGTTAATAATGTGCAATAAGCAAAACACTCAGCACCGCGGAGACCCCACTGTGGTTTACCAGGTTTCATGGTGAATTTTTTGTTCACGGTGATCTACGAAGTATTTGGGTGGAGGTGTTTGATGTAAAAATATTTTATTTGCATCCAGAATTAAATGCAGGGGATTGAGGCACAAGTTACAAAACTTATATTGGTCTCGCTCCCGACAATAATATAAAGAACATGATATTTACATAAGTATAATGTAAGGTACGATCCACTTGTATAAAAAGTAGTATACAATATATATGGAATTATGATATAACAGATGTATATACATGATGGTGTCGGGTCCATCACTGTGCGTCCGGGGGGGGGGGGTCTGCTACAGTCTGTGCTTCTTTAAGATCTTTAACGGTAATGCAGCCTAGTCGCTGATGTCAAAACGGCATGTTGAAGCTATGTAAGTTTGAACAACATTGAATAACTTTCTATTTAAATTGTCATTTAGCGAGGTGTCACCAATAAGTAGCTTCCCGACAGTGATACTTGACATACCTAAACCTGTTAAATTATTTGCTAGAGTAATTCAATGACGTGTGAACAGCCCGCAATTAAAGAAATAATGACTTGCGTCTTCAACTGGATGACCACATCGACAACTTGGAGGTGTTTAATAATAATCAAGAGTTATTCTGGAGACTGACAAGGGCTCAGCAGGAATCACTGCGAGCAACTGAGAATCGCCTAAAAACACCGACAATTCCTTAGAAAAATTTACGCCATTTAGATTTATTCAGTATTAACGACATATTGTGCACTTATTGCATTGAATAAATACAATCAGTTGGTACCGAAACACTATCCCCACTGGAAGAATGTAGCAAAGAACTAAAATTGTCGAAATTTCCAACCACATCGACTGTACAATCTAAGAGCACAGATGTAAATATTTACTTCTTTATTCGGGACACATTATTGGGCTTAAACATTACGGCAATGATAGCGCAAATAATAGCCACTGTGTGTAATTTGTTTATAACAATGACGCTGTTTTCTGACTATTTGGATATCAAATATATGAAAATAACTTATTTTGGCATGCTTATTTGTTAATCTGTCCGGGAACATATCAGTGGAGTGTTCACATCACTTTAATCTGTCCGGGAACACATCAGTGGAGTGTTTACATCACTTTAATCTGTCTGAGAACACATCAGTGGAGTGTTCACATCACTTTAATCTGTCCGGGAACACATCAGTGGAGTGTTCACATCACTTTAATATGTCCGGGAACACATCAGTGGAGTGTTCACATCACTTTAATCTGTCCGGGAACACATCAGTGGAGTGTTCACATCACTTTAACTGAATAATTATATTGATAATTGTCTTGTCTTGACATGTTCAAACCTTTAGTGACCGCGAAAATTCTCTTTGTGGAAATTTGTAGACCTATACGCAATGAAATTCCAGTTGCATATGTATAAGGTTCGCGATGATTAACTGTGTTCCATGGTGTATCGCAGTGATTGTGTGCCGTATATAGTTAAGTCTGATTAAAACCGCCACAACCACGTTGAAAATATATCAATATTGAAGAACGTTAGCATATATTTGAAACATTTTGTTAAAGAATACAACTGATCTATAATAGAGTTATCCATGTGATATATATATATATATATATATATATATATATATATATATATATGCTCGTGTGCAAATATATGTATACAATATACATATGATATATTTATATATTTATATAAGTACTACATACAATTTATTATGTACGAACATGAAATTCTAATGACAATGTTATTCATACCAATGTACATAGTGTATATATGTTATTATTCATCTTCCACATTAATTTGTGGCGTTTCGCATTAAACTCATTCATTCATCCATACACCATAGCGCTCACTAATCCTCGGCACTCAAGCTTTCGGTGTTCAGTGGGTCACCATGAAACACTCTCCCAAAATTATCGCCGCGGTGTTGAGTGTTTTGCTTATCGCACACTATTTACATGCTGTATGCTCGTCAACACTTCACAACGAGCAGTTATGAACCTATAATCTTTATGTATCATTTGGCTTCTTTCGTAGAAATTGGTCAAAATGTCTTAATGTCCATTTCCATTAATCATGGCCTTGGCCACTGGTCCATAATTGTGTTCTATCGTTAAATGTATTCGTAGAAATTGGCAAAGACGTATTAATGTCCATTTGCTCTAATCACGACCTTCGCGTCTATGTGATTTCTGCATACGAATTTATGAGTCTATCATTGCAACCTAAACTCTTGATCCTTTTTGACTGTCGATAAAAATCGTGAGACGTCTTAATGTCAATTCCCCTTACTAAATCGTGATCTTAGTCGCTTTCTTAAACGTACCCTTATGTATGCCTTGCTCATCAGTTCGATTCCTAAATGGACACGCCTATTCGGTTCTATCAATATATATATGATAACTAATTTAACTAGAAACTATTGGTTTCTTTTATGTGAAACGATACCATTTTTTCACATTTCCTGCAAAACTAACACACTCTGGTTACTGAAAATGAATTACATAATTATGTTCTGCCCAAATTTATGTTTAAATCAACATGTGCGTGAATTATAGTAGCGTTCAGTTGTTTTTGTTATACGGTGTCAACTACCAATTTATTTAGGTCCCACATTGGAGGGTCCCATGCAGTTATCCAATTAAGGTCCCAATTAACTGGATACCGCCTATGTATATATACATATGAAGGCCTATATATACGATGGGCCTACTTTTGAAAAATAAATATCGAAAAACGTTAAAATTAGTTCATTTAAACACTGAAACGCTGTTTACACCAGAACATAATTATTCAACCCAGACGTCATGCAAATTTACTTTACACCAAGAATGTCATATCCAGATCAAATCCGGGCTCGGCCATATATATCATATATTTTAAGACCATAACGAAGGAAACAAGATATTATACACGATATGGAATGATTTAAAAAACTAAAAACCACTTTAGCACTCACGAAGAAAGCAAAATTGTTGAGCAAAGTATTTTATCTCCAAACACAATCATGTGAACGAATTATACAAGAAAAATACTGACATGTAAAGCAAGACAATTTAAACAGATTAGTTTGTCACTTAATTGTGAGTAATCACGTCGAAATCCTAACCCATTGATGTCGACCAGACCTTACATTCCATAGCGTTAAGTCATACACGCCGGTCAATGTCTCAGACAAGCCAATGAATACACACCATATGCCATATAAATGGATTTATGTGAGAGATTACGCCGAAACCCTAATACTAACCCCAACCTAACATTGCATGCTGTCGACTAGACCCCACATTCCATTCGTTAAATCATAAACACATGTCAATAACCCAGACAAGATAATGAATAAGAGTACACACCATATCACATCTAAATGGATTTTTCTGTGAGAGATCACGCCGAAACAGGAGGCATATGCTATAATTTGTTAGATGTAACATTGGATCAATAATTTCGTAACAGCATCTTCGAGACGGAATTTAACAGAATGTCCAATACGCAAGTGTGATGTGTACAAAGCTTTTAGTGGGATATGATCGCAGCAGCAACTAACAGAGCAATCTGCCGGGATAATCATGTGCTGCCAACCACCTATGGTCTGTCTTAATCCTAACACTCACTCATCGAAATAACAAAAACAATTGTTTCCGGTGTGTATCTTCTCGAGAGTACAGTAATGCCCTAAGTAATTGACACCTTAACCACAGCAGAATTATGGATAACTTTTCAGGATTTAGTCGGAAATATGGCTTATTGCCATTCATCTCCACGAGAGCTTTCCGATGAATGGCAACAAGCCATATTTCCGACTAAATCCTGAAAAGTTACCCATAATTCTGCTGTGGTTAAGGAGTCGATTACTTATGGCATTACTGTAGTGTGGTGGCATCTGCTTGTCGACCCATTAGACGAATCGTGGCAGCAAGTGAAGATATTAAAATAATCGCAGTAGATGCATGTTTTCTTGCTGCATTCCGTTGATATAACACGGTGCTTTTATCCACAACAGTTCTCCACAGCTAGTATCCCTTAAATTACCACTTGAAACCCGGAATCTGGCTTTTAAAAAGACATGACATCTAGGATCCAGTTTAATATTTTAGAAAATGAGGAATAAACAAAATTTGAACTGCTGGCAAAAGCAAATACCCAGCCTTATTCTCCCGTCAATGTTTGGACACGAACGCTTTTCAGATAATGGACCACATTTATACATGCCATGGGTATTATATTTTTTTAATTTGTCAATTAAATTGAAATATTATACGTCAATCGCGTGCCAGAATTGTTTTAACTAGTATTCGAGATTGAATGTAGAAACGAAAGGAACGTAATTCTGCTTATTTAGTTCCTTCTAACCGTTAGTCAATCGGTGAGATCACCCTAGCTAGTTACACGGTGGTCTTTTTAGTAAGCTTGTCGGTTAACCCTTTAAATGACTGGAGCTTCCTCAAATTTAGCGAACACCCTGTGCCAATGCACTCTCTTATATATGCGTGTCTCCAAAAAGGCGCCTCGCACATATAAAATAATGTATTGACCAAACAATATTACATTAACTTTGTAAACCAGTGCATTCTTTATATATGCGAGACTCCCAGTGGGAGACTCGCGTATATAAGAGATTGCACTGGCACAGGGTATTTAATGTTGAACCAGCGTAGCTCCCGTCATGAAATACTTAATGTATATGTGTTTACTCGATATGAAAATCACAAGCTTCTGGATTATATAAAGTAAAATGACATAATTTATGGTTTTCGGTGTAAGTTGGATGTGTTTTAATTCGTTAATTGCAACTGCAACTCATGTGTGTATGGTTTAATCTGACTTCCAACATTATTGTTATTTCCAATATGGTAATGCTGTACCGCAGATTACACTATTATAATATGTGTCATTTGCAGATGGTATTTGATAGCCTAAGTGATACCTCGAAAATAGGTATTTGATAGCCTAAGTGATACCTCGAAAATAGGTATTTGATAGCCTAAGTGATACCTCGAAAATAGGTATTTGATAGCCTAAGTGATACCTCGAAAATAGCTTTCGCAACTGGTGATACATGTACATGGCAATAGAGGAAAATTACACCATTAATGTATAAATGGTGGTTTGAATTACAGTAAGGTTGCAAGGCATATTGGATATACAACTATGAGTGACGGTTGCATTGAACATTCGATAGATGACAGTGATTGAAGCGAATGGTCTCGGCGAGGGCCCAGGTTTTCCCGCTCGGTTGTGAGCTGCGCGTTTCCCGACCAGTAATACTACCGTAACAGGGGTTTGAGATGCGGTTCGGGTGCCAGTCACGTGGGTGGATTCTGGGCCAATCTGGGCGTTATTTCACCACTTCAATTTCAAATTTTGTATGTCCGAGTGTACTTTGAACTTGTCGTTGTACTTCCCTTTTTCGATTGATCACATCAGTAATGCCTTAAATAATCTACTCCTTAACCACGGTAGAATTATGGGTAATTTTTAAGGATTTAGTCAGCTGATTTCGTCGGAAATATGGCTGATTTAGTCGGAAATATCGGAAAGATTTCATATTTCCGACTAAATCCTGAATAATTACCCATAATTCTGCTGTGGTTAAGGAGTCGATTATTTAGGGCATTATTGTACATGGTAGGGATTGTGGTGCGCAATATATAAGTACACGTGATTGCGCGGTTTCTCCGATGGTCGCGCATTGGCACAAGTTACACACCGTCACCCGGACTCGATTGGTGGTTGCTCATAAGTGACGCGGTGCCGAGGTGGCTGGTTGGAAACGTTGTTATTAATATATAAAATATATAAAAATTATGCATGTACATGTGCGCATAGGACAAGTGGAGAAATGTAACATTGTAATTTGAGTAAATATACACAAACTGGTATCGGATATCTGCACTGGACATCGTGGTTGGACGTTATGGTAAGATTGTAAGGCATATTGCATAACATTAACGCGAATTGCTGTTGAAATAATGACATTTAATAATAATTGCGGTTTTTATATAGCTTTTAACAAATGACTTCCTCCAAGACGCTTTTTAACATTATAATAGTATTTCATTCATTTATTCAAGCCAATCAATGAACCAGTTGCAGCCAATATTCTGTGTAAATGCGCTGCTCTAGTTTGGTCAGGACATGAGATGATACTCTCCAACTGAATGGTACTCATACTGCACAAGTAACTTTGCTCAAATGTGACCCGCCATATCAAATCCAGTCGTAAGTCGGGATATTTTTACCCTGTGCCAATGCATTCTCTTATATATGCGAGTCGACCATAGGTCGCCTCGCATATATAAGAGAATGCATTGGCCTAACAATTTTTTATCATTTTTTTTTAAATAAATGATTCTTAAATTTTTTAGGAAAAACATCCATTACCTTGGAGGGAGCCTCACACATATATAGAAGCATATAGAAGAGTGTCGTCTGCTCATGTTTGTCTGGGGCTCTGTATGGGTGAAATTATAAAATTGTTAAAGAATACAAGAACAAATTATTAAAATTGTAAAAAATTGTTAAATGCATTCTCTTATATATGCGAGGCGACATATGGTCGACTCGCATATATAAGAGAATGCATTGGCACAGGGTAAAAAAAATCCCGACTTACGACTGGATTTGATATGGCGGTTCTCAAAGGTCACAACTTGGTGCGAGATTCGAACAGCGTACAATCCGACAATTACAAGTCGCACCAATCAGCAAAGCAACTGTGTGGAACTAGATCACCGGCGGGCTCCGAACTCATTTCATTGACAGCGAAGACAAATCTGACACGCTAACCAGAACAGCGTAAGAAACAGTCAGCAATGTATTTGATAAATGTAAAGGGAGGGCATGGATTCCATAATTTGTCTTCGCAAGGAACACTTCTATGAAGCATGCAGTACATTGTTAACCCTTTACCCAACAAACCGGCCAAAACCGGCCAAATAAAGCTTCAACAGCCTAAAATATCTTCAGTCTGTCTCAATAGAACCATACACATATGGATATCATTGGAACCGGCTCCTTGACCACATTGTGATAATTACAGTTATGCCCTGTGCCAATGCATTCTCTTATATATGCGAGTCGACCATAGGTCGCCTCGCATATATAAGAGAATGCATTGGCCTAAAAAAAATCTTTTTTAAACATTTTTTACCATTTTTTCTTACATTCTTTAACAATTTTATATTTTTTAATGTGTTAAGCCAATGCAGTCTCTTATATATGCGAGGCGACCTATGGTCGACTCGCATATATAAGAGAATGCATTGGCACAGGGCCGTTCTGTTGGGTAAAGGGTTAATTAGAGCAAGGAGCTCAATCTAAAAACAGGGAGCCTGTTTCAGCTAGTACCACATATTATGATATATCTATATCCGCACCGGAATCATATATCTAATTATAAATATATCTTCTTATTATTTTGTAAATACTGTTCTATGTGTGTCTCTATATATGTTCAGTGGCGTTATGAGAATAAATAATTCATCTTCTTCCGACTACGGCTTACAGTCAATGTCTGGCTATAATAAACCGCCTGGGGGACATGGTCTAAACAAATGTCTGTCTATAATAAACCGCCTGGGGGACATGGTCTAAACAAATGTCTGGCTATAATAAACCGCCTGGGGGACATGGTCTAAACAAATGTCTGGCTATAATAAACCGCATGGGGGACATGGTCTAAACAAATGCATGCTGTCGACTAGACCCCACATTCCATTCGTTAAATCATAAGCACATGTCAATAACCCAGACAAGATAATGAATAAGAGTACACACCATATCACATCTAAATGGATTTTTCTGTGAGAGATCACGCCGAAACAGGAGGCATATGCTATAATTTGTTAGATGTAACATTGGATCAATAATTGCGTAACAGCATCTTCGAGACGGAATTTAACAGAATGTCCAATACGCAAGTGTGATGTGTACAAAGCTTTTAGTGAGATATGATCGCAGCAGCAACTAACAGAGCAATCTGCCGGGATAATCATGTGCTGCCAACCACCAATGTTCTGTCTTAATCCTAACGCTCACTCATCGAAATAACAAAAACAATTGTTTCCGGTGTGTATCTTTGGATTGTGAAACGCGTCTGTGCATGACTTCTCGAGAGTACAGTAATGCCCTAAGTAATTGACACCTTAACCACAGCAGAATTATGGATAACTTTTCAGGATTTAGTCGGAAATATGGCTTGTTGCCATTCATCTCCCCGAGAGCTTTCCGATGAATGGCAACAAGCCATATTTCCGACTAAATCCTGAAAAGTTACCCATAATTCTGCTGTGGTTAAGGATTCGATTACTTATGGCATTACTGTAGTGTGATGGCATCTGCTTGTCGACCCATTAGACGAATCGTGGCAGCAAGTGAAGATATTAAAATAATCGCAGTAGATGCATGTTTTCTTGCTGCATTATTTGATATAACACGGTGCTTTTATCCACAACAGTTCTCCACAGCTAGTATCCCTTAAATTACCACTTGAAACCCGGAATCTGGCTTTTAAAAAGACATGACATCTAGGATCCAGTTTAATATTTTAGAAAATGAGGAATAAACAAAATTTGAACTGCTGGCAAAAGCAAATACCCAGCAATATTCTCCCGTCAATGTTTGGACACGAACGCTTTTCAGACTATGGAAAACCCACATTTATACATGCCATGGGTATTATATTTTTTTAATTTGTCAATTTAATTGAAATATTATACGTCAATCGCGTGCCAGAATTGTTTTAACTAGTATTCGAGATTGAATGTAGAAACGAAAGGAACGTAATTCTGCTTATTTAGTTCCTTCTAACCGTCAGTCAATTGGTGAGATCTCCCTAGCTAGTTACACGGTGGTCTTTATAGTAAGCTTGTCGGTTAACCCTTTAAATGACTGGAGCTTCCTCAAATTTAGCGAACACCATGTGCCAATGCACTCTCTTATATATGCGTGTCTCCAAAACCTCGCACATATAAAATAATGTATTGACCAAATAATATTACATTAACTTTGTAAATCAGTGCATTCTTTATATATGCGAGACTCCCAGTGGGAGACTCGCGTATATAAGAGATTGCACTGGCACAGGGTATTTAATGTTGAACCAGCGTAGCTCCCGTCATGAAATACTTAATGTATATGTGTTTACTCGATATGAAAATCACAAGCTTCTGGATTATATAAAGTAAAATGACATAATTTATGGTTTTCGGTGTAAGTTGGATGTGTTTTAATTCGTTGATTGCAACTGCAACTCATGTGTGTATGGTTTAATCTGACTTCCAACATTATTGTTATTTCCAATATGGTAATGCTGTACCGCAGATTACACTATTCTAATATGTGTCATTTGCAGATGGTATTTGATAGCCTAAGTGATACCTCGAAAATAGGTATTTGATAGCCTAAGTGATACCTCGAAAATAGCTTTCGCAACTGGTGATGTACATGGCAATAGAGGAAAATTACACCATTAATGTATAAATGGTGGTTTGAATTACAGTAAGGTTGCAAGGCATATTGGATATACAACTATGAGTGACGGTTGCATTGAACATTCGATAGATGGCAGTGATTGAAGCGAATGGTCTCGGCGAGGGCCCAGGTTTTCCCACTCGGTTGTGAGCTGCGCGTTTCCCGACCAGTAAAACTACTGTAACAGGGGTTTGAGATGCGGTTCGGGTGCCATTCACGTGGGTGGATTCTGAGCCAATCTGGGCGTTATTTCACCACTTCAATTTCAAATTATGTATTTCCGAGTGTACTTTGAACGTGTCGTTGTACTTCCCTTTTTCGATTGATCACATACAGTAATGCCTTAAATAATCGACTTCTTAACAACGGCAGAATTATGGGTAATTTTCAGGATTTAGTCGGAAATATGGCTAGTTGCCATTCATTGGAAAGCTCTCATATTTCCGACTAAATCCTGAAAAATTACCCATAATTCTGCTGTGGTTAAGGAGTCGATTATTTAGGGCATTATTGTACATGGTAGGGATTGTGGTGCGCAATATATAAGTACACGTGATTGTGCGGTTTCTCCGATGGTCGCGCATTGGCACAAGTTACACACCGTCACCCGGACTCGATTGGTGGTTGCTCATAAGTGACGCGGTGCCGAGGTGGCTGGTTGGAAACGTTGTTATTCATATATCAAATTTATATAATTATGGATGTACATGTGCGCATAGGACAAGTGGAGAAATGTAACATTGTAATTTGAGTAAATATACACAAACTGGTATCGGATATCTGCACTGTACATCGTGGTTGGACGTTATGGTAAGATTGTAAGGCATATTGCACAACATTAACGCGAATTGCTGTTGAAATAATAACATTTAATAATAATTGCGGTTTTTATATAGCGTTTAACCAATGACTTCCTCCAAGACGCTTTTTAACATTATAATAGTATTTCATTCATTTATTCAAGCCAATCAATGAACCAGTTGCAGCCAATATTCTGTGTAAATGCGCTGCTCTAGTTTGGTCAGGACATGAGATGATACTCTCCAACTGAATGGTACTGATACTGTACAAGTAACTTTGCTCAAATGTGATCCGCCATATCAAATCCAGTCGTAAGTCGGGATTTTGTTTACCCTGTGCCAATGCATTCTCATATATATGCGAGTCGACCATAGGTCGCCTCGCATATATACGAGAATGCATTGGCCTAACAATTTTTTATCATTTTTTTAAATAAATGTTTCTTAAAAGTTTTAGGACATAAAATAAAAAACATACATTACCCTGCAGGGAGCCTCACACATATATAGAAGCATATAGAAGAGTGTCGTCTGCTCATGTTTGTCTGGGGCTCTGTATGGGTGAAATTATAAAATTGTTAAAGAATACAAGAACAAATTATTAAAATTGTAAAAAATTGTTAAATGCATTCTCTTATATATGCGAGGCGACCGATGATCGACTCGCATATATACGAGAATGCATTGGCACAGGGTAAAAATAATCCCGACTTACGACTGGGTTTGATATGGCGGGTCACAAATGTCACAACTTGGTGCGATATTCGAACAGCGTACAATCCGACAATTACAAGTCGCTCCAATCAGCCAAGCAACTGTGTGGAAATAGATCACCGCCGGGCTCCGAACTCATTTCATTGACAGCGAAGACAAATCTGACACGCTAACCAGAACAGCGTAAGAAACAGTTAGCAATGTATTTGATAAATGTAAAGGGAGGGCATGGATTCCATAATTTTTCTTCGCAAGGAACACTTCTATGAAGCATGCAGTACATTGTTAACCCTTTACCCAACAAACCGGCCAAAACCGGCCAAATAAAGCTTCAACAGCCTAAAATATCTTCAGTCTGTCTCAATAGAACCATACAAATATGGATATCATTGGAACCGGCTCCTTGACCACATTGTGATAGTTACAGTTATGCCCTGTGCCAATGCATTCTCTTATATATGCGAGTCGACCATAGGTCGCCTCGCATATATAAGAGAATGCATTGGCCTAAAAAAAATCTTTTTAAAAACTTTTTTACCATTTTTCTTACATTCTTTAACAATTTTATAATTTTTAATGTGTTAAGCCAATGCAGTCTCTTATATATGCGAGGCGACCTATGGTCGACTCGCATATATAAGAGAATGCATTGGCACAGGGCCGTTCTGTTGGGTAAAGGGTTAATTAGAGCAAGGAGCTCAATCTAAAAACAGGGAGCCTGTTTCAGCTAGTACCACATATTAGGATATATCTGTATCCCCTCTGCACCGGAATCATATATCTAATTATAAATATATCTTCTTATTATTTTGTAAATACTGTTCTATGTGTGTCTCTATATATGTTCAGTGGCGTTATGAGAATAAATAATTCACCTTCTTCCGACTACGGCTTACAGTCAATGTCTGGCTATAATAAACCGCCTGGGGGACATGGTCTAAACAAATGTCTGGCTATAATAAACCGCCTGGGGGACATGGTCTAAACAAATGTCTGGCTATAATAAACCGCCTGGGGGACATGGTCTAAACAAATGTCTGGCTATAATAAACCGCCTGGGGGACATGGTCTAAAAAAATGTCTGGCTATAATAAACCGCCTGTGGGACATGGTCTAAACAAATGTCTGGCTATAATAAACCGCCTGGGGGACATGGTCTAAACAAATGACTCTTTCGGTGTCAATTGCAGATGTTTGAGATGTTAATGAGTACATTTATTTAAATTTGCGCCACCAGGATTTGTGTTTCATTTTTGTTGTTTTTTTTGTTGTTGCTATAAGATAAAATCAGTTAAAACTATTTACATACGTTGGTGGTTTAGAGAAGTTTGGGTAGCTTGTGTTTCTCGATCAGTGACTGGATGTTGTCTGCAGTCAGTTTGGATTTGAAGATTTTAGGGCCGGGTAGTAAGGTTAATGCTGTCGATAAGAGGTTAAATTCTGCTATGGTTTGAGGGAAGAAATAATAATATCGCAGGCGTCTGTTTGGGGTGATATTGTGTGAAATGTTAGCTTACATTCGTCGTTGTATGTTGTGGTAGTGGTTTTAGGGATTAGAATTGTATTAGGGTATGTTAAGTGTGCCTTGTTGATTATTTTCGAGAATACAGTCAGTCTGGTTTCATCAATGAAACAAAGCAGCGGTTGCCCATGTATTTGTTGCCATCAGAAAACAGTCGACAAGCGTAAAGAATTGATCGATAACCCAGCAGTTGTAATTATAAGCAAGCCAATTAGTGGAACGTGGCTCCTAAATGCCGACAATCATGTCATCAAAGAGCCGGGCTGTGAGCTTCATCGACAGTAACAGTATCTCTGCCGCAAATCACTATCGCCCCGGGATTATACTCGGTCCGGTTTCATTGATTCGATGACGCCCAACACGCGGGATTTGTGGCGATTCACAGATCACTAAGGTTATTATCGAGTCCGGGAATCATACCACCGAAGATTTGTTCTTGTCCTGACTTGTATTCCGCTCGTGTTCGCCAAAACAATTCCAATCGACTAGTAATCTTGAAGGCTGAAATTCTCTATCAGATTTCCCATCAAAGTTGTCAATATTTCATCATCCAATTTCCCATCGTCGGGCAAAGGAAAAAAACAAGGAAGAAATTACTGGCAGTGGCAGTCGGCGTCATTTGTAATACTCAGGCATCACGGTGACCAATGTGTGACTTCCAACATATAATAAGAAAACAGGTGTGTACGCATACATTTGTACATGTATACCCAAGAACGCGCTGTTTTATATATCTTAACGCTACTTGGGCAACTACGAAAGTTTTACACCCATCCCAAAAACATCAGGACTGACCGCGCGGAATAAACATCCAAAAGAGGTACCAAATGGGGGACGATTGTCCCTGGATCATGTTGGTGTGATACGTGCAAGCACGTCCTATTAAATCCCACTCATGACGGGAGCTGCGCTGGCGCATCATTAAAGATCCGGTGCCAGTGCATTCACTTATATAACGCGTAACCAACAGAGAGCCTCATATGCATACAAGAAAATATGCAAGGTCAATATTTTTAAGCCAATGTATTCTCTTATATATGCGAGGGTCCCTGATACGTGTGGCAGGTTATTATTAAAGATACGGGCGGCGTTGAAAGTGGGCATGCTGTTAAATATTCACCTCCGCCAAAGACCGCCATAAACAGAAAGAATAGTAAAATATAGACAGACTGTTCTTATACCAATCAGAAATATGGCATAAACAGAATGTTATTGTCAATTTCCCCCCTTTGTTATGTAAACACAAGCAAAAAACGTTACGCTGCCTGGCTTTTGTTTAGATCCGGATATGATAAACATGAAGAGCGTTATTTGTTACTATTTTCCTGATATGGAAATAATAAAGAGCGTTTATATCATTTGTGTGTGATTAACCAATATAATTGCGCTGTGTTATATGTAAACAGAAGCAAAACTTCTGTAACACGAGCAGGCTCTTGTGTACATACACCATCGTACGTCTTGACGACAATATACTATTTACGCGCTGATTATGTTTGGTATATGAACAAAACTATATATATTTTTAATTCCTTCTGTTGATGGCGATTTGAACAAATATGAATATTTCTGCAACGAACGCCGCCCGTGCCTTTAAATGAAATCTTGTTTATGAGGTTTGTACATCATATCTAAATAATTTAAATTGGTAATTTTAATGGGGGAATGGATTTTTATGAGTGGGAAATTAATTTAACTAGCTGCTGTAGTTCTGGGTGTTTCCAGGTAAAATTTGGCTGCGGGATAGCCCGGTCGTCCACTTGGAGATTTATTTTTAAAAGTAGACATATGACCTGTAATTTTTCTTGCATTTTCGTGATCAGCTGGTATCAATCGAGCTGGGTAAACATCACTGGAGTGGCCTGCGTGCTTCACTTCAGTGAATTTGGCTGAAACGTTAACAATGTCGCCTATGGGAAACCATTTAGTTCGGTGATTCCTATATCCATATAATCGAGGAATACCATGTGGGCGAAGCGTGGAAACGAATAATCAGGACAAGCTTTAATGAAATCTCAGATAACACGAGAGGCCACGAGAGTGGTCGAGTGGTTGCGTTATCGGGAATACCGCGTGGGCGAGGCGTGGAAACAAATAGCCTTACCGGGAACTGGATAATCGCGAAATGCCTTGGGAGGCTCTTGTGAACGATGTCAAGTGTGGCATGCGATCAGAAGACATTTACCAAGAAGCCCCAGTACGCACGAGGATTCCATTGATTGTATCCGCGGCTATCGATGGAAGACAGAAGGCTCTCCAGTGCCATTAGTATCCCGCCATCGACCGTCAGGTTTTTTATTATACGTATAAATTGCGTCGCGTGGTCAACACGACAAGGCGTCTATTTCCCACCGTTACCAATGAAGTTTCATACATTAGTACTCCGGGGTCCCTTTCCGAGGGTCAATCTTTTCTAAGGCTTGTTTCTTATACAAGAATAGATTACGAATAAGTGGTTCAAGTCTTATGTATATCAATGCAGCAAGTGTGGTACATGGAAATAAATCTTCGGGCATCCACCTGTTTTGAGTAGGTTGAAACATGATACGTATCGTCAACTTTCAACCTATGTGCTTAACAAATCTAGTTATACCTATTGTGTTGACAACCCAAATTATTATGTATCAGTGTTATAACGGCAATTGGGAGAGGGGGTTATGTATAAGTGGATCGCACTTGTCCTCCAATCCCAATGCCAATCTGTATTGTTATATACTTATTGGTAATAAATATGTTTAAACCAAACAAATCTAGTCTATACTCTGGGCTAAAGGATAGCGTCGAAGATGAATCACGATTTCACTGAGCATACATTTTTTTGTGTTCCTGCTTCGATAAATAATAGATGAATCATGATTCCACTGAGCATACATTTTTTGTGTTCCTGCTTCGATAAATAATAGAGTACAATATAAACAAGATGGACTGTCATCTAGATAACGCACGCCAATATGTTTGTGGAGTATATATTAACGATGCGTTTAGGGTTAATATGAGACGGACAGTCATCTAGATAACGCTCGCCAGTATGTGTGAGGAGTATATATTAGCGATGGGTTTAGGGTTAATACTAAATAGGAGATGGACAATCATTTAGATACCCCCACCACTATATTTGATGAGTATATATTAACGATGCGTTTAGTGTTAAAGGCACGTGAGGCCTTAGTTGTCGAAAATATTCATATTTGTTCCAATCACCGTAAACAGAAAAAAACAGTAAAACGCATACAGTTTCGTTCATATATACCATGACCATCGCGTAAACAGCATGTTATCATAAAGACCTACTATATTTTACCTAAGCAAGAGCCTGATTGTGTCACAGAAGACAGCACAATGCTACTGGCTAATCACACACAAATGGCATAAACGCTCTTTATTAGTTCCATATCAGGAATTCACCCACAAAGAACGCTCTTTATGTTTACCATCATAATATAAACAAACACCAGAAAAGTAACTTTTTATGCTTTTGTTTACATAACAATGGTCAACCATATGACAATAACATACTGTTTATGCGATATTTCTTATTTGTATACGGACAAAGTCTGTCTACATTTTAATGTTTTTTCTGTTTGTGGCGGTTTTTGACGGTTGGAAATATTTTCACAGGATACCCACCGCCAAGGCCAACCGTACCTTTAAGTAGTCACGGACAATCATCTAGATAACGCTCGTCACTCTGTGTGAGGAGTATATATTAATGATGCGTTTAGTGTTAATATTAAATAGGAGACAGACAAACAATCATATAGATAAGCCCGCCACTATGTGTGAGGAGTATATATTAACTATATGCGTTAGGGTTAATATAAATAGGAGTCGAACAGTCATCTAGATAACGCTCACCACTATGTGTGAGGAGTATATATTAACCATGCGTTAGGGTTAATATAAATAGGAGTCAAACAGTCATCTAGATACGCCCGCCACTATGTGTGAGGAGTATATATTAACTATGCGTTAGGGTTAATATAAATAGGAGTCGAACAGTCATCTAGATAACGCTCACCACTATGTGCGAGGAGTATATATTAACGGTGCATTTAGGGTTAATATTAAATATTAGTCGCGGACAGTCATCTAGATACGCCCGCCACTATGTGCGAGGAGTATCTAATATTATGCGTTTTGGGTTAATATTAAATAGGAGACGGACAATCATCGATATAACACCAGCCACTATGTTTGATGAGTATTCGCCACTTCCGCTATTTTTAATGACTGCTTATACGTGTCTCACTTCACTATATGGTCGGCGATATTGACTGATCGTGCTCGAAGTATTCTCTGTTGATTTATAGTGTAAATGGCTTTCAGTATTATCAGTCTATGCTGGAAGCGATGTATGATATCGTCGTTGTTGCAATTACATGTGATTGTATGATAAAATATTCATTGTAGATCGGCGGCCTGTCAGCGGAGTAATCTATAACCAACGATGAAGGTTAGAGGATGGTGTACCCTGGACGCATGCTCAGACACAAAAATCACGGCAAGGTGTACTCCTGCCACTTCCGACTGTTCTGCTGGATCATAAGCTCACTATGACCATATTTAGAGGTCGACATATGCCCAATACGAACGTATTCCTAAAAGATATGGCACTATTTGAGCAATAGGTTCTATATAATCCAATGTGTTTTCAGTGTGGCTTTTTCATAATCAAATAAGTCAAATTTGAAACTATGTGAATATTTAGGTTCAACATGAACCTATTTTCATGACAATATGTGTTTTCTTACTTTAAATATATTTTATTCATATATCAATATACAAAAGGGATCAGGGCACAAGTTATTTCAACTTAGGTAGCCCTTCTCCGTACAAAATTGACAATACATTGTTATAAAATGACAAGAAGGCGATAACAAAAACGTGTGTAAATGGTGAGAAAATCAATTTGAGTTTGCATTATGTCGAATAACATCTTTCAGCGTATGCGTCTATGGATTACCAATTAGGATGAGCATAAAATTATGCATATCTATATCTATTGGGATATTTAAGGAAGATGTGAAATATAGATTTCAAGGCTATATATGTATCAAACATTTGACTGTAAGGTTAATCTGAATTGGTATATATAGTAGAAAATTTGGCGAAGGATGGTGTTCCTTGGACGCATGCTCAGACACAAAAATTACGGCAACTTGTACTCCTACCACTCCCGGCTGTTCTGCTGGATCATAAGCTCACCATGACCATATTTAGAGGTCGACATATGCACAATACGAACAGTTACGCTAGAAGAAATTATCGATGTGTATACAAATGGTGGATATGGCGATCCGAGTGGGGGAGGTGTCTAGCAATGTTTGTGTTTGGTGTATGTTAAGCGATTTGTGGTTGACATTGGATTGTGGCTATTTAATGTCAGAGCAGCCAGACAATAATGAATCGAAGCCAACCACGCTGCTTTGTTGCGTGATCCTACCAAGTTGCTGCATATTTTTTTGCAAGTATAGGCTCAAATTGAACATAACTATTTACATGGTTTCAATTCAATTGTTTATTCTGATCGTCAAATTAAGACATTACAGATATATATGGATATAATATACAATATATTTCAGTACAGGTATACATGTATATATTATATATGGCATAATAATAGAATATAAAAATGTTGGACGGTATTCGGTTGTTTCAATATGTCAGGCGGGTGGTAATAAGCCTCAGGCGGACTTGAATATTTCTAGGATCTTCTTGATAAAAACTGATAGATTTTTAAATGTCTTTTGGTTTCGGGAGTTGAAAAGAGCGGCTAGTTTGTGAGTGTTGGGTCTCTGGTTTGGACTTATTCGGTTCTGAAATAAGCCCATAGTGAACTTATACCAGTTGTTCCGTTGAATGACGTGGGCCACAATGAAAGCACATTACCACGGTAACATAGGGTTGTACATAAACTATTACTCAAATGGTGCCATGTTGGACTTATTTCGTTGTTGAAATACGTTAACCCTTTACCCAACAGAACGGCCCTGTGCCAATGCATTCTCTTATATATGCGAGTCGACCATAGGTCGCCTCGCATATATAAGAGAATGCATGTGCTTAACACATAAAACATTATATATATTATATATTTTTTAGGCCAATGCATTCTCTTATATATGCGAGGCGACCTATTGAGACAGACCGATGATATTTTAGGCTGTTGAGAAGCTTTATTTGGCCGGTTTTGGCCGGTTTGTTGGGTAAAGGGTTAATGTTGAACCTATTTCTACCTAACAATAGGTTCATATTGAGATTATGATCCAGGATATCAGGTTGGTGTATCAACCTATATCTACATTACTAAAGTGTCGTTTTTGGTGCTACACGTAACACGTATACCTGTCCAAACAAACCAACATTTTGTAAACATGCTTATATACAAATTAAATTTGGGATCGTCTGTTGAAGACAGAGTTTAGCAATTCGCCGACAGTGCTCGCCCCCTTCACTCTTAGAACAGATGTGTATACATTCTACACAGAATATTTAATTTTGATCTAAAACAAAATTGTGTAGAAATGACACATGACATAATTATATGTCGGTGAAATTTTCTCAACATTGCATATGAGTGAGTATGTAAGTATAATATTATTAGTAGATGAGTCACAAACCCGGTAAAAGCGACCATATTAAACATCTGGCAACAGCTTTAACACTTTGTGCTTCACAATTATGTGCTGTTCAGTTTTTAAACAAGCACAGTGTATAACACAATTTACAACTGCCGCCAATAGTTTGTTCTATGGTTGCCTTTGCGAGTTTTGTGTCTCCAATAGAACACATCTCATCTAATAACTATGATACACTCACATATTCACCCATATTCAATTGAGGAAATTCCACCAACACATATATCATGTGTCATTTCTACGCAATTTTGTGTGAGATCAAAATTAAAACATATTGTGTAGAATTTATACACATGTCTTCTAAGAGTGTGTATGAATACGCGTCATATATGTGCATCATGTAACAGCGTAGGGACGTGGCTAGAGGGTCGTCATGTGGGGTCTCCACCTTGAAATTTCCAACTGCACCCCTCCCTTGAACCATATTTGCAGAATTATATTTGCACCATCCCCTTTGGTTGAAACTTTCCAACTAGTACCTCAGGCTTTCCAACTGTTGGAAATGTCCAACCTGTCACCCCCTAAGGTTGGAATATTTCCAAATGACGGCCATTTCAGACGAATTTTTTACCAAAAGTAGAAAAAATCATGCTACTTTTGATCTATAAACAACAAATTCTGCAATATTTACTTGTTGGAAAACCAAACAAAGAGAACAATATGCGGTGTAAAATATTAAACATCCGCCGAATCCCCCACCCTGTGCCACGTCCCTTTGAAAGACTGGCTGGATTGAACACTCAGTCAAGAAGTAAGACCAGATATTATTGAGTGTGTTTTGATTGTCACCATTTCACGACTTTGTATGTTTTATGTGTGTTATTTGTATGTTTCGGGTGTTCTTTGTATGTTTTATGTGTGTTCTCGGTCCACAACAGCTTGGGATATCGGTTTAAGAACACGTTTATCAAATATTTCCGTTATGTCGTTAAAAGTCTTCTTCAAATATCTCATTTATTTAGTCAATATTAATCGTTAACAAACAAAAAACGGTTTTTCAAATATCTCCGTTATTTAAAAATCTTCTTCAAATATCTCCGTTATTTAGTCAATATTAATTCATTATTTATTAAAGTACGTTCTATTTAGAGTGATCACCCTTCCTTCTGCTTCAACTGAGGATCCTCTAATAAGGTGTATCGATAGATCCTACCTCGATAGCCATTCGAGATGAAAATCTTACGTATGTTATCATTAGATATGTTTAATCTTCCAACTAAGATATATGGTACGAAGAACAAAAACAAAACAAAAACGGAATGACAATAAACAATACATATCCTTAGCCATGCGCGAGAAGCGGAGTCTCGATTCTTATTGCTGCGTTGTGCTTTATATTTTTGGGTGGTGCACTGGAGTTGCCTAAATTATTGGCCCTGGCTAAATTTGACAATTTGATTAGTCGTGTTCTGCTTATATAGGGACCCACTTGTCGGTGCATGGCATAGGATTTAACAAACTAGTACATGTATATTGATATGGCAGATTGATATCGAGAGGCGCTGCCCGGGATAACTCGTATTTCCTGACGGGGCGGGACTCGGTCCGAAACAGCATCATCCCAACAGATACCCCAAGCTGTTTTTGACCGAGAAGACTTTATCTAGGTGGAACGTAGAGGGTAATTGTTACTGGGAAATCATTAAAATGCACGTAAAGACCACAGATCTACGGCAAACAACTGAAAAACTGTCCCAGATATACATGTACGTATCAATATCGCAATAATAAGCGCGACAGATTTTTGGTAGTGCGCTATAATCGCGCCTTTTTCGAAATTAAGCGCGCTCAATATCGCAATAAAGGCGCGCCTCAATATACCACTTCTTCTGACTGGTACTATATCTTTAAGTTGGCCTACATGTAACATGTTGCCAACTGAGCCAACTGGGGGAGTCCCGCCAGATGCGTACGTCGCGATTATACAGCTGTACTAATTTTGTAACAGCGACACATTTACTACACAAATCAGTGTTTATATACGGAATCGTTTTCATGTCAATTTCCCAATAGAAGATATTTCTCCTTATATACGACGCCATGACAAGGTCAAGAGTCCCTGTTTACACCCCTCTAAACATCGTGTCTAGTGAGGTTATCAGACATTCAGCTTCGATGGACCGGGAGCCAATCATCTGGCTTTATTGATTCTCGGATGTCAAGGGTTATCGAGCTGTGGTTAGCGGTTGTTTCTCTAAAGCACCGCGTTCCCTTCGGGGATAATCGTAGAACTAATACCCTCTTTTTGACAATTAGATCGTGAATGATCACGTTGTCCCAAGTAAAACTTAACTCTTTACCAAACAGAACGGCCCTGTGCCAATACATTCTCTTATATATGCGAGTCGACCATAGGTCGCCTCGCATATATAAGAGAATGCATTGGCTTAACACATTAAAAATTATAAAATTGTTAAAGAATGTAAGAAAAAATGGTAAAAAGTGTTAAAAAAAGATTTTTTTTAGGCCAATGCATTCTCTTATATATATGCAAGGCGACCTATGGTCGACTCGCATATATAAGAGAATGCATTGGCACAGGGCATAACTGTAACCATCACAATGTGGTCGATGAACCGGTTCCAATGATATCCATATGTGTATGGTTCTATTGAGACAGACCGAAGATATTTTAGGCTGTTGAAGCTTTATTTGGCCGGTTTTGGCCGGTTTGTTGGGTAAAGGGTTAACTGGTATATTTGAAGGATAACTCTTGTTTCCATTAAGTTAACGCAGTAATATATGCCTCCCACGAAGTGATAAGTCAGAATAAGTTATATTAATAAAGCGAGATAAGAAAATCATTGCCTATATGTACGTAAATATAGCGATTATTTGTGATTAAATGTCCACGAAGAGTCTGGTGCACGGGGTCCCGAAGTTATGGACGGGTCTGTGTATTTGTATGCTGTTGAATTTTGTGCAGTAAATGGTGTAGTTGTGGAAATGCAAGATTTTCGTTCAAACAAAAAACCGAAAAGGGCGCATTTTATATCACCGAATGGTGTATCGGAAAATTTACCACTTGTTCAAATACATATATGGCAGATTCTGGTGCAGAAAAAAATACGACGCATTTGTAACCAGTTACTGGGTTATAAATGCGCCCTATTTTTTTTTTTTTTTTGGCGTTTGGAGTTACATTAGGAAACCAGTAACAATTCGTGTGTTAGCTCCGACCAGTAACCCGGTTACAGTAACAATTCGTGTGTTAGCCATCGCCGGCGGGACTTATAGTTAGCATGGTCGACTACATGTATATGGAAAATAATTACATGCAGTTGTTTGTAACATATTGGCGTACTCTCGGCGTCGTTGTTGAATAGACTGGTTTATGGTTCTAAAGTGTCACATTGTCACGAAATCATTGTAACCTGATCACATCGTGTACGCAATACACACGTAATGGAACAGAGCAGTGATCACATAATATTATTGTGCTATCATATGCCTGCTGCATTCTCAAATAACATTATTGTGCCAGAAACAGGATTGTTATCAGATGTCTGCTACATTCTCAACAATCAATAATTAGAAATGGAAACCAACATACCTACCATACAGTCCGCTTTCACCCTTTTGTGACGGGAGCTGCGGTGGTCATTAATGGTCATGTGCCAGTTAATTCTCTTATATATGCGAGTCTCCCATAGGAAGCCTCGGATATATACATGCATGTAAGAGAATGCCTTGGCATGCAAGGTCAATATAAATATTGTTAAGCCAATGCATTATCTTATATATGCGAGGCTCCGTATGGGGAGACTCAAAAAGACGCATTGAAGTAATGCAAAATACAACTGTGAATTCGGTGTTTGGTTTCCAAATATAAAACAACCATTTGCACGACATGGAACAGAAAAGAGCATCCCGTGGTAGTCTATTCCTGATATGGTAGCAATAAAGAGCGTTTCTCTTATTTCTGGCGAAATGTTGAAAACGGCTGAAAAATTACTGTAACTTTGGCAAGTGTTTTTCAGAGCATATGAAGCCGGTATATCAATAGTTCCTTTATTTATCGACCTATCGTATTCGTCGCTCCAAATTACCAAGAACAAAATTGGAGGTTCGAAAGTGCCATGTCCGTTTAAACATTTGTAACTTATTTGTCCATTTGGACATTGATCGGCAATGCCACTGCAACAGAACTTTTTACAAACAATTATTTCGATATGAGGAATCTCGTTACTGGAAAGTTATTTATAATGAAAATAAGAACAAAGTCCATGCCCTTATTGATGATATTTGTTTTACAGACTTTTGTGTTATTCCGCACGAACCCTCATCGAAGGACCTTGAGTTCTTTTATAAACACTTTTCTGATTGATGTACAGTTGCTAATTAATTTCTATAATGTACAGTATAAAGACCGAAGTTCTTGATTTACTGACACCCCCGGGGGGGGGGCATATTGTGGCAACTGCTGACGAGTAAGCTTTCGTTTAATGAGCTGGTATGTGATGGCTAACGTCAACAATTGCTATATCGTCTACAGATTAACCCTTTACCCAACAAACCGGCCAAAACCGGCCAAATAAAGCTTCAACAGCCTAAATTATCTTCGGTCTGTCTCAATAGAACCATACAAATATGGATATCATTGGAACCGGCTCCTTGACCACATTGTGATAGTTACAGTTATGCCCTGTGCCAATGCATTCTCTTATATATGCGAGTCGACCATAGGTCGCCTCACATATATAAGAGAATGCATTGGCCTAAAAAATCATCTTTTTTTAACACTTTTTACCATTTTTTCTTACATTCTTTAACAATTTTATAATTTTTAATGTGTTAAGCCAATGCATTCTCTTATATATGCGAGGCGACCTATGGTCGACTCGCATATATAAGAGAATGCATTGGCACAGGGCCCTTCTGTTGGGTAAAGGGTTAAGTGAAAAGCAGTCTCCGGGATGCAACGTGGTTGATCCTGAATAATTAATTGTATGCATTATATAGGCGGCAGTTTACAATTGATGGAACTAGAGAATACGCACATAGTATATAGGGACACCACACGTGACTATATACACGAACGTGAGAGCCGTTACTTATTAGCAATCACAACGGCTTGGCCATTTCCACTTTTAGTGATGCTTTATTGATAACTCAATCGTACTATTATGCATCATCATCGTCGTCATCATCATCATCATCTTCATCTTCTTCTTTATCCTCGGCATCATCATCATCATCAGCATCATCGTTCGTCATTTCGTCCATCATTATCGTCATCGTTATCGTCGCCTTATCCTCGACATCATCATCTTCATCATCGTCGTCTTCGTCGTCGTCGTCATCGTCATCGTCATCTTCATCATCATCATCATCATCATCATCATCATCATGTTCATCGTCATTATAGTCGTCGTCAACGTCGTCGTAATCTCTGTCGTCTTCATCGTCACCACTATCATCATCATCATCATCAGCATCATCATCATGCATTATCATCCTCATTATTGTCGTCAACATATAAATCATCATATTTCCGTATTCACATGGAAATTCCATTTGAATGGTCCAATGTTGGAGTTTGAAGCAAAATAAAGCTACTACACGAACCAGTATTTGCTATATCTAACAAAAAATAGAGCATGGTTTGGAGTTGACTACGCGGGTATAATGCCAAGTTTTGTGGATGTAGTTCACGACGCGAAGCGGAATGAACTATACCCACCCCACTGGACTAGTCAACGACAAGACATGCTAAATTTATTATATTTCACCGAAAAATTCAAACTTGTAGCATACATATTACATAACCGTATCCTACCAAAATGCACCAACTGATGGACTATTCAAATTCCATTCTTAAGACGTTAAAAGGAATCACGTACAAGTCGTCAACTTACCGATAAACAGTTTAAGAGAAACATAATCGTCACAAGAATGTGATCAAATCAAGTTCAATAAACCGAAACGCGCAGTAGTTAAGTTTTGTCTTGTATGCACGAAAACCAGAAACTGTATCTTTGACGTAGTTCCTGTGAAAACAAAATTTTCACAAATTGTTTTCACAGTAATGTTTAATTTCATTTGGACACGCCTTCGTAAATTGGTGGACACATGTGTATATCTTATTGTGGCCTCTGATTGTTGCCTCTGTTCATGGCTTTTTGCATGCTTTGTTATAGAAGTTTGCAAAATATATACACGTACATATATGTGGTGGGCTAAATTTAGCACAACGCTACACAATATAGAACACAGCTCTCGACCAACCAGAATGCGCCATTTCTAGGTGAGGTGAAATATATAGAGGATCACCAGCGAGTTATGTTGGGAAATAAGATTTTATGAAACGAGATTGATAAATTTGATTCACAACGAGTCGTATAATATAGACTAGTTGTGAATCAGATCTATCAAACGAGTTTCGTAATATATTTTATCCCAACATAACGAGTTGAAGATATTTTATATCACATGAAAAAAAAACTAGAGCTCAATGCCTTTTTAACAAATCAAAATCTTTAAAAGAAGATGAAAAATGCATGCAAAATGCACTGCTATGGCTGAGACGCTTCATAACCGTATACGACAGTATTTCGCGCTCTGACTGGCGACAAAAAATATAGTCCCCCAATTTTTCTCTTTGTTTTTGGGACTATTTTCGTTAGTGCAATGCAGTTGATCAATAATTTAACTTTAATGATCAAAGCAATCATTTTGCAATGTCTCATGCCCAGCTTTTCGAAACAGTATTAATCAGCGCGGTAATTTTGTTGGCGCGATGCAAGTATCCCGCGAAGCACGCGCCTATTCATCACTAGTGAGATATACGGAAATATGTAATGGCTTTTGTAATGATATAATAGGGGTTTCATGTGATTTATATAGATATTTCACCTCACCCAGAAATGGCGCCTTCTGATATGGTCGAGAGCTGTGTTCTATATAGTGTAGTGTTCTGCTAAATTTAGCACACTACTATACCAAACCAGCATGCAAAAAGTCACGAACAGTTACATGGAAGTTTTAATGTATATATGGTAAGTCATACGCGTATACATGCACATGTCCGGCATGTCACATTCGGTCAACATTTGAATGGTCTTCGATGGACAATTTGTTTGACCAAGAAGACCTGCGTTATGTGTTTGGAGACGAACATCTGTTATGTCTTTATGTACATACAGATGTTATAATATGTTCGGGATGCAAGAAAATATCAAAACAATTTCGTTATTCTATACATTTGCATTGGGCGGCGATCGGCTTAGCATCGCTGCACAATAAAACGAGTCAAGAAGCATTATTGGGCCAGGTTAAATGTTAAAGATCGGCTGTTCTCAATAAATACAATATTTAGGACACATAGGAGATCCACACTTCCCCCATTTACTTATATTCTAAACTGACAATTCAGCTGGAAAATTGGAAAATAAAAGTAACACGTTTGAAACGTGTCATATATAGAGTCAATAAGTACGGCACGATAAATCCTACCCCGATACCAAAAAAACAAACATAGCACCGTGATGTACATCGCGAGGAATGTGTGTTTCCATTGATTGGCGTTAATTAGTCGCTTGGGCGGTAACCTGTTATTCGCAACCTGCCTAATAATACTGGCTCATACGTTCGATCACCAACATGGCTCCCGGGCTTTTTAACCCTTTGTGGAACCAGAGAGAACAATACTCTGATGACTGTCGTCTGCTTGGGTCTGTGTGGTGTGCCAGTGCCATGCATTATCTTATGTATATGTGAGTATCATATAGGGGCCTCGCATATATAAGAGAATGAACTGCCTTACGCAAGATTCATGAACGGTAACTGTGATGGTATAACGATCATGTGAATTAGGTAAATATTGTTTGGCCAATGCATTCTCTTACATATCCGAGGCTGCCTATATATGGGAGACTCGCATATATAAGAGAATGCATTGGCACACGGCTTTCTCAAAATTTCAGAAGCTTCAGTCATGGACGGGATAAGATTATGGCATGGGTGGATTTATTTGGAAAGTTCATATAGCATTCTACCAGAGCTGGTTCACGCCGCGGTACTTAGACGTGTGCATGGATTCCGCGTGATTACCCCACTATATTAGGTACACTAGTCATATCTAACGTTACTAATGCAGTTGTTAAACCCCTTAACAGTTATATGGTGCTATAAAAATAAATCCCCGCATGCGAAGCAAGATGGTCACAGATCCGTGTTGATAAAAGATGTTATGTTGTATACAAGAAAACCAATGTCAGAAATGGTAACGCGCTCAAGATCATATATTATATACCCGTGTTTGTAATTATAGAATATAAAATATAATTGGTATCGCGAATAACCAACTCAGAATTCCGTTAAAATAACAATAACAACCAGCACATAATTAACGAACCGGTGGTCGACTCGGCCGTCTCCGACCACAACCCTCAGTGGGCTGCAGCACGGAAAATGTCTATAAAAGTTGAACTATAAGACTTACAAATTATCTTTTTCATTTCTTTTATTTGTAATTGACATAGCTTGTCACAAACCAAAAATCAACATTATTGACATAATAATGTAAAGGACAATAAACGAAATTGAAATTCCCAACTACACCTTTTACCGGACTCGGCCTCTGGGTCGCGCAGTTCGACTTTTAAATCCGTCTCAAAAATTCCCAATATCTATAAATAAAAACCCCAGCGTAAACTCCAGCGCCCAGGCGAAACAATAATTTGGACATTAGTATACACGCGGCGCGCGTAATAATATTTCTCAGTTTCTTTGTGTCAGTTCACGATTCACATGAGGACAGCTGTAGTCAACGCGTGCTCGTACACCAAGGACGAACGTGACATCCGGTACTTATTCCTTATTCGATTATTTTTGGGCAACACATGCGTCGAAGGAAACCCAGAGTCTCAAGGGCCGGAAGCCATTATTGATGCTCGTTGTCTAATGCTGTTTTCGCTCTCGTTATTCTCCCGCAATTACTTGGTCACCAACAATTCTTGAAATTAATGGGGCCCACCATTATTTCTGATGTGTACTTGCTAGTAAATGCAATGCAATTCGGGACGTGGACATCACGTTCGCTCCGAGCACGCGATAATTTTTGACCCGCCATATCAAATCCAGTCGTAAGTCGGGATATTTTTACCCTGTGCCAATGCATTCTCTTATATATGCGAGTCGGCCATAGGTCGCCTCGCATATACAAGAGAATGCATTGGCCTAACAATTTTTTATCATTTTTTAAAATAAATGTTTCTTACGATTTTTAGGACATAAAATAAAAAACATCCATTACATATATAGAAGCATATAGAAGAGTGTCGTCTGCTCATGTTTGTCTGAGGCTCTGTATGGGTGAAATTATAAAATTGTTAAAGAATACAAGAACAAATTATTAAAATTATAAAAAATTGTTAGGCCAATGCATTCTCTTATATATGCGAGGCGACCTATGGCCGACTCGCATATATAAGAGAATGCATTGGCACAGGGTAAAAAAAATCCCGACTCACGACTGGATTTGATATGGCGGGTCACATTTTATGAGACACATCTCCTGTACCCACACCCTGTCCTCCTGGATTATACGCTCGAACAGTATCCTTGAAAAGCCGACGAAAATCCTAAATAAATTACGTCTCTAGATGTAGATCTGTGATTCACTTTCTCACGATGACGAAATAAATTGTTACTATATATGGAGTGCATGTCTGGCGTAGTAAGCGTTTGTGAGAATTATAATATTTATTATTAATTATAAAAACAAATAAATGCGAAAGAATAATCAGTTATAAATATCGATGACTGATAAAAACTCGAAGATGAAGTCTGCTAGATTGCGATAAGTATATTGCGTTATGAATGTGTCGCCTGTATTCAGCTTTTAAACATATGTTGTGTTTCGCTATCGTGAGGATATTGAATGAATGTCATTGACATCCGATCTCGAAAATTAAATATAACCAACAACGAAGCAGTGTTTGTCATTGTTATCGGCTTTTTACATAAATTAAATTATGCAGTTGAAGTGATCTGCTACGCGACTTACGTCACTAACTAATACACTCGCGCATGCTCTGCGCCATAACCAATGGAATGTCGGTAATCCCAGCAATAAGAAATGTAAACAATATCTAGAGACGTAAATCTGTTATGATATCCGTCGGCTTTTCAAAGAGACTGAATCTCAATATTAACCTATTTATAAATGAAATAAGTCCAATATGGCACTATTTGAGCAACCTATTTACTGGACTTATTTAAAAATCCACTATATGAACATAGGTGAATATTTATGTTCAATGTGAACCTATTAGCACGAGATTATATGTTGATCCTCGTGTCCCGAAACCCGAATGGCACCAGCTTTGGACCGCCGCCAAAGACCGAGCAAGGGCTGTGGCACACATCATTTCCCAGTCCCTCAGTGGCAGTCCAAAATGTGTAAGAATTGTAGAATAGCTTCAGGTCATTGTTTCCATTGAAATCATATTGCAATAGTGCATTTATCCTTGCATCGAGCGAAACAGATGTGTAGGGAGAAATGAATGAAACATTATTGGCAAATTATTACAATGTAGCTCTACAAAAGATGCGTAACAAGCAAAATACAGTATGTAAAGGATGTGCGATCAGCAAAAACACTCAACAGCGTGGCGATTTTTGGGAGAGTGATTCACGGTAACCCGCTCAACCCAGAAATCTTGAGTGCCAAGGGTTAGCTAGGGTATCACCGGCAATCATGGCGAACCTTCAAAATATGCAACGGAAATCGCAATGCATACACATAGTTTTACAAAATTCAACAATTTGTCATTTTCGTGGTCAAACTGGTCATTAAAATATTGATAAGTCCAGACAAGGCAATTATCAATATTTAGTTAATTTTTTTATAAAATAAATTGAAACGGCGTCAAAGATTCCAGGTAGTTGTCGGTGTTTTGTGGTGATGCTTAGTGGTTCGCGATGATTCTCATTAGTTTGGGGTGATTCTCAGTGGTTCACAGTGATTCACAGTGCATGGTTTCCGATGATTCTTATTGGTTCGCGGTGATTCTCAGTGGTTCGCGGTGATTCTCAGTGGTTCGCGGTGATTCTCAGTGGTTCGCGGTGATTCTCAGTAGTATGCGGTTATTCTCGGTAGTTTGTGGTGATTCCTATAGTGGTTCGCGGTTATTCTCAGTTGTTCGCGGCGATTCTCAGTGGTTTGCCGTGATTCTCCGTGATTCATGGCGATTTTCGGTGCTCCGGTGTGATTCTTGGTATCCCTGGTCAGTCTCCAGGACTTCTATTTATTCATAAGAATTTAGTGACGCTAGTCCTCTGTGCGGGGTAGAGTCACTAAATTCATAATTTGGTGATCCCATTCTGCAAATGTCCGGCACCATATTCTCAGTTATAATACATTTAAACGTGAGCTGAACAAGAAGGAGTGGTGTGAAGCTACGTTTATTATAGGAACATTTAATTGTAATAATTTTTGGAATTACGTGTAAGTCATCCCGCCATTGTGTTGCCAGAAATTATTTTATTTATATATGGCGATTTGCAATATTGTTATATATATACATACCGAATTGTAATTAGTTGCGAGTTCTTCAAGTCCAATATCAGCTGAGCAGACACCAATATAAAAAGGAGTCCATGGTAAGATCAACATTAGAATACGGGGTGGAGATATGGGATATATACTTGCAGAAAGATAAGACAACATCGGGTCCAGAAAAAACGATGCAAGATTTAGCATCAACAACAACATATTATCCTTGTGAAAATAGGTTCGTATTGGACCTAAATATTCAAATATGTTCATAAGGGACTTATTTGATTATGAAATAAGCCCATAGTAGACTTGTATCGGTTATTCCTTGTTATGGTGCTGGTCAGAGTGAAACACGGTATAAAGAGCGTGAATACGGTAAGTCGATTTAGGCTCATGTGTATATAAAGCATAATTCAGATTAAAATAATGCCGGTATGGGCTTATTTGTGTTTTTAAATAAGCTCAATCTAAGCTAATTTTCAGGAGAACGTGCTGACAACTACCACGACGGCGAAGAAATCATTGGCACAACATTGATGGACGTACAACTAAGAAGATCAGATGAGCTGAACAGACGATGCAAATCATAAGTATAGTTGAGGAGTCTGTTCATGCCGGCTATCTGGACACATGGTCTGGTAACACCACGGAGTAGACAAAAGGAAAATACTGCAAAAATACTCAGAATGCAAATTTAAATCCACTTTCACAACCTGCACTACAGTAGAGCAGCGATTCTGTTGATGAGGTCGTTTGACCACGATTAACAATTCAATTCATTTATTTCTCACTCCGTTAATAAAGGTATGGAGATAATTATATGTGTACAATATTTTCATATATACATGTGGTCAACATGGCTCATTAGAACATAACAGTGTTATATGAAAAACATAGGATCAGAATCAGATATACATGTAACATCGCTATAACATACACATTTATTATATCATTGAACCAACGGGTAATATACCTTCCTAATCTAATTAAATTCCTTTATAGTATGTCGTATTAATATACATAGCCGGCGATATAAATGTTTGACTTTTGTATTTAGAAATTCGCTCATGACTATAACATTTGGCCTTTCAGTGAATTATTTCGGCAGTAGGCGGTTTCTCAGTAAATTAAATTGTTCACACTTAAACAAGTAGTGGAATTCATCGCCAACTCTTGACGAAGAGCATAGCATGCAAATACGATCTTGGAGATCGATGTCCTGCCATCTACCCACCTCAACCGGGAGTTTGTGGTCGCACGTTCGGAATTTACATAATGTTACTCGATCGTTTCTATTACTACAATCTAACGCACATCGTAAAGGCTAGAATTCAAATGGATTATATCTTGCAGAATTCCAAAGTAGATGACGACCAATAACATATACGATTGAGATATTGAGTTTCTGCTGTTGATGTAACGTGATGTGCGTAGTTCATGTAATGAGTTGTAAAATGTCCACGATGTCGTTATACATGTTATAATGCGGAAATAATCCCAATGTACTTTCGTAACATGCAGCACGATGGGACAATTTATAAAGGAGATGACGACGATACGAATAACATGTTGCAAATATGATTGAGATATATGAGATTTCCGATGTCAAACCGTGCATGTCAGCTACTCCACTGCTAATGTTGAGTGATGTGCATAGATCATGTAACGAGAGGTGTAATATGTCGTTATACGTGTTATAAAAGGTCGTTATAACATGGTGCGATAACGCGTTTTAACCCTTTACCCAACAGAATGGCCCTGTGCCAATGCATTCTCTTATATATGCGAGTCGACCATAGGTCGCCTCGCATATATAAGAGAATGCATTGGCTTAACACATTAAAAATTATAAAATTGTTAAAGAATGTAAGAAAAAATGGTAAAAAGTGTTAAAAAAAGATTTTTTTTAGGCCAATGCATTCTCTTATATATGCGAGGCGACCTATGGTCGACTCGCATATATAAGAGAATGCATTGGCACAGGGCATAACTGTAACTATCACAATGTGGTCAAGGAGCCGGTTCCAATGATATCCATATTTGTATGGTTCTATTGAGACATACCGAAGATATTTTAGGCTGTTGAAGCTTTATTTGGCCGGTTTTGGCCGGTTTGTTGGGTAAAGGGTTATATCATGTGGAGTTCGGGATGCGGAAATAATCACAATCCACTTCCGTAACATGCATCACGGTATGACGACGGCCGATGATGACGAATTAGTGTCACGGCGATTAACGTTCATTAACCCTTTACCCAACAAACCGGCCAAAACCGGCCAAATAAAGCTTCAACAGCCTAAAATATCTTCGGTCTGTCTCAATAGAACCATACAAATATGGATATCACTGGAACCGGCTCCTTGACCACATTGTGATAGTTACAGTTATGCCCTGTGCCAATGCATTCTCTTATATATGCGAGTCGACCATAGGTCGCCTCGCATATATAAGAGAATGCATTGGCCTAAAAAAAATCTTTTTTTAACACTTTTTACCATTTTTTCTTACATTCTTTAACAATTTTATAATTTTGAATGTGTTAAGCCAATGCATTCTCTTATATATGCGAGGCGACCTATGGTCGACTCGCATATATAAGAGAATGCATTGGCACAGGGCCGTTCTGTTGGGTAAAGGGTTAAAACAAATCTAATCTTACAATTAAAATTGATAATTTCTTGCCGAATTCCAAATTAGATGACGTCATTCAATAACAAAATATGCCGTGTAAGATTGAGATATATGAGATTTCGGAGATCAAACCGTGTCAGTTTGATCAACTAGTCAAGCCCCTCTGTTAAATTATTGCTTAATGTTTACATGCAGTATGATGTGTGGGATTGATGCACGTCCACCAAATCAGAAGCCCCGATGCGTAGCTCATAAAGAATCAAATATAACCATTGGAATGGATTAATTATTGTTTAATTCCAAATTAGATGACGACATCCAATAACAAATATGTCGCGTATGATTGAGAGATATGAAATTTCGGAGATCAAACCGTGTCAGTTTGACCAACTCGCCAAGCCCCTCTGCTAAGTTATTGCTAATGTTTATGATGTGTGGGATTAATTTCTACGTCCACCAAATCAGAAGCCCCGATGCGTATAGCTCATAAAGAATCAAATATAACCATTGGAATGGATCAATTATTGTTTAATTCCATATTAGATGATGACATCCAATAACAAATATGTCGCGTATGATTGAGAGATATGAGATTTCGGAGGTCAAACTGTGTCAGCTTTGATCCACTCGCCAAGCACCCCTGCTGATGTAGCATTATATGTAGGATTGATGTGCGTCAACCAAATCAGAAACCCCGATGCGTCCATGATCCACTGCTAATATAACGTGCTGTGTGTAGTTCATGTAACATGATCCACTGCTAATATAACGTGCTGTGTGTAGTTCGTGTAAACAATTACGAAACGTCGTTATTCATGTTATAATGCGTAAATAATCCCAATGTAATTTCGTAACATGCAGCACGGTGGGACAAGTGAATTCGTGTCACTGGTGATTAACTCAGCTCATAAAGAATAAAATCCTACAATTGAAAGAGATTGAAATGGACTAATTATTATCGAAGTCTAACGGAGATGTTGACATCTAATAACAAATATGCCGTGTATGATTGAGAGATATGAAAATTCGGAGGTCAAACTGTGTCAGCTTTGATCCACTCGCCAAGCCCCACTGCTATTGCTAATGTAGCTTGATATGTGGGATTGATGCCCGTCAACAAATTCAAATGTCCAGATGCAGCCATGATACAATGCTAATATAACGTGAAATGTGTAATTCATGTAAATAGTTATAAAACGTCGTAGTACATGTTACAATGCGGAAATAATCACAATGTATATTGATGAATTCGTGCCACTGCGATTAACGTACATTATAAAGAATCGAATATTACAATTGCAATGTATCAAGTATTGTCGAATTCCAAAAGGAGGTGACGACATCCAATAACTAATATGATTGAGATATATGAGATTTCCGGGTCACATCGTGTCAGCTTTGATCCACTCGTCAAGCGCCGCTGCTAAAGAATCACGATGTGTGTGATTGATGTACGTCAATCCAGAAAACCTTCCAATCCCATTGTCTGTATAAAATTGTGTGAGTCATGAAACACGGCCGTGATCCACTGTTGAGTACCAACACGGTATATCAGCGTGATATGCGGGATTATTTCGGCCAATTTGGCCGGTTACTTCATGTGACTTTTTCATCTGACGTGTGTGTCGGAATAATGATATGGAGGATTTATGTAAATGTTAGCCCAAACTACATTTCCAAGTAACGATGGTTTTGTTGTTTATTTTGAGGAATAATACCGCGTCAGATGAATTCAGCCCAAATATGTTAACAGTTGTCGTGTAAAACATTCGGCAGTAAGTTAGCGTTATTTAGTATTTGTGGATGTCCTTCAACATGGGGAAAATAGACTACTGCGCTTGAACGAGAATGTGAATTGTCGTTTTTAATGTATAGCAACTTTATAATCAATAACAGAGGCATTCTCTGTCAAATAAGGTCGCTCTATTTACGATACCAATTGGGGAACTTTGTGAATTAAATTACGCGTAAACTTAACCTGCTGCAAATAGAAAAGGTGTCGGAATCGGTGTTCTCGCCTCATGGCTAACTCGCCCCAATCGGCGAGTGCCAACTCGTAATAAAAGGCCAACTCGGAATAAAAGATGCATACGGGGTGTTATATGGCGTTTGGTCCGTTGTTTCTCAATGAATATTATTGAAATTTGGTGTATATGTCCGGGCTGGGACATGGAATACAACAACGTTTGAATTGTTTTTAAATTTACAAATTTGTTGAGTTTATTCATTTTGTTTTCGTTCTGAAACACACTATAAAGTGTATATAATATAATAACGAACACGAGACATACATAATTTATAAACTATTAACAAAAGATATCAAATTCAATACATGACAAAGATGACTCAGTGGAGTTTATAAAGTGAACATAAAAACATTGAGGTAAGAATCTTTTTAAGGATTGCAACTTTATTTAATGATAATAAACACATAAATTAAAATAACAAACATGAGACATACATGATTTATAAACTGTTAACAAAAGATATCAAACTCAATACATGACAAAGATGACTCAGTGAAGTTTATAAAGTGAACATAAAAATATTAAGGTAAAAATCTTTTTAAGCATTACTAAACCGTTTAGCACAGTCCACTTCACTCATCCGATCATCACTAAACTTGATATTTATCTTGATATTGATCTATCAGATGAGAGCTATCAAATATTTTTTTTATTTTATAGGAAAAAATGGTCGCCAGCGGCCATATTACATTTACGTTATATGTTATCGCGTCATGTCGATATCTAGTATTAGTTCGAAATTTCACCTTTCCAGATTCATAATTGCTCCATTGACTGTAACAGATGGAATTATTCCCCTCTTCGGATAGAGTGTCACTGAAACTTTATTTTGTCAGACTGTCTGTATAGTCACTGATTATATATGGCAATAATCTGTAATAAGATGTAGCACTATTTTATTTTATATTTACATGCAGTGCTGTTTTTATACAACAATTCTAATCCCCCCTAGATCATCACGTGATCGACCATACATCGCGCGAGGACCTGGTTGAATTAAGGGGGGTTTTATGGATAACTTCTGTCCTCAAGCTAGATTATACTTATGACATTTAATGGCATGTTTCTAACGTGGAGGGTTAGATATGCTTGAGATACCAACACTCTTCAATTCACACCAAGTTATCAGCTGTCATATTCGGATATTAGAACCGATAGCCATGATATATGGTTTATTTTGTGTATACTAGTAATATTGTTATTTTCAGTACCTTTATATACCAGTACTGTGTATAACAATGCATATAAATTAATCCATGTATACATGTATATTGATTCAACGGATTCAGTGGTTTTGTCCATAAGTCTATCAAATATGCGGGGAAAACATGGCCACAAGCAGTACACCCTGTTACATTTCGAATTTGAATCAATTGGCGCACCCTGCAGCCAGCTTTTATTGGAGAACTTTTTCTCACGTGGATAGTTTGGGTCACCGCTAGATGTGAGCCATGTTTTGTTCTCAAGCTGTCCTTGTGAAGACATCACTGCCAGCGGTGATCTGGAATTTTACTATTTTTATGGCTAAATAATTTGGTTGATCCTACAGACGACACCCCTTGTCCGATCGTCACCAGATTCCACAATGATCTTCTGGATAACCAGGGTGAGAGTAATCTAATTTTCCCGAATTTCGTTAAAAAACATTACCACAGGCAGCAATTTGGTATCTTACTGTTTGATCCTCTTTTGCGTGACTGAATTGTTTAGCAACTGTACAGTCATATCCCTCATCTGATAGTCACCACACTTTATATTGATCTTCGGGCTGACAACTAGATGGGAGCTATCGAATGCTTTGAATTTTTTTGGAAAACATTGTCGCCAGCAGTCATCTTCTATTTTGGTTTTTATATACATGTATATCTCTTCATTCGGATAGTCAGTATTACGTAGGTACTTCAACTTTCCGCATTCCTGTCATCGTTTGAAATATAAAAATTTACCTGATACATGCACCCTTCAAAATTTGTTTCGTCGTATCTATTTTAATGACCCGTATGGTAATATTGATACAGATATATTTGTCAAACATTTCTTTGTACAATATACAGGTATTTAGTTTGTAACTAAATCTAGAAATATATAATAGTAGCTGGTGGACCCTACTTCGTCCGGGATGTTCCCCTCTGATTTTCGGAGAATTGCGCGATTTAACCTTGAATTGACCATTTTAAAGGTGAACGTCATGTCGGGTCACGATTTGACCCGTCCAAAACACTCCCCGGACAAAAGTCACGACAAAAATACCCGTCGAAATCCGCCCGGCTTTACCCGATTTGACCTTGAATTGACAATTTTGAATGTCAAGATCAGGTCAGGGTCATAATTTGACCCACCCGAAACACTCCTGGGACAAAAGTAACAGTAGGTATTATATTTCGTTGAAATACTTCCATTTTACCAGATTTGACCTTGAATTGATCTTTTTGAATGTCAAAGTCAGGTCGGGATCAAGATTTGACCCGTCCAAATAGTCCAGAAACATGCCTACATCAGCACGTTCGAGAACATGGTCCCACGTGAAATTGGACCCGTCAATATTGCTCCCGGGATCGAAGTAGTCCTACACACAAATTTTTAGTCGGATCGGTCAAGGTCCAGAAACATGCCTATGAGCGAGGTCAAGTTGACACGTTAAATACCAAATCCGAGTCGGATCAGTCGAGCAGTGTTAGAGTCTATAACACATACACACATGCATTCATGCATACACACATACATACAGACAGGTGTTCCAAAATGTATAATCGATAGCTACAACAATTCTATGGTAGATAGTTCACGGCCGACCTGATGCATGCATCTTAGTTTTCTTGTTATATACTTGCCCATGAATTATAAGGTTTTAGCAGTGAGATATAAGTGATATCCCACTAGTGAGATATAAGTGATATCCCACTGGTGAAATTTATTATATATTGACATTCATTGGGGGCCATAGGCAAGTAACTAAAGTATATAATAAACAGAATATCCACACTTTTTCAGTGGATATGGGTTAAATCTCATTCGTGATGACAAAACATTTGAATTTCCACTCGTGGCTAAAGCCACTCGTGAAATTCAATGTTTTGTCATCACTCATGAGATATAACCCATATCCACTGAAAAAGTGTGGATATCCTCTATTTATTAATTAGATATGACATTTTTGCCCATAACTGCCTATTATCGAACTGTGTGAATATCACTTCAGTTTACCCTTAAACCGAGTATCATTTTACGACATCACCAATCCGAGTAATATCATTTTACGACATCAGTAATCCGAGTGATATCTTTTTACGACATCACCAAGTGCCGTGACTCTATCTCACTTCTAAATACTGTTCAGATATCGACTTTTGTGACGTCACTAACTTGAAACAGTTGATCTGACATATACATTGTTACCACTAAGAGGCGATAGCATTGATAAATAGGGTATTACTTGGTTGGTTTGTATGGTATGCCTTGCATCATCCCTCATATCCTCATATCAGCCTTCGACCGTCGGCCTAGGGCTGATATTAGGTTACCTCGGGCTGATGTCGGGCCAAATATTAAACCAACCAAGTAATATCCTCTAAATATTAATGTAAGTCGAATAAATCTTGACGTTAGTGGTGACATAAATGTTATTACATATATACCGAGGTGTGTGTCATCAACCGTTGGTGTTTACGAGTTGTACCACACCTTTAGTGTAAACATATTTGTATTTCCAATTCCAAACAAATACATAATATACAAATGACACAGAAATTCACAATAGAAGTGATAGCATATGGAAACGTGAATCAGACAACACGCCTGATGGCTTATATGAAGTCCTCTCCCTAACTACAATAATGTTGTATCATGTTCGGTGCAAGCCGGCTATATATATGCTCTTTGTCATAACAATTACGGCATTTATACGAAAGCTGTATTTTGTTTTCAAACTCAGGTATTTTCATTGCAAGTTGATATAAATAGCCCCAGAGGAATAATAGACCATTAGGTAATAAAGATATCTCTATTATTTCTTGAAGAATTTTAATGAGATATGACGACATCCAGTAATTAGTATATGTATGATTGAGAGATAGGAGCTGTTCGGGGAAAACTGCCTCAGATCCAGCGCTAATATAGCGTGGTGCGTGAGATTAACGTACGTCAGGCAACATCGAATCCTTGAGGTCAGCGGGTTATCAACGACGTATAGCGGAGGATGCGTGGATTAACTGCACCGAGTTCATCTTAAAGCCTGTTGTGATCCGCTGTTGAGTATATCTATATACGGTATAGCATGATAAGCGAATATTAACGTTCTTCGAGAAAGCCAGAATGCCTGAGTCCAGCTATGATCTACTATTGAGTATCAAAACCGTGTATCATGATATACGGGGATTAACGTACGTCGGGTAATCTTGAGGTCAGTGGTGATCCGCCGTTTAGAATCTACAGGATACAACGTGATAGGCGAATACAAACGTACGTCTAGCTAGCCAGAACGCATGCATGAGTGAGTACAACCATGATACTGAGTATCAACATTGTGAGGCATGATGTACGGGGATTAACGTACGTCGAGTAAATCTTGAGGTCAGCGGTGATCCACCGTTGAGTATCTACATAATATAACATGATAAGCGAAGATTAACGTACTTTGAGCTAGCAAAAGTGCCTGAGTACAGCCATGCTCTACTATTGAGTACAAACACCATGTAGCATGATATACGGGGGTTAACGTACGTCGGGTACAGCTTGAAGTCAGCGGTGATCCGCCGTTGAGTATCTACATGATATAACATGATAAGCGACGATTATCGTACTTTGAGCTAGCCAAAATGCCTGAGTACAGCCATGCTCTACTATTGAGTATCAACATTGTGTGGCATGATATACGGGGATTAACGTTCGTCGGGTAAACCCTGCGGTCAGTGGTGATCCGCTGTGGAGTATCTATACAGCGTATAACGTGAAAAGCGAAGATTAACGTACTTTGAGCTAGCCAGAATGTCTGAGTACAGCCATGCTCTACTATTGAGTATCAACATCGTGTAGCATGATATAAGGGGATTAACGTATACGTCGGGCAAATTTTGAGATCAGTTGTGATCTTCGGCTGAGTATCCGCAACGTGACTCACGCGAAAAGCCAAGATTGACGTACGTCGAGTAAGCCAGAATCCTTGAGGTCAGTTGTAATTCACTGTTTGGTATCTACACAGAACATGCGGGGGTTGACCAAGTACTTAAAGTAAGCCGAGAAAACCAAAACCATTGATGGTGGTGTCATGGTAATCTCAAGACGGCCATATAGATGTATTATTTCGACATTTCGTGAAGCATTCCATTAGTTAAGCACATAACAAAAGGAGTTATGGCTCCGAGAACCCATCAAACGTAGAAGATCTCGTTGTCACGTTGATAGAACGATAATCCCGCTGTAGGGGAAGGAGAATCTCGTCAAATCGCGAGCGGCTTGATGTCATGTTGATACCGAGGTAATCTCGCGGTACTACGCGGGATTTCAGGTCGTCGTCTGCCGCGGAAGTTTATGCTATTTCGGCATGAGTATTTGATCCGTTATGGTGCGTTGGATCGAAATGACGTACGACTCCGCGAGACAACCAATCAAAGAGTGATGATTACTGTATCCTTCTAAGACGTCCATGAAGTACACCCGTCGGTGCAGTAACCGATGATTCATTCGCAGGGAACTCTGACACCAATGAACGATTCTATTTGGTATCTTTAGTGGTCCGAATAGTATGTTTTTTTTATCAAACAATGACCAATTCAGGCATAATGCATTCTAGCTGAACATTCTAATGGGAGGACTGATTAGAGTGCCATTTTGAATTGACTATTTCACCCCCTTTCCTGACGATAGAAACGTTTCAACTCAGAATATTCTTATAATCAAAACTGATTGTTTTCTAACAGTTGGACAGTTTTTTTTTACGTAATCGTAAATAACTCATACAATCCAGTATTCCCAATACATCAATATTCGCTGAAGTACCATATAACCATATGTTCTTCCCTGAGAAACACCAGAGAAGCCTCTGAGTCAGCAGTGGCCATCTACATGTCCCTGGTGGTCACTTCCATAAGCGACAAGCCCTATCAACGTACGGCTTGGCGAGACAACGTATCAACGAGCGCTGATGACTCTGTCCTTATAAGACGTCGATCGAGTACACTCGTCCGTAAAGCACTATAACTTACATACCACGGGATCGAATACACCCGTCCGTGAAGCACTAGCTTACATACCACGGTAAAGTGGTACACTGGTGTACACATTACCTCAGACGTTATAGTCTATACTCTTTTCCACAATAATGCCCATGTCCTTAATTTTTTTTAAAGGCCGAAAGATTGATATTTTGGGTAACCTTTTATGCAAAAACAGCAGGTACATCTAGCAGGGAATTTACTTTTAAATTTTGTGTTTTCTTACTTAAGGCCAGAAAGAACTAAAATATTGCCATTACTTACACGGTATCACACTTCAAACACTTCAAAACAAAGGGTTAATGCTTGTGTCAATGACCACTCTACCATTGGAATGTATACGGAAGAATTGTGCAGCAAAAGATTATTGGCCAATCAGGGCCCAGTGTCTATTTTATTCTCTCCACATCGAGACCACTGTAACTGATCTGTTGGCGATACGACACCACTATAACCTATGGGACATTGACCTGTTTGGTGATACACACCACTGCAACCTATGGAGTCTGACCTGTCTGGTGATACCACACCACTGTAACCTACATGTGTATGGGACTCTGGCCTGTCTGGTCATACAACACCACTGTAACCTATGATACACTGATATGTATCGTAATACACCACTGTGACCTACATGTGTATGGGACTCTGACCTGTCTGGTCATACGACACCACTGTAACCTATGAGACACTGATAGGTCTGGTAATACACCACTGTAACATACATGTGTATGGGACTCTGACTTGTCTGGTCATACGACACCACTGTAACCTATGAGACACTGATGTGTCTGGTAATACACCACTGTAACCTACATGTGTATGGGACTCTGGCCTGTCTGGTCATACGACACCACTGTAACATGTGAGACACTGATATGTCTGGTAATACACCACTGTAACCTACATGTGTATGGGACTCTGACTTGTCTGGTCATACGACACCACTGTAACCTATGAGACACTGATATGTCTGGTGTTACACCACTGTAACCTACATGTGTATGGGACTCTGGCCTGTCTGGTCATACGACATCACTGTAACCTATGAGACACTGATATGTCTGGTAATACACCACTGTAACCTATGAGACACTGATATGTCTGGCAATACACCACTGTAACATATGAGACACTGATATGTCTGGTAATACACCACTGTAAACTACCTGTGTATGGGACTCTGAATTGTCTGGTGGTACCATCAAGTTGGATACGGTCTCATAAGCAGACACGAACTTTCCAGCTGTTAAACATATGTTAATAGTATAATAAGATACAGAGACTGGGGGATTGGAGGACAAGTTCTTGAAACTTAGATGGACATCGGCTCCCCACAATACAGAATATATATGACAATTAACGCATATCAACAACATTTAAGTATGCTTAAGTATACATGCATGCACACGAGGACATATCTATGGATTCTAAATATAATATCAGGTATTAATGATGTGTGTTTTTGAAAAAGAGTAGGGCGTAAGCAGACAACACGTGTCATATATTAAGTTGTGATACTGTAGATTAAGTGGGGTCAAGACCCACGTGAAGACAAGACCATATGGCCAAACCCGCGGCTGACATACAAACAAGAAAACAGACAAACACGACAGGGCGTAAGGCCGAGCTCTACTGAGCCCAGCATCGTCCTTGTGCCGCCCTTCAGGCGTGCGCACACATTCTATCTTCAGCATCATCCTTGTGCCGCCCTTCAGGCGTGCGCGCACATTCTATCTTCATCATCATCCTTGTGCCGCCCTTCGGGAGTGCGCACACATTCTATCTTCAGCATCATCCTTGTGCCGCCCTTCAGGCGTGCGCACACATTCTATCTTCAGCATCATCCTTGTGCCGCCCTTCGGGCGGGCGCACACATTATATCTTCAGCAGCGGGGTCTCGTATGTTCAGCGTGGCATAAAGTAGCAAATAGGGGAGATTGGTGCGTAATCGTTGGATGTAAGAGTGTATATAATAAATATTTATATTTATATACTAATATATATTTTGGGACTTCTGTCTGTCTGTTTTTTTTTGTTAGCTATGGCCGGGGAAACTGCTGGACGGATTTCGACCAAACTTCCTATCTAAGGGTAAAAAAACAGATGAAGTGTCGTCGCATTGCTTTTGAGAAGCTCCGAGCACTCATTCTCCATTCCCACTGCCGCCGTCTTGGAATTGTGGGGGTTAATCACGTGATAGTTAAAGAGCGTTCGTATCCGCATTGTCGTTGATAAAGAGCGTATCTGTGTCCAGACATGAGCGTGTTGTGTCTGTGTCCAGACATGAGCGTGTTGTGTAATCCTTAGGTCTGTACTTAGGGGTTCCTAGGAGTGAGGGAGATTTTCATCGGGTCAGTTTTTCCGCCCGATGTGACCTTCACCTTGAAACGGGTACCCACAAATTATATATATGTATGCGTGTGTCCGTTATAGACTCGAAAACGGCCCTACCGATGGAGTCCAAACTTGCTACCTAGGGCCACTTTTGTCCCGGAACTCTCATGAATCAGTCAAATTGCGACCCCGACCTGACCTTGACCTTCAAAATGATCAATTCAAGGTCAAAGCCCGGACGAAGTCGGGTCACCTGCTAGTATAATATATAGTGGTATAGTGTGGTGCAGAGTACGTGCGTATGTATTGATTTGATGATGAAACTGTTCCGTATAGTTTAATTAATTTTAAGGTTGTTTCAAAGAGAACTAAATTATATTTGACATTTTAGCTATGTGAGAAGCAATTGAAGTGATCAACTGTTGACCAACTTCCACCCCGGTTGTCATGTTGCGTGATCATCAGTACTATATCGTATAGTAATATATTGTGGCACAGACTTCTTGAAATCAATCCAACCTGAATTTATCAAAGTATCGTATGCTACTGAATGCTGTCGTTTCGTATTGTTCCCCGCTACCTCTAAATTAATTATTGATGGAAAAAGATTTCAAGTCTCTTCGCACTCTCGCCGCAATCAGAATGGGTGGGGAATCACATGGTCCGTCCGAAGTTAGAAGGAATGTGTGTAATGTTGAACGTTTGTTCTTGCTTAATCAGGAACTATTTAATCTTCAAATTACATATTGACTTTCACACCCAACGCAATCACAAGGGCTGGGAATTATTTCTCACTCCACAGCATAAAGTATCTTCATAATTGACGTCCTGTTCGCTTGATATGTGCATCGAATTCTTCAAAACTCAGTCAAGCCCACTTGATTCAGTTTATTCGAAGTTCAATTGCCATTATATTTCTCCTTATTTTCAGTGCACCAATGTCATGTGATAGTAACCTTTCGTGTACTAAATACTCCTTGACGAGTAGTTCCCTTAGGAAATGTTCAGACAATAACTGCAACAAACGACTAGGCATATGTCGTTTGTTGAACGTAACCCTTTACCCAACAGAACGGCCCTGTTTGAAAACTTTACTTTGGAAATAAGACTAGTATAGTCACTTTTGTTTGAAGTAAACTAAATATGACCCAAGTTTATCACTAATTACAATCAAATTTTTATAAAAGAAAGATATTTATTAGCATATAAAACACTCCAAAGAAGTAATCCCAACATTACAAATGCCTCCCACAAAAATTATCATGATTGCCATTTTCAAAACTTAACAGACCTGGTACTCATTATTATTAGGGGAGATGGAAATCATTGTAGCTTGTGATGATGAGGAGGAGCAGAAGGGCAGGATGAACTTGTTAATGAAGATAGCATATTATTATGACATATATGACCTCATCTGCAAATTACTGCACTCCTGTGAACATCTGATCAGCCACCAGCCGCTGGTTCATGTTGATAATCATCTCCATTCTAATAATAATGTTAATGACTTCATATATAAGAGAATGCATTGGCTTAACACATTAAAAATTATAAAATTGTTAAAGAATGTAAGAAAAAATGGTAAAAAGTGTTAAAAAAAGATTTTTTTTTAGGCCAATGCATTCTCTTATATATGCGAGGCGACCTATGGTCGACTCGCATATATAAGAAAATGCATTGGCACATGGCATAACTGTAACTATCACAATGTGGTCAAGGAGCCGGTTCCAATGATATCCATATTTGTATGGTTCTATTGAGACAGACCGAAGATATTTTAGGCTGTTGAAGCTTTATTTGGCCGGATTTGGCCGTTTTGTTGGGTAAAGGGTTAATATCTGATAAATTCCCACCAAAGAGTATTCAAATCCTTTTACACTTGTACTAGCTTTTTGTCTGTCAGTAGTCAATTTAGTAAAGAAAGTGTTTTAAAAAACAGTAACGATACTTTCGACATAATTTTTTAGAAGCACATGGTTTGTGATAAATTTAAATCCTTGCACATTTAGTTGTTGAATTGGAGTGAATTGCATTAATACGCTCAATCATAATTAATGTGACAAACAATCGGAAGTCGGCATTTTTTTTACCCTGTGCCAATGCATTCTCTTATATATGCGAGTCGACCATAGGTCGCCTCGCATATATAAGAGAATGCATTGGCCTAACAATTTTTTATCATGTTTTTTAAATAAATGTGTCTTACAATTTTTAGGACATAAAATAAAAAAACATCCATTACCCTGCAGGGAGCCCCACACATATATAGAACAACCTAGAAGAGTGTCGTCTGCTCGTGTTTGTCTGGGGCTCTGTATGGGTGAAATTATAAAATTGTTAAAGAATACAAGACAAAATTATTAAAATTGTAAAACATTGTTAGGCCAATGCATTCTCTTATATATGCGAGGCGACCTATGGTCGACTCGCATATATAAGAGAATGCATTGGCACAGGGTAAACAAATCCCGACTTCCGACTGGATTTGATATGGCGGGTCACATATACAAAGCTAAGTACAAAGTATCAGTATGGCCGTTGTGTTTTGTAATCGTGGTCCATTGTCGTCGTCATCACCATCACCATCATAATCAACATCGTCATCGTCACCATGTATCATCATCGTCATTATCGTCGTTTTGGTTGTCATCTATCGTCAACATCATCTTCACCATCAACATAGTAATTATCATAATCATCATCATCATCATCATCATCATCATCGGCGTCCTCATCATCATTACCATAGTCATCACCATCGTTAGCATCATCGTCATCATCATCATCACCATATTCATCGTCATCGTTAGCATCATCATATTCTTCTTCTTCATCACCATAGTCATCATCATCGTTAGCATCATCACCATCATCATCATCATCATCATCATCATCATTACATTATCATAGTCATCATGGTCGCCGCGGTCACTGCCGTCGTTCCGTTGCCAACCTAGTTGTCATGATCATCGCCATCATCATTATCGTCGTCATTGTTGTGTTATCGTCAATCTGGTATTGTCTTCGGGTAATTTCAGTATTGGACAACTTTTGCATCACGAACTACTACTGATAAGATTGCTAATGTGGTACTCTGATTATGAACTACTAACTACTGATAAGAACTACTAATAGCTAATAGTAGTCGCATATTGAACTACTACTGACAATTTTTTTTTACTTTTGTGTGAACTGAAAACGTTTGTAAAATAATTAAACCATCAAACCAGCAATACCATATTCAACACAGGCTACACTGCATGCCAGTTATGTATCCCAGATACGTATTGTTCTATTGCTCAGCCTTCGTACAACCCTTGAAATCGTGTTGTGCTATCTTATTGTTTTTCTTCTAACAAGTGGATAATTATTGACTGTCACTGTGTGGAAATTGATCTTAACTGAACCCAATCGCGAGGGTACAGTACTTCCGGAGTAATGAACTTTGAAGTAACCGTTGCGTGTAAAAATGGACAAAACATCCCCATAATCACCACTTTATAATTAATTAGACTCGGTGCATCATTGTGCGGCGTGGGCTAAATAATCATTCCTCGCCCCTTGCAATTGCGATGGGGCGTGGCGAGTCTTGAACTCCGCCTGTCCTGACGATCTGCTGTTGGAAGTGCTGGTGAACTTATAGACTTAACTGAACAGTGGACACCTTTGAACATCAATGAACTACAGTACCAGTCAAAAGAAGTGGCATATTAAGCGCGCTATTTCCGCGGCCCAATATCGCAATAATATTGCAAGTGGAAACGCTTATAAGCGCGCCGCTTGTGATATTATTGCAATATCTTGCGCTTAATATCGCAATATTTCGCGCTTAATATTGCGACATCTTGCGCTCAAAATTGTGACATTTAAATCAAATTACTGCTTCTTCTATATTCTTTATTGCGTAAATAGAGACAATGTTTTAGATTTGTATATAATTATAGTTGTAAATGACATATGTACACTATATTTACTCCATATGCACAGTATGTATCTAATATAACTATAACACTATCCGGTCTGTATGAAATTTAGCGCGCTTTGTATCGCAATATTTTGCGTTCAATATCGCAACAATAAGCGCGACAGATTTTTAGTATTGCGCTATAATCGCGCCTTTTTCGAAATTAAGTGCGCTCAATATCGCAATAAAGGCGCACCTCAATATACCACATTTTCTTACTGGTACTGTACTAGTTATAAGAAAATCAGATAGGTTCCACGTCACTAGAATGTGTGCTCTTTCTATCGGTTGTCGCTTTTCCATATCAGTACTCAGTAGTAGCGATTACGGATTCGAGAAGCTATGCATGGCACCCGACATTTGCATGCAAGCATCGTCCCAACCACTGACTAACAACACAATTAAATACAAAATAATCCCGACAAACAGAACCAAATCACCTTGCTGCGAGGGGAAAGAATTTGTGACGGCACTAGTTCCTTACAAAAGGACTGGTAGTCGTCAAGTTTGCGAACCGAGTAGGTATACAAAATATATCCTTATTCCATGAAAAGATTTTTGAACATTCCGAAAGATTTAAGACTACTATCAGCTGTTCATAACTCTTATCAGTAGTAGTTCAACATGCCACTACTAATAGCTAATGTTCAAAATGTTTATCAGTAGTAGTTTATTGTGCGACTACTATAAGCTATTCATAATTCTTATCAGTAGTTGTCCATCATGCGACTACTATTATAGCTGTTCATAATTCTTACCAGTAGTAGTTCACCGTGCGACTACCATTAGCTGTTCATAATTCTTACCAGTAGTAGTTCACCATGCGACTACAATTAGCTGTTCACAATTCTTATCAGTGGTAGTTCCTTATGCGAAAGTGGCCCGAAGCAAAATACCAGATTGACACCACGATAACACAATGATGACGACGATGGTGATGACAATAATGTGATGACTATGGTGATGATGATAACGATGACTATGATGATAATGACGACGATGTTGATGACGGCGATGATGATGGTAATAATTACTATGGTGGTGATGATGTTGACGATATATTACAACGAAACGACGATACTGACTGTGATGATGATGCACGGTGACGATGACGATGGTGATGACTACCGTGATGACGATGTTGATTATGATGGTGATGATTACGCAGACGGCGACAATGGTCCACAACTACCAAACACAACGGCCGTACTAATACTTTGTACATAGATATATATATATTTTTTTTCACTCTTTGAATGTCATCTCAACCTGGATACAATGTACACAACATTGTATAATGACATTTTTGTCATCCATCTGAGAGTTACAAGAGTTGCTGCGCTTTGTTGGAATTACTTCGTGACGTCATCCGGAGTTCGGATAGCTTTTATAAAAGTCATATTGGACTCGATTCGAGTCCAATATAACTTTCGGTACTCCTGTGATTTCAGTCTTCAGGTAGTATATTCTTGACACTTTCGGCGTCCAGTGTGCCTTTTTCCCGGAGTATCATGTGACGGCTTTTGCCCCATCAGAAAGAGTGTAAGTAAACGGATGGATAATAATACTTCATATTTCATTTCTCCGAAAATGCCTTCTTGTTTTGGGATCAATTCAAGTTAAATTCGCTTTATACCTATGTGTAGGATAATGGCTGAAAACTGTACATTATTTCAGGGAATGGATCGATCGAGGCCGCAGTCCGAGATCGTTCCAGTCGCTGAAATACTGTACAGTTTGAAGCTATTATCTGACTTAAAACATGGCCGAGTCCATTTGTTTGATGCGTCACCTCTTATCAGAATGGATTAACCCGAAATTGGCTGCACGGATGGCGTGACAACTGAACCTATTGTCAACTTAATGGACAGGCAGTACCCCATTGTGTTTCCGACCGTTGAATGAACACGACGTGCCGACAATGAGCTCCTTCTGCGATAGATTTACGAATATCATCGGGAGTTTTGCCCTTACATTTCGGCATTTGTGTTAACCCTTTACCCAACAAACCGGCCAAAACCGGCCAAATAAAGCTTCAACAGCCTAAAATATCTTCGGTTTGTCTCAATAGAACCATACAAATATGGATATCATTGGAACCGGCTCCTTGACCACATTGTGATAGTTACAGTTATGCCCTGTGCCAATGCATTCTCTTATATATGCGAGTCGACCATAGGTCGCCTCGCATATATAAGAGAATGCATTCTTTAACAATTTTATAATTTTTAATGTGTTAAGCCAATGCATTCTCTTATATATGCGAGGCGACCTATGGTCGACTCGCATATATAAGAGAATGCATTGGCACAGGGCCCTTCTGTTGGGTAAAGGGTTAAATTATGTATACGGCATATTTCGGATTTTGTGGAGAATTATACTTTGAATGGCAGATTGGTGCGAGCGATATGTCTAATCGGAGATTTGGCGATCTTGTAGTTTGAGATCGCGGGTAATACTGAAGATCGAAGGACTACATTTACATGTAAATTACTATATTAGTTTAGGTTTTATCGTGAGGGGTGCTACAATATGCCACCCGGGAACGGAATTAGATTCGAGAAATTTTTACAGCTGAAAATGCAATGCCTATTCGTGAAACGACATGCCTGGAATTTGAAGTTATACACCCCTCCCCTCCCCAACCCAAGTGACGAGGCTCTCTATATAGGTCTATCCTTCTGTCATGTTCTAGCAATCGATAAGAGCGATATTATACTTGAAACCCTATAGATAGCTACGTGCATACATTATGGTAGCATACATGCAAGTAATATAAAATTAAATCGTCCACAGTAAAATAACCGTTCATTAAATTCGAAATTGAGCGTCCGTTATTAAAATAATGGATCGTTGTTTGTAAAATAATGTACGATCTCGACAATAACCCCCATTATCCTATAAACTGGACTCGATGAACAAAGGAGTGACATCATGGCCATGTTTTAAGCCCGGATATTAGCAAACAATCGGATAACGTCGTTGAGACCTATAGCTACAATTGATAGATGAACAGTGCGTAAAGAATGTGCGATAAGTAAATCACTCAACACCGCGGAGACCCAACTAACACCTCTATAGATCACCAGGATTCACCTATAGATCACCGGATTCACGGTGATTGTTGTTGATGGTGATCCATATGCATGATGGACTTGTCTTGAGCGGGTTCATTGAAGTAACACCCTTGGGACTGACCAGGGCTCACCGTAAACCACTGAGAATGGCGGCAAAACATCGATAACTTCTTAGAATAGGTTTCGCCATTTTGATTTTTATATTAACTGAATATTGATAAATGTCTTTTAATGACCGCAAACATGACAATTTTGGAAGTTGTAGATCTATGTATACGATTATCGTTGCATATTTATAATATTCGCGGTGTTTGCCGGTGATCCATTGTGTGTCGCGGTGATTCATGGTGAATCCCGGTGATTAATGGTGTGTCGCGGTGATTAATGGTGTGTCGCGGTGATTAATGGTGTGTCGCGGTGATTCATGGTGTGTCGCGGCGATTCATGGTGTGTCGCGGTGATTAATGGTGATTTCCGGTGATTAATGGTGTGTCGCGGTGATTCACGGTGTGTCGCTGTGATTAATGGTGATTCCCGGTGATTAATGGTGTGTCGCGGTGATTCATAGTCGTATATAGGTTTGAGGTTTGGATAAGACTGCCACGACCATATTGAATCATTATTGATTACACCATAGACCCTCGTTAATCCTCGCCACTCAAGTTGTCATTGATGAATGGGTCATCGTGAATCACTCTCCTTTAAAAAAAATTGTTTAAAACATATTTTAATGTATCTATAAAGATAATATACATAAGGATCGGGGCATAAGTTGCAAAACTTACAATTTGCCCCTCTCCTGATAAAATCATGGAACATACATAAACATACATAGCAGATGTAGCACATTGTTTATACATATATAGTAGTGAAATAATCGCCACGTTGTTGAGTGTTTTGCTTATCGCACATTCTTTACGTACTGCAGATTCATATTGAGCTTATAATCCAGGAGAAGAGGTTGGAATTCAATGCTATTTCCGGCGTACCACAAATTAAATAATTATGGATAGAAAGGCGGAGTTCAAGACAATCCATCTCTCGTTGCAATATCAAGGGGCGGGGAATGATTGTTCAATCCACTTGGCAAGAATAATGTATGGAGTTTCATTAAAATCATGATTGTGTGGACGAGTTCTGCACAAGTAAAACTAGACTAATCGATTAATCCAACGTGCTGGAAAGTGTTTGGCTGGAATCGTCATCTCCAATTTAAACCTGGTGTGTGGACACTTCTAGGTTTAAGCCGCCTTTTGACAAGTAAACCAATAGTTTAAACTCGATATCGCATGTCTAAGTGACCCATTCGTCATCTCTGGTTTAAACCCGGTCCTGTCTGACCATTGTTTAGCAGTAGTCTCTCTATATCGTCGAGTCAATCAATAGTACTTTCCTGCTGTCGACAACTAAACCATGTCATTCGGCGGTCCAGCAAATCCGAGAGAGTAGACCTGAGATGACGAATCCGTCTTTTTCTGGACCGCTGTTTAAAATTTCTACACCATCAGTTCAATCAGTTCAGTTAACCCTTTACCCAACAGAAGGGCCCTGTGCCAATGCATTCTCTTATATATGCGAGTCGACCATAGGTCGCCTCGCATATATAAGAGAATGCATTGGCTTAACACATTAAAAATTATAAAATTGTTAAAGAATGTAAGAAAAATGGTAAAAAGTGTTAAAAAAAGATTTTTTTTAGGCCAATGCATTCTCTTATATATGCGAGGCGACCTATGGTCGACTCGCATATATAAGAGAATGCATTGGCACAGGGCATAACTATAACCATCACAATGTGGTCAATGAGCCGGTTCCAATGATATCCATATTTGTATGGTTTTATTGAGACAGACCCAAAATATTTTAGGCTGTTGAAGCTTTATTTGGCCGGTTTTGGCCGGTTTGTTGGGTAAAGGGTTAAGCCGAACCAGCCTTTTTTCGCCAACTGTTATCATGACACGCACTCTGAACAGAACGACATAATTATGATAATTCTTCTGTATGCTATCATAGCAAACTAATTTATTCGAATCAATTGTTTCATATAGAGAATGCTCGTCTTAATAAGCTTTGATAACACGGAACACATTCTGGTATTCCATAATTGATCGATTTGGAATACATGCATGTGTTCAACTTCTTAGAAGCAATGTCAGAAGAAACCATCTTTGCCTAAAGAGAAAAAAGTCCGCCTATCTGACATATCCAACATACGGATTCCGAAAGTTTAGTATTTACGCTAACCAAAAATGTAGGTCCCATAAATTCCCTCTCGAGGCGACACCTATGTCCATATTTGCCTGGCCTACGTAGTTTGATTGCACACTCATCTCATATAATATCATTATCAATCAGCTGACGACCGCAAACGCCCCCTTAGGCCAGGTTTGGATGGGCCGTTAATGTAATGTTTCCATAGCAATGGTTTTGACATGCGAAAATCTCATTACTGGAGAGTCATTAATAATGAAAACAGAACGAAATCGATCTATTTATTTTGTACTTGCTGATGATTTTATGTATTATTATGTTATTTCGCATGACACAATTTCAAGGCTTTCAGTGCCTTTAAAGATACGGGCGGCGTTGGCTGTGGGTATGCTGTTAAAATATTCACCTGCGTCAAAAACCGCCATAAACAGAAATAATAGTAAAATATAGACAGACCTTGTTCTTATACCAATCAGAAATATGGCATATAACAGTATGTTATTGTCAAATGTATTTCCTTTGTTATGGAAACAAAAGCAAAAAACGTTACAGAACCTGGCTTTTGTTTAGATCCGGATGTGGTAAACATAAAGAGCGTTTAGATCACATGTGTGTGATTAACCAATATAATGCGCTGTGTTATGCAAACAGAAGTAAAACTTTTGTAACACACGCAGGCTCTTGTTTACGTACACCATCGTACATCTTGACGACAATATACTATTTACGCGCTGATTATGTTTGGCATATGAACAAAACTATATATATTTTAATATTCCTTCCGTTGATGGCGATTTGAATAAATATGAATATTTCTGCAACGAACGCCGCCCGTGCCTTTAACTATTTTTGCCTAACTCGCCACTGAGCCACCTGGGTGCTCCTGGACCGCGCGACCCACTAGGCTACTGTGAATCCATGGCGTGTAATGAATCATGTTTGCCTAATAAAATATTACTTTAGTACGACAGCCAGTGAAAGTTTTCATTTTGACATCACATTAAGAGATTACTTAGCGCCTGGACATATACCAATATTGACATGGCTGTCTTGTTGACATATTTCCATCGATATACGGAAACAATATCCTAGCCCATACATTGTATCCTAACCAACACAATACCCTTAATAACATCTTAACAATCTCACCATTATGAAGTTAGGATTAACAAGATATGCCATTTCACAACGTGGTACAACAGACAAATGGACATGTCGGCCTACGCGAAATCGATGCTGTAATTAGCAAATGATGACTTGCCTTCATTCATCCCCGTTGCTATATTTGAAAGAACTCTAGCCTGTAATATTGTAAAGGTATAATGCATCCCGATAGAGCCATTTTAATTGCGAAAATCTACGAGCAAGTCCCAAGTGTGGTGGCCTACGTTCAGACGTACGAAGAAGGCTGAGGGAAATGAAGGGAATTCGCTGTCGATAATTACTGCGCGGAAGGGCCGGGATAGAAATCCCGAATTAAACCCCATTAACGTCCGAAAAATCAGGTCATTGATTCTCGGCAGACCGGAAACGCCCTGAATGCCACCGGAAGGCGAGCCAGCAACATGCTGACGTCATATGCCAAAAACCCGAGGCGGTCGTCTGAAAGAAGGTCGAGATTCGCGCGTGATTAGATTAGAAAGGTCACGTGGTTATAACATGTGCAACCTTTCCATAGCCAGTATGACCAAGTCAAGACTGTTAGTTATGTTGGCGGGCAGAGGTTTCATGATTCCTGTCAATTTAACCCTTTCGTGACTGGAGCTTCGCTGGTGCAGCATTAAGATATTGTGTCAGTGCATAGGGAGCTTCGTATATAAAAGAAAATGCACCGGCTTACAATGTCATGTTAAACATTGTTAGGTCAATGTATTATCTTATATATGCGAGGCTCCCTATGGGAGACTCGCTTATATAAGAGAATGCATTGGCACAGGGTTTTCGCAAAATTTCAGGAAGCTCCATTCATGGAAGCGTTAACGGTCGTTAAAGTCATGTGTCAAGACCCGAGTATGTTATCTGCTCAACAATTCGTAATTAAAGTGTGAGTTGGTTAGAAAGGTCACGTTGTTATTACGCCCCTTTCCATAGGCATTTTCCAAAAAAGTGCATATCACCTAAAGTAAAGCTAATTTTAGTCGGCATACATGTATGTCAAACACCCGAGGCGCCATCTGTTGAAGAAGTTTGTGTTGGATCTGGCACAAGTTTGGTTTATGCACTTTTCAGTAGCTATGACCAAGTCAAGACTGTGTTAGTTATCGTGTTGGGACCATAAGTTAGATTCAATGGAATGCAACTGTGGCCAGTCCAATGAAATTGTCAATGACACTGAAGCTCAAATTGGAGAGATGCTAATATCAAATGTTACAGTTAATGGAGCGATAAGGAATGACGGAAGCGACCTGTGACAAGGGATTTAGTCATCCAAAGAATACAATCCAAGATGGCCGCTAGCAGCCATGTTTTTTTTAACAAAATTCGTGAACAAAATGGTAAGCTCCCATCTAGATGTCACCCCAAGCATCCATATGAAGTTTGGTGACAGTCGAATAAGATGCGGCATTTAGGATCTTCCAAAGGATTTAGTGATACAATTAGTAAAATCCAAGATGGCTGCCAGAGGCCATGTTTTCATTAAATATCGTTCAAAGTCCATAGCAATTTCGAACATCCCTGTATATTTTCAAAACAGTTGGCAAATAACTATGGGCTACATGGTGTGCCGATGGAATCAAATTTGAAATCAAAGATGGCTGCTGGCGGCTATGTTTCTTTTACAGAATTCGGAGATAAAATTATAAGCTCCTATATAGATTTCACCAAAGATCCATATCAAGTTTGGTGATGATCGGATGAGAGATGTGACATGTAGGGTGTGCTAAAAGATTTAGTCATACAAGGAGTAAATTTCAAGCTGTCTGCCGGCGGCCATATTTTTCATGGAAAATCGTTCAAATTCGATAGCTCCCATCTAGAGTGGTCACTTACTTCGAGGATCCATATGACGCTTGGTTACAATCGGATGAGGGAATTTGCAGATAATGGAGTCATAGCCGCTATTTAGTTTTATGGCGCGGGCCACAGTGAAAACACATGTTAAACATCGTACACCTGAAAAGTCGTAAATTGGCTTATTTGTGCCATTGTCAGCACATACTCTGCTTAGAATCGCCTCATTAAAATGCTCTCATGTTCAGCACATTATCGACTAAAAATGAAGCAATTATAAGCAGAGTATCTACCTAAAGTAAGTTATATTATAAGCAGATAATGTGCGGCTTTCTGAAGAACAGGCTGGGCATGTAGGGTGTGCTAAAGGAATTGTGACAGACACACACACACGTACGACGACGACTAACCATGACAATAGCTCAACATAGAGTTATTTTTTACCTCTGCCTAACCGTACCAAACGATCTACTTCTTTCTCTTGCGAGAGAGAAAGGAAACAAAAATTACATACCCTATGTTGAGTTAAAAATGAATTTTATCGGCAGGCGAGCCAGCCAAATTGCTGATGACATGTGTCCAAACCCGAAAAAATTATCTGCTCATTTATTCGCGATTAATGATTGCGCCCCTTTCCATGGCCATGCTCAAGTCACATATTGGTTGTGGATTTGGTGGTGGTTCTGAAAATTATTATTTGTGCGTGATAAATTCAAGCGTGATTGGATTGGAACGGGCATATGGTTATTACGACAGTTCCCACCACACTCCACCATGACAAAGTTAAAACTGTGTTAGTTATAGTGAAGAAATTGAGAATTAGTTTCCATAGAAACCAAGTGTGGTTCCTATCAGTTTGTCGAAACTGAAATTAAATGGACTCTCCAAAAGTGCATGTCATTTGAAGGCGAGCCCACCACATTGCTGACGACATATGTCCAAACCCAAAGATGTTGTCTTCTCAAGAAGTCGTGATTGACGAGTAATCACTACAACAATGACAACATTAGAAACAATACGGTAGTTTTACTTAACAGTATCGCTTTGCCGTTACTTGTAATACTTGTAATCCATATTGAGTTACTGCATTTAAAATGAATTGCTGGTGGTGGTGGTGGTGGGTGGTTTTAAGTGTGCATGTGATGGTACTGGGCCCTACGCCCCTACCTGATTATCAGCTGCCGTGTGTCGAACCCGACACTGGAAGGGATAGTCAGTGGGGGCCCAGATCATTTTTGGAATGTCAGGATGCGTGGTGTGATCACTATGGTGGCGCGTACGTGATGTATATTATGTTTTGTTCATTGTATTTTGTCTTGTATGACATTTCGCGAGGAAGGCAATAAAACTATTTGAATTGAATTGAATTGTTACAGCATCATATCAATTCAGCAGGACCCACCAGAATCATAACCAGTTAGCAGGACCATTAAAAACCAGGTGTGTATTCCATCGGTTTACCAAGCGGAAGATCAACCGTGTTGTATTAGCAGCCATTTGCAACCTTTGTTAATGTTATTAATCATGATTGCTTTACAATATGATTTTTTTACCCGAACACTTCCATTAAAACGCGAATTGCGCCATTGCCATTATCAGGCAACAACATTCATTATCAGTTTAACACTTTATGTACTAAATCACCCCTGGTTAAGCGGTCCTGATAATGTGCTATGGTGTTGAGGGCCCTGCTATATTGTTATGATGCTGTTAAGAAAAACTGATACTGGTGGATTCTGCTGAATTGTTATGATGCTGTTAAGGAAAATTGATGCTGTTAAGAAAAAGCACCCTTATTGTTTCTAAAGTTCTCATTTTCGCGGTGTTCCGATTTTCTGAACAAACCCAGAAAAAGCCATTCTGTGTATTAAACATTCAAAAAAATATATATTGCGAAATATGTTTACTACTGGTTGTATTAGATGTTGAAAATCGATTATAATCAAGATGGTTGTTCACGTCGTTTGACAACCACCAGCGGAGCCATTATTAAAGTCATATTATGTAGTTGTTCGGGTGCGTGAAACTGATAAGTAATTATTCAGGTGATATGCCAATTGGAGGAATGTAGCATTCTACTAACATCACCGACAATCTCACGCAAATCGACCGAACCACTCCACAGAAAACATTGTCTGAACTACGCTGAACTGTAAATATTTACTACTCGAATCGGGACGCTTCTATCGGCGATAAACTAACGAAAACGATTTCGCCATCGGCAGTCACTGCATTTAATTAATATATAAGAATGACGGCGTGTGTTGTAAATTTAGATATGATATTTGTAAAAATAACTACATTGTACTTTGAACAAGATTCTTCTCCATTTCTATTTGATCACCCTACCGGAGTGTTTCACATCACTTTAACGTTTTCAAAAATATATATTTGATTTAAACATATTTATTGTCATATAATGTATGTACTAAACTATTATTGTATAAATATAAGTGATTGAGACATGTTCTAAAAAACTTAGGTGGATCTCCGCTCCGCTCAAACATATATATGGGCTTGATTGTTTCATGCAGATACTGGCTTTTTTCTCTCAATAAGCTCGGATTAGCCAAACACCGCGAAAACGAAACCTTTTGAAACAATAATGGCACCATTTTAGCGGCACCAGTCTGTCATATACGCGTCATATCAATTCAGCTAGGAGACTAACAGGATAACTTGACCTGGTGTATATAGATAATCGTTGATTAGATTAGACCATTCCAGTGTATACTTTCAAAATTGGGTGGGAAAATCTTGATTGTAGTCGATTTTCAACATCTGGTACAACCAGTATTAAATACACATAGATAATCCATATACACCCAGGTCAAGTACAACCAGTATTAAATACACATAGATAATCCATATACACCCAGGTCAAGTACAACCAGTATTAAATACACATAGATTATCCATATACACCCAGGTCAAGTACAACCAGTATTAAATACACACAGATAATCCATATACACCCAGGTCAAGTACAACCAGTATTAAATACACATAGATAATCCATATACACCCAGGTCAAGTACAACCAGTATTAAATACACATAGATAATCCATATACACCCAGGTCAAGTACAACCAGTATTAAATACACATAGATAATCCATATACACCCAGGTCAAGTACAACCAGTATTAAATACACATAGATAATCTATATACACCCAGGTCAAGTACAACCAGTATTAAATACACATATATAATGTTCCAACGGGACACGTTCAGATAAGAAGTTCATCAAACATTTCCCACCAATAAATATGACTCCTTCTGTACTTGTATTTTCTGTCGTCTGCGCACTGTGTTCTGAAAACCACTGCGGATGAATTAACCTTTCTATTATTCTGAATGGATTTTCCCACCCAGTTTTGAAAGTATACACTGGAACGGTCTATTATCCATTTGGAGGGGTGTTCAAGTAATAACAGCAGACGACATAAGAAGAAAAACAGATAATAAGAGTAGAATGATTCATATTCATTGGTGGGAAATGTTCAGATAATAAGTTCGATATGGTAGTTGTTAAAGTGATATGAAACACTCGGGTAGGTGGTCAAATAGAAATTGAGAATAATCTTGCTCAAAGTAGTTATTTTTACGAATATTAATCAAAATTTACAACATACACAGTCGTTCTTATATATTAATTAAATGCAATGACTTTCGATGGCGAAATCATTTGCGTTGCATGGTTTATCGCCGATAGTTGCGTCCCGAATCGAGATGTAAATATTTACAATTGCGCATAGTTCAGACGATGTTTTCTATGGAGTGGTGTGGTCGATTTCTTTGAGATTGTCGACGATGTCAGTAGAATGCGGCATTCCTCCATCGGCATAGCGCCTGCATTCTATGTTATCAGTTTCATACACCCTAATGGAACTAATCGCCAATGAGTATTTAGTATAGAACGGGTAAATTTATATAACACTCCCGTATGAAGCCTCTCACTGACCAAAGCAGACGACACCCTCGGTACATCGTTCTCTCTGTCTGGGGCTCCATGTGGGGTTTGAGTATATAAAGGGTTAATCATTATTGCTTTACAATATGATCCGATCCGACCACTTTCACAAAGACTTCAATTGCGTCATTGCCATTAATTAGGCAAGGTAACTAATTATCAGTTTAAAGCACTACACTCAACGCATGCGGTATTTAAATGGTATTTAAGTGTCACCTTGAACCTACCATTTGTTTGCATATTGATCTTGGATCGAGTTGGGTTCATATAATTATAAGTATGAAATACTCATTGATTAAACCACTTTTTAAGCTCCGGAAAACAAACAGAAATTATCAAAAGGGTTAGACGGGACTAGTGAATTTCCAAGTGTTCTGTTTGTATGCTATGTACAAATTAGCAACACTAATCATTAAATCGTTAAAAATGTCACTTATGTTTTTTAAACCATTGAGTGTAGTGCATGCACACAGCAATATCAGATTACTAGCCATCTCAGGGTGTCAAATGCATCTTAATAAATTTATATTTTAGCAAATGTGTTCTGCTCAAAAACATATCACCTACTTCTGACTCATGACTTATGTACCTTCGAAATTCAACAGTAATTAACCGTAGATCAGAAAATAAGTGAAGTCTGCATGATTGTACTACGAATTCAAGATGGTGCAATAAAATATGTTGCACTTCCATCTTTGCAGAACTCAGTTTTAATATTTTTTTGGACATTGCAGAAATCACTTCAGCGTTACACACATAATTTGTTCGACCCCCCCCACCCCAATCATATTATATAAAATATATCCCATATGCTATAACATTTGAAAGAGGAAGCCCCAAAACATTGTATTTTCAACTTATTCGATGTAATAAACTGTGAGCATGTTGTTTTTTGTTGAAATATCGATTTCTGCTCTGTGCTCAAGTTTCTGCACAAATTCTAGTATAACTCTATATATTTAGATATAGAGTAATTCCCCTTCCATTGGAAATAAACTATAGTTTGAATTATGTTGTATTCTGGGAGCTATAACGGGGAAAATAACTTTATTATTTCAGCTGTTTTCTATTAGACTATTGGCACCTTCTGAGACACAGACGTTCCAAATGGTGATGAATTATAGTATTTTAATCATATTTTATGGCATAGATTATTATTAAAACCGTATACCAAGCACTATAAACAATAATAATCGGTTATTAGAAAATTAAGTGGGCCTTTAATCACGATTCAACGGGCGAAACTTTACGTAACTTATAGATGAAGTAAACAGGTACTCACCAACTATGTGCATATGCCTACGAACCCACCACCGCTGTCGTAGAATAAACAATACCCTGTAAAAAGAAGAACGCACATATCACGGCGCTGTCACGTGTATTGGTAGATGAAAGCCCGCGCTCACGGGTTAATATCCCTATGACACCTCGACACGGCATAGTGAAACCTTCAACTCTTGGCACGCAACTGACAAAATTGCTTAGAAACCCCTACTTTTAATAAAACACAAAACCGTACTTATCGGGGATAATATCGGCTTCTCCATCGCCGCCTCTCCTCGGTGTTGGGGGAAGAGAGACAGCTGCCCTATGTCACCCTCTGTACCATTTTCCATTCGCCTATCCACCTGTGTCTTAAAGGGACTAAAGGTCTTCTAAGTGTGTTCGTTCGAGATAACATACATTTTAGAAAAGTCTGTAAAACAACTATCATCAACAAATATATGCAAAAATGGATCGATTTCGCTATTAATTTCATTATTGAAGACTCCCCAATAACAAGAGTTTTCATATCAAAACAAATTTGTGTAAACATTACTGTTACAGTGGAATTGCCTATACAAATCCAATTAGTCCAATAAGTTACCAAAGTTTAATCAAAATTTGACAGTAAACATTGTAAAAGGTGAGAGCATTGAACAAAAAATATTCTGAAAATCATATTCAGACTAAAATATTGGAACTTACTAAACGATTATCGATGTTTGTTGACAAGTTTAGCTGTAACAGTTTTGTTTACATAACAGTGGTTTCAACACGTGGAATTTCGTTGTTAGAGATCTATCAATAGTGAATATAGATCAAAGTTGATATATTTCCTTATGTTCTTCTTAGTGGTGATTAAGCACTGAGAGTGTGTTGGGTCCCTTTAAATACAGTAATGCCCTAAATAATTGACTTCTTAACCACAGTGAGAGTTTTCCGATAATGGCAACAAGCCATATTTCCGACTAAATCCTGAAAAATACCTATAATTCTGCTGTGGTTAAGGGGTCCATTATTTAGTGCATTACTGTATATACATTTTTCGTCATTTTGGGAGTTGCTTTAACCAGTTCAGGCACACGTTGAATTCAACTATCATAGTTATATTTAACCGTAATAGTTGAACATGGATATTGTGAATTCGATAAAAGAGGGATAATCCAAAAACATATTTCACAAAACAAATCTTCAAAATCAGTTCCCTACTTAGTTCCCCACCATGTTTGTTTTTTTTGTGAAGAAATGATATGACGTTATCCATGTGAATAATTAATCTTGATAACACAAGATCAGTTAATTAACACTCAATTAGTCTAAATATCGCAATAAATTCGATTGAGACGATAATCTCATGATAATCTCATTTAGAAAGGCATATTTGTGGCATTATTCAAGGAAATAAGCCAGCGCAAAAGGTTACACAACAACTGTTCATTTGATGTAATGTTGATAAGAGTGAAATTTGACTGTGCGTTGGGATGCACGATCCAAAAGTTTCCTTCAAAACCGGGAAAATGTGGATTTACCACTGTCAAATTCAACTATAATCGTGGATTTACCACTGTCAAATTCAACTATAATCGTGGATTTACCACTGTCAAATTCAACTATAATCGTGGATTTACCACTGTCAAATTCAACTATAATCGTGGATTTACCACTGTCAAATTCAACTATAATCGTGGATTTACCACTGTCAAATTCAACTATAATCGTGGATTTACCACTGTCAAATTCAACTATAATCGTGGATTTACCACTGTCAAATTCAACTATAATCGTCGATTTACCACTGTCAAATTCAACTATAATCGTCGATTTACCACTGTCAAATTCAACTATAATCGTGGATTTACCACTGTCAAATTCAACTATAATCGTGGATTTACCACTGTCAAATTCAACTATAATCGTGGATTTACCACTGTCAAATTCAACTATAATCGTGGATTTACCACTGTCAAATTCAACTATAATCGTGGATTTACCACTGTCAAATTCAACTATAATCGTCGATTTACCACTGTCAAATTCAACTATAATCGTCGATTTACCACTGTCAAATTCAACTATAATCGTTGAATCCACGGGCTGGTAACGTTAATGGTTCGATCTAAAGGAAACATTATATGGAGTCAGTTTGGAATTTCTAAAAAATCTAGTAAGACTCAGTAATAATTGCTTTGTTGTCTGACATTTGCTACTTCCAAGTGTATATTGGACTAAATTACTCTGTTTGTGTATCAACAGAAATGGTGCGAACAGATGACTGAGGCGATATGCTTGGGTTCAGTGATAAGACAAACAACACTGAGAACAGATTTTGGTCCAATTATATAATTTGATTACTTTAATCGCGTTTTGGTATCAGCCATTCTCGGTTTTATACCCCCATCATTTTAACTCGTGGTAATATAATTTACCAATTACACAGGAGAGAACAAGGCCACGATAATGTTTGGAGAGCTACGAGTATGAGTATCAACCATCTCATCTTATATCGCGTTTTAGAGTGTCACATTTGTGAGAGTTCTCTATATTGTTGGCATGGGCCCGGCGCGTGTGCATCGGCTCAGTGATAAGTATGTATGATAACATAGCAGCCGTGACAACGTTTTGCCGATAAATCGTGATTTGTTTGGTGCGTTCGCGTATAATCTCGCGAGAAGAGTATGCTAGCGTGTGCAATCACAAATTATATCATGGACACCAAACATCGTGTTTTTCCTTTCAAATTGGATTATAATCTTTATCTGTTGTGTTTTATGTCGACGCTAAAATGTCATTGGGTACGCACACATTCGGTACAGTATATGCAGTAAATTAGTAGGATCAGCCGTCTTCTAACACCAAATAAAATGGAAGGCATGTTATTTGATCTTCAGAAAAGTTGTACATATTATTAAAGGTGAACATGTCCTCGTGAAAATAGGTTAACCCTTTACCCAACAAAACGGCCCAAAACGCCCAAATAAAGCTTCAACAGCCTAAAATATCTTCGGTCTGTCTCAATAACACCATACAAATATGGATATCATTGGAACCGGTTCATTGACCACATTGTGATGGTTACAGTTATGCCCTGTGCCAATGCATTCTCTTATATATGCGAGTCGACCATAGGTCGCCTCGCATATATAAGAGAATGCATTGGCCTAAAAAAAATCTTTTTTTAACACTTTTTACCATTTTTTCTTACATTCTTTAACAATTTTATAATTTTTTCTTACATTTTTTAACAATTTTATAATATTTGTGTACATTCTTTGACAAATTTATCATTTTTAATATGTGTTAAGCCAATGCATTCTCTTATATATATAAGAGAATGCATTGGCACAGGGCCGTTCTGTTGGGTAAAGGGTTAATATTGGACGTAAATATTCACACATGTTCATATTGGACGGATTTGATTCTGAAACTAGATCATAGTGAGGCTGAAATGGTCATTGTCACCCCCTTTCGTTCAGTTGGGTACCCAGCTTTTTAAAACTTTCAGTTGGGTACCAATCTTTTATAAAATTTACAGTTGGGCACCCAGCGTTATAAGCAGTCAATCTGTAGTACCTATAATGTCCTATGCATATAATTCTTCTCCGCTATTATGTTCAAGCATCGTGGCGATTAGACATCATTATTCATATGTAAACAAGAATTCACAAAATTACCAGGTTCATTTCGCAATCAACTGAGGGCAATCACTAATTATATCAAGCTTTGTGTGAGATTTCATAAAGCTGGGTACCCAAATGTAAATTTTACAAAAGCTGGGTACCCAACTGAAAATTAAAAAAGGCTGGGTACCCAACTGAACGAAAGGGGGTGACAATGGCCATTTCAGCCATAGTGAGCGTATACCCGGTAAGCAGTAGAATGGCGCGAGCCGCAGTGAAAGCACATTATAAAGAGCGTGAATCTGTTAAGTCGAGACGATGGGAAAAAATAGATTAAATAATGCCAATATGGGCGTAGTAGTCTCATATCGAACTGCTTTTAAAAAAGCATTTTAAGTCCATATAGAGCGTAAATTGAGGTTAAATAATGCCAATATGAGCTTATTCCGCTCATTAACATAAGCACGTTATGTGCTTATTTTCGCGAGAACAGGTTGGCATATTAGTACACACGCACCTGCGATTTGGATTCGAGTCGGGTAACAGTGACATTCAATGTCAACTTTCTCGACCAACCCATTGATTTTTTTTCACTTTAGTCCCGAGAAAATGACGAGATGATAATTTGCTTTGTGGCGGGAGACTTCACTAAGACTAAGATGTTACAGGGCAATATTTGCAACAACGGACTAGAACAATAGAGCCACCACAAGCGTGCACTGTAAACGTGTTTATGATAACTGCAACAATTGATTCCGTAACAAACACACTTCATCATCTCCCAGCAATGTCTGATTTGATGACCTTTGCAGCAAATGAGAATAATGCACAATGTCGAGTGAGGATGAGTTCACATGTACGAGCGATTTGGCAGCCATATTTATTTTCACTAGAATGTGTCTTGTTCATGTACGACGAAACAACAATATTATGATAGTATAATGCTTTACTCCTTCACCCCTCATGTTAAGCTTTAATTCAGAAATATCAAAAAGAAAGAAAAAAATACATAGCATTTTCAAACATAAAATTCTTGAGTTCTTTTATTGCAGTGGTGGTGGCCTTTTTGAGTAGACAATCTTGCCATCGCTGTTTATCCAGGCGTTCCCTGGTGAAGCTCCGTTCTTGTCTGGCCCTTTGTAGATTTTACGGTCTCTCAGAAGGTGGAATTCCAAATTAGAGCACTGGTAGACCTTTCCTTCTCTGTGAAAATCGGAGATGCTCAGTTTGATTATCACACGATTTCTTTCTATACGTTCTTCTAAAGTTTCTTTCTTTGGTGACACCGGCCTTTCTTCGTGCATCGGCGTCGCAGGGACGTAGCTGACAGTTTTCGTCCCTGGTGGAGTCTGGCTGGATGGGCGTGTTGCCATCTCCACGTCGAAGACAGCGGCGGGGACGTCCGGGGTGACGTAGGTGTCCCCATTTCCGCTGTCCTCGACGACAACCGGGACATCCGGAGGAGCGTCGGCGTCCCTGCTGGTGGTGCTAGCTGGCGCCACAGGTCGATGGTCTGAGCCAGAGGCCAAGTGGTGGAGAACTGGGCGTCTCTCAGTTCTCCGTTTCCACTTGGCCCTTCTGTCGGCATCCCTGCGTCGTCTTGATGGTGTCTCCTTCTTCTTCTTCCCGCTGCTGCTGTTCCTGTTAGCCCCGGACTGGAGGAATCCAGTCGGTCCATCCATGCCCCGGCCGGTAGAAGGTTCTACCGGGGTGACCTGGATATCCAAAACTACTTCCAGCCGACCCCTGTTAGCATGGAGAGTCCAGCTAACACAATGGGCCGACTGAAAGCAGCTCAGCGCATGCAAAAGCTCGGTGGGGATTAGAGTTGTCTCGGCAACTCACTGGCTTCGTGCGTCAAGCACTTTTGCGACCGTCCCAGCGAGCTGCCGGATCGAGAATGAGTGAAAAGCTGCAACAGGCTGTCCTCAGGAGCCTTTATTCAGAGTCGGATGGGCCTGCGACCCCTTTGTGCGTTAGCGACATGCGGTCCCTTTGTGCGTTAGCGACATGCGGCCCCTTTGTGCGTTAGCGACATGCGGCGCATGTGTGCGTTAGCGACATGCGGCCCCTTTGTGTGTTAGCGACATGCGGTCCCTTTGTGCGTTAGCGACATGCGGACCCTTTGTGCGTTAGCGACATGCGGCCCCTTTGTGCGTTAGCGACATGCGGCCACTTTGTGCGTTAGTGACATGCGGCCCTTTGTGCGTTAGCGACATGCGGCCCCTGTGTGCGTTAGCGACATGCGGCCCATGTGTGCGTTAGCGACATGCGGCCCCTTTGTGTGTTTGAACATTTTGATATTAAAAACAAAAATTTTAATTTTAATTTTAATTTATTTTAGATTGAACTCCTTGCTCAATTTAACAAAACATATTTAAAGCATTGTTTTTGTTTAAATTAAATTAATATGCTTTTAATCAATATTTTGAACATCTAACGCCTTTATGTCAGTGTAATCCTAGTCACAACATGACATTTGGATGAAATCGGTCCAGGGGTCTCGGGGAAAAACATCGCGAACAAACAGACAAACAGACAGATTGAAAGACAGACTTATCCTACCAGTTTATAAACATGTATATAGATAGTCCGTGTGCTATAACTATTGTTTGCTATAACTATTGTTATAACGGATTGTGTAGATACACAATGAGGGCAAAGTTAGATTATTCTAAACTAAATACTCATTGGTGAGCAGTTCCCTCATTGGTGAGTAGATAATAAGTTCAACAAACAGATCGTTTGTTGAATTTATGAAAACGTGTCCCATCAATTGGAATGCATCTTTTCGTAAATCTGTCGTCTGCTTAACTTTCCTGAACACCCCTCCAGATGAACAATATATCATTCCAATGTATACTTTTGTAACTGATTAGAGCATCAATTTAGTATGAAGGATCAATTCATACCAATTGAGAAGATTACTTGGACATGTTTCCAGAAGACGTCAGTTCAACGCTAGTACGCTTATAATAGATTGATATAGTGTAAACATATTTTTATTTCCAAATCCAAACATAATACACATAATACACAAATGACATAAATATACAACATATAAGAGATAATGTATGGAAATGAGGATCAGACAACAAGCCCGGGGCTTATATGAAGTCTTCTCCTCTTTGGCGACATGCCCCTTCCCCAATAAGTGAGGGAGGGGTATCGATCAGACGGGAAATAATAGAAATAATATTTTTTAAAGGAGAAGTAACTAAGTTTAAGTTGGGATGGACACAGCGGGAAGATAGTGTTAGGGATAGCAGGAGGCAGAGAGAGAGAGAGATAGAGAGAGAAAGAGAGAGAGAATGAGAGAGAGAGAGTGAGAAAGTAGAGGGGACAGAGTTTTCAATAATTTAGTTGCTGCGTGATGAAGATTATGCTCGTAGTAATATGCATGCGTCAGGCTCCATGGGAGGGGGTTAATCGCAATGGCCAATTCATATTCCAATGTGGTTCACTGTGAATATCGCTGCATTCTTCATGTAGAATCATTTCAAGTATACACAGGATATTGACAAGTAAGTAACTTACAAAATAATCGTTATCGGAAGACATTTAGTACTACATATATAATGGGGAACATCGTGCTGCCGCATAACGCGGCCGGAATCCAAAGCAATTTGTTACCCATACAGATCATGGAAATATTTGTTCTCATAATATATGTCTGTACTGCATTGAATATTTGTTTGTTTTCGCGAAGACTAAGCTCTCTTGACCCCCGCATTAGTGTATTCTCAGATAAGGCAACATTTGGTAGGGAGTCATATAGTTCTCTTCTGGGCTCTTGATAAAATGTACATTCAAAGAGATAGTGGTAACTTGTCTCAAATTCCCCACATAGACAGAAGGGGAAAATTTTTACATGGTTATCTGTCAGGTCACCACTTAGGTGGCTGCAGTTCAATCTTAACCGGGTATGGAGGATATGAGATTTACGACATTTACTATGATAAAAATAGGCAGGTGGACGTATATTGTCACTCTTCAGTTCCTTTTTGAAGTCTTCGATTGTACTGCTGCTCTTTGTAGTTTCTGATAGTTTGTTCCATTCGGTAATTGCAGATGGTAAGAAAGAATCCATATAATAGTCATAATTAATAATCGAGGGTAGTCTTATATGTTCAAATCTGAAGTTATATCTGGAATTATTTGCCTGAATTGGTCGTACATAATTTCTTAAAATTGATGGAGCAGTTCCTCGTATCATTTAAAAAAATTGGCATAGCTTGTGTTTTCTACGGCGTGAAGAGAGGAGTTCCCAGCCAGTTTCTGACAAAAGGCACGCGTTATTCGTACTGATGGTTGCACCTGTTACTATTCGGGCCATTTCATACTGAACCTTTTCAATGTCATCACTAAGATAATCAGGGCAGTTATCCCAAACAGGGGAGGCATATTCCAGTATTGGTCGGATAAATGTATAATGTATTTTTTCAAGCGTTACTCTGCTTAGCCTGTATCTGTGTTTAGGTACTAGATTTACTCGACTCCATGCTTTGTCAAGCATAGATCTGATGTGGATACCCCAAGAGCCCATGTTGTCGAAAGTAAGTCCCAGATGTTTATGGCTGTCAACCTCAACAATTGTCGCGGTTCCCATGGTCAAATGTGAATGATATACTGGTGTTTCTTTCCTGGAGATTATTAAGAGAGATTCCGTTTTCAGGGGATTGACTTTTACGAGCCATTCTGATGACCAACACATGAGGGTTTCGAGGTCATCGTTGATTAGTTTTGCGGCCATGGTGGGGTCTTCGATAGTAAGAAATAGAGAAGTGTCATCAGCAAATAGACGAATGTTGCACCGTATATTTTCGGTTATATCATTAATATGAATTAAAAACAGATGTGGGCCTAATACTTATCCTTGCGGCACACCTGCTGTTACGTCTTGTCGTTCCGAACGTGTGCCGTCTATGACAACCTGTTGTTGTCTACATTCTAGATACGATTTCATCAAGTTATACAAGTTTCCTCTTATACCAATTTTTGTCAGTTTGTTCAAGAGGCCACGGTCACAGAATATACACCGGACCTCTTTTCCGTCGTCTAATGATCGACATATATTGTCATATATTTCGGTAAGTTGAAAAACTGTTGAATCGTTGCGCATGAAACCAGCTTGGTAAAATGATAGGAGTTTGTTTTCATCAAGAAATTCCCATAGATATTTATAAATACATTTTTCATAGACCTTTGAGACGCAGCTTAGTAGAGAAATTGGTCGATAATTTGATATAAGACCGGGATCACCACTCTTAAATATAGGTGTAACATGTGAACGCTTCCACTGGTGTGGGTAGTAACTGTTTTCGGTAAATGTTCTAAAATAGAATGCAAGAGGTTCACAGAGCGAGGAGGCACAACTTTTCAGAACTCTCGGACTTATTCCGTCGGGCCCACTTGACTTAGATATTTTAAGACTTTTTAACGCTTTGTAAATGTCAGGGGCTGTGATTTTTATATCGCTTAATGTGGATATGGAGTTATCCGGTTCAAGGACTGGTAGGCGTTTCCCGATGACATCAACTGATGAAATTTTACAAAAGAACGAATTGAAAGCATTTGCTTTTTCAGTTGGTGAGATCAGGAAGTCGCCGTTGGTGTTCAAGTGGGGTATTGATCTATCACTGGTAGCAAATACTATTTTTTGGAGGGTTTTCCACCAGGAAGACTGGTCATGTGATGGGCTATTCAATGTGTTCTCATTCTTGGTGTCATAATCACGTTTGCTTTTTCTAATAGCCGATGTAGTTTCATTAGATTGATATACGTTTGGGTTACAATATACCAAATGATTTGCATAAGCCTCAGTGATGACGCTGGCCTGTATTTGTAGGAAAGGGTTGACCCTGCACGAGTATTAAAAATGAAAGAACGTCCTTTTAGACACACGGAAATGTACCCAAAGTACTTGTCGACGTATTGCGTCACACTGCAGTTTTGACAAACGTCACACTTCCCTTAACATGGAGACAAAATGACACAGAAAAAAACATTAACCGCTGCCATAATTATTATTCGCCTATTTGACAGCCGTAACCGTTCACCATGTGGCTATATTTGATGTTTCTCGTCGGGAAACACGTGTGTGCATTTGTTCGTGCACTTTTCATCCATGTATCATTGACTATTCAGCTGCCAGGATTTTTTTTATGATGATCCTAGCTTGGGGGTCCCAGGGGAAATCACTCTAATAAATTCAATTTGTTGTATTATAACCTTTAACTATGTTTCGTCCCATATAAAAGACACGGCGACTCCGTATAACAACCGTACAAATTGGATTTGATTCGCGATTTTAATTGGCTTCAGATTAGGTTGGTATGTTTCCTTGATATTTAGAATCCGGTACAGTCTTGTTAACGTTTCGATTCAAGTAAAGAAGCCACACTTGACGTCACTCGACGCCGACGATCCATTTAGAGGAATCCGTACGAAACGAAACGAAACTGTAGCAATGCCGGGCTGGCCGGGGCTAGTCAACCCTCAAAGAGATTCCTATCGTATAATGTCGCGTCTCTTTTGTTCCATTTTTGCTCTATTAGATAGAATGTCAATACTTCGTTGCGTACGAATTTCTCAGTGTCAATGAGCGTCGTGAAGCGACCGTCGGGGTTGTGGCATACAATTTGTCTGAGTGCGATGCTAACCACAGGGCTATCACACGCGAACAAAGGGGCGATGGTATGTTCGATAGGCTCATGCGCGGTGTCCAATTATTTAGCCCAATACGTCCCGTCTTTTCTGGACAATGTGTTATAAGTATCTTGACAATGTGTGATACGTCTGTATATAATACACATGACTTGACTATGTACTGAGATGCTACTGACATATATACAGGCTGGATATTGACCTCCGTGCTCTTATGTCTCTGGAAATAAATTCGCAGACGACAATCTGTTTAGCAGCGGTCAAGGACAACATTGATTTTTGTTGTTGAGTGTTTTGCTTATCGTACACTCTTCACGCTATGTACATTATAATCGTATCATTAGAAGTCATACAACTATACTCACGGATTGCCTCAATCTGCATGGTGTGTGAATACGCGTTTCAATGGACATATCCAATGCAAGTATATAATAACTAGAGTTTGTTGCGTTTCCTGGATCAAATATATATACTTTCGAAGCTGGGAACAGTAGAAATTAATTCTCATCAAAGCCAAAAAAACCGGTTCGTTCTTTGATAATAACAGATATATGACAATATCGCACACTCGCAAAACTGTTCCTATGCATTTTTTATTTGCGAGTCGACCATAGGTCGCCTCGCATATTTAAGAGAATGCATTGGCCTAATAAATTTTACATTATTTTTTATAATTTTAAAAAAAATGTAAGAAAAATGAAAAAAATGAAAAAAATTTTTTAAAGAATGTAAGAAAAAATGATAAAAATTGATAAAGAATGTAAGAAAACATGATTAAAAAATTAGATAATTGTTAAAGAATGCAAGAAGAAATGATAAAAATAATAAAATTGTTAACGAATATAAGACAAAATGATAAAAATTCTTATAGAATGTAAGAAAAATGATAAAAAATGATACAAATTGTTAAAGAATGAAAGAAAAAATTATACAAAATGATGAAAATTGTTAAAGAATGTAAGAAAAATTTATAAAAAAAAATTGTTAGGCCAATGCATTCCGTTTTTTATGCGAGTCCACTTATGGTCGACTCGCATATATAAGAGAATGCATTGGCACAGGGTTTTCGCACAATGTCAGGAAGCTCCAATCATGGAAGGGTTAACCATGACGGATGTGATGGCTACCTTATCTGGTCACCGATCGTTTTGTCTTAGTTATGTGGTTGTTTTGGCTGGTGTGTGGCGGTTTCAGTGGGATTGTCAATTTCCAGTCGACACATTGATCGCGACAGCTGTCCCCGACGGTTAGAACAATTGAACCGGATCTCTTTCATCTGTGGTACTTCTATAGGAATCAGGGAGCTAAATGTGTTCCAGAGTCGGTGAGCGAGTACACAGTGGAAGGTAAGGTGAAGGTAACTGAAGAATGACCTTCACCTGATACATGCGACACGTTATTAAAGGATGGCATCGCTTTTATTTGATTTGTAATTCGTGAATTAATGGGGGAATAGATTTTTGTGAACGGGAAATTTATTTAACTATCTGGGTTTTTCCAGATCAAATTTGGATGTGGTATAGCCCTGTCGTACACTTGGTGACTTATTTTAAAAAGTAAACACATGACCTATGAATTTTCTTGCATTTTCGTGATCAACTGGTGTCAATCTAGCTGGGTAAACATCACTGGTATGGCCTGCAGGCTTCAGTTCAGTGAATTTGGCCGAAACGTTAACACTGTCGCCTATGGGAAACCATTTAGTTCAGTGATTCCTATAGCGTGTTGTCGCAGCTATGTTAGAGTGAACAATGCGAAGTAATTATTTGTTTTTTCGGAAATTATGTTTGTCAAGTTTACAGTAAGGTATATGTCTCTGTTCGTCATATAATGGACAGAAAAGAAAGAAGTGCATGCCACTTTCGTATGCCTGTGACACACCTACAATTCGGACTGTCGGCATTATAGTTTTTGTCCATGTCTATTGCTATATGAGTTGCGTATCCTACAGTGAATAATATTACTTTTCCGATTTCCTACTGTCGCCTATGGGAAACCATTTAGTTCAGTGATTCCTATAACTTCACATGTTGGCTGGCCTTCGTTGTCTCGAAACCTTTCTCTTGGAAATAACGTTTGATGAACCAATTCAAATTATTAAGACTGTTTCTGGTAGTGTTAATTTAGCGATCAGTATTTTGTTGACCTTTATGCGAATATCTGTCTACTGTGACATAACTACCCATGTCCCATTATATTCCCATAACTCAATTCAAGGACATATGACATATGACTATGACACTATTAGATCACTGTTCATATAGGTAGAACCCAAACTCAAATATCCGTGTTCGGCTCTTCGAGGAAACCTCACACATCTTACCCCCAGCCAAGACCTACACACAATGAAGACGGCTCCCAAATATGGTCATAGGAAATGACAATAACTGCGGGACCAATCCCGGTGTGTATTACCAAACACCTTATTATATATTCACCCAAATGGTATATAAGTAAAAAAAATTAACCAATATATCATGCTTGTCCTATTCCACTTCCGAGCCTCTAATATGTAGAGGCTCGACTACTCTAATACTAGGGTCATCGGTCTGTCACATTTGTATACCCCACTTGTATTTTATTCACGACCCACTAAAGGACTTATACATATCTATGTGTCCATTTACCTCACACTACTTTCAATTGAAGTTTAGACTGAAATCGCCATCAGTCGGGAAAAGTGCAACTTTATGGGCATGTTATGGAGGAATTTTTCGAAAGTTTGGAAGCTAGAGTCATTAGCTGGAAATTTTATCGCTTTCAATGCTAAATGGATTCCCCAATGTAGTTATAAAAGTATATATTTGAATCATCTATTCTTTTTCTGGAGGTATGTTGAGGAAATTTGAGCATACGACAGACGAAACGATAATACAAGTACAGCACGATTCATATTCAATGGAGGGAAATGTTCAGATAATAAGTTAAATCGTTTGTTGAACTTGTTTTCAAAACATTTTCTATGGGAACTACTGTTCAATGAGTATTTAGTACAGCACGGGTTAATCGTCAGTGATGCAAATAAATTACGTTCACGCGGAGTCCCGGAGTTAAGTAATGGTTTAATTTTCTGTGGAGAGTCTGTTGATAGGACACTCCCATCGAACGGAGACATATCGCCACAAAGCCACAGTCTGTACGACGCACACTATCTGTTTTCAACTTTTTGGCCTATTGTGTTCGAATGTTCAACAGTTTGAAAGTTCGAGTTACTATATGTGGAATAGTAAAGACCATGTGCTATCGCATTCATAGGTGGCCTCACACATATAAGAGAATGCATTGACTAACAATGATTTACCATTTTTTATAAATTTTCTTACATTCTTTAAAAAAAATTGTAATTTTTTTATATTATTTTTTCTGACATTCTATAACAATTTTTATCAATTTTTCTTACATTCTTTAACAATTTTTATCATTTTTATCGTTCTTACATTCTATAACAAATTTATTTATCATTTGTTCTTATATTCTTTAACAATTTTATCATTTTTATCATTTTTTATCATACATTCTTTAACAATATTATTAATTTTTATAATTTTGTTCTTACATTCTTTATCAATTTTTATCATTTTTTATTTTTTCTTACATTTTAAACAATTATAAAAAATAATATAAAAGTTGTTAGGCCAATGCATTTTCTTATTTATTTGAGGCGACCTATGGTCGACTCTCATTTATAAGAAGATGCATTGGCACAGTAAACATTGGGCCAATCGTGGGCGTCGTGCGTGAGCATCACACAGGAATGTGGCTACGTGCGATAGGTTTTCGTTCGCGGTGTCGATAACCAAATTAGTCTCCGCACATAATCAGATCACCACTAAACTCCGGTCAACTTACATGTGTTTTTGCACCGTATATGTACTATTATCTCTTTAATGACGGGAGCTTCCTGAAATTTTGCGAAAACCCTCCAAGCTTTACCTAGCTGCTTTCTCTCGGCTTTGTTTTGGTTGTATGTGTGTGGTGGTTTCAGTGAGAAAGTGAGTTTCTTGCCGAAACAAGGATCGAGGCAGCTGTCCTGGGCGTTTAGAACAATTGGGCTGGATCCTTTTTCATCTGTGATACCTCTGTATCTTCAGATCTTCTCGCGTTGACTGACACTTCTTTGTCTCGAGCGCGTTCTCGTGGGAATAGCATTTGCTGTACCGGTTAATGAGTTCGTTTCAAGCCTGGGATTACGTTAGACGAGAGTGACTTCTTGGAGACCTCCGGACCCAATAAAATCGAAATGATTGTGGCTGTGCGATATATTCCAGCACATCACTCATTCGGCTTCCCAACACGGAGATGAAACTGGAGCCGTCTGTGTCACAGTCACTCGTTGTTGGTTGAAGTGCTTTATAGTACTTCACTCAATCATAATTGTTATGGAATACAAAGTGCAAACCTATACACAGAGCTATGTACACAATATTAGTATGGCCGTTGAGTTTGATGGTAGTGGTCATTAAGTGCCCAATGTCATCATCGTGATCATCATTATAGTCATCTTCGTCGTCATCCTCATAATAATCATTGTCGTCTTCTTCGTCGTTATCATCGTCATAATTATCACCACCATCAGCCCCATCATCATTGTCATCATCATCATCGTCACCACCATCAGTCATCATCATTGTCATCATTGTCGTCGTCCTCGCCATCCTCATCGTCGTCATCGCCATCATTAATTTTTGTTTTTAAATTGACTATCAATGAGTTGAAAGAATCCCGGACATTTCCCCACCGGACATTTCCCCACCCGCCCTTGAAATGGTAAAGCGGACATTTACCCACCCGGACATTTACCCACCGGACATTTCCCCACTTACTCAATATCAAAGCGGACATTTCCCCATAATATCAAAGCGGACATTTCCCCACCGGACTTTATGGAAATTTGCACATATATTATTGGATAATTAATGATGAACGCTCTTTATTTCTGTTCTTCAGAAAAAATATCAAATTAAATGCTCTTTATGGAAATTTGCACACATATTATTGGATAATTAATTATGAACGCTCTTTATTTCTGTTCTTCGGAAAATGGAACTTACCTCGTCATCAGTTGTGACACACCCCTTGCATGTGAGAGTTAGTCTCTGTGATCATACTATGATCATAATTGTCACACCATTGTTTCAACTGCGTTGATGTCCCAAACTATCGTCAAAAGACTCAAAACACTCTTTCATGTTTATCAAAACACGCTTTCATGTTTGTCAAAACATTACATCGGCTGAAAACATTCTTTGATGTCTGCGATAAAGGATCTAGCATAAAGCATTTTATTAGCAGGGTGGGGAAATGTCCGGTGGGTAAATGTCCGGGTGGGGAAATGTCCGGTGGGTAAATGTCCGGGTGGGGAAATGTCCGCTTTTGAAAGTGGGTTTATCAAAACACGCTTTCATGTTTGTCAAAACATTACATCGGCTGAAAACATTCTTTGATGTCTGCGATAAAGGATCTAGCATAAAGCATTTTATTAGCAGGGTGGGGAAATGTCCGGTGGGTAAATGTCCGGGTGGGGAAATGTCCGGTGGGTAAATGTCCGGGTGGGGAAATGTCCGCTTTTTAAAGTGGGTTTATCAAAACACGCTTTCATGTTTGTCAAAACATTACATCGGCTGATAACATTCTTTGATGTCTGCGATAAAGGATCTAGCATAAAGCATTTTATTAGCAGGGCGGGGAAATGTCCGGTGGGTAAATGTCCGGGTGGGGAAATGTCCGGTGGGTAAATGTCCGGGTGGGGAAATGTCCGCTTTTGAAAGTGGGTAAATGTCCGGTGGGGAAATGTCCGGTTATCGAGTTGAATCCCGGACATTTCCCCACCGGACATTTCCCCACCCGCCCTTGGGTCCGGTGGGTAAATGTCCGGGTGGGGAAATGTCCGGTGGGTAAATGTCCGGGTGGGGAAATGTCCGCCTTTGAAAGTGGGTAAATGTCCGGTGGGGAAATGTCCGGTTACCGAGTTGAAAAAATGCCAAAATATTAAAAAAGGGTTATCATCAGTTACAGATTTCTGTGTCAGGTTGCGTTAGCTGCAACAGCACCCGGGAGTCCATAATACTGTAATATTGATGCCTGGTTTAACCCTTTACCCAACAGAAGGGCCCTGTGCCAATGCATTCTCTTATATATGCGAGTCGACCATAGGTCGCCTCGCATATATAAGAGAATGCATTGGCTTAACACATTAAAAATTATAAAATTGTTAAAGAATGTAATTTTTTTTAGGCCAATGCATTCTCTTATATATGCGAGGCGACCTATGGTCGACTCGCATATATAAGAGAATGCATTGGCACAGGGCATAACTGTAACCATCACAATGTGGTCAAGGAGCCGGTTCCAATGATATCCATATGTGTATGGTTCTATTGAGACAGACCGAAGATATTTTAGGCTGTTGAAGCTTTATTTGGCCGGTTTTGGCCGGTTTGTTGGGTAAAGGGTTAAAGTTTTCAACATGGAGACTACTTGGTCCGATAGTCGAGCAACTATAGTCTAAATATTTACTGTGAAAGAAAGCACATGTACGTGAGACCAATTATTGACAAGCGGTGTGTATCTACTTACCTGGCTGGGGCACCATAACATCATGAGACGAAGTCACATAATTCCTACCATATTACGTCAGTTAACCATAAATCATTGATCTGCCCATATTATTTGATTTTATGCTCCGCTCACCAAGAAGTTCTCAAGTCCTCGAAGTGTATTATCCCGGGCTTAGATCGAACATGCCTGCGCATTATTCGTGCCCAGGGTATTGTCCGCATAATATACTGGCAACGATCGAACTGGGGGATAGGCGAAATGGGGTGCGTTCGATAGTGGCTCTAGGTTCGCGGTCATAGAAAACTCGACATGGGCGGGTTTGAGGCGGCTTAAACACTCCATGCATGATGAGTGGTAGTACTGTTGTAATTAACTGGTCTCTATATACTGTTTGGAATTGAATGGGGGTCATAAGGTATGCCCCCCTCATTATATATCTGGAAATAAAGACTTGAAGCAGTATGTACTCTATACTGCAGCTTACCGCTAATGAAACATGCAAACTCCTTACGCCTCTGTGAGGCTCTGTCATAGTCCTAGGGTCAGAATGAGTCAATAAATAATTGTTCTAATAAAGAGTACGCATGCAACACAACAGTTGTTTACCAAAACGCATAAACATACGATTAGTTGTGTATGCATCATATTTGGTTTTAATACTATTTGCACTTGGGCAAAGTCATTAAACGGGCATAGCTCATTCGAACCTCCAAATTTTGTTCTACGTAATTTGGAGCGACGGATACGATAGGTCACTAAATAAACAAACTATTGATATAACGGCTTCATATACTGTGAATAACTCTGGCCAAAGTCACTGAAATTTTTCAGCCGTTTTCAACATTTCGCCAGAAGTAAGTCAAACGCTCTTTATTGCTACCATATCAGGAATAGACTATCACGGAAACCTCTTTTCTGTTCCATGTCGTGCTAATGGCTGCTTTGTGTTTGGGACCCAAACACTGTATTCACAGTTGTATTTTTAATTACTTCAATGCGTCTTTTTGAGTTACCCAATGCTCATAAAAGGGTAGATCAGATATTTATCGACCTATTTCGATACTGAGAACAATTTATAATAATATTATGTGTATTTTGGAGCGCCAACCGCCGTGTGGCTTTAACTGGCGTTGTTTCGGTGAACTAGAGTCTTATGCTGCTGTTATTGTTGTTGTTGTAAATTGAGTTTTGAATCCTGAATATTGGTGTTGTAGTATTGGCAACGATATGGGTATAGGCGAAATGGTGTTCGTTCGTTTGTGCTTCTCGGTTCGTGGTAATAGAAAACTCGACATCGCCGGGTTTAAAGCGACTTGAAAACTCCATGCATGATGATGAGTGGCAGTATTGTACTGTTCTAATTACTTCCCAATTACGTGGACACAATTTCGAATGAGCCATGTCCGTTTAAATCCTATTTTCAACCTGAGAAAATCCATTAAATGATTTCAGACTTGAGTTTTTATGATGATCTTGTTGTTGACATTATTATTGCTGTTGTTGACATTGTTATTATTGTTAATTAATTAAGGTTTGGACCCCTGAACACACATTTGAAAGACCTCGGACGAAGTCAGTTATATCTAGAGAGCATGTGATGTCAGCGGTAAAATAACAACGCCTTAATTATTTGTACACTCTTAATAACCAGGGTGCTACATAGTACCAACATTTGATGCTACCCTTGTCCCGTGGGGAGTACTGGTTCTCTAGAGCATCAACGTCATTTTTTGGTACTGCGTAGTACGAACATTTGGTACTACATAGTACCAAACTTGGTAATCTGGAGTACTATATTTGGTACTATATAGTACCAAATTGTTTATGTTGATGCTATCTAGTACCTAAGCTTGGTACCATGTAGTACCAAATTGTTGGTAATCAATCTAAATGGGAACATCTAAACTGTGTGATATACTGCTTGGGAACTTTAAAATATGATTTAGTCACCCGATATAGCCATATAGTCCAGACGAATCATTAACTCCATGGCTATATTTGACTTATAAATAGCATCTTACTAGTCTAGGTATTCACTATTCTGAATTACGATAATTCTTTGTTTGAAATAATAGAAAAAAAATTGCGCCATATTAATTTAAAAATACAAACCCTCTAAATTACTGCATATATACTTTTGAACAATGTCACAAATGACGCCAACCCAATATCACTCAGCCATTTGAAAACGCGTTCTAAATTCCAGAATCGAGGAGCATCCACCATTTTCTTCAATCAAGACTGTTCCGGACCCCTAGTGGTATCATTTGATAGAACAGGGGAAGATAACTGCTTTTGAAACTGAGGCCTATATTAGGTACCACGAAGTACCATATACGTATATTAAATAGTATAATAGGGGCTCTAGATAGATTTGAAACTATCAAGCATGCTATTATTTCTCTGAGTGCAAACCATCCAATCGAATTATCCCTGCTCCCAGTGGGAATCAAATACATGTCACAATGTCACGTGATGTTTCCGGAAGTCTGTGACATATGTAAGTGGTACCAGCACATCGCTTCGTCAAATGACTTGTAATCCACCCAATCACGTTCTTCCTGGTCCCAGCGGGAAACAAATACATTACACGTGATCCCGCGTGGGAGTCTCGTTCTGAAAATTACGCCAATTATGTCTGAAGCAGACGACATTATCACCAAATATTATGACACGATCAACTCTCGACGGAAAACGTTTATTAATCGGATCTGTTCGTCTGAGCCGAGGTGTCGTATCGGGATTCCGTGATATGGGGACATTCGTTTCGCCCAATTGTTGAATCGATTAAAACGCCTGTCATTGATTCTGGTCTATGACATGGATACATCTTTGAGGTACATATGTCCCTTATGGCCGTCACCTTGCGGTAAGTGCGGATGTATTAAGGGGCGTTACAAGGTCAGGTACGTCATACATGCATTCAACTAGTATAGTCATATTTAACTATAATAGTTGAATATATATATACTGCCGTTTGTGATTTTTATAAAAGAGGGACAATCTAAAATCACATTTCACAAAAATTGTTGAAAATCAGTGTCGCACTACTGCGGTACCGTGTTTGTTTTTGTGGCGAAATAACAAGCCCCAACCGCAACCCATTTGAATGGTTAATATTGCAAACCGAATTTGAACTGAAGACTCATCATTTGCTGATATATTGTTAAAGGTCCATTTAATTGCCAAGTCACCGATTAGTTTTGTTATAGTGCCTTGGTATACAGTTTTAATAACAATCTATGACATAAAATATGATTAAAATACTATAACGCATCACCACTTGGAACGTCTGTATCCATGAATGTGCCCATAGAATAATAGAAAATAGCTGAAATCATAGAAACATTCCCCCATCACGGCTCCCGGAATGCAACAAAATTCAAAATTCAAATTCAATTCAAACTAAGAGATAGAGTTATTCCCATTCCATTGAAAATAATCGAGTTTGCAATAAAGACCAGATAAGTCACGGCTCCCGGAATGCAACAAAATTCAAAATTCAATTCAAACTAAGAGATAGAGTTATTCCCATTCCATTGAAAATAATCGAGTTTGCAGTAAAGACCAGATAAACTTTAGCACAGAAAACACGTTGTTACCTCAACAAAACAACATGTTCACAGTTTGTTAGTTGATAATACAATGTATTGGAGCTTCCTCTTTCCAATGGTGTATTTTATATAACGTGATATGGGGGCTCGAATATTAAGTGGACCTTTAACCCTTTACCCAACAAACCGGCCATAAACGGCCAAATAAAGCTGCAACAGCCTAAATTATCTTGGGTCTGTCTCAATAAAACCATACAAATATGGATATCATTGGAACCGGTTCATTGACCACATTGTGATGGTTACAGTTATGCCCTGTGCCAATGTATTCTCTTATATATGCGAGTCGACCATAGGTCGCCTCGCATATATAAGAGAATGCATTGGCCTAAAAAAAATCTTTTTTTAACACTTTTTACCATTTTTTCTTACATTCTTTAACAATTTTATAATTTTTAATGTGTTAAGCCAATGCATTCTCTTATATATGCGAGGCGACATGTGGTCGACTCGCATATATAAGAGAATTTGGCACAGGGTCGTTCTGTTGGGTAAAGTGTTAAGAGTGTAAGTTACGTACGCATGTCTGAACCTGGATATTGTCGTCAGTACATCAACATACGGACACCAAAGAATATGGCTTAAAACAATTACAGGCATCTAACTTAAAATACGTCCACTCTATTCGATCCTGGCGGGTGAATACGGTAGTCAGATCACGGTTAGCATCTGGTGGCCGGAAAGTGGCCATGGATGTCGTACACTTTGAAGGATAAACCAAATTCCCCTCACGGGTGAAATGCACATGTTCAGACACAGATAGTCACGAAAAACTAAAAATGATATGATAACACAGCCGGGAGCACTTTGTTCGAGCTTGGTGTCAAGGTTACGGCGGCGGTTGCATATGGCAGTTAGGGCACGATTGGACCCCACGGCCCGATTCGTCATCTCAGGTTTAAACCTGGTCTACGTAAACCTCTAGGTTTAAACCGCCGTGAGTCAGCTAAATCATTGGTTTAAACCCGCGGCCGCAGGTCTAAGTGACACATTCGTCATCTCTGGTTTAAACCTGGTCCAGCCAGACCAATGGTTTAGCAGTAGTGTCTCTGTATCGTCGAGATAATTAATCGCACTTTCCTAATGCGGACCGCCTCGTTTTATTGACTGTGAAAATCAATCATTAGGACAGCAACCATATTTTGATTGCAAATTAATAAGCGAGAAGCACTCACACCTATAAAGCGTGTGGGGATAAGTTTTTGTCAACTTCGATATTGTTTTTGTGTTTTATAAGCTTAAACCGGCAACTAAACCATCCAATTCGGCGGTCCAGCTAAACCATCTTTACCGAGGCTAAACCTGAGATGACGAATCCGTCTTTTCTTCATCGCGGTTTAGAATTGTCAAACAATCAGTCAAAGGGTGGAGCTGTAAATAATCTCGAGCGAGGGCGTATCTAAGTGGCGACTACAGACTGGTGTTACAGTTGATTCATTAATTCGCACGTGATAGTTGAGGACGTGTCAATAACCATTACATCAGCCTGCCTTTTGTTCCGCTTGGTAACAAGGTAGTTTGACTGCATGGTCATATCACCGACTGTAGTTGCCAATCAGCTGGCCACTAAACGACAAAAACGCCCACTTAGACCCGGTTTGGCTGAACCGCCAATGGGGGTTTAAACCAGGTTTAAACTCGGAGGTTTAAACCGGAGATGACGAATCGGGCACACATGTTCAGCCAATGAAAGATCGTGCGTCTGGTAAGTTGATTTACATTGTAGGTTCATATAGAGCATAATTCAGATTCAAATAATGTCGCTCTGGGATTTTTTGTGTTTTTGAATTAAGTTCAATATGAGCTTATTTTAAAGAGAACGGGCTGTTCACTGTATACAACGAAAATCGCATTGCATGGGTGTACTGTCATATTCGCGGTCATTAAAACCCTTTACCCAACAGAACGGCCCTGTGCCAATGCATTCTCTTATATATGCGAGTCGACCATAGGTCGCCTCGCATATATAAGAGAATGCATTGGCTTAACACATTAAAAATTATAAAATTGTTAAAGAATGTAAGAAAAAATGGTAAAAAGTGTTAAAAAAAAGTGTTTTTTAGGCCAATGCATTCTCTTATATATGCGAGGCGACCTATGGTCGACTCGCATATATAAGAGAATGCATTGGCACAGGGCATAACTGTAACTATCACAATGTGGTCAAGGAGCCGGTTCCAATGATATCCATATGTGTATGGTTCTATTGAGACAGACCGAAGATATTTTAGGCTGTTGAAGCTTTATTTGGCCGGTTTTGGCCGGTTTGTTGGGTAAAGGGTTAAACAAGTCATGAGAAGACAATTATCAATATCTATTTAATATTGTTTATGAAATAAATAGAAAAGGCTTAAAATATTCTAAGTAGTTGTTCGTGATTTGCTGCGGTTCTCGATGACTCTTGGTGAGCCCAGGTCAGCCTCCATGTTGTTTTAATCAGATCCACGCAAATTCGCGGTGATCGCCGATTGTTTGCTTATCGCACACTATTTATGTAATGTATTTTGTCTCTATTTCAACCAACGATCAACAAAATACACGGATTTTAATTCGGAAACTTAAAATCTATCCGTTCGCACTTGGCACCAAGGTTACGGCGGATAAATATGGTAGTCAGGTCACGGTGGGAATATAATGAGGGTGGGAAAGTCGCCATAATTGCGGTCATTCAGTACGTCTGCTTCGTGTCATTAGCGAGGTGTTCGTGTCACTGCCGGTGTACAAAACACATCAGAACAGCTATCAAGAGGTCATTGTGATCGTCTGTGTCGTATGGATTTCAGTAATTGATTTGCGAATTATCTCCCTTCACTATATCCCGGCTAGACTTCCGCTCACAGTTGACCATCTGCCTGTCGGGTTAAGCTAAATTGGGTCCTTTGTGTTTATAGCTTAGCACTCACCAGGCAGCCTGTTCTCTTGAAAATAAGCTTATATTAAACTTATTTCAAAAAGACAAATAAGCCCATATCGGCATTATTTTAATCTGAATTCCGCTCATTTGAACCTAAAACGTGGGTTTTAGTACAGTCCAATGTGGGATTACTTTCAAACGAAATAATCCCATATTGGCATTATTTAATCTATATTAGTACTTTTTTTCATCGACACGAGATACCAGTTTCACGTTCTTTATAAAGTGTTTGCATTGCGGCCCGCGCCATTTAAACTAAATAACGTGAATATTTAGGACCAATATGAACCTATTTGTAAGAGGATATGTTGCATCAGGGACATGTTTTTTATTTATTGGAGTGCGAAGTGTCTGATAATTCAATGGACGCGAAAAATGAAAAAAAATTAATGAGGGACAGAACCATAAGGATCTAACATGTATCGACATCATCATCGTGAAAATACGCACATAATCGACCTATAATATGAAATAGGTACATATTATGATTATTTGATTCTGAAATAAGCAGATAATGGAGTAGCCGTTATTTCGTTTTATAGCGCGGGCCACAGTGAACACACATGTTAAAGAGCGTACATCTGCAAAGTCGTGAGTTGAATCGCCTCATGAATCGATAATGTGACTAAAACTCTCTAATTGTCAGCACATTATAGACTCAAAATGAGGCGATTTTAAGCAGATTATATACCTAAAATAAGTTAAATTATAAGCAGATAATGTGCGGGTTTTCAGGAGAACAGGCTGAATGTATTGTTGCACTGACTCAATGTGAGTGTTCAATGCGTCAATGTCCGTGAAGAAATTCTCATTTCTTATCGAAATATACATGTGTCGATCGGAATAGCACATTGAGTCTGATTGAGATGCTTCCTCACAATCTGACCAAGCTTTAAAACCGGTCCTCATGTCCGGGATCTGGTGCAGTTGCCAATTACTCGCCGATGGCCGGTGGTTTGCCGCACATGGTCGACGAGTTTATCAGCCATTGAAATCACTGTTAGATTAGCCGTAAGTGTGAGGATTTCCTCCACCACTAAACTGGCAATGTCGTGATATGGCCTCAGCTGCTGAAAGCGACATTAAACCCCAATCAGTCAGTCAGTCAGTCTGTCATGTCCGGGTTAGAACCCGCTCCTATGTCGTCTCGCCCAGGCTGCGATGATGGTGTCCGCGAACCAACCACCTCGGCTACGGGGACATTATTATCTGGACGCCCTTTCAACACGAGATGAACTGCGTATCAGATTGAACATGATTCGAACATTGACACAATCTTAATCAATTCTTATCAGAACAGCACAATTTATTTCCTCCGAACTTACTGCATTTATACAAATCCGCTGTACAGAAATATATCGACCACTGCCATCATCGAATGTCATATGGCGGCGTTATTTCTTATCTGGAAGTTTAACCTTATGGAGCCCCAGAGAGAGATGACGATGTACTTATGACTGTCGTCCGCCTGAGTCCATGTGAGGCTCCATACGGGACTGTTATTTAACACTTTCGTGAGTCAATATGACGGGAGATGCGCTGGTGCAGCATTAAAGATAATGTGTCAGTGCATTTTCTTATATATGCGAGTCCCAAAGGGAGCTTTCTCATATATAAGAGAATGTACTGGCTTACAATGTGAAGGTAAACAAATGTTAGGCAATGCATTCTCTTATATGTGCTAGGCTCCCGATGGGAGACTCGCATATATAAGAAAATGCATTGGCACAGGGTTTCTAAAAATTTCAGGAAGCTTCAGTCATGGAAGGGTTACGATGCATGTTGTGTAAATAGGCTAAAAACCAGTTTTAAAAACTAAGTTTTGAGTTGGAATCTTCAATGATAAGAATAAAGGTAAAAACCTGAGTTCTTTATAAAGACTTAAAATATGTATTAACCATGTGTATACTAAAGTATACTAAATGGATATATACTCTGTTATAAAAGTGTACATTCGAATAGTATATTAAACGGACATGGCTCGTTCGAATCTCCAAATTTGTTTCTACGTATAATTTGGAGCGATGGATACGATAGGTCGATAAATAAACGAAGTATTGATATACGGCTTCATATGCTCTGAAAAACACTGGCTGTTTTGTGTTTGGGACCCAACACCTTGTTCATAGTTGCATTTTTCATTACTTAAATGCGTCTTTTTTGGGTTACATAATGTTCGTAGAAAGGTAATTCAGATATGTATCGACCTATTTCGATACTGAGTAAAATTCATAAGCGAATAATATTGCGCGTATTTTGGAGCTCAAACCGCCATGTGGCTTTAAATAAATTAACCCTTTCTGTACTGAATACTCATTCACAAAAAAAGTTGTCCATATTCTGAATGGATTCTCCCATTCAGTAATAACCGGTCCTACTAACAGCCGACCGCACCCGACCGCACCCGTCCGCATCCGAACGCACCCTCACCAGGGGTCAGAGCAAGATGGGGTATGCACTTTCGTGCAGAATAGACCTGTATATACCAAAGTTCCAATCCACAAGTCGATAGCTCGAGCGGACACAGCACTGTTAACCCCTAACTTGCGACTGGTTCCGTCGGGTACGCAAAATCCAAAAAAAAGGCACCGACCGCACCGACCCTGGCTGCCTGACCACAGAAATTGACGTTATATCATGCAGCAAATACCCATATGCATCCATGGGCGATCGGGCAAGTCGCTATCTGCAGCGGAAGTGAATAAATTAACTCATAAGATGCTGCCGAATTCGCTATGAATGTACGCAAAAACGCCGAAAATAACACCCGCCGACCGCACCGCCATCCTGGTTCCAATCGAGATGGGGGTTTGCACTATCGTGCATAATAGACCTGTATGTACCAAAGTTCCAATCCCCTAGTCGATAGCTCGAGTGGGCACGGCACTGTTAACCCCTAACTTGTGGCCGGTTCCGTCAGTTACGCAAAATCCAAAAACGGCACCGACCGCACCATCTGGCTGCCTGACAACGGAAATTGACGTTATATCATGCTACGAAAACCCCTATGCATCCATGGGCGATCGGGCAAGTCGCTGGCTGCAACGGGAGTGAATAAATTAACCCATATGCTGATGCCGAATTCGCTATATATACATCCAGGTAGGAAACGCAATTTATTACAATTTGTTGGTATGTTGACCGCTATAACTGACCACGGCGGGTGTAACATAACTCAGGTCTCTGCAGGCGAACGCGCTTAGATTAATTGAATAGAATTCCCACAGCTTTATACCGACTTCAATGTAATTATACGCGGCTAGTCGTATCAATATAGGTTAGTTTCAAAGACGTAACACAGAAAATTACCCCCGGTTTTTGAGAGAGTGATATGGACCATCTGTGTAAGACTTCGAATTATATGTAGAAATGGATTTAATACATACACACACCTAAGCCGACAACCACGCTGTTCAAGAATGCATGCACTATACAATGCCAGTCATAATAGTCAATTTGAAGTGAGGGTAAACAAACATAGATATTTTCCTTTTATGATTTTATCATCGCAACTTCACAAACTTCCCTCTATTTTCAGATCAATATCTTACATTAACAACCAAGATTATCCGATTGGGTGACATGGATAATGCTGTCTAGTATATGGATCAAGCTGAATTGTAAAGATACATAGCATTGGAATATATTATGTTTCTCGTAAAAGGCACGTAGATGTGGACATACATGTATCCGTATTATATTTAGAATAAACAATAGTTGTAAATTTCCGTGATATTTGAAATTTAAAACAACCATAAATGTGTTATTTCGAAAATAAATGGTGCTTAAATTGCACGTATATTTGATATATAATTTCACTTAAGCGTCACGTTTTTTGTTTCCATTAAAAGACTAGATTTATTGCATATATGGATCACGTAAATTTCCATAACTTTGACATATACGTGGGATTTACGGACATGTAATTTTCACGTAAATGTGGAATAATACGTGACCGTAAATCACACGTATATGTCCCACTTATATTTCAAATTTATGGAAATTTCCGTGATCCGTACATGACGTAAATCTAGTAATTTAATGGAAAATACGTAAGATTTAAATGAAATTAAATTCCAATTTTGGTGCAGTTCTTACTATTTGAATAATTCCCACCAATGAATATGAATCCTTCTACACTTGTATTATCTTGTATGGCATGTCGTCTGCTTATTGTGGTGGGGAATCACGTGGTTTCGAATTGATGAGCATCACGCATTCAAATTGGCTGCGGCTATCGGAAACGCGACCAGAAACTAGGAAAATGGTAATAAACTAGGATACGACATATTACATAATATTTTTGACAGCTACGAGCAGCTGCTATACTATTTTTCAAACAAGTTGATACATCATTTGTGTCCAAATCACAGTTGTTTACCTAACATTCTGACCAAAGTTGTCAGTCGAAGTATTTTTATAGATGTATGGACTGGTGTGTTACACGAACCTCTGACTGGCAACTTTGTTCAGAATGTTATAGAAAACTACTGATTATTTCGAAACAAATAAGGTATCAACTTGTTTTTAAAAATAATCTAGCATATGCTCGTAACAGTCAAAATGCTATGTTTTGTGTCAGTTCCTCATATATTATGTGTGTGTACGTTTGCTACGCCTCGGTCATTTTGAATGCGTGGTTCTCACCAACCTCTACACCACGTGATTACCCAGCGTTCTTATATTACCTGAACATCCGCAAGCCTTGAAATAGGGTGTCTGTCATTTGCAGAATGAGGTCCCCAGAGGATGAATTTAGTGATGCTACCCCGCATAGCGGGCTAGCATCACCAAATTCAACTTCTGGGGACCTCATTCTGCTTACACCTCATTATATTTCAATGTATACTTTTAGAAATGAATGGGGAATCAATTCCGCAAAGAAAGGGATAATGTTTTGAGACAGGAATTGACCGCGACCTATGGTACTATGGGTCGATAGGAAACACCACACTATATATAGTTTTAAAACATGGATATGACGTCACTCCTTTGTTCATCGAGTCCAGTTTATAAGATAATGGAGGGCTATTGTCGAGATCGTACATTATTCTACAAACAACTATCAGTTATTTTAATAACGGACGCTCAATATCCAAATTAATGAATAATTATTTTACTGTAGACGATTTCATTTTAAATGACTTGCATGTACATGCATGATACCATAATGTATGCATGTGGCTATCTCAACACAACGGTTTTCAAGAATACTATCGCTCTTATTGATTGCTAGAAACATGACAGATGGCATATACCCATATATAGAGCCTCGTCACTCGGGTTGGGGTGAGGGTGTATAACTTTAAATTTCAGGCATGTTGTTGAACGACTAGGCATTTAATTTTCAACTGTTAAAATTTCTCAAATCTAATTCCGTTTCCGGTGGCATGTTGTGGTACCCATCACGACAAAACCTAAACTACATGTAAATTAATATGATGTAATATAGTAATTTACATGTAAATATAGATATTCGAGTATCATTATAACGCGCGATCTCAAATTACAAGATCGCCAAATCTCAGATTAGGCAATACCGCAAGCACCAGTCCGTCATTCAATTTATAATTCTCCGCCAAATCCGAAATTTGCCGCATAAATAATTTAATACAAGTGCCGAAATGCAAGGGCAAAACTCCCGATATTCATAAATATATTGCAGAAGGAGCTCATTGTCGGTATGTCCTGTTCAGTCAACGGTCGGAAACGCAATGGGATACTGCCAGTTCATTAAGATGTCACGCCATCCGTGCAGACAATGAGCAAGTGGGTAGGGCAGAAAGGCATGGTGCATCTCGTGTGTCTTGACCCAACTTTAGGTTTATTCATTCTTATGTCGGAAAGTAGCTTCAAACTGTCCATTATTTAAGCGAATGGAACGTTCTCGGCCTGTGGCATCGATCGATCCATTCGCTGAAATAAAGCAGCTATTGATATAAACTATCATAAATGTTATTGATGTTGGGGTCATTCTTTATAAAGTTTGTGTACATGTGTACACAACATGTATATTATATCGGTATATTTTAGGAAGGGGTTCTATTTGATTATCCGAAAATGTAGCATCAAGAGTGCCGGAAGATATCGATGACCTTTTTGATAAAGATTAAGATATTCTTGGCTGCTATAGCATGTGGTCGTTTGTTCTCCGATAATAATATGGTCTAATGTATTGTACGCGTATGTTCAATACAGTTAAAGGAACGGTCGGCGTTCGTTGCAGAAATATTCACATTTGTTCAAATCGCCATTAACAGAAGGAATATATATAGTTTTGTTCATATGCCAAACATAATCAGCGCGTAAATAGTATATTGTCGTCAAGACTTACGATGGTGTACGTAAACATTAACCTGCTCGTGTTACAGACGTTTTGCTTCTGTTTACATAACACAGCGAAATTCTATTGGTTAATCACACACAAATGATATAAACGCTCTTTATTATTTCCATATCAGGAAAACAGTAACAAAGAACGCTCTTTATGTTTACCATATCCGGATCTAAACAAAAGCCAGGTTCTGTAACTGTTCTTGCTTTTATTTACATAACAAATGAAAAACATTTGACAATAACATACTGTTTATGCCATATTTCTGATTGGTATAAGAACAAGGTATGTCTATAGTTTACTTATTATTTCTTTTTATGGTGGTTTTTGACGGAAATGAATATTTTAACGGCATACCCACCGCCAACGCCGCCCGTATCTAGGATGACGCGATACTCGTCATCTTACTGGGGTCGTTATTTACTATATAGCTACATTTATATTATCGCACCCTCCTTAAAGTTGCCACGTCAGGCGCAAGCGCGACCACAGATTAGAATAGACCCCGAGTAACTGATGGAATGGACCCGAGTAGCTGACAAACTGTTGAAGAAACTCTGCTTCTCGGGAATAAAATAAGCGTCGCCATGTCATTACAGCTTGTGTTAACCATGCCTGGTTCATCTGACGGAGCCACTTTTGGTACAGTACCAGTCAAAAGAATGGTATATTAAGCGCGCTATTTTCGCGCCCAATATCGCAATAATATTGCAAGTTGAAACGGTTGTAAGCGCGCTGCTTGCGATATTATTGCAATATTTTTCGCTTAATATCGCAATATTTCGCGCTTAATATTGTGATATCGCGCGCTTAATATTGCGCTCAAGTTTGTGACATTTAAAGAACTTATTGCTTCTTTTATATTGTTTATTGCATAAATAGATCCAATATTTTAGATTTGTATATAATTATAGTTGTAAATGCTATATGTACACTATATGTACACTATATGCACAGTATTTATCGAATATAAATATACACTATCGGGTCTGTATGAAATTTTGCGCGCTTAATTTCGCAATATTTTGCGTTCAATATCGCAATAATAAGGGCGACATATGTTCGGTATTGCGCTAGCATCGCGCCTTTTTCGAAATTAAGCTCGCTCAATATCGCAATAAAGACGCGCCTCGATATACCACTTCTTCTGACTGGTACTGTACCAAGTCATGTAACGCATGGTCATTTTATTGTTGCAAATGATATCAAAGGGGAGAAGCCTAGAATACGTTCAGTTATATGCAAATTGAATTTGGATTCATGGAAATCAACACATCAGAAGTTCGAAACGCATCGAGACATGTGCGATCAGTGACCTGCCGACATTTGCCAGTCGGTAAATCAATAGATTTTTTCTGATTTCTCAACATGCTTCTGTGAAATATCGAATGCACTCAAAATTGTTTCTGGTAATGCGTCTGCTCCGCTGATGTGTTCTGGTGCGTGGGTACATGACACACGTGCCCCCTACTGCGCCGAAACCTAATCAATAATGCTCAAGTGATGACATTTCGTCAAGAATGATTTTGCCCAGATCGTGATAAAACTCCCAGAGAGCATCATTCACGAGATTTTTTTTACCAATGCAATCGATTAGGAAATCCCGCCGAAATATGCTTCGATTTCTGCCGAGTCGCACACATGTCGGGTAATTGACTTAAATTTGCAATTACAGATTTCGAGAGATTTTGTCTGAGTGTCCAGAAATGAAACGGACAGATCCATCTGTCGTCTGGATGCTCAATTAGGCTGTCAGTAAATCGTGTGAGATGATGGTAGATATTTGCATTCCTTGTGTTTCTTCTGATGGGCCCATCCCATTGATATCGTGCCCCTACAGTTGTAGCTGATGTTAATATATGTGTACCCCCTTTCGACTGGACCAGGTGGGTATCGATATTCGTGTATCTGGTCACTGCCAATGTTTCTTGTCGGGAATCATTCAATTGGCAATCTGAATGAAACAACACTCAAAACATGTCTTCATTCTGCAAACTCGGGACTCCAGAGATCATTTGATTTAAAAAAAAGAATATTGTCATATGATGTATTGATAAATACATAATTATAATGGATTGGAGGAGAAGTTCTGAAAAAAACTTAGGTGGAACTCCGCTCCCTACAGCAAACATATTTTCAAACACAAACTTACAAACTAATATAACAGGTTTTAGCATGACGGGCATGAGGTGTCAAATTTGAATAATAGTTTAAACTTGGTTAAATATGATTGGTTAAAGAATATAAGAATGGTGACGTAATGTATGTATACATATTAGGAAATATTTGGATGGGCCATCACTTTTGGAGGGTTATTAAAGGTTGTTCCAGTTCGGAGGACAACTACACTAATGCCCTAAATAATCGACTCCCTAACCACAGCAGAATTATGGGTAACTTTTCAGGATTTGATCGGAAATATGGCTTGTTGCCATTCATCGGAAAGCTCTCAGTGAGAGCTTTCCAATGAATGACAACAAGCCATATTTCCGACTAAATCCTGAAAAATTACCCATAATTCTGCTGTGGTTAAGGTGTCGATTATTTAGGGCTAACTGTATATAGGGAATGTGTCTACCAGGGCTGCAATGTGTGGGCGACATTAGGCGGTGTGTGTGTCATGCCAATGGGTTTTGGTTGGTACACAGGAGCTCATTCACAATAAGACGATAACATACGAGACGATTTTATGAATTTGAATATATAATACTCAAAAAGATTTCATGGTTAATTCCATGCGATGGTGTAATGCATAAAACATGTTCGCTGAGCCGTTATTGTCGGCAAACAAACTAGAAAATGGTGATTGTATCGCTTCTAATCAGTATACTTAACAGTTTGCACGACATGCATCCGAGCATACGAACATTTCGCTGGGTTTAAAACATTTTTTTTTTGCTTTAACATCCCGGGGGCGCATGCATTTGCATGTGTATAGCTCATATCAACTAGAACAAATGTACGTGCCAGTGATACATCGGAACCCGTTGCATAGCAACATTGACCCCTTGAACATTTCCACAACATCTCTTAACAATGGACACGAATCTTAACAACACGTCGTTGATACAGGTCGAATACACATGGGTGAAATGTTCCCCGAATAACCACAATATTGGTCAGAGTAAAAGGTATCGAACGATTACTCAGATGGAAGATAATGAGATCAAATCTTTGTCTGTTACAGCAATGTATTTTTGTTTGTCAAAGGATAAAGTGCAACTATTGTGTATACAGGCGAAAGTCGATACGCACACGTGAATAATGTTTATTCATACGGCCATCGAGAACAATAGAGACAGTATCCAGTGTTTAGTTATACCGACTTGGCTGGATGGATCGTTCAATGGGCCATAGTTCTGAATAACTAAACATTTAGACATAGTTGAGAACCATTTATTCCATGGTATTGAATTTGAGTTAATTGTTATTTGAGATATGACGCGTGTGTGATGTTTCCTGCATGCGTGTGTCACGTGATGTGTGTTCGGATCGGTGGGAATGGGGTCTTGGTTGTCGGTTGGTTATCGTTTCAGGGATAAACTGCTAATATCTCTTGTGGTGTTGGTGGGAGCAAAAGTTATGCTGTTAATACAAAGTACCTGAAGAAAACTCTAGATCCTAATAATGTATGACAAACTGATATCAAGATATTGGGTTAGATACCCCCCCCCCCTCCCCCACGATTGACCTTGTATTTCTCTCAGAACATCACTATCAAGATTTGGTGTCATATTACACCGACAGTTCGATCCAATGAAAGTCGATATTAAATGAAAAATTATATTGTAATTCATAATCACTATTACCACAAAATTTCAATTTGAGTAATGATCGAAGAATGTACACACTATATTATAACGTCACCTGTATTGACAGAGACGATGTGTGGATGACGGTATGGTTGGTTTCTGCTAATTTGTTTGAATGGGTGTGCGAAAGAGAGAGGGGGCAATATTACTAATATTTATAATAATTTCTATGTAATTTTGATCAATAAAACATAAACAAAAATACTAAGTACCCTTGTTTTCGCGGCCTTTGGCTAATTCAAGCGATTCGCGGAAAAGCCAATGTCTCTATGAAACATTCAAGTATACATATATTCTGAAATATATAAATAATGGTTGTTACAACACGACCAGAAGAGCCACATTGAGTATTGTCGGTTTGCAACATACAACGCAGTCATTATTAAAATATTTCAAAAATATATATGTTTTTGAATGCTTTATACAAATAACGATTTTTCTCGTTGGGAATCATGTATCCCATGACATTGGATTTAAGTTAATTGTTGTTTGAGACATGACGCGTATGTTGTGTTTTCTGCAGGCGATGTGTGTTCGGAGGTGTGTGTTCGGAGTTGTGTGGACGGGGTCTTGTCTATTGTAATAATCTGTAATAATGACGGAAACCAAAATTGAACGTGACCCGTATTTTACGGTTGTAAATATGCATACCAAAAGTCTCCATTCAGTTAAACTTAACTAGATTTATCACCTGGAAACAAAATTGAGCTCAAATTCCAACCAAGCACCGTAATTCTAGTAACATATACCCCCAAATTACAGTCAAAACCTGTATCTTGTGGTATTTCAGTTCAGTAGAACTAAAGTTTCATATTTTATATTTTATTGATCATCCCATATAAACATTTCAAACAAAACTTATTTATAACAAAATAATGTAGGATGAACGAATGGGGATTGGAGCACAAGTTATAGCAACTTAGGTGGAGCTCCACTCCCCGGGAAAAAGATGGCGGCGCACAGAAGAAAAATTTAAATACATAAATGTTGAGCACAAAACAAATATTCTGACAAAACACACAAATACAATATGGAATGTTCAAGATTGGTATGGGCCAAGGGAAGATAGTTTTATATCATATGTTTATGTTTAGTGCATATATACGACTGGCAATGTTCACTAAATGTAATGCATCTGTTCATCGCCAAATCGCAGTGAGTTTATAATATATTTTTGGACAGCTGCGAACAATTGGAAATTTCCTTCATTGGAAAGTGAGTCTGATCCACAAAGTAGATCGGCAACATGTATTTGATATAGTCCAATTCGCACTATTTTTTCTTCGAGGTTGGCCCTTTCTGCTTGATAAAAGATACAAGTGAATAAGTAATGATCAGCGTAGCCACAACTACATTAAGGGTTACTTATTAAGTGATTTTGACATTTGTCACCATTCAAATCGCTGCATTTATTTCGGAGTCTGCTTAACAGAATGTTAGCTTTCCTTTTGCCGTTGAAATAAAACATTGGTGGTTTAAGTGTCCCGGATTGGGGGTTTACAATATTAGAGAAGGTAGTAATTGATGCGCTTTGTTGGGTTATTTTCTCTAGGCCATTCCATATCGAAATCATGGAAGGAAGTAAACTACTATTTGTATGCTGAGAGCCTGGTACAAAATGTCTAACAAAGTTTGGATTTCTGAACTCATATCTGTTGTCCGTTATGTCGCCAGTTATTGGAGGGATTTTGTTTAGGATATGGGATGGTGCGTGATTTGTCATGATTTGATAAGCGATACCTAATTTATGCCAGTCTCTGCGTTGTTGGAGAGTATTCGAAACCAAGTTGACGCAATAAGTTAGCATTTGAGACAGATCTAGTGACACCACTGACAATTCGTGCTGCATCATAATGTAGATCATCTAGCTTATACGGAGGCGGTATGCTGGTGCATTATCACAGATGACATCACCGTAATCCATTAAAGGAAGAATGGAAACGTTATACATAATCTCAAGTGTGCTTCTATTCAAAAAATATTTCAACTTTCTTAGTTGTGATATAGTCTTGATGCTACACTCTTACACATATTATTTATTTGGATATCCCAGTCCATGTTATCACCCGGAAACTAAATTCGTTCAGATCATCAAAACAACGCTAATATGACAACTTGCGATAAACTAATGGTACTTTTTCTTAACAACATCAGTTTGCCCTACCAGTATGATAGCAATTCAACAGGACCCACCACATCACAGCAAATTAGCACGACCAATTAACCAGGGGTAGTTATGCCTTATAATAAGCGGGATATTACAGCTTACTGTGTTGTTCATTAAACAACCTTGCATTGCGTAAGTTGGCCAATTGTCATTGTAGATGTCATCGGAATGAACCTACAAATGGTACTGAGCCTATTTCTAACCACTTTTTGGTTTGATACAATGTGCTACTATATATTCTTTAACATAGACTTAATATACGGGACACACACAGCTTAATACGCCTATAAACAAGATTGCATTGTGTAAGCCGACTGAGGTGAGTTATCGATGATATCTGAGTGAACCTCCCAGACATACTAAAGCTATTCCGGACCGCTTTTGGGTTTGTACATTTTGATGCTAGACAGTCGTCTGCCGCTGGTATTATTACAGAGGAAATCAATTAATACGTCATGAAGTAACCCTGCATTGTGCAAGATGGTCCATGTCGATTATCGATATTATCTGAATGAACCTCCCAAACGTACCGGAGCTATTTCGGACCGCCTTTATTGTTTCATACATTATGACACAAGACAGGCGTTTGGCACATACATTATAATACAGGGGAAATCACAGCTTGCTATGCCATTCAACACTGTGTAAGTTGGCCAAGGTCCATTATCGATGTTATTTGAATGAAGCTCCGAGAAGTACTGAAGCTAATTCGGACCGCCTTAAGGCTTGATACATTCTGATACTAGAAAGTCGTTCGGCACATGCCTTATAATCACATGCCTTGGAAATCACAGCTTACTAAGTCATTCAACAAGCTTGCATTGTGTAAGTTAGCCAAGATCCATTATCAATGTAATCGGAATGAACCTCCCAAAAGGTATCTCCTGGACTATTGTGTAAGTTGGTCAAGACCCATTATCAATGTTATCGGAGTCAACCTCCCAAAATGTACCGGGTCTATTTCTAACCACTTTTGGTTTGATAGAGTGTGCTACTATATATTCTGGAAACATAGACTAAATACACGGGACACAGCTTAATACGCATTTCATTCGGTAACCCGACTGAGGTGAATTATCGGTGATATCTGAATGAATCTACCGGACATAATAAAGTTATTCCGGACCGCTTTCAGGTTTGTACATTTTGATGCTAGACCGATGTTTGCCGCTGGCATTATTACACAGGAAATCAATTGACACGTCATGAAGTAACCCTGCATTGTACAAGATCGTCCATGTCGATTATCGATATTGTCTGAATAAACCTCTCAAACGTACCCGGGATATTTCGGACCGCTTTTTCGTTTCATACATTATGATACAAGACAGTCATTTGGCCTGACAATACATGGGAAATCACAGCATGCTATGCCTTTCAACATTATGTAAGTTGGCCAAGGTCCATTATCAATGTTCTCGGAATTAGCCTCCCAGACACACTAAAGCTATTTGTGTTTGATACATTCTGATACTAGAAAGCCGTTTGGCACAATCATGTCTTATAACACGCGGGAAATCACAGCTTACTATTTGCCATTAAACAAGCTACATTGTGTAAGTTGACCAAGGTCCATTATCAATGTAATCGGAATGAACCTCCCAAAAGGTATCTCCTGGACTATTGTGTAAGTTGGTCAAGACCCATTGTCAATGTTATCGGAGTCAACCTCCCAAAATGTACCGGGTCTATTTCTAACCACTTTTGGTTTGATAGAGTGTGCTACTATATATTCTGGAAACATAGACTAAATACACGGGACACAGCTTAATACGCATTTCATTCGGTAACCCGACTGAGGTGAATTATCGGTGATATCTGAATGAATCTACCGGACATAATAAAGTTATTCCGGACCGCTTTCAGGTTTGTACATTTTGATGCTAGACCGATGTTTGCCGCTGGCATTATTACACAGGAAATCAATTGACACGTCATGAAGTAACCCTGCATTGTACAAGATCGTCCATGTCGATTATCGATATTGTCTGAATAAACCTCTCAAACGTACCCGGGATATTTCGGACCGCTTTTTCGTTTCATACATTATGATACAAGACAGTCATTTGGCCTGACAATACATGGGAAATCACAGCATGCTATGCCTTTCAACATTATGTAAGTTGGCCAAGGTCCATTATCAATGTTCTCGGAATTAGCCTCCCAGACACACTAAAGCTATTTGTGTTTGATACATTCTGATACTAGAAAGCCGTTTGGCACAATCATGTCTTATAACACGCGGGAAATCACAGCTTACTATTTGCCATTAAACAAGCTACATTGTGTAAGTTGACCAAGGTCCATTATCGAATTTAGAATGAAATTCCCAGACGTACTAAAGCTATATCGGACGGTTTTGTGTTTGTTTGAAACATTGTGGTATTAGACAATCGTTTGACAGTCATGCATTCCTTAGTGAACAAGAAATCACACACATCTTAATATGCTTTAAAGCATACTTACATTGTGTACGTTGGCCAAGGTCCATTGTCGATGTTATATGAATAAATCTACCAGACGTACTCAAGCTATATCGGACGGTTTTTGTTTTGTTGATACATTTTGATATTAGACAGCCATTTAACACAGTCACGCATTCCTTAGTAAACAAGAAATCACACACACACACACACCTTAATATGCCTTCAACGAACCTTTATGTTCGTTGGCCATTATCGATGCAATCATAATCTTCCAGGCGTACTAAAGTTATTTCGGATCGTTGTTTTGGTTTGATGCATTGTGGTACTAGACATTCGTTTAACATAGACTTAATACACGGGAAATCACCGTCTGCTGACAGTGGTAACAATCGGAAGGTGCGTTTGCTTCACTGACCAGACTTCGCTGAATTAATAGTGATTCGATCAACGCTTTGGGGGTTTGTTATAGCATTATCAATGCCCATGTTACGTCTACGACGACGACTTATTAAATCACGAACCTACGAAGGAGAAAGAAAAAAATCTGTCACGGTCTTATTGGACATGGCTATTTGTCAAACTAGCCGAAACAAGGTTTCAGTTTGGCTGGGAATGTTAATCGATTTTGTTCGATATTAGCGGAGTAGCCTATTCGGGAATTCCATGTATATTTGGAAGACTTTGATTTGAAGAATTACTGAAATGTTTTCAGTAATTATTTAACAGCGTACATCCATTCAGGTTCTAGATTCAAGAAAGCCCACTGAAAGGTCGATAACTCCGGTTATTATGCGTTTTTTTTTATAAACAATGATATACTGTATACATATAAAATGCAGATGTCATCTGCTCATGTATGTGAGTGGCACCATGTGGGTGTTATTAGTTAGATCATGTTGTGAATCATGTAGCAAGCCTCACACAGATAGATGGATCATATTCCTTTTAGACGTATGACTGTGTGTTTGAAATTAGCACGGAAAAAACTTATTTGGGGACAACATAAATTACGAACATGACTTCCGCAATATGACGTAACCTGGTTCATTGAAATATCCATTATGAAAACTAACTATCGGCATAGACGTGTTCAATATAAGGTAGTTGACCTTAAGCTCAGAAGTTAATGATAGAGAATACCAGACAATGGAATGGTTGCGTATGGTGGCCCGATGGACACAAAGTCAGCCCAATGTTTCATCCAAGAGGGCGAATCCCATGGCATGATTGTTGATGTTGGACTCATTGTCGATTAAAACTGTGGAATAAAAACAATACAAGTAATCAATATGTTACAAATGACGTTCAGAGCGTCGCAATGGGCGAACTGTAATAATCTCTATCGCTATCTGATATCGCCTTAATTGTCTGTTCTAAAAATAGTATCAAATATGTGTCCCACTTGATCATCGCATTGTATAAGAACATATGCGAATTAAAATCAATACTAATTTATAGAAACTTCAATTCATATTTATTATTTTATGCACATAAATCAATATACAGCTTGTTATATACATAGATAATCCATCTTTAACGCGTATACATAACATGTACATAGACCACACACATACATTTCTGTTCGTACTCTACATTCCATCCACAGTCGTGTATAATGTGATTAGCCCTTTCATGACATGGGTAGCGGTGGTGCAGCATTAACGATCATGTGCCAGTTCATTCTCTTACATATGCGAGTCTCCCATAGGCTTACAAGATAAGGTAAATATTATGAGGTCAATGTATTCTCTTATATATGCTAGGCTCCCTATGGGGGGGGCTTGCATATATATGGTAATGCACTGGCACAGGGTTTCCACAATTTTTCAGGAAGCTTCAGTCATGGAAGGGTTAACGAGTCTTATATTGTGTCAAGGTTCCGATGTTTGCATCACATGATCCATTGCATCGGAGCTTTCCTTGCAGACGTCATATTGATTGGCTAATTATGTAACCTATATTATTTCACTCAGCGAATGAGATCATACTGGGACCTCTCGTTTGATGTTACCGCTCTCCTTAGTTTTCCGTTTGAAGTTGTGATAGTCCTTTTATTAAATAGCGCGTGGATTATTATGACTACTAACATAATACAGCGGTTATTATTAATCATCAGCATTCCCGATTGAGGAGTGTGTGACAATTTCGTTTATATATAGGACAGACTACTATCTTCTTTTAATGGAAACTAGTCTATTGTCCATAAAAGGGCAGTATTCTTTATCACGCATTCGCCGTCGGTTTGCGTGTACGGATTTCTCATTTGATTAATTATTTCGTATGAAATCTTGATATAGTAAATGATATTTTTCCTTTGTTCTCTTCATTGGTATAAACTCATTTTTCTCTGCAACTATTTATCAAACTTACGTCTAGACCACGTTTTATTCACAGACACCGCTGTACCGCTGTACCGCAAGTGTGTATCGGGAGCACACGAAGCAGCCGGTATATCAATAGTTCGTTTATTTATCGACATATCGTGTCCGTCGCTCCAAATTATGTATACAAAAAATTGGAGTTTCGAATGAGCCATGTCCGTTTAAAAGAAATATTTATGTTGTTGTTGTTGTTGTTGTTGTTGTAACTGGAGGTCCGGAACCCTAATGTATCTTTAACAGATTACGTGCCATTTAAGCGATACAAACTACTGTCTGCAAAGTAACTTTAGTCTGGTGATATTCCACCATATGGTCCTCAAGCAATGCATTAGTCGCCCGTAAGTCGACACTTTGCATGGCATCATTGAACATGATACACCGTATGTTATGCCGTTATATAATCTTGAGGCATGACTGCTCATTAATCATATCCCATAATTTACGGATATACCCGCGTAATGCACTCTGAACAGAAGAATAATACTCATACATTATATTCCAGTAAAGTGCATGTGGTATTAGAGCGTCATTGAGTTGCATACTGCCTTTATCCGCGTGTGAAGTCTCGCTCACATGAGAACCATTGTTCTCTTTGATGTCGTCTGCGTCTCTCATTGTGGGGGTTCCACATGGGACAGATAATAGAAGGACGTGTGACATAGCCTCGAATATGTCAATCAGTAACAGAGTATTGCATGCCATAGACACACTGTCCTGCAGTATCATGTTCTCATAATCACGTAGAGGCACCTATAACATACCTGATTCGACCTTCTCACAACAAACAGATGCATGACATTATAACACGCCAATCAGCCCTCGACCAATGGAAGTTATGCATTGAGGTCCGGTTATTATAAATCCAGCTTGGAATGTATGGAATAAATACATCCGATACGCAGGAATAATGCACAAAATAATATAAGTGTAGTGTGCTCTCTAATTACTCCACGAATAACACAATAGTCAATTGAAATAGCATGATTCGGCACAAATACAATGCGTTGAACTGTCTGGGTGTAATACCGACCATGGAGTATTGATTGGTATTCACCGGACCAGGTTTGAAAGACTTACCACACATTTAATTGGTAAGAGAAACTCATGACTGATTGTAAGTTTCTCGGGCTGATTGGGTATTATAAATATGTTATAAGCACGGCGTCCGATTTATAAGCGGACCAGGTTTGAAAGACTTACCACACATTTAATTGGTAAGAGAAACTAATGACTGATTGTAAGTTTCTCGGGCTGATTGGTGTTATAAATATGTTATAAGCACGGCGTCCGATTTATAAGCGGACCAGGTTTGAAAGACTTACCACACATTTAATTGGTAAGAGAAACTCATGACTGATTGTAAGTTTCTCGGGCTGATTGGGTATTATAAATATGTTATAAGCACGGCGTCCGATTTATAAGCGAAATAAACACCACGCGCGCCATCCGGACGCTTGTGATCTTGATTTCACTTATAAATCGGACGCCGTGCTTATAACGTATATATAAAAGACCGTGATCTTATGCGCTAATACAAGTGTCATATCTCCTACCAACAACTACATCGTTTTCTTTTGCGGGTTTCTTGTTTGACGATTGCACGATTACATGCCGCTTAAACGATACAAACTATGTACAGTAACTTGGGTGTCGGTATTATCAAATATGGTCATCGAACAATACTTTAGATGCCCTGTAAGTCGACTATTTTGTTCACTTCATCAATGAAAATGTTTTTAGGCCGATATATAATCTGGTGACATGACAGCCCATTAATCAAATTCCATAATTTACGGAAATGCACTCCGAACAAAAGCATATTGTGTGGCATAATGCCTTTATCCACGTGTCAAGCCTCGCTCAAATAAGAAGCAGTGTGCTGTCCGATGTCGTCTACTTCTCTCATGGTGGGGTTCCATATGGGACAGATACTACAAGGAAGTGTGACAAAGCCTCAGCGATGTCAACCATTGGCAGAGTATTGCATACTTATAGACACCCTGTCCCGCATTACCATTCTTCGCGGGATTATACGTATAGGTTATAACCTGCTTGGGTATCTGTACAGAAATACAGTATGTTGTTCGCCCACTGAGACATCTATACGCTCATAGATTAATCGAAAAACGGCGTTGATGGCATATGTAGAGACATAATATAACATACCTAAGTCGACCTTCTGACAAGAAACAGAATGATGCATGATAATAAAAGACCGTGCATGCCTTATGTGCTACCATCATAACTCCTATATACCAACAACTATACATCGTTTTCTTTTGAGGTTTTCTTGTGTGACGATTGCACGATTACGAGCCATTTAAACGATACGCACTATGTACAGTAACTTGAGTCACGTGATATTCAAATATGGTCCGAGAGCAATGCATTAGATGCTTGGGGTGAAGGAAAAGATCACTCGATCTTTTCGACCATCCCAGGCGGTTCGCGCCCAACTACTCTCTTTATTTATGCATTAGATGCCCTGTAAGTCGACCACTTTCATGGGATCACTAAAAATGATACATCGTTTTTAGGCCGATATATAATCTGGAGACTTGACAACCCATTAATCACATTGCATAATTTACGGAAATGTCCGCGTAATGCAATCTCAACAGATGTATCATACATTATATTCCAGTAAAGTGTGGTATTAGAGCGTCATTTGCTGGCATATGGCCTTTATCCGCGTGTCAAGCCTCGCTCACGTAAGAAATAGACGCATGCCAATAAAAGGCCATAAGAATGTGTCATAATCTGCTACAAATAACTACATCGTTTTCTTTTGCGGGTTTCTTGTTTGATGATTGCACGATTACATGTCATTTAAACGATGCACACTATGCAGAGTAGCTTGAGTCAAATGATATTCAAATATGGTCCGCGGGCAATGCATTAAATGCCCTGGTAATTTAGCTTGAGTGTCGTGATATTTAAATATGGTCAGCGAGCAATACATTAGATGCCCTGTAAGTCGACTAGTTTCATGGGTTCACTAATAATGATACATCGTTTTAGGGCGATATATAATCTGGTGACATGACTGCCCATTAATCACATTCCATAATTTACGGAAACGTCGCCTTACGTCGGCGTAATGCACTCCGAACAGACGTATGTCATACATTATATTCCAGTAAATTGTGCCACATAGCGTCATTTGGCTGACACACAATCTTTATCCACGTGTCCAGCCTCGCTCAAATAAGAAGCATTGTGATGTTGGATGTCGTCTTCTTCTCGCATTGTGGGGGTCCATATGTGACAGAGAATAAAAGCAAGTGTGACGTAGCCTTGGAGATGTCAATAATTGACTGAGCATTGCATGCCTAGACATCCTGTCCCGCATTAACATGTTCTCATAATCACGTAGCGAAACAGATAAGACACCTGATTCGACCTTCTGGCAAAAACAGATGCATGACAATAAAAATAAAAGACTATGTTATTATGTGATACTACACTACAAGTGTCATATCTCCTACCGACTAACTGCATCGTTTTCTTTTGCGGGTTTTTTTTTAACGATTTCACGATTAAATGCCATTTAAACGATAACTTGATAATTTAACTTGAGTGTCGTGATATTTAAATATGGTCATCGTGAAATACATTAGATACCCTGTAAGTCGATGATACATCATTGGTATGCCGATATATAATCTGGAGACATGACTGCCCATTCAATCACATTCCTTAATTTACGGAATGTCCGTGTAATGGATTCGGAACAGAAGTGGCATACATCATATTCCAGTAAATACACAGAACGTCACGGGTTTGTCAGCGGGTTTGTTGATATGACATGATTACCAGCGCGGAAGGATAGAACGAGAGGCGCAATCCCGAGTTATATATCCTTCCGCGATGGCACAAGTCCTAGAATCCGCGAATAAAACAAGGTTTATCAGGCACACATTCTTATGACTTGTTTTGTCATTTGTGATGATGCTTTTATTTCATAGTTCCGGTTTCACTGTTGCATGGACAGAACGTAATTTACGTCGTATGACGTCAACGAAATGCACACGGAAGTGTGGCATGTGGTTTTGTAAATATGGCACAGTCGGAACATTGTAATTCTAGGAACAAGCGTATCAAACTCCAGGCAGAGTTATCTCCCATCGCTCCGCTGAGATACCACTGCCACAGGAACATTAGGTAAGGATTTCTGACATGATCTTAGTTCTTATGTTTTAGGATTAAAATTGTCTATGTCAGACCCAGTTCATGTTGTTATCAATACCGACATAATTACCATTATCGCAAACGTTTGATGGTCAAATAAAGATAATAGGTGACTAAATATAGTTCCTGCGATACCTAAAAATAGATGTATCGGTCCGCAAACTACATGTACCATCCTAGGTTCCATCATTTATCCATTGCAGTGATAACGGAGAGGACGCTGCATGGAGTTTGCAAGCGTATAATTAGAGCGTCAATGGTGGAGTTTTGTCTCCGATGTATCTCCGTCTAGGCCATGACACTTAAATCTACGGTGTGACGTCAACGCACACATAATATAATGACGTCTGTTGTTCTCATTTTGGTTGCCATGGCGGCACGCTATTAGGGCTCGCACGTTAGGGGTAATCAATAGCTTTAATGACCACCAGCCCGGATTGGCAGACAACCACATCAAGAATGTATGTAAAATGCTGATTATTATTATAATAGTCTGTGTGGACATTAAGTACGTGGCATCACATGCACTATCTATAGTGATACGTAGTTAAGGAATATAAGAATAAAATAAGTCCAATATGAACCTATGTGAACATTTAGGTCCAAAATGAACCTATTTTCACGAGGGTAATGCCATATTGAACATGTTTCGACCTTCCAATTGTTTGCATTGAGTTTATGGTCCAGAAGAACAGGTTGTACTATGATATAGTTACTCACGGCTTATACTCGATTAACAATCGGATGTCCCATGAACTAAAACCATGGGTTCATTGTTGAGTTAAATCGTTATTGTCGTTCTGGGCTCCAGAACAATGTTATCGGCAGATACCAGAACGTTTGTATACCCAGCATCGATCGTAGCAACACAATGGTTTCTCTAGCAGCGAAATCGGAGAACACTTCACTATCGTTAGAACTGGTGGAGAGACTGCACTGTATAGTCTATTCAACGTTGGGTTTTAACATTTATCCAATGCACAGTCATGGAGATGGCATGCAATGTGACCGTTGTGTGCGCACGGTTAGCAGACTGCATCAGGCTCCTGATCAATGATAGGTCATTCAAAAGGAACATTAGTATCCGTAAATGTGGCTTAGAGTACACATGATTGTACCGCGTATGTAGCGAGTGTGACAATGGTTCATAATGGTTCATTTGATTATGAAATAAGCCCACAGTGAACTGTTATTCATTACTCCGTTTTATGGCGCGGGCCACAATGAAAACACATTTCGAACAGCGACAAAAAAATGTCACTCCTCAATACACAGTCAGTCAACCTACAGTACCATAAATAGTGTGCGATAAGCAAAACACTCAACACCGCGGGGGACCCAACTATACCCACCTGACGAATGTCGTTACAGAATTCTAAAACTCGACCTCAAGCACTGATGTCCAATTGTGTAATTGTTGTTCGTGTCATTGTCCATATAGTGTATAATTCAATTAATAATAACTGGGAACACAATGACTCTCATCTTAGTAATACAGTGTGCTATAAACAAAACACTCAAGACCGGGACCCACAAAACCCACTGAAGATCACCCGGATTCGCGTGAAAGGAATATCTAAATAATGGTAATATTGTCTTGTATTGATTTGTTCAAATATTTAATTACCACTCAAATGCCAATTTGTGGAAATTTCACACCTATGCAAAGCGAGTCCCTTGCATATATATCGAAGGTTCGCTGTGATTAGCGGTGTTACATGCGTGTGATTGATGGTCGTGTATGGTAAGGTTTGGACAAAACTGATAGCACCATGTTGAATACACCATAGTGCTCGCTAATCCTCTCCACTCAAGCTTTTGGTGTGAGTTTGTCACCGTGAATCACTCTCCCAAAACAATCGCCGCGGTGTTGAGTGTTTTGCTTATCGCACACTCTTTACATGCTGTATGCTCGTCAACACTTCACAACGAGCAGTTATGAACCTATAATCTTTGTGTATCATTTGGCTGCTTTCGTAGAAATTGGTCAAAATGTCTTAATGTCCATTTCCATTAATTATGGCAATGAAATTCCAGTTGCATATGTATAATGTTCGCGATGATTAACTGTGTTCCATGGTGTATCGCAGTGATTGTGTGTCGTATATGGTAAGGTTTGGACAAAACTGATAGCACCATGTTGAATACACCATAGCGCTCACTAATCCTCGCCACTCAAGCTTTCGGCGTTGAGTTGGTCACCGTGAATTACTCTCTCAAAGCAATCGCCACAGTGTTTTCCTTATTGCTATATATCAACGGTCTGAAAATTATTTCAGGAGCAAAAGAATTTCAGACACATCGGAAAACGTACTTGGTAAATTCCGTATCTCTGCTCCTTCATATACATGAAGTGTCATATCCCGCGATGACACTGCATGTGCCAGAAACACTGTTGAATCGGGAGCCGACGATAATGGTGGTCCAGTGCGTAACAATGTGTGCACGAAAACCATATACCGTCACGGGTGAAATGAAAACAATACCTGGTCAAATTCGAGTCATCTGGCTCATAGGACCTCTGTGGAAATAAGGCATTATAAGTATGGACATCTTCGTCATCTTGGTTTCGACATTCTGTCTGGAACAACCCGCGCTAGATATAAAAAAAACCACAGACTAGCACCCAGTCGGTGGCAGAGTCAGAAAGGAAGTATGACCGGTGCGCTCTAGTAAAACCTTGAAATAGTGTGCCTGTTATTTGCAGAATGAGGTCCACAGAGGGTGAATTTAGTGATGCTATCCCGCATAGCGGGCTAGCATCACTAAATTCACCCTCTGGGGACCTCATTCTGCTTACACCTCAGCAGAATGAGGTCCCCATAGTGTGAATTTAGGGATGCTAGCCCGCTGTGCGGGATAGCATCACTAAATTCACCCTCTGGGGACCTCATTCTGCAAAAGACAGACACACTATTTCAAGGCTTGGCTCTAGTAGAGATTGGCATCGACCAAGGACCGGTTCGGATAATACAATTATAATAGTGTGTTTTGACCTCCAATCAGCAACACGTCAGGTATAAAATGCAATTAAAAACATAACTTGACCCTGATCTTCAAATCGCGGCATTGAACAATCTAACTTCAGATACGGATCGAAACTAAATCTCATTATGTTATGTTGGTAAGTCTTAATGTCAACTCTTGCGGTGAGATGCACTAAACACTGTGTCAGTGCATTATCTTATATCATATGCGAGTCTCCCACAGGGAGCTTCGCATATGTAAGAGAATGCACTGGCCTGACAATATTTACATTGACATTGTAAGCCAGTGCATTGTCTTATATATACGAGGCTCCCTATGTGAGACTTGCATAAAAAAAGAAGAGTGCAGCTCCCGTCATTAAAGATACGGGCGGCGTTGGCGATGGGTATGCTGTTAAAATATTCACCTCCGTCATAACCCGCCATAAGCAGAAATAATAGTAAAATATAGACAGACCTTGTTCGTATACCAAACAGAAATATGGCATAAACAGTATGTTGTTGTCAAATGTTTTTCCTTTGTTATGTAACAAAAACAAAAAACGTTTCCGAGTTGTAAGTTGTAGACACACCAAATTAGGGGTTTTACAACCGTCGTATAATGCGCGCGAATATTATTTCTAATTTATAACCTACAACGAATGCCGCTCGTCCCTTTAATCTAACTTTTTTCATCGACACAACTTACCAGATTCACGCTCTTTATAATGTTGTTTCACTGCGGCCCGCGCCATTGGACGGAAAAACGGATATAAGCTCAGAATCAAAGAAGCGCAATAATAACCTATGCAAATATTTAGGTCCAATATGAACCTATTTTCACGCGGATATGTTGTCTAGAAAGCAGACAGACTCGCCTGAAGGCTACCATTATCCTGACCATTTAGTCCCGCAGCCAATCAGCCAATCAAGGATCTTATCACATGTAGTGTATAATTGATTCTTAATTATGCACTATTGACATCTGAACGCGACATTTCATGGCGAATCAACATACTCGTCTGGGAGCTAGAGTTAATCCTGGTTATTTAGACCAATTTCCACTCATCACTGAGATAGTCCAACGGCTATACAGTATATATGACTTTCTTGCACTGTATGTGCCTTGGCGAGTTAACATGTACAACATATTGTTAGGCCAATAGTATTCAAAGAACTCCCAATGCATTTGTCTGGTATGAGATTATCCATGTCAGATGGTTATAATTCCACTCAACATTAATTCACTTGGCACAGTGCATTAGTGACCCGTGAGCCTTAAACTTATACTCTGGGCCAGATCGACTCCTGGTTGATTCGTCCGGCAAGAGCTTATCCATCTTATTTTATTATATTTCCACCCAACAGTCAATCAGCCCAGCACCTACATCATCTCGTGGGCGTCATCGTTTTGTACGTTGCCTTAGTGACCGCTGAACCTTTGATATGACATGCGAGTCTACAGATATGTCTGAACGCAAGCGATCAGAACACTAAGTCCCATTTCTAAGCACTATAATATAGCCCAACACTGGATTGTCTGGTAAGAAATAATTCATCTTATTTGGGTATATGTCAACTCAGCAGTCAATTATCTCATCATCAACACCATATATAATGGATCATCTGCACTATGTGCCTTAGTGACCCATGAATCTTATAGCTCTAGGATGAGTGTACAGATCCGTCTGAAAGCATGCGATCAGATCACTTAGTTCCATTGCTATTCAGCACTAATATAGACCCAACACTCAGAGTGCATAACTATTGTTTGCATTGTTCATTGGTCACCTCTCGGTCTGTTAAATGAGGACGAAACGCTGTTTCCATAGGAAACAGAACGTCAACAGATGCCCTCTGTAACTGACCTTTTAAGATACATTTTCTTTCATATTTAGATACCAGAAGTCTCTTCCTGAGGACCCTACATATTTTTTACAGATTCGTCTGGAAGAAACGCATAATTTAGTTATGTTCCGAATCAGTACATGTACTGGGTTAAGCCATCATCAACCGTCTATATAACATTAGTAAGTATATTGTTGTAATTACTGGCGTAAATGCTATGGACAATGAAAAACTAAGTATAGCAGTACAACATTATATTAAATCTAGTTTTGCCGTTTTATCGACGTGCAATTTGTAATTTCACTCGACGTTTTCGCAGATTATCCCGATTCAGGAGTGATCAAAAACCAACAAACATGGATATATATTATTTATAATTTGAATATATACACACTTTGTTACACTTTCTACATGAATGTGTTCGAATTACTCTTAAAGTTCAGGCAAATGTATGTATTTTTTTGTTTAAATGTATTTGGGAGAGAGACGTTTCTAAGTTACCTTTAGCTTTTGCTTATAAAATATGTTTAAACCAACTGTCTATAAATGTTTTGCATCGTGTCTTAGTGCTCGCTGGGTCTTACATTTATATTATATGACAGGCCGACTCCCGACTGAATCGTATCGCAAGATATTATCCATATATTTGGTTATATGTCTACTCAGCAGTCAATTTATCTCATCATCTACACCATTCAGAGTGGATGAACGTTTCGCACCATATGCCTTGGTGCTACACGAAGCTTATAGTTCATGGTGCTACACGAAGCTTATAGTTCGTGGTGCTACACGAAGCTTATAGTTCATGGTGCTACACGAAGCTTATAGTTCATGGACGATTGTACAGCTTCGTCTGAAACCTAGAGATTATCAAGGACATTCAGTCCCATGTTATTTAATCTACTGTTACTTAGCCCTTTATAATAAATTGATTATTACTTAACCCTTTATATAATAAATTGATTACTTCATTCAGTTATGAAGGTGTACAATGGGGCAATGAGTTTCTTTGCTTAATGACATATTATGTACTTGCTCGGGTGCGTGAAATTGATAAGTTAGTATTCAGGCACTATGCCAATTTGAGGAATGCAACACTAACACAGCCGAAAATCTTAAGCAAATCGACCGTACCACTCCATAGAAAACAACGTCTGAACTAAGCTCAATTGTAAATATTTACTACTCGATTCGGGACGCATCTATCGGCAATAAACTAACGAAAACGATTTCACCATTGAGAATTTAATTAATACATACGATTGACGGTGTGTGTTATAAATTTAGATATAATATTTGTAAAAATAACTACTTTGAACAAGTTTATTCTACATTTCTATTTGATCACCATACCGGTATGTTTCACATCACTTTAAGATGCCAGTTGGGTTGTAAATGTAATTTCGAGAACTGTTGTGTTTGGTCTGGTTCAAGGGGGTGCAGTTGGAAAATTCAAGGTGGACACCAACAAAGGAGCAGTGTGTGCCTAACATTGTAAGACCAATAGCAGCAAACTCCAGGCAGAGATATCACTGCCATAAGGACATTTGGTAAGGATTTCTTACGTGTTCTTAGTTCTTATGTTTTATGATTAAAATTGTCGATGTCTGGTCCAGTTCATATTGTTCTTATCAATACCGAAAAAATTACCATTATTGCAAACTGTTGGTGGTCAAAATAAGATACGGCGGCACAAGGGAAATTGTGGGCTCAGCACTGTCTCGGTTTCTTTGTTTTTGTATGTCAGCCACAGGTTGGGTGGGAGGTTCTTTTTTATTAATATAATTTATTCATAGTTGTGGTTACAGTATACTCATATGATATTACGATATCGTTTCCATGCTAACATGTGATTATGTGTTAAAATGGATCTCAAATTTGTCGCAATTCTATACGAAATTTATAAACCTCGTCCACTAAATACTATAGCTCTGCTCGAATCGAATTTAGTGCACTCGGTTAATAAATTTCGTATATAATTGTGACTCAATATTCAATGTAGATCCTCTATTTAGAATGTTTTGTTGATATGTCACCATATGGCATTGTCATGATTGTGATTGCCATGATAAGTCACCCCAAATGGAACCATGTCTTTGCACTGTTGGCATGATCCAACTCGTTGACGTTAAGACGTATCGCTACTTAAGCCTTCCAGTTCGGCGGCGGGCACGCCATGTCTAGTCAATTGCAGGTGTCTTAGTTACTTATCGGAAGACGGTAGTATCTACGTGCGGTACTTTTACAACTTCCTACCACGAGATCTTACTATCAACAAACTATTATTCCACTGTGAAATGATGTACATTATCAAACTGAAGTCATGTACTTTAAGCATATTTTAATATATCTGGAATAATATTTTCAAACACAGATGGAATTGAGGCACACGTTTTAAAATTTACATGAATCCTCATCCTGATACATTTGAAACAAATACATTAGAATTACCAGAATGCAGAAATTTTTGGCAAGGGATACGGAATACAAAGTTTGTGAGTTGCTGGGGCTGGTAATTTCACCCGTATTCCAAACTCGATATTTTAGAAGTCGCCGAGCAATATGAAGATGGTAGTCATTACTGATTTCTTGGTTTGGTTAGGGTCGTTCTAAACGCTTTGTTTTAGCTATATACGATTGTATTAATCTAAAAAAAGAATGTTATTTTGGTTGTTGGGCATGCCTTAATGTTTCGTCATACATGGAAATGATGGTTGGTTCTTTAATGCCCGAACTACAGGTACAAATATGAGTTTCAGATATATGGTTTCAAAACATGTATGAATGGAGATTGCTACATAGGTTCGTATTTTGCAAAGTATCATATTTATTTTCCTTCTCCCAGAATGAAAGTAGGGTGGGGGCTTTAATAATGAGTTGCCTTTGAAGCTGAAGTCATCAGTTTGCTTGTAGCATTCAAGACAACTGTTTTTTAGTTTTTGGTCACAGACTCACCAGTAGATAGCAAAATATTAGCCTAGTTATGTGGTCCCAGTTCCAGCAAACAGTTACCGAATTCAGCACACACAGTGTCCAGTGGTATATAATACTATTAGGGCCATGTCCTAATGGAGCTTCTGGCGCGCTCCGAAAGCAACAAAATGTGCGCCATTAGTCGTGCGCCGAAGCGGCAGAAGCGACAAAATGTGAGCCACAATGTCACACATGTTGGAACTTGTGTCGCTTTCGGCGCGCGCCAAAACATGCAATAGTGTCGCACGTTTTGGCGTACTGAAACCGCCAGATGCAATAAAATGTGCGCCATAATGTCATAAGGTGCGACATTATATTTTGTCGCTTTCGTTGCGAGCCAAAACACGGGACATTTACATGTTTTATCGTGTGCCGAAAGCGAAAAATATGCGACAATGGTCGTACATTTGACGCTTCTGGCGATTGCGGCGAGCGCCATACGCGCCATTAGGAAGTGACCCTAATAGTATTCCGTGCAATAGTTTTTTGCGCTTTACGTAGTGACCTCTGGTAATGACCTTTTATGACCAATCGTATTCTACGGAGACAGACAGATTCGCCCACGGGCAAACGATTATCCAGCCTACAATAATTGACTACTTCTCCGATAGCCGCATGGATTGTGCGTGAATTGATTTGTATAGTTTATCGCTGATAGGTCACTATATGTCATGTAGTCATGGTTTTGGAACCTTGATTGTTATGTATATGATAAGTCATTCAAAATGAAGGCATGACTGTTCCCAATCGACCATGTTTACGCGTCAGTACATGTAAGTGAGAGTAGACGACGGCAGGGGGTGGGCAATTATGGTAAAAAATAATACCACTTGTTCGTAATTTCACGCCTTACACAACATATTCAAACCAAAAATATGTTGAAATTATGCTGGTAGTTTGATTTTTAGTATGAAATGTGTTGATTTACACCAAAATGATTAATACTTCCAAACTTGAGGCTAAACTGTTTGACTGAAATCGTCATCAGTTGAACATTTTCCAATCTTAGGGGTGTAAGGTTGGGAAATTTCAACATTTGGAAACTTTTGGTGTATCATTGGAAAATTTCAACCCGTGGTCCAGATAAAATTTCCCGAACTTGGAAATATGGGTCTGGTTCAAGGAGTGGATGAAGTTGAAAATTCTATGTTGGACACCCTCAACAACCACTAGCCACATACGTCCCTGGACGACGTCCGCATATATGTAAAGTCACTAAAGACCAGTCATGCATACGTGGAAATAAGCATGCTGCATGTGCCTAATAGTACATAGTGGGTGAACGAAGTGAATATTAATGTACAGGGTTAATTGTGGAACGTTTGTGTTTGTTTGTGTGTGTCATACGTTACTACCCAGACACCTCTTAGTAATTACAATATGGATGCTGTCGACTGACAGGCGGACATTATCATACCAACAGTGCTTCCCCGGGTCACGTGTACCCTGTGGGATGCCATGCTCAATTAAACACAAAAAGAACGATTATGATTCCCAACGATTCCTATTGGTTGAGATGAATGATCGTGATGTACATTGCAGGTACATTAAGACCATTATAGCCATTTATATGTCTCAAGAGGATAGCACTTAATACAACGACGCCTAGCAGTTGTCGTTGTCAATTATTATGGCCATCATCTGGCGGAACATAGAATGTTTTCTGCTGATAAAACACGCGTCCATGCTCGTTAATCCTCAAAGAAATCTTTGAAATGTCACCGGAGAAATAGGATTATTTATCAAACCAACGGAAATATTTGCAAACAGTTGTTGTTATGCAACTGCGCAAATGTCCAAGAATGCATGATCTATGTTGTATTTTTTCGTCCACACGTTAGCGAGTTTTGTCATTGTTAGAAGGCAAGCGTTCACGTGTACTCCGGTGAGAGCAAGTTCACATAGAAGCAACGTATCCTCGCGCAAATGGGTTCATAATCGACTTATAATATTCACATAGCTTCGTGTTGTATTATTTGATTCTGAAATAAACCCACAGTGGACTTATGTCGTTACTACATTTTATGGCGAGGGCCGCAATGAAAACACATTTCGAACAGCGACAATAAGACTTTTAGTTGTCATTACATAGTCAGCCTACAGTGCCTAAAGAGTGTACGATAAGCAAAACGCTCAATACCATGGTGACCCGACTAAATCCATGCGCCGTTGATAATCAAGAACCCAGAAGAACATGCCTGGAGCGGCTTAAAGGGTGCTCTACACTGAATTCGGCAATGTGGGATCATCTCATTTTATACGCAACAGAATATATGCAACAAATGAATGAATTTGAGCCATGGATTATTGTGCTCTATGAACGATACAAAAGACATGTTAGTTATAATGAAAATGAATTTATTACTCCAGTATTAAAGGAGGTGGTCCCATAAATGGCCGGATTTAGTGTAGAGTACCCCTTTAAGATAAATGCTGCAAATCACCGACAACCACTCTGAATAGTTTACGCCATTTCCATTTATTATATAACAATATAACTTGACTGTTTGTGTTCCAAAATACATGTACACCTAGTAATACAAAGTTAGTATACAATGTTGTGTACAGTATGTGTTTTTCTTGTAGGAGTCCAGGTTGTGGCGAAAAGTCATATTAGACAAGACGCATACAAGAAAAACACGCTCTGTACACAACATTGTATAATAACATTTTTATTATCCATCTGTATGTTTATCCAAACTTTGGGAAAAAAACTTTTGTGATTATTTTTAGTATTTCTCGGCACTTGATTCTCTATAAAAGCTTGTATTTGATCATCAGAAAGCATGATTTTGAACACGGAAATTGAAAAAAAACGCAATGCGGAAGTGAAACGTCTGCTAAATGCACCAGAGTATCGCGTATCACAATTTCATCGATTCATTTAGCAATAGACTTACTTCGTGACGTCCCGATAAAAACTCAATCGAGTCCAATATGACTTTGTTTATTTAGTGTGCCCCCAATGTCACCTAAACGGCGCAACTTTTGGCGTCTTTAAATAGCAAGATTAGATTCCGCGTATCATGGAGAAGAATATGTATCAATGGAAATTGGAATATTTATCAACTTGTTGGAAATCGGCGCTAAAAATATTTTTATCAATTTTGGTGACGCCCCCCCCCCCCATTCCGTGCACCCCTGACTCGAAATGTTAACATCTTTAAAACACACCATTAGATTCCTCATACCATGGGGATGATTCTTTATAAATTTGATCGGCGACAAACAAAATTGCTGCCCCATTTTCTGCCCCTGACAACAACAGCGTCACTTTAGAAAATTCTAACCCGCACCATTATCTTTCTCGTAAAAAGTTACCCCTGTTAGACCCATTTGGTGCCATCAAGATGGTCCCCCGTGAATTTCTATAGAACACAGACAGACAGGCAGACATTCACATATATATATATATATATATATATACAGAATATTCGCGGTGATTACCGGTGATCAATTGTGTGTCGTGGTGATTACCGGTGATCCAGTGTGTGTCGCGTTGATTAATGGTGATCCATTGTGTGTCGCGGTGATTACCGGTGATCCATTGTGTGTCGCGGTGATTACCGGTGATCCATTGTGTATCGCGGTGAATATCGGTGATCCATTGTGTATCGCGGTGAATACCGGTGATCCATTGTGTGTCGTGGGGTTGACGGTGATCCATTGTATGTCGCGGTGATTACCGGTGATCCATTGTGGGTCGTGGTGATTACCGGTGATCCATTGTGTGTCGCTGTGATTACCGGTGATCCATTGTGTGTCGTGGGGTTGACGGTGATCCATTTTATGTCGTAGTGATTACCGGTGATCCATTGGTTGTCGTGGTGATTACCGGTGATCCATTGTGTGTCGCGGTGATTACCGGTGATCCATTGTGTGTCGTGGGGTTGACGGTGATCCAGTGTATGTCGTAGTGATTACCGGTGATCCATTGTGTGTCGTGGTGATTACCGGTGATCCAGTGTGTGTCGCGGTGATTACCTGTGATACATTGTGTGTCGTGGGGTTGACGGTGATCCATTGTATGTCGTAGTGATTACCGGTGATCCATTGTGTGTCGTGGTGATAACCGGTGATCCATTGTGTGTCGTGGTGATTACCGGTGATCCATTGTGTGTTGTGGTGATAACAGGTGGTCCATTGTGTGTCGTTGTGATTACCGGTGATCCATTGTGTGTTGTGGTGATTACCGGTGACCCATTGTGTGTCGTGGTGATTACCGGTGACCCATTTTCTGTCGCGGTGATTACCGGTGATCCATTGTGTGTTGTGGTGATTACCGGTGATTCATTGTGTGTCGTGGTGATAACTGTTGATCCATTGTGTGTCCTGGTGATTACCGGTGATCCATTGTGTGTTGTGGTGATTACAGGTGATCCATTGTGTGTCGCGGTGATTACCGGTGATCCATTGTGTGTCGCGGTGATTAACGGTGATCCATTGTGTGTTTTGGTGATTACCGGTGATCCATTGTGTGTTGAGGTTATTACAGGTGATCCTTTGTGTGTCGCGGTGATTGACGGTGATCCATTGTGTGTCGTGGTGATTACCGGTGATCCATTGTGTGTTGTGGTGATTACCGGTGATCCATTCGTTGTCGCAGTGATTACCGGTGATCCATTGTGTGTCGCGGTGATTACCGGTGATCCATTGTGTGTCGTGGGGTTGACGGTGATCCATTGTATGTCGTAGTGATTACCGGTGATCCATTGTGTGTCGTGGTGATTACCGGTGATCCAGTGTGTGTCGCGGTGATTACCGGTGATCCTTTGTGTGTCGTGGGGTTGACGGTGATCCATTATATGTCGTAGTGATTACCGGTGATCCATTGTGTGTCGTGGTGATAACCGGTGATCCATTGTGTGTCGTGGTGATTACCGGTGATCCATTGTGTGTTGTGGTGATAACAGGTGATCCATTGTGTGTCGTTGTGATTACCGGTGATCCATTGTGTGTTGTGGTGATTACCGGTGACCCATTGTGTGTCGTGGTGAATACCGGTGACCCATTTTCTGTCGCGGTGATTACCGGTGATCCATTGTGTGTCGTGGTGATAACCGGTGATCCATTGTGTGTCCTGGTGATTACCGGTGATCCATTGTGTGTTGTGGTGATTACAGGTGATCCATTGTGTGTCGCGGTGATTACCGGTGATCCATTGTGTGTCGCGTTGATTAACGGTGATCCATTGTGTGTTTTGGTGATTACCGGTGATCCATTGTGTGTTGTGGTGATTACAGGTGATCCATTGTGTGTCGAGGTGATTGACGGTGATCCATTGTGTGTCGCGGTGATTACCGGTGATCCATTGTGTGTTGTGGTAATTACCGGTGATCCGTTGTGTGTCGTGGTGATTACCGGCGATCCATTGTGTGTCGTGGTGATTACCAGTGATCCATTGTGTGTTGTGGTGATTACAGGTGATCCATTGTGTGTCGTGCTAATTACCGGTGATCCGCTGTGTGTTGTGGTGATTACCGTGATCCATTGTGTGTTGTGGTGATTGACGGTGATCCATTATCCGCTAATCATAGGAACTCAATCTTTTGTTGTGAGTTGGTCACCATGAATCACTCTCCCAAAACAATCGCCGCGGTGTTGCGTGTTTTGTTTATCACACACTATGTACGTAGTGCATACTATCCAGCGGAGTGTTCCACATCAGGGCACACGGTTTGAGCGGCAGGATTCCTTATATGTCGGAGTCAGCGATATTAGTTGGACGCCCACGGTAGTATTGGCTTCCCTGACACTTGAGAGGTATTAACTTAATAGAAATGTAATTGTAGAGTCAAACAGCGATGTTTAAATCCCTCGTCATGTCCGGACCCTTCGGGCAACATATCCTCGTGAAAATATGTTCATATTGGACTTAAATATTCACAACGGTTCATGATGTATTGGACTAATTTGATTCGGACCCGATATTCCGTTGAATGCCACGGACCGCAATGAAACACATTATAAGTCGTGTCGAAAGGGGGGGGGGCGAATATATTTTACGAGACGTGAGGTAGGGGGGTGGGTGTGTACCCGAGGTCGAAAACAGTTTTTGACCACTTTTTTTGCATTTTCTTTTCATTGACATATTTTCAACTGTTTTAAACATATTTGTTTATATGTTGTGGCTTGTTGCAATATGAGAAGCACTAATACATTCAATATTGTTATAATTACCCCCATAAGTTGATATAAAATGGAAAAATAGTGAATATTGTGGGGGTGTGTCCCAAAATTTTCATTGATTTTTTTTTGCGCGCAAATTTGTTTTATTGTGTCTGTTTCAGCTTGCTTGGCAGTTTTTATATTGAAAATTGTCTAGTTCACGGTGTAGTTCAATAAAAAAAATACTTCAGATAGCTCTAGGGTAGGGTGAACTTAATGCAGTCTGACAATATCAGCTAACAACTCATGACAGAATATTAATTACAATAATTCTTATACTCTTTATTCATACAGTTAGTTGATGCATGAGTGTAATGTATGAAATAAGTATTTGTATCAGTGTTTGTACACTAAAATTGATTGCATATCAGCATATGTGATACAATTATGGCCATGTGACACTCAACGTAGGGCAACTCATTTTATTTTTATCCCTTCGAACACTATGGCCCCAGAGCATTAGTAGCATCCTGGCGCGGGGCTCCCACTCATTCAAATAACCGCCGGTATTCTCAGTGTATCAGAATAATGTATAGTTAATAATATATAGTAGACACAGGTAGACATATAATAGTAAATCAAGAGTACAGCCGGTATACTGTAAACAGAAGACCAAATTGGAGTAAAGGGTTAAACAATATTTTAGGCCTAGTCCTAAGTCGTGATGCGAGGTCGGGTCGGTGGTCATGCAGGCATACATAAAAGCTAATTCATATGCACATTTTCCTTTTTGGTATTACTATAGGCTCTAGGCTTACTAGTTGATGCTGGTTGATGTCTGAAAAAAAGATAAATTTAATTTTGTGTAATTTTTTATTCTATTATAGGCCCTAACACTGGCCCTAGTTATTTTTTGTTGTCATTCAAGGGGATTCAACATATTTTTCATCTACAGATGAATAGGCTGGGTTATAAATTTACCAATATAATCACATCATATTCTACCTTTGTTGATTGCTTAGAGTTCAATTTAGTTGAGATTATTGCTGATTACTGCTGATTATCGCATAATTATCAGCCAAGAAAATATTTGTCTTGTACATGTTTGTAAACAGGAAGTAACATTCAATTTGGTCTTTCAAAGAAGGGACCAATTTTGAGCGGTTGGTCATTTTTACAGAGGGGACCAACATAAATCGTTGGGGTTTTGGGGTGGGTGTCTAAAATTTTATGGAAACAAAATGCAAGAAAGGGTGGGTGGGTGTAAAAAATGGCAATGTAAAAAAAACAACCCCCACGTCTCGCAACTTTTTTACGGCCCCCACCCCCCTGGTGTCGATGAAAAGGGTTAGATTAAATAATGCCAATATCGGCTTATTTCGTATGGCAATAGTCCCATATCGGACAATAATGGACTGTTTTAAAAATCGCGTTTAGGTCCATATAGAGCATATTTCAGACAAAGCTTACTCGTATTTAAATTCGCGCAGTGCTATTTTTTGCTCAGTTTTGAATTCGCGCATTTTAAATTCGCGCACCTATAGCTGCGCGAATTCAAAACTGACAAAACTATTTTCGTATTATTTATGTGATATTTTCGTATATTTTGAAGCTGGTGACAGTTTCGGTTCTTAGTCAATGCTGGAAATAGTATATGTGTATATTAAACACCATCCGGGTGGATTTACATCGTTTAGACAATAAACTAGTAATTTTATGGCGACCTGAACTATTAGTATTTCTTATATAAGCATTTCAACAATGTCTATGTTACCACTATGTGTAGCTTGGCAGTGTGAGCAATGGTCTTGATAGCGGTTGGCGAATGTAAATATATACATACATGTATATGCGTAATTGTCTATTCAACCGTTCATAATATATGTAAACTCAGCAACATAGCCATCTTGTATATTGGACTGTGGTTTAGATTAAACTTGGCATTCGTACTATTTTTCGCTCAGTTTTAAATTCGCGCACCGATGGGTGCACGAAAAATAGTACTGCGCGAATTTAAATACGAGTAAGGTATTTCGCTCATTAAAATAAGACCGTTATGTGCTTATTTCCACGAGAACAGGCTGCTTCATCGTGAAATATGAACATGATCGGCTGGTTAAGTGAAGTTTCGCATTCTGGATTATTTCCGTTCCTCGAATTACATAACTGTGCCCATAGGGAGCCTCGCATATATAAATGAATATATTGGCCTAACGACATTTACATTGACTTTGTAAGCCAGTGCATTCTATTATATATGTGATACTCCTATGGGAGACTCGCATATATAATAGAATGCACCCGCACATGATCTTTAATGCAGCTCCCATCACGAAAGGGTTAAATAACACTCCCGTATAGAGCCTCACATGGACCCAAGCAGACGACAGTCATCAGTGCGTTGTTCTCTCTGTCTGGGGTTCCATTAAGGGTTAAATATGCTGATGGGGTGTGCAGTATTAATATATATATATATATAGGGAGACTCGCATATATAAGAGAATGCATTGGTGAAGGGTAGGGTTTTCGCAAAATTTCAGGAAGCTCCAGTCATGAAGTGGTTAACTAACTAAACTGATAATAATTGTCAGGAATCTAGAGGTCGATTTCGAGTATAGAAAAGAATGTCTACTTTCGGTTGGGGTGGTTGACCTCGGGTCACAACTGCGGGGGATTTTAAACATTAAGTTTGGCTATATATGTGACCCGCCATATCAAATCCAGTCGGAAGTCGGGATTTATTTTACCCTGTGCCAATGCATTCTCTTATATATGCGAGTCGACCATAGGTCGTCTCGCATATATAAGAGAATGCATTGGCCTAACAATTTTGTACAATTTTAATAATTTGTTCTTGTATTCTTTAACAATTTTATAATTTCACCCATACAGAGCCCCAGACAAACATGAGCAGACGACACTCTTCTATATGCTTTTATATATGTGTGGGGCTCTCTGCAGGGTAATGGATGTTTTTTATTTCATGTCCTAAAAATTGTCAGAAACATTTATTTAAAAAAAAATGATAAAAAATTGTTAGGCCAATGCATTCTCTTATATATGCGAGGCGACATATGGTCGACTCGCATATATAAGATAATGCATTGGCACAGGGTAAAACAAATCCCGACTTCCGACTGGATTTGATATGGCGGGTCACATATAGTTAAAGACATATTATGTACTTGTTCGGAACTGATAAGTTAGTATTCAGGTACTATGCCAACTGGGGGTATGTAGCATTCTACTAACATCACCGAAAATCTCAAGCAAATCGACCGTACCACTCCATAGAAAACATTGTCTGAACTACTCTAAATTATAAATATTTACTACTCGAATCGGGACGCTTCTATCGGCGATAAACTAACGAAAACGATTTCACTGCATTTAATTAATGTATAAGAATGACGGTGTGTGTTGTCAATTTATATATAATATTTGTAAAAAATAAATACTTTGAACAAGATTATTCTCCGTTTATATTTGATCACCCTTCGGGAGTGTTTCACATCACTTTAATAATTACATTTCAATTAACTTGTTACCTCTCGATGGTTAGGAAAATGCGTCCGAAGTTGGAAATTGACAGCTATATATTGTAATTCAGACTCCCCATAGTATATAATTAGGTTGTCTGGAACCACATTCCCATTGTCAGTTCCCCCGTATAAGACTTCCAGAATCGGAAAAATATATTCACCCTGTCGTGGTCTTGGAATGTCTTGATTTGCACTCGATGTTGTATATATAATGACAATATAAACCCAACAATCGAAACTACTATGCACTTGTATGGATGTCAAGGTGATAAAACAGACGACAGATAACTAAAGGTGCAGAAGGAGCCCTATTTATTGAGGGAAATGTTTAGATAATAAGTTCAATAAACGACCTATGGCGGTTTTGTTGAACTTATTATCCGATCTGTTCCTATGTGATAACTACTCATCAATGATCAAACAATATTCTTTTTTATTTTTAGATTTATAGTTTATGTCATATTTTGTTTTCAACATTGTCTTACACAGAATCTAGCAGAAAACGATGTCAAATCAGATTTAGTTATTGTTGTTATTGTTATAATTTAAGGTCTGGAACCCTGAATGCATCTTTAAATATGAGATGATATCGAAAGAGATTTATGTGCTCAACACAGCTTTAAAGACGTAAACAAATGGCATTCACGGTTGCCAGAACAATTTCACTATGGAAATTGTTTCTGGCACACTCTTGCACTTTCTTATATCATATTAGAAGGAAACAACAGGGGACTGCATGCAGCTCGATGTTACCGAATATTGATTGATTGGATAGGCTAAGCAATATATTATTCAATATTTTCAAAACATGGAATCCCATGCATGAGCATCGATACTTATGTACGCAATTAGCCGGGTCGGTGTACTATTAAAGGTACTCAATCCGATAAAACTCCTCTCAATTACTATTTCAATGGCTTTGGGGGTCAAAAATATTTGATTCGAGTCGAGGAAGTCACCCATCAAAGCTCAGATTTGTTAGATATCGATTTTAGAAATCTATTATTTTTCATTATCGGGAATACTTTCTGGCCCAGAACTCAGTCAAAATTGCGTTATTATTACCTCTTGATTTTAGAGTTATCCATCCTTGTCTGTTTGAATTGTGTTTTGGTGTACACATCTCGCGCAGGTTACGAAACTGACGGCAATTATTAGTACTCATCTCGAGAAACTAACAAATTTCAAAAATCAATATCTAATAACTCTGAGCTTTGTTTGATGGGTTCCTCGACTCGAATCAAATATTTTTTACCCCCAAAGCCAAAGAAATAGTAATATAAGACCCTCTGATCGGATTGTTGTTGTTGGAATCTGTTGAGATGGGGACCCTCTGTTCGGATTGAGTACCTTTAACGTACGTCAGATCCACCGTATATATGGCCACCAACTATAGTCTATCTGGTATTATCTTACGCGTGGGCATGGCGCTGAACAAGCTGTAAAACAGAGTTCAGTCCCCTCGCTACGCGATGGCTGAACGCTGCCGGCACGTGTGTCTTCTTTATTAAATCTAACATTTTTTTATTGAAGTGTTTTGCCAGTTACAATTCATTCTGGCTTGATCTAGACCATTTACAAATGAATATAGACAGCTCAGTTTCTCAGAATAATGCAGAATGAATTGTAACCTACAAAAATCTCAAATAAATAAATGCGAGATTTCATGACATTACGTGTAGGTGTGGACAGTGGTAAGTCCTGCGTAGGGGACTGAACTCTGCATGGAGATTGACCGCTGAACACTCGCGTCCCTGAGCATGATTCGTGCTACGTCACTATATCGCATGGTGGTCCATACTCTTCACAAAATGGAGTGCGACATGACGTCACTTTCGTTTTTGTCCTAGTTTCCACATCACACATGTATATAGTCATCAAAACCACCTTAAACGCCACCCGTGCCTTTAACTGCAATCAGAAAGGCTCAACACTGCGGATAATACTTAAGTATCGGTACTTGTGTACGTAATTGTGTACTGGTCGGTGTATATATATAATAAAATAAATTTAAAAACAAAACATTTTAAACACACACAAAAAATAAATAAATAAAATATGGCTATATACAGAGAGTCATATGTCACATGCATACGGCTATACGACATATCGATGTACTTTAATGTCCCAGACATATGTCGCACGCACTGTGGATCATAGGTAAGTATTGGTACTTGTGTACGTAATTGTGTACTGGTCGGTGTACTATTAACGTAATTCAGACCCATCGTCTGGCGACCTCCCGTAGTCTATCTGGTATTATCCTACGTGTAGACATGACGGTAAACTCGTGCCGCTGGGTCTGTATATTGTAAGAAGTGCCAATGCAAGCTACAGCATCGATCTTGGAATTAGTATTTCCGATACGGTGTGCCTGGGGGCCCAAACGATTGCTTAACCAATTTTCTTGTGGTGCGCCCGCAATTAGGTGATGCCGAAAAAAAAGTATAGCTGGTAAGATGCTACGTGGTCGGCAAGGAAGGTATATATATTACAGGAATAGATCAGTAAGAACATGGACTAACTTTATGTTCAAATCAATATATTATTCGGATCGTCAAAATTAGAATGTAAGCAAGAACATCGCCCAGGTAAATTCAATATACTCTTTGATAGCTATGTTACGGAGATGCACATGTGTTGGTAGATAAACTAAGTTGCCTACAGTGACTGTGGCAGTATACCATTAATCATGTAGCCTCACTGTATTTGCAGTGAATGGATTATATTTATATCATCTCATGATTGAATCACAAACGAGATTATTAAAAAAAAACACCTCCTTAGGAAGCAATTGGTTAATATAGCGTATTCTCAAAACTAAAGCACAAAGCTTACATTGTCGACGCTTATAGACTCAGGTTAGCCGCATAATGCCGATCTCGATTGTCAATTATGTGTCCGCTGTTTGAATAGCGTGTCGAAAAAAATTATTAGTAAATTTTTTCGATTTGTTGTATCACTATACCGTATACTCTGAAGCTCAATATATATCAATAAAGAACTAATTCGGCTCATCATTGTTAAATTGAGCTAATGACCTAACTGCACGAGAGTGTGTTGACAAATGCGTATCGAAATCCGGAAATAATCACAATGAGAAACAATGTCGGGCAATTTGTCGACATGTAGAGCTCGGTGAATCCATTCCTCTATACAGTATGTCATTACGCTAATGCACGCAAATCCATTTCGAGAGATAAATAGCACTCTCGTTGTATAGAGGTCGCCACTTATCCCATGAGGGTTCGATAACTCTGCATGCATCAATTATTCACTCGTGTAGATCTGACTTCGACACATATGAACGACAATGGAGTCTCCCTGATTGAGTGTTTGTTATCGGGGCAAAACGACAAACACTTTAAAAGGTGGCAGCTAAAAACAAACTACTAGTATCCGCTCACTCTAAAATGACGGCCAACCACAAACTCTCCGCTTACTCTAAACGGTGACAGCAAACCACAAACTCTCCGCTTACTCTAAAGGGTGACAGCTAGCCACAAACTCTCCGCTCACTCTAACAGATGACAGCTAACTACAAACTATCCGGTCACTCTAAAAGGTGGCAGCTAACGACAAACTATCCGCTCGCTCTAAAAGATGAAGGCTAATGACAAACAATCCGTTCACTTTAAATCTATGTTCGCAGCATTGTCATGTCGCTTTTGATTGGATCAAAGTTTAGTTTTTGTGACTTAATTTCAATGCAATCATGGTTGGGTCGTGTCTGTGGTATGTCTATGTATATGTCTACATATTACTCAGACACCTTCAATTTAATGAAGATTATGCGGAGGTCCAGGTGCTACCACGGCCAAGTAACAGTAAATTTTTACTGTTGAACCCTGTGGTGACCACAGTAGCATTCTTTAACGTACACATACCGAGGCGTGTGCACTGGTCAAACATTAATGTCCGCGCCAGATCGGACAGCGTACTGTACATACCTGAACAAATATGTTGTAATGGGGCCCGGAAGTCCGCATTTTGCATTCGGATCTTTATTCAGTGATCTCGAATGAGACTTTTCAGCCTAACAAACTTGGTATCTGACCGAGTTCTTATGTCAGCTACCACGAGAGACCAGTACGCTACCACTCGGCTACCGACTTCCCAATGCGCTCATTCTATAGAGTATAATGTATTTTAGCAGCGCTTTCATGTCGCTCATAATTTCGAAGGATCAAAGTTGTGCCGCGGTGACTAAATTTAATTTCCGAAAATGATTTTGTCGTGTCTGGAGGTATCATAACTGAGAGATATATGTATAGAAACTTGTTAAGATCAAAGTTTCGCTCCGATGGCGTAATTTCATCAAATTTTCTGTTTATCGTCTCAGATACATGTATCATAACTGAGATATATTAATCCGAAACGTTTAAAACCATTAACGAGTTTCGAACACGGCGTCCTGTGGTGATATATGGGTTTCTTTACGTTCAATCAAATACAATTTGAATGAAGTAGAGTACTTGATTTCTATCTCGGTATATCTTATATTTTATAGCACATTAACAGCTAGCGTATATGTGATTCCCCATCGTTTATTGGATTTTCTTATTAAAACCACGAATTTTACCATCGCCCATCATTTATATAGTTATTATTGCGTCTCAATATACATATAGTAGATAACTGAGACGACTGACTTCAATGTTAACCCTTTCTTTGCTAAATGGAGTCGCCCACCCAGTTATAAAAGTATACATTGGAATGGTCTATTATTCATTTTGAGCGACGATCGGTAAAAATGAGCAGACGACAAAAAGACAACAGATCATACAAGGCTTTCTAAATATCAGAGGGAGATTTTACGACATTAACCCTTTCAGTGCCAGGGGCCGATCTCATCAGCCCTAATTTACGGTCTGTAAAATCGACCCTAAAACAATAAAAATAAAAGTTTTAAAAAAATTCTGTATTTTGTTAATTTTTTTTTGTTGGGGTTGAATTTTTTTTGGGTATGCTTAAGCATGCTATAGCGAATTTAAAAACAAACTGCTTAAAATCTTAGGGGCATGTTATAACTCAAAACTATCACCAAGTATTCATAGTAATAATTTTGATGCCCATGAAAAACTTAAGATTCCCTGGCACCTACAAAATAAGTCTGTTAAAGAATATAAGAACAAATTATTAAAATTGTAAAAAATTGTAAAAAATAAAAACAAATGATGAAAAATTGTTAGGCCAATGCATTCTCTTATATATGCGAGGCGACCTATGGTCGACTCGCATATATAAGAGAATGCATTGGCACAGGGTATATGGGTTGATACAAAAATCTGACCTGGCACTGAAAGGGTTAAGTTCAGTAAACGGCCTATTTGTTGAACTTATTATCTGAACATTTCCCGAGAGAACTACCCATATGGAGCCTCACACTGACCCAAGCATATGACAGTCATCAATTCATCTGACTCTATGGGGCTCCACGGAGTTGTCATCAATGAGTATTTAGTAACGAACGGGATAATACAGTATTTAGTAATGAACGGGATAATACAGAATTTAGTACGAACGGGATAATACAGTATTTAATAACGAACGGGATAATACAGTATTTAGTAACGAACGGGATAATACAGTATTTAGTAACGAACGGGATAAGACAGTATTTATTAACGAACGGGATAATACAGTATTTAGTAACGAACGGGATAATACAGTATTTAGTAACGAACGGTATAATACAGTATTTAGTAACGAACGTGATAATACAGTATTTAGTAACGAACGGGATAATACAGTATTTAGTAACGAACGGGATAATACAGTATTTAGTAACGAACGGGATAATACAGTATTTAGTAACGAACGGGATAATACAGTATTTAGTAACGAACGGGATAATACAGTATTTAGTAACGAACGGGATAATACAGTATTTAGTAACGAACGGGATAATACAGTATTTAGTAACGAACGGGATAATACAGTATTTAGTAACGAACGGGATAATACAGTATTTAGTAACGAACGGGATAATACAGTATTTAGTAACGAACGGGATAATACAGTATTTAGTAACGAACGGGATATTACAATATTTAGTAACGAACGGGATAATACAGTATTTAGTAACGAACGGGACAATATAGTATTTAGTAACGAACGGGATAATACAGTATTTAGTAACGAACTGGATAATACAGTATTTAGTAACGAACGGGATAATACAGTATTTAGTAACGAACGGGATAATACAGTATTTAGTAACGAACGGGGTAATACAGTATTTAGTAACGAACGGGATAATACAGTATTTAGTAACGAACGGGGTAATACAGTATTTAGTAACCAACGGGGTAATACAGTATTTAGTAACGAACGGGATAATACAGTATTTAGTAACGAACGGGATAATACAGTATTTAGTAACGAACGGGGTAATACAGTATTTAGTAACGAACTGGATAATACAGTATTTAGTAACGAACGGGATAATACAGTATTTAGTAACGAACGGGATAATACAGTATTTAGTAACGAACGGGATAAGACAGTATTTAGTAACGAACGGGATAAGACAGTATTTAGTAACGAACGGGATACTACAGTATTTAGTAACGAACGGGATAATACAGTATTTAGTAACGAACGGGATAATACAGTATTTAGTAACGAACGGGATAAGACAGTATTTATTAACGAACGGGATAATACAGTATTTAGTAACGAACGGGATAATACAGTATTTAGTAACGAACGGTATAATACAGTATTTAGTAACGAACGTGATAATACAGTATTTAGTAACGAACGGGATAATACAGTATTTAGTAACGAACGGGATAATACAGTATTTAGTAACGAACGGGATAATACAGTATTTAGTAACGAACGGGATAATACAGTATTTAGTAACGAACGGGATAATACAGTATTTAGTAACGAACGGGATAATACAGTATTTAGTAACGAACGGGATAATACAGTATTTAGTAACGAACGGGATAAGACAGTATTTAGTAACGAACGGGATAATACAGTATTTAGCAACGAACGGGATAATACAGTATTTAGTAACGAACGGGATAATACAGTATTTAGTAACGAACGGGGTAATACAGTATTTAGTAACGAACGGGATAATACAGTATTTAGTAACGAACGGGGTAATACAGTATTTAGTAACCAACGGGGTAATACAGTATATGGTAACGAACGGGATAATACAGTATTTAGTAACGAACGGGATAATACAGTATTTAGTAACGAACGGGATAATACAGTATTTAGTAACGAACGGGGTAATACAGTATTTAGTAACGAACTGGATAATACAGTATTTAGTAACGAACGGGATAATACAGTATTTAGTAACGAACGGGATAATACAGTATTTAGTAACGAACGGGATAAGACAGTATTTAGTAACGAACGGGATAAGACAGTATTTAGTAACGAACGGGATACAACAGTATTTAGTAACGAACGGGATAATACAGTATTTAGTAACGAACGGGATAATACAGTATTTAGTAACGAACGGGATAAGACAGTATTTATTAACGAACGGGCTAATACAGTATTTAGTAACGAACGGGATAATACAGTATTTAGTAACGAACGGTATAATACAGTATTTAGTAACGAACGTGATAATACAGTATTTAGTAACGAACGGGATAATACAGTATTTAGTAACGAACGGGATAATACAGTATTTAGTAACGAACGGGATAATACAGTATTTAGTAACGAACGGGATAATACAGTATTTAGTAACGAACGGGATAATACAGTATTTAGTAACGAACGGGATAATACAGTATTTAGTAACGGACGGGATAATACAGTATTTAGTAACGAACGGGATAATACAGTATTTAGTAACGAACGGGATAATACAGTATTTAGTAACGAACGGGATAAGACAGTATTTAGTAACGAACGGGATAATACAGTATTTAGTAACGAACGGGATAATACAGTATTTAGTAACGAACGGGATAAGACAGTATTTAGTAACGAACGGGATAATACAATATTTAGTAACGAACGGGATAATACAGTATTTAGTAACGAACGGGATAATACAGTATTTAGTAACGAACGGGATAATACAGTATTTAGTAACGAACGGGATAATATTGTATTTAGTAATGAACGGGATAATACAGTATTTAGTAACGAACGGGATAATACAGTATTTAGTAACGAACGGGATAATACAGTATTTAGTAATGATCGGGATAATACAGTATTTAGTAACGAACGGGATAATACAGTATTTAGTAACGAACGGGATAATATTGTATTTAGTAACGAACGGGATAATACAGTATTTAGTAACGAACGGGATAATATAGTATTTAGTAACGAACGGGATAATACAGTATTTAGTAACGAACGGGATAATACAGTATTTAGTAATGAACGGGATAATACAGTATTTAGTAACGAACGGGATAATACAGTATTTAGTAACGAACGGGATAATACAGTATTTAGTAATGAACGGGATAATACAGTATTTAGTAACGAACGGGATAAGACAGTAGCCTACCAGTACGCTAAACTGGTCACTTTCACTTGTTTTGTGATGAAGTACCCATGTTCCCGAAATTGTCATTAAGTAGCCCATGCAGGTTCGGGGAATTGTGATAACGCTAGCCCGGTTATTAACATTTCATCTATACCAACAAAATATTCATTTTTGTGATCAGAGTGACCACCTCCAGTACTAAAATTTCTTAATTTATACTCAGTGAGGGATGAAGTTTGCCAAAACATAACAATATTTACCACAGTCAATTTTAAATCGCGTTCATGCTATGATATTTGCTTAACCTGGGTAACCTTATCACAATTCACCCCCATTTGGGTAACCTTATCACAATTCTCCCCCATCTGGGTAACCTTATCACAATTCTCCCCATCTGGGTAACATTATGACAATTCTCCCCCATATGGGTAACATTATGACAATTCTCCCCCATATGGGTAACTTTATCACAATTCTCCCCCATATGGGTAACATTATGAAAATTCTCCCCCATATGGGTAACATTATGACAATTCTCCCCCATATGGATAACTTTATCACAATTCCCACCAACCTGGGTAACTTTATCACAATTCTCCCCCATATGGGTAACATTATGACAATTCTCCCCCATATGGGTAACCTTATCACAATTCTCCCCCATCTGGGTAACCTTATCACAATTCTCCCCATATTGGTAACATTATGACAATTCTCCCCCATATGGGTAACTTTATCACAATTCCCACCAACCTGGGTAACTTTATCACAATTCTCCCCCATATGGGTAACTTTATCACAATTCTCCCCCATCTGGGTAACTTTATCACAATTCTCCCCCATCTGGGGGTAACCTTATCACAATTCTCCCCCATCTGGGGACAATTTCGAGAACCTGGGTAACCTAAGTCACGAACAAAACGATGAGAGTGTTAAATTCAGCACCGCTACATAGAAATATGCATGCAAACCTCCAATATCTCCAATATATTATATTTTTATTATGCAATCTTAAAGACATTATAGACTTGTTCAGTTGCGTAGAACTAAGAAGTTAGTAATCAGGCACTATGCCAACTGGAGGAATGTAGCAATCTACTAACATCGCCAAAAAATTAAGAAAATCGACGTTACGACTCCATAGAAAACATCGTCTGAATTACGCTCAATTGTGAATATTTACTTCTCGATTCTGGATGTCACTATATCGGCGATTAAACTGAAGAGAACGATTTCGCTACTGTGGGTCACTGCATGTAATAATATATAGGAATGACGTTCTGAGTGTTGTCAATTTGGATATAATATTTGTAAAACTAACTACTTTAAGCAAGATTATTCTCCATTTACATTTGATCACCGTACCGATGTGTTTCACATCACTTTAACCCTTTACCCAACAGAACGGTCCTGTGCCAATGCATTCTCTTATATATGCGAGTCGACCATAGGTCGCCTCGCATATATAAGAGAATGCATTGGCCTAACAATTTTTTACAATTTTAATAATTTTGTCTTGTATTCTTTAACAATTTTATAATTTCACCCATACAGAGCCCCAGACAAACATGAGCAGACGACACTCTTCTATATGCTTCTATATATGTGTGGGGCTCCCTGCAGGGTAATGGATGTTTTTTATTTTATGTCCTAAAAATTGTAAGAAACATTTATTTAAAAAAAATGATAAAAAATTGTTAGGCCAATGCATTCTCTTATATATGCGAGGCGACCTATGGTCGACTCGCATATATAAGAGAATGCATTGGCACAGGATATTTTAGGCTGTTGAAGCTTTATTTGGGCGTTTTTGGCCGTTTTGTTGGGTAAAGGGTTAAGACCCATGAGTTTGGAAAATATCAGACTGATGGCCATTTCAGATACAAAATTTGACCAAACGTATAAAATACAACAAATTCCCCCCCACTAATTTATTTAAAAATAATTATTGAGAACAATTTCAACTTATATGTGGTGTAAAATTTAAACTTTGTATACCAAAGTTTGGGTCATGAGACACGCCCTAAACCCCGATGGCACGTCCCTGTGTGTAATACGTCGTTGGAGAACGCTCACGAATGCGGACGCAAATATACCGTAACACATTTAAGGAACAAACGATATCACGCATACAAGTTGTTCCCCTGAGCCTCTTCGTATAGAAAGCTGTCGGATACTTCATGAACATACTCCAGAGAGTACGCCTGCTCTTTGATCAATCGTATATATTAGCATATACCTCCCCAAGATCGAACTTCCAAATTAAGTTACTTTTGTTATCTGATCTCCCAGCCTGTTGGAGGTCGAAATATGTTCAATATGAACGTGCTTCCAAACGTAATAATAATATAAGTCCAATATATGGCACGATTTGAGCAATATGTTCTTTTCAAACCTATTTATCGTAGTAATATGTTTTCACTGTGGCCCGCGCCACTCAATTGAATAACGGAGTGGTGTGATACGCTCTGATCGCACACAACATGGTCTATTAATTTATCAAGGGACGACGCGACATTTGAGATGGTGTCTCAATCGCCACAACTATACCAGACATAATTTCCCAAGTTACAGTAATTATGAAAAGTCTGAATATTAGTTATATATACTCCCCCATGCAAGTCTGAGTTTAATGTGCCTGTCATTGCAGAATGAGTTTCCCAGAGGGTGAATTTAGTGATGCCATCCCGCATAGTTGGCTAGCATTACTAAATTCACCATCTGTGGACCTCATTCTGCTAAGGCCTCATTGTTTCTGGACAGTTTCTTTCTATTTATTTTTAGTTTAGTTTCTCTATTTCCCCAAATTGGCAGACGGCACATTGCATAATCGAGGTTCCCAATGGATGTTCCCCGAGCTGTCGTGTATTCGGAAAAATAATTCACCGAGGCGAAAACGATGTAATTATTTGGACGAATGCCCGACAGCAAGGGGAATATCGGTGTTAAACCACAGTATTTAAAGAAAAACAAGACGAAATTAAAAATTTTGGCTATAATTTTACTTAGAAATTTGTCAATGATATTACAATGTATGATATATTTAACTAAAAGTCAATACAAATTTGTATCTGTCAGACAAATAAAGATTTGTACGCAAATTCAGTTGCCACTTTAAATAGTGATCCGGAGATTTGGGATTGAAATCGTCATTAAAATGTGGTTTAAATCACAATATTCACCATTTGGGAACTTCAATCTGAATCTACGTCTCCCATAGCAGATGAGGCCATGCAGAATGAGGTCCCCAGAAGGTGAATTTGGTGGTGCTAGCCCGCTATGCGGGATAGAATCGCTAAATTCACCCTTTGGGGACCTCATTCTGCAAATGACAGGCACATTAAACTCAGACTTGCCCCCATGGTGTCACAAACGTTCAGGGTTCGCGCTGACGTTTGCCATATGCAACAAAATAATTCACATTTGACAAAACATAAATTCATTTGGAAAAAAGTTTTGGCAAGTCTCTTTTTAATTTCTTGGGAAAGTTTAAAATATTGATCATCACTCAATACCATTCAATGTAGGGAACTCTTGCAATTACAAGGTCTGGACAGGTTAACACATATATTAAAGTGATGTGAAACACCCCGGTATGGTGATAAAATAGAAATTGAGAATAATCTTGTTCAATGTAGTAATTTTAAGAACTATTACATCCAAATAGACAACAAACACAGTCATTATTATGTATTAATTAAATGCAGTGACTCTCGTTGGCGAAATCGTGTTCGTTAGTTTATCGCCGATAGATGCGTCCCGAATCAAGTAGTAAATGTTTACAATTTAGCGTTGTCCTAACGATATTTTCTTTGGAGTGGGATGGTAGATTTGCTTCAAATGCTCGGCAATGTTAGTAGAATGTTACATTCCTTCAGTTGGCATAGCGCCGGATTACTAACTTAGCAGTTTCACGCACCGTACCGGGGTGTTTCACATCACTTTAAGGGAGTACTCAGAACTTATGTCCATGCTATGTATTTATCCGCAGACACACAAAGCTTCAGAGCGTAAAATCCATGCTAACAAGGTTTTGGACACCTTTCTTCGTAATTAAGTAATCACATCATTCGTGAACGACTGTCTCGACCCAGACTGGGAGTTATAGAACTGACTAACGACCTATCGTGCCTCAATCGCGCCCGCAAAGTGAAACGGCGTTTGAAATTAAAACTGTCACAGGCCAGATCATCACCTAACGTTAACGGCCTCGAAGAAATGGTGTATCGATCGAGACAGGAGCACAGATCGTGTGCTGAGATACTTGATTGTATAACACTCAACGACCACACGGGTGTGATATATCGCATTGTTTCATGACACCAACCATAGCCTCGCGAGCTGAATCACAATTAAAAGAATACTAAATAAGACCTGACATTCGGGGAAATAATAAGGAATACAAATATATACTGACACGCAATATCTGGAGTCAGTAACATTTTTTCAAAAACGTCCAATTAGCGAAGAATACAGGATTTCAAGAAGAAAGTTTTGCCTTCCAGCACGTATCCGACAGGGGTGTCCCACCCCCTCAACTTTGGTCGAAATGTTCAATAGTTGGAAATGTCTTACCTGACACAACAGTACTTGGAGATTTCAAACCAATAATAGGTTGGAAGTGTTCTCGTAGTTTGATTTTCCAACGAATTATTAGTGGGGAATTTTCCAGAAGTTTCCAGACTGCCCAGTTTGATAGGGGATTAGGGTGAACTTTCCACAGAATTCGCAAGGATGGATCGGACGAAACTTTGGTCTGCCACGAGGAAATGAACGTTCCCCCGACAGCTGCCTTCACAAGAGTTATCCACGTTGACAGTTTTGGGAAGACCCCAATGTCCAGGTAGTCGTTCAAATAGTTCAAAAGATCGTATTTGGATAATATGGAGAACATTTCCTGTACAAAACCACTGGAGCGATTGTATAGTCTGTACAGGTGTGCTTTCAGGAGAAACAGTCGTAATGGTAATTGATGGCCGAACGGTAGATGGAAGCAAACTTTTTTGATATGCAGTTGATATTCAATTGGTAGAAATCCAAGAAGACCTAGCGATAGCCTAGTTGACGCTCGTTTTGGGAGGGATTGTGCGTATTTGAGACATGTTCTGGCGGCTTTGTTCATAATGGTGATGGCGGAACTTTGATCAAAAGGAACCACCTCGACACCGTAGAGAGCTCTCGGTAGAACAACAGTTTTGAGGACATTTGTCATGGTGATGGGTGTAGTGGATTTCATAAGTTTGTTACCCATGATATTGAAAAAGTTATTCTTCATTTTGTCGACACAGAAGAGGCGGAATTGACCTGCTTCGCAAACTTGTCCTGAATTAAACCAAGATGGGCACATTCTGTAACTTCCTGAATAGTTTGATTGCCCAACCTCCATATCCTTCCCGAGCGGTCATATGAGTTTTTATTCTCGTTGAATACAACAATTTTGCTCTTCGTGGAGGAGAATTCGAATCGCCACCGCCTGCTATATTTCACACATATGTTCAACAAGGAGTCGAGACCGGATTTCGATAGCGACGGAAGGGCGATGTCGTCGGCAGTAGTAGGAGCGCCATATGGGATATTGCAGATTCTTAGTGCGTATGGAGAAGTTGCTAGTTCGTTAAGTAGGTCGTCTATGAAGACGAGATAGCAGAGAGGTGACAGAACGCCACCTTGTCGAGTAGATTGCAGTATTTTGAAACTTTGCGACATGCGGCCGTCATATAGTACTTTGCTAGTCACATCCGAATGGATGTTCTCCAACAAACTGACAAGGTGTGGCGAAAATCCGAGCTGAATGTCCCAATATTAAGCGCGACAAAATTAACTATTTTAATATCTATGTTAGCCAAATATTGCGGTACAATATTGTGACAGCTGGTGTGTGTATATATTATACAATAAGAAGCAAATATGTATTCCATCGTCTCGAAACTGGATACGTTGGTTGGGGGAAGCGGAACGTTAAATGTAGTCTATTTTGTCAAGTTTAAAGATGACATGTCCTCTTTGGCACCATAAAACCATCACATGTACGTTTTCTATCAATATCAATGGCCCCATCAATGATAGGTTTTGTAGGCCAAATATCGACTTCCAATTAAACCATTCAGATGCCCTTTTTTTCTTCTTTTTTTTAAAGTGGCACATACAATCATTTTTTCCCCCAATTCCTTTACTTTTATTGCTTGTATTGCTGTTGACGTTTTAGAGCAGCCCCCTGTGCATCCAACTGATATGGCTACCATGGACGAGATCACGACGATAGCAAGTGCATGGCATTCCTATCGATATCATTCATCTAGCTCCAGGGATGCGGGAACACCCGATGGCTCATTACGGTAATGTCGTTTACTGTGATGCTGATGATGCTAAGTGACGTTTTAGAGCAGCCCCTGTGCCCACAACTGATATGGCTGCCACGAAATAGAACAGGATAGCAAGTGCATGCATTCCTATCTATATCATACATATAGCTCCAGAGCTGGGGGAACACCCGATGGTTCATTACGGTAATGTCGTTTACTGTGATGCTGGGAATACATCGGATGGCTCGTCCTATTTATGGCGTATGATATCGCGTCATCTCGTAAGGGCCTCCCACGAGACGGGACCTCATCAATGCCATAACAGCAGATAGCAATCACAGCAAGGAAGAAGCAAAAACCGCACACAACATCAATGTGCAGTCCTTTGAAAGTAGTCATGATGGCGAACCTTTATACAAAATTACATTCAGATCATGATTTCGAGATAAAAAAAAAACTTTAGAATGTAAAACGCGAACAACGCTCTTTGTGAATCTTTTGAAAGTAGTCATGATGGCTAACCTCCATACAAAATTTCACTCAGAATGGATAATCCATGTGCGAGATATATGTACGGACGGCTTGACAGACAAACCGACAAGGTCAATCCGATATGGCATCATGGGGTATAACAAGGATGCAGTATTACTATACATGTACTCATGGACAATAAATTGTGGTAATTTGGTTTGAAATATTCTGTCTAGGCAACTGCATATGTCCACGTTTGGTTTTTCGGAGGTATACGATAGGTTGAAAATAAACGAAATAATGATATACATGTACCGGCTTCATATGCTCTGAAAAATACGTTTTATTGCCACTGCCATTTGCCAGCTGCTTTAAATTGTTCGCACAAAAGTGCGGGGCCTCGGTGGCTCAATCGGTTAGGGGTACCACTCCAAGCCGTTTCGCCCTCCAGCGCTGGCGATAAGGGTTCAAATCCACATGTTTCCATCGTGGACTTTGTAACTCGAAATCGTTATCTGGTGGAGTTGCCAGTTACTCGCCGATGGCCGGTGGTTTGCCGCACATGGTTGACGAGTCTATCAGCCATTGACATCACTGTTAGATTAGTCGCAAGTGTGCGGATTTCCTCCACCACTAAAACTGGCAATGTCGTGATATGGCCTTAGTTGCTAAAGCGACAATAAACCCCAATCAATCAATCAATCAATCGCACAAAAGTGAAACAAACATGCATTCTTTATTTCTACCATATCAGGAATAGACAAACACGGACCGCTCTTTTCTATGCCATGCCTTGCACATGTCTGTGGTTTGTTTGGGAGCCAAACATCGTGTACAAAGTTGTAGTTTGTATGACTTCAGTGCGACATATAATGCCCGTAGAAAGGTAGTTAAAGTATTTATCAACGCATTGCGACACCGGCAAAAATTCAAAAGCGAATATTATTAGGTGTATTTTGGAGCGCAAACCACCATGTGGCTTTAACATGTAATTAAATTGCGGTACATATCAGATGCTTGGCATTCTGAAAATAATGCAAGTACATAATAAACTGGAAGATTGATAGAATTTATAATAAAATAGAAGTGTATATACGTTTTACGTCGCTTCAACTGCTACAGCTAGAACATAGGGTTGTCAGTGACATTTGTCGGGGAGACATATGCACACAGAGTAAACACCGAGAATGAACACCACTAGGTTACAATACACCAAATCATTTACATAGACCTCAGTGTTAAAGTGATGTGAAACACTCCGGTACGGTGATAAAATGATATGGAGAATAATCTTCTCAAAATATTTTTTTTTTTTGAAAATTAATCCAAACTGACAACACACACCGTCATTCTTATACATGTATATTAATTACATGCAATGACTCTCGGCGGCGAAATAATTTGTGTTAGTTTATCGCCGATAGTTGCGTCCCGAATCGAGATATAAATATTTACAATTGAGCGCAGCTCAGACGATATTTTCTATGGAGTTGTATGGTCTATTTCTTTGAAAATTTCAGCAATATTAGTAGAATTCTACATTCCCCAGGTTCGCATAAGCGCCTGCGTACTAACTTATCAATATCACGCACCCGAACAAGTCCACAATTTGTCTTTAACAAATCGCGCTGGTCAGTATTCGCAGGAATGCGTCGACCCTGCACGTGTATCAACATTTAAATAACGTCATTTTAAACACACCGGGGGGGGCTCGATAGCTCAGTCAGTAATGGGGCTCTGCTTAAGACGGTCTCGCTCTCCATCGATGGCAATGTGGGTTAAATTCCCGGTACGGTCATAGCTGACTTTATATCCCATATCGCCAGTTACTCGTTGATGGTCGGTGGCTTCGCCTGGCACAATGGATCATTCTTCTAGCCAATGAAATCACTGCTATATTTAACTTATTGCATGGACTTTCCCACCACCATTAACACTGGCAACGTCGTGATATATACCTGGCTGCTGAAAGCGACATTAACTCATTCAGTGCCGGCGACGGTTATATCCGTCGCCCGAAAGGCGCCAACCATGTGCCGGCGACGGATATATCCGTCGCCCAGAACATCTCGTTTAAAACATGCTCTACTGGGCGAAAACCTCACAGTTTCAATATTGAGGTACATGCTTAAAACACTGCGGATTACAAGTCACATCTTGGGAGAATTTTCATCGGGGGGGGGGGGTGGCGGGTGGTCTGTTTATACGCGCATGCGCATATTCAATTTGTAAACATGGCGTAGCCGAAGACATCTCCGTTCAAACGACATATCGGGCATCTCCGTACGTTGATTCAGGATATAGAGCTGTCTGAACAAAGGTGGTGAAAAATTGTGTTTTGTGGGCGTGACTAAAGTCTTGCAGAGTTCAAACTCTCTGAGAGGTGAACGTATACACCGTACAGATCTGTTAATTGGAAACCGATTTTGATTGCGTAAAGAGCGATTACTATCAAGTCGGTCATTCCCTGCATGATCCATATAACGCTTGGTTTAACACCAAACGATCGAGGAACGCTGATTTTGACAACCTGCGCATTACGTCAATCAAACTATGTATCCGAAGGGATTCGGCAAATTACGATGATAAATTACTATAGAAAACATTAAGTTTGCTCTTACATCTTTTAAGATATCGAACTGAATTTGGTAGTGAGGGGGTTTTCGATGCGCTGAATTCGATAGAATTGTCACCGGGTTACTCTGATGGCCCAAAATGATGATTCATTGACGCTGTACATGTAGATGTAAACGTCATCCCATTTAGAAAATTCGAAGGGTCTCATTAATCACCCCCCCCCCCCAACTTCCGACCCTTGCCATAACATAATGCTATGTTATTCCATCAGAAAAATTAAAGCCAAAAACTTCACAGAATAAGTTAATTAGACGGTCACATAAAACATATTTGTAATTTCACACAATCGGTGTTAATTTGAAGTACTCGTTGTCATGGCAACACGAAATTTTGAACCTGTGATGACCCTGTAGTACCGAAATTGGCCTTTCAAAGAACTTCGTGAGTAGGGCCTATAATATCAATGTCAGCTGTCAGTTCGATTCTTTCCAATATTGAATAATCAAACTAAATATATAGCTAGTGTAAATGATGGCTTTTTCCCCAGTAAACCTGGCACACAGCTAGCGTTTTCCCCAGGTAACCTGGCACTGAATGAGTTAAACCCTAATAAATACATATAACATTTAGACACACGGAAATGTGCCCAGAAGTTATTATCAACGTTTTTCTTCACACTACAAACGTCACAATACCCTTGAAACAGTGAAAAAATAACATTGACAAAAACACCAACACCTCCCATAAAATATTCGCCCATTTCATAGCCGTAGAATTTGATCATGTTGCTTTATATGACGTTTCTCGTCGGGAAAGCATTTTCGTGCACTGTTCATCGATGCAGTTTGACTATTCAGCTGCCAGCAATTTTTTAATGCTGATCGAGCTTCCCAGGGGAAATCACTACTAATTTGTATTTGATATATTATAACCATTGCACGTCGGCACGCCAATCCCAGGTAAACAAATGTAGCAATATCCGTGTCAGTCTGAGTTTTAATGTTGAAGAGGGAATACGCTGATGGCTAATTTCGCTGGTAAACCACGTCATTACACATCGGGTGTGTTCAAACCTGCACCAAGAACAGGGCAGGAACGCGTTCGTTTGTTACTATTCCACGTTTTCGGGGAGTGAAATTCCAATTCCAAGCAGCCTGTTTTAATTGCGCGAAATAAGCTCATATTGGCATTATTTGAAAACACAAATACGCTCTGCATGGGTCTAAAAGCTGGGGTTATTAAACAGTCCTATATGAGACTATATTAATCTGAAATAAGCCCGTTGTACTCATTTTCACGAGTAACAATAACAGGAATAAACCAACTCACGACTTACCAGACGTATGGTCTCTATAATGTGTTTTCATTGTGGCCCGCGCCATTCAAAAGAATAACGAGTATAAGGCCTCTATGGGCTTATTTCAGAATCATATAAATTCAATGTGAACAACAAAACATCAAAGGGACACACATGGACTCCCCACGCACATACCCCGTATTAAAGCTCGTGTGCCCTTCCCCCAACAACCCAAGTCAAATCAATCCAATTCAAGATATAACATTTAATTCAATTATATTCAACTTCTGCCGTGTTCAGACATGACGATTTTCTATGTATACAATATCTCCAACAACAACAAACCGTGGGGTGAAGGAGAAGATCACTCGATCTTTTCGACCATCCCGGGCGCTTCGCGCCCATCTACTCTCTTGCGTGGATATTTAGGTCCACTATGAACCTATTAGCACGAGAATATGTTGATCCAAGAACATAACGCCACGGTGTTTTCGGGCAAGTTTTCGGTGTTCGAATTGTCAACAACCTGTTTTTTTGGTGTTTTGCCTTAGTAACCGACGAACAACCAAGAGCGCGGACCGAATATACGAATCGAAGAACATATCTGCAAATAGGTTCATAATCGACATATAATATTCACATAGGTTCATAATCGACATATAATATTCACATAGGTTCATAATCGACATATAATATTCACATAGGTTCATGTTGGATAATTGTATTATGAAATAAGCCCATAGTTGACTTATATCCCTTATTCCATTTTATGGCGCGGGTCACAGTGAAAACACATTTTAAAGAGCGTACATCTGGTCTAGAGTTGTGAGCTGGTTTATTCGGGTTATTGTCCGCCCTATAACTTATGATAAGACATTATGAGTCGATAATGGCACTAAAACACTCTAATTTACGGACTCAAAATGAGGCGATTCTAAGCCGATTATTAACCGAAATCTGATCATATTATAAGCCGATAACGTGCTGATTATCGGAGAACAGGCTAATTGGGATTCCCTCATTTATATTTTAAGGTCCATATTATGAGCTCTTTTTTTATTTGGTGTTTATTGTCGTTTCAGTCACGAGACCATGTCACGGCGTTGTCGGTTTTGCGGGTGGAGCCAATTGAGATAATTGCAATGGGAAATCACTCTACTGCACGTTGATAACACCGACAGATTCCATGCACCTTACCAACTGAGCCACTATGAGCTTCATATATAAGCTCGCATTCGAATCATCTTCCACAATGCTACACCACTCATGATGCGCCAATCAATTCACTAGTAACATAATTGTTTTAACTGAAAATGTGAGTGTTGTATTGCCATCAACGACTCAAAATTACTTATTATAAGTCTATTAAAATAACACGAATATTCCAATTCACGACTTACCAGATGTTAGCTCTTCAAAATGTGTTTTCACTGTGGTCCGCGCCATAAAACGGAATAAGTCTACTATGGGCTTATTTCATAATCAAATAATCCAATATGAACCTTAATTGTGAACCTATTTGTGCGAGGATATGTTGAAAATTATACATGTAGGTAAATCGCCATTTACAAAAATTCCATTTCCAGAGTAGCAACCAAAATACGGATATGGTGAATGAAATATTGATATCAAGCGATGTCGTTAAGTTACATACTAATATGAGGTTCGTTAGAGAGAAGTAGCTCAATTCAATTTCAAACTCAACAGCGGCGCAGTTTGGTGCCCCTCACCCCGAGTGTGAAGTTGAATTGGGTAATTCAGGATGTCACTCGGATGCGGGCAATTTAACTCTTACCGGAAATGGAAGAGATGTTCGCAGCTGTCGCCCCTGCCAATGTCGACAGAGTGCACAGCTTGCGACCCTGTCAAAACTGAATTGCTACGCCTCGAACGCTCACGGAGGCAGGAGACTTGTTTCGACGTCGAATATACCATTGTCGGGAACAAAATCCGCGTTCTTATCAGTGGATATAGTTTCTCCGAGATTATATTATTTCACGAAAATAGTCAAGTTGTTTTTATTATTCATCAGTTACCAGTAGCTAGTGGTTACATATATATACATGAGGGATTCACATACTTAACCCTTTATCCAACAAACCGGCCAAAACCGGCCAAATAAAGCTTCAACAGCCTAAAATATATTCGGTCTGTCTCAATAGAACCATACAAATATGGATATCATTGGAACCGGCTCATTGACCACATTGTGATAGTTACAGTTATGCCCTGTGCCAATGCATTCTCTTATATATGCGAGTCGACCATAGGTCGCCTCGCATATATAAGAGAATGCATTGGCCTAAAAAAAATCTGTTTTTAACACTTTTTACCATTTTTTCTTACATTCTTTAACAATTTTATAATTTTTAATGTGTTAAGCCAATGCATTCTCTTATATATGCGAGGCGACCTATGGTCGACTCGCATATATAAGAGAATGCATTGGCACAGGGCCCTTCTGTTGGGTAAAGGGTTAATGTAATTTTCTCTGCCGGTCAAATCCCAAACTACCCCGATCGATCTTCCAGTCATTCTTTATTATCATACACCGGTAAATTTACTGCAAATCAAACTGATATATCTCTACGATTGTTGCCAGTATTAATAGAAGTTAATTGATATCACTATGCAAAAGAGCCCAAAATAAAATCACGCCCAAATATAAAGAAAGCGGCGTCAAAACAGCTTATTGGAAAACCTGACAACTGGAGTTGAAATTATGTAAAATATAACAACACGAGGCAAGCGCGTGAAAGTGACGTAGATGGGTTCCTTGCTTTTTTATGAAGTGCATGCTTCAGTTACTGCTTGAAAACATTCGTGTAAATAGTATTCTGATTTGTAATGATTCTTACGGGCGCTAATTGTGTGAATGTAGATGTTGTGACATATAATAAGTAAATATGTACGGTGGTACACTGAATAAAAGATCCGGTTGCATGCGTCCCACCCTCCGTCTATCTGTCAGTCCGTCTGTCCGTCAACCAGAGCAATCATTCGGATGATGTACACCTGTATTTGAACAAACGTACGGCGGTGTGCTGAATCAATTTAAATCAGATCCGGTTGCTTTGGTCGTGATTATTGTACTATATGTCCCATTGATCCGAGAAGACCCCATTGATAAACCCAACCCCACGCTGAGATATCACATTAGACTCACTTCTGTTGTGGGTGGCATTATTCATGCATCAATGATTCAATACCGTGACAATACGTCTCCAATATATTAAAACCCAGCTCCATTGTTCTGCATCGACCTTCTATCTACATTATACCATGCTTTATAACACAAGTCGACATTCGTACTCTAGAACGTTCTTGAATTGTCTCCCAATTCATACAAAATTAGCTTCCACGGAGACTTCTAACGGAGAAATGGTTCGCTTCTGCACCCGCTCACAAAAACAAACAATTGCATAGTGCTTATGAACACCAGCCACATAACCAAGAACGACATCATAAGGGGACGCAGGTGCATACTGGTATGCACATTACATGCAACAGAACTGATATCATCATTAAAGACCGCACGAAAGGCACCTGTTTGTTGCTGGATGTCAAAAAGTACGAAGATCTCCAGATAGAATGTAGTAAGATGTGGAAACTGAAGACGAGTGCCATCCCAATCGTCATTGGTGCTTGATTTAACCCTTTACCCAACAGAAGGGCCCTGTGCCAATGCATTCTCTTATATATGCGAGTCGACCATAGGTCGCCTCGCATATATAAGAGAATGCATTGGCTTAACACATTAAAAATTATAAAATTGTTAAAGAATGTAAGAAAAAATGGTAAAAAGTGTTAAAAAAAAGATTTTTTTTAGGCCAATGCATTCTCTTATATATGCGAGGCGACCTATGGTCGACTCGCATATATAAGAGAATGCATTGGCACAGGGCATGACTGTAACCATCACAATGTGGTCAATGAGCCGGTTCCAATGATATCCATATTTGTATGGTTTTATTGAGACAGACCGAAGATATTTTAGGCTGTTGAAGCTTTATTTGGCCGGTTTTGGCCGGTTTGTTGGGTAAAGGGTTAAACATATTTTTATTAGTATTATGCATAAATAATACATTACATATAAGGGATTGGAGGACACGTTCTGTGAAACTTAGATGCACCTCCGCTCTCTACAGATCATACACGAAACATAAATATCACAATTTATTTTGTATTTACATCAGGTTTTGGTAGGGTGGGTAGAATATATATATTTTGAGTACGTGAGTATAAGATATTACATGGGGTGTTAACTATTATAAATCGGTGGTGTGGTGGGGGCAATGAGTATACTTATACATGCATATGGCTGGTATGACAACTGGCAGCATATATATATGTATAAGGTGGTGAAAGCGTTAGTTGGTGTGTTTGGGAAACGGTAAATAGAAAAAGGTCGTTTGAGTAAGTAACAGAACAGGGTATTGGGACAGCAAGTACAATTATGGTACAGAGATCCGATTGTGTGAGTTTACAGGAGCTCATTCGTTGCACGTCGCAAATCATCCGGAAGATTTTATGAATTTTAAAGCTGTATCTGTTACAATGCAATTCTCGCTGGCGGTTAAAGTTATATCTCCTTTTAGAAGCGCTTCATAGGACGCGTCATAGGTGCTACAGGAGCAAATAGTAAGAATCTGCGCAAATGGCTCGAGTAAATAACACCAGGCCTAGCACCATATCAGCCCCTAGCACCATATCAGCCCCTAGCACCATATCAGCTCCTAGCACCATATCAGCCCCCTAGCATCATATCAGCACCTAGCACCATATCAGCCCCTAGCACCATATCAGCCCCTAGCACCATATCAGCCCCTAGCACCATATCAGCCCCCTAGCACCATATCAGCCCCTAGCATCATATCAGCCCCATAGCATCATATCAGCACCTAGCACCATATCAGCCCCTATCACCATATCAGCCCCTAGCACCATATCAGCCCCTAGCATCATATCAGGCCCCTAGCATCATATCAGCACCTAGCACCATATCAGCCCCTAGCACCATATCAGCCCCTAGCACCATATCAGCCCCTAGCATCATATCAGCCCCCTAGCATCATATCAGCCCCTAGCATCATATCAGCCCCCTAGCATCATATCAGCCCCCTAGCACCATATCAGCCCCCTAGCACCATATCAGCCCCTATCACCATATCAGCCTCTAGCATCATATCAGCTCCAGTAGTCAGCACTTTTAGGCACAGCCTACAGCCACGACAAAAACATTCACTCCTATACACATGTGTGTATTCTGAGCGTTTTTGTGGCGGTCCATTTAGACGTATATTTCCTCTAATAATGTGGCAACTTTTTAAAGAAATAAACATACTAACAATAATATGTAACATTTATAAAGCACCGATTGCGCTTGAATTCCTCCTAATTCCCTGCGGTAACATTAACCGGATTCGCCGTAATGTATTATGAACAGTTCAGTCTTTAAATTAGCCTTAAATTTCGGTGATTTTCTAAATATGGAGTATAAACTACGGGTATGATTTTCAGTCACTGCCGTCTACTATATATTTGGGCAATTCCGAAGCCTGGAAATATATATGTGCTCATGGAATTTTAGAGACTATATGTATAACAAAATAAACCAATAAACAATCATGGCGGCAACATTAATAACTGTTTGTAATTTAAAGGCCCACTTAATATTCGAATGCCCAGATTACATTATGCACAACATATCCCATATTATATACCATTTAGAAGAGGAACAAAAAAATATATTTACATACTAAGTGTTGTCATCACTAAATCCAGCATTCTGATTGGTCGGCGCCCACGTGGTTAGTTGCAATTATTTCTCGGTGAATGCGCAACAGCTAATAACTGCAAGCTCATAACAACATCGATACGTCATTTGGGTTTGGAAAGACGAACGCGTAATGTTTTGCGCGCATTTGGATTCTCGCAGGATTGACTTAATAAATCATCGGGTTTCAATTGTTCCTGTTAATTTTGCCAAGGGTGCTATGGGGTATTTTGGGCTGGTTTTGTCACGATACACTTTTCGATTTAAATACATTTACAAAAGTGGGTTTTACCTACAAGTTATGACCACTTACCTCACGGTTACATCTCCATAAAAACAGTCCACATGACAGTTAATCCTTATATATATTCCACCAGAATACGGAACAGCTGTGGCCTTGGAGTGCCCACCAAGTGAGAGAGATTTTCAGATTCATTTCAAGACTTCCCCCTTTGTCAACCCAGAATGCATCAGAATTCAAACTAATAGATATAGTTATTCCTCTTCCATTGAGTATAATATACTTTATAGTATAGCCTGGATCAAAATTAATCACAGAACACCCCTCAGTACCTCGACAAAAACAATGTTCCCAGTTTATTCGACCAGATCAGTTGATAATACAATATTTTGGAGCTTCCTCTTTCAAATGGTATATAATATGGAATATGTTGTATATAATGTGATCTGGTGGTTCGAAAATTAAGTGGGCCTTTAAGTCTCTGCGACAAATTTCCTGCAAAATTGCTCGGCATACTTGACATGGTGTGAACGTACCCTTAAAATATTGTCCATTGAAGTCTTGGCGATTGATACCTTGAATCAGTTTGATTAGATTAACGTGGATCTTCTCATGAATATTTTTGAATGAGTGGTCATTATGCATGTCTGAGTGATTACTATGCACGGTTGATTAATCACAGAACGCCGAACCGACAGACCTCATGATGCAATATTACATTAGACTGGATTCGTTTGCGGGTGGCATACCTATGAATCAACATAGTAACAATATCATATTCCCCCAATACTCAGATTACATTAATAGACTAATTGACTTCATAGACGCTCAATTGACTATAATTAATTTTATTAATTAGCTACAATGATTTGTGGTCTGGTCGTTGTCGTATAAAAATTTGTATAATACTCACCCCTGGCCGCTTACGAATTGCAAAATGCTGTGGCAACTTGTGACCAAAGGATTCTGTAGCCTTAACTACAGGTTCAACCTGGCCATGCTCGATTTCAAAGTGGTGTTGTCCATTTGAATTGTAAGGTGTGGTGAGTCAGTTTGATCAGACTCCCGTGGCTTTGCTCGTGAATATATCACATTATTTTTGAGTGAGTGATTATTATGCATGGTCGAGTGATTATTATGCACGGTTGATTACTCGCAAAAGGCCAACCCGATAGAACGCATGATGCGATTTTACATTACACTTGATTCGTTTGCGTGTGGCATAACTATGCATCAACGTAGTAACAATCTACGATTTTCCCCAATACTCAGATTGCCAGCAATGAACTCTTTCGGTGACTTCGTAATTGACTGGATGCTTAATAGAAGCAGTGTGTGCAGGTGTAGTGGTGGTGGTGAATTCTGAATGGACTTCTTACGAAAGTATTAATGTCACATATAAAACCCTAAGAAACTCAGCATAGAAGTTATTAACCATCCCCGCTGCTTTTGACATTAATTATACGTGTATTAATTAGCTACAATGATTTGTGGTCGTTCTCGTGGAGAAGTTATATGGTACTGATCCCTGATCCCTGATCCCGGATCCCTGGTCCCTCGCGTATTGGCAGAAGGGTTCCTTAGTTTCATCTTCAAGTTCTACCAAGGGACGTGGCGACAAGATTTTGGGTGTGTCTACCGCCCCCCAACGTTTAGTCAAATGTTTTAACAGCTGGAAATTTCGTACCTGACACCACATTAGTTGGACATGTTATACCACACATACATTGTAGGTTGAAATTGATTTCATTGTTTCATTTTCCAACCAGTAATTTGTTGTTTTTATAACAGTAACATATATTTCTACTTTTGTTAAATATTTTTGTCTGAAATCAGTTGAATATTTTCCAAACTAGGTGGGTTGTTAGGTTCGAATTTTCAAAAAGTTGGAATGTTACTGGCCAAATTAAAAAAACTGTGGCCAAATTAAATTATCGTTTTCTGGTCGGTTCACAATTAATGACTAATCTAACAGACACAGGTAAAATACACAACTAATTTTGATGAACTAGAAATATTTTTATATATATCATTTATTAAAAATTTATTAATCTTTATGTGAAAGAGTAATTTGGGGGGGGGGGGGTAACCCGGGATTGTCCTTCTTAATGTCATTATTTTTTTGTTTTATATCAATATCTTTTTTTTAAATCATTAAATATTAATTATCCTTGCGAAAATATCTAAGTGACATCTGGAAACTAATAACTTAATATTGTTACGCCATTATCAAATTACAAACTGTCATAAAAGCATGCATACTATTTTGAATGTATCGGTATTGACGACAAATAGCCACAAAATATATGTCGTGATTCACATTTGGCTGATTAAGCTATTGTCTTACACTTGGTGCTCATAAACCTTGACCGTCATAAATACAATGTCATCATAAACATGCATTGTGCAGGAGCACAGACAATGGGGGATTAGCGGATTAAATGTAAAATAGTGACCTTTTGCTGTTTCGTGCAGAGTGACGGATTTCCCTTTGTACTGTCCGCGATCTGGTTTCCCTTTGTACAGTCGGCGGTATATTCCCACTTACGATGTTTTCGGACTAGATCGTTCACATCACAGAATTGAAAACGCACTTGCCAAAAATTCATGCTTTCAGTCTTCATTTGGGGTCAACAAAATTTTAGCCAAAAGTTTAGCCAAATGAAATTTTTATTAGCCAAATTCAAAAAAGATGAGCCATTGGCTAATTTGGCTACCGACAGCGCGACAAATTCTCTAGTTAATGCATCGTTTATTCCAAACAGCAGGGGCGGCAGGCATCTCATCTACAACGGCAAAAAATACAGAGTCAGATCTCGGCGTGTGGAAATATTCATTGGGTTTGTTGTGTAAAGACTTGTAGTGCTACTATTAATACAAAGAATGCCATTGTTTCGTCAGCGGAACTCCTCATAACCATATAACGGATTTTGACCAAGTTTCTGTGGACATGTTTGTATCAAACCTGAAATCGACAGTGCGGAATGATTGTAAAACAGTTTCATCAATCTACCAAGAAGAGCTGACTTCGCTTAGAACCGACGAAACTGACCAAATGTTGATCAGCAAAGTGCCAACGTTTTACAGTATGAAATCATCGCTATACCGTTCTCGTTCAAAACCACACCAGTTCTTCCGAAAGCCCGTGCCAATATCAACTTGCCTGAGCAATCCGATGGTGGAAGTGACAAGATATTGATCTTCGCAACAGACATCAACCTTAGGTTCCTTGCCGATGCTGATCGTTTCTCCGCCGATGGTACATTCGAAAATCTCCCGACATGTTTCTTCAAATATATTCAGTCCACGCGTTCGTCGACAGTATAATGGTTCCCCTGGTTTATGGACTCCTGCCGAACAAGACGCAACAAACATACATCAGATTATTTGGTCTTCTCAAGCAAAAATCAGCAGAATGAGGAATCAACCTTTCACCGACATATATCTTCACCGATTATGAAACTGCTGCTCAGATGCCCTACGGTTGACTTTCTCGACAGCCATAACCAAAGGTTGCTTTTTCCACTACAGCCAGTGTGTAATGAAATATGCCACGAAAACATGCAGGATGAAGAAAGAATACGACGACAACGACCCAATCGTGAAACCATTAATCAGAAGAGCCATCGCGCTGCCATTTCTACCGGTTGACCACCACACTCGAAGAGAACGACATTTCACTGAACAACGACCAACAAGTAGACCCCAGGGTAACGCAATTTACAGACTACATGACAATCATATGGGTGGAGGGCGACCACGGAAGAATAATGTGGAACCACTTTGACACTGTTGAGCCAAGAGAGTGTACTTGGCAGGCGAAATAGACGAAGTAGAGTTCCTGGACGAAATGGCCAATTTATGCGGTCACTGAGCATGTTGTTGTCGTTGTTTCTAATTCGTTAATGTTTGTACCTCATGTTTTTGTGTTATAATATTTGCATGCATTTTATATTATCCATAACTAATAAACAGTCATAAATGCAACCCAAACCTCCGTTATTTCCCATAATCAAAAGGGCAGAAAAAAAACCGAATCCAATCAAACCAACTAGGAAGGGCCTAAGTAGTCATTAAGAGGATTATTCACACCTCTACCCTAACCTACCGAAAACAATAGGTGTCTGCAAAGTGGGACGACCCCGCGAACACTGTTCAAGGGGGTGCAAATTGAAATGTTAAGGTAGAAACCACACGTCCCTGGTGCTGTCCATTTTACAGGTCAGGCACAACCTGAATTAAACTATTATAGTTATATTTAACCAGGTAACATTCGTTTTGCAACATATTTTGCGCCGGCTTATTTTAAGTAATAATAACACGTGGATGTCTTTCTAAGTGACATTAACATGGTCACTCAATCGCTCCTTCATAATAATATTTAGACCAATTTAAAGTTGGTCGATTTCCTGATCATGTGCCATCATAGTCCTTTCTTGGAGTTTAATACACATATGTACGATATCGCTAAAATTTAATACACAGTATATCATCAAACCAGTATAAGATAAAATAGTTTATTGTGCATATGTAGCAGTACACGATTTATCGGATTGTATAGGGGTATGAAAAAAAGGAAAATAAGTATATGTGGCCATATAGCCTGTGTAGCCTATCTTAACTGTGACATTACTGATTTGAAGGTTTTTATTACTTTACAAAACTGGGAAAGTTCACACAAAAGTGAAAAATTGGGATAGGTGGCATGGTTTTCGTATGCAGTGAAGGTCAACTCGATGTTTTGGTTACAGAAAAATATCCCGATTTCCCTTCCCTGAATTATGTCAAATCTGCGTTTGCAAAATGTTTTTCGGAATTTCTGCGAAAAACACATTTCTATTTCAGATATTTCTCAGCTCTAATATAGCTTTATTGGTAGCAGAAGCTTAATTTTTACTGCCAAAACATTGGCTAAAATTAAGCGTTTTGTGTGTGCATAACGCAGAGATAAATTGTACGAAGAAGCTAAAAAAAAAACAAAACAATTTGTGTACAACTAACGTTTCTATCGAAAATAAAAAATGTTGGTGGGACCTATGGCAAATATAATGGCTCAGCATATTTGAAGTATAGTACTCCCAGGACGTCCCAAATTGATGGAAATTGTGTATTGCTACCACAGTTGATTAATTCCCGAAGGCCAAACTGATAAGCCTCATGCTGCGATATTACATCAGACAGAATTCGTTTGTGGGGAGTCACATGCATCAATGTAGTGACAATCTGTCTTCAAGACGAATTGCTTCGTCGATCTCGAAGGGCAGCATATCACAACTGGAACTATTTTTTTCTGATTACTGAGCCGAAAGCACAATCTTCGCAGTGCGCGATATAACATAAGATTTAGAGACGTGCGTCGCTGTTACGTCATTAAGAGAGGGACGAACGAATCATTATCTCAAACCACTTCATTAATCTCCTCATCGCAAACGGTCGTATACATCGCAGTGTGTAATCTGAAACCTGTTATCAAGAGTTTCAGGTTATAATCAGGTGGGTGTTTATTTTATCACCACGTGATGGCAATCGAGAAAAAATTTAATTAACTCCGATTCTCTGCATTATACGCAGATTGCTGACAATAAGGAATGGGTTTCACCTCGTCCATGCTTCTTAAACTTAATTACTTTTTATTCATTAGCTGCATTGAACTTATGGCTGGCTGGTTTTTCTCGGACTGTCTGTGCATCATTAGCATATTTATTTCTTCCTGTGTGCAAGCCAGGCTACCGTTTTAGTGGCCCCAGGACAATGTGGCAATAATGGCATCCCAATTTCTCCCAACCTATGTGGGTACTAAAAGAACCGATATAACGTATTATTAATTTATTCCCCATTACATAGCGGGGGAAATGCCGTGGCGTCGATAGAGGATACATCGAGTCCCCAGTTTATAGCGTTATTTACAAAACGAGTCCAGTAAATTAGGTCTGGACGGAGTTCTGTAAATGCCGCTATAAACTAGGGACAAGTCGTAGATTCAATGTATTACAAGATCTAAAACCTCTATAAAGCATACTTATATCGACAAATGGGTCGTGAAACTAACATCGATCCTGCATGCGATGACATTTCACGTAACTATGCGTTTTTGTCCGCCTAAAGAAATAATCCCAGATAAATAAAGACTCTTTGCGTATTTAATGGCGCATATTACAAAATAATGGAAGCCATTGTATTTTGAGACGACAAACCGGAAGAAACTGGCTCTATTTCATGTTATGCAACGAACGTTTCATATCAACATTTATAGAATGGGTTTATTGAATGGAATAAGGGTAGGATAATGTAATAAAACGTTATATCAATCAATTAGAACGAGTCGATGGATAACACTGATCTATACTCGATGGATAACACAATAGTATTACTCTCTCGGATATCACTTCCGGTTTATAGCGGCGAACCACATTAAGTTTCAACGCGTATAAATAACAGACGGATTATATTTGCATAAATGTTTATGTTTAGAGATGCGTTGTGTCCCCTGGAGTGTTCTTTCCTAAATCACAGTAAAGCGTGATCATTAAATTGTGTATACATTGATTTCTGGCATCTTTTCAGAATAAAACATGGGGACTAATTATTTTGGCGGTGAACTACAGAACAAAACTACTAAGAATTTGCTAAAAAAACACCTACGATTTTTTGGTTGAATACCAGGATTATCTGGTTCGTGGCTACAAATACAGATTTTCCTCGTGAGATAATCCTGGTACTCAACAAAAACCCGCATGTATTCTCTATATATCCACCATAACCCGCATGTATTCTCTATATCCACCATAACCCGCATGTATTCTCTATATATCCACATTAACCCGCATGTATTCTCTATATCCACCATAACCCGCATGTATTCTCTATATCCACAGATGTACGTTTGTGCGGCGTTTCAAATATGAAATATTTAACCATTATTTCAAACCAGGCTTCTTCATTAATCTCCCATCTTGAACCTTTCTATACTAATATGAATGTTGCCACCCAGTTATAATTGTATACGTTGGAATGGTATATTGTGTATTTGGCGGGGCTTTTCAGTAAAAAGCTTAACAGACAGTCGAAAAGATAATAGAAGTTCAGAAGGATTCATATTCATTGAAGGGAACTAATCGGTAATGAGTATTTATTATCGAAATGGTTAACATGTGTATACATCGCAGTGTGCAACATGCAACCGCTTATCGATAAGACTACACGGTTCAAATCGCGGATGTTCCTGTTATCGCAACGTGATTGCAATCGAGAACAACTTTAATTAACTCCGATTCCCTGCTAAATACTCAGATTGCTAGCAATAGGTATGGTTTTGACCTGGTTCTTGTTTCATAAACTTACTTTTTATTTATTTATTAACTGCATTGATCATCGAATGTTACTCTCGTATAGCAGCCGGTTCAAAAGCTGCGGTGATTGCAGATTGTCTGGATAGCATTGGCAGAATTCGATGATTCCTGTTGGTAAGGCGGGGTAGCCGTTTATAATTAGTGGGCAAGGACAACGTCAAGCTGCAAAACATAGTTCAATCCCCTCGCTACGCTATGTCTAAAAGCTGCCGGCGTGTGTATGTAAAAAAAATTAAATCTAACATTTTTTATTGAAGTGTTTTGTCAGTTACAATTCATTCTGGCTTGATCGAGACAATTTTCAAATGAACATGGATAGTTCTGTTTCTCAGAATAATGCTGCATGAATTGTAACCTATAAAAATCTCAAATAAATAAATGTGACATTTCTTCACATTACGTGTATGTGCGGGCAGCGGTAAGTCCGTATGGGACTGAACTCTGCATGGAGCTTGGGACAATGTGAAATCCCAGTTTGAACACAACTGATATGGGTTCTACCAAGCAACCGACAAAACATAATATCACAGGAACTACGCCGCTGTTACGTCATCAAGAGTGTTTTTTAAACCTCGATTCGATATTAATCTCCCCATCTCAAACGGTCGTATAAATCATAGTATGTAATCTGAAATGATCGCTCAAGGTTCTAATCGTGCAGGTGCTTCATTTATCAACATGTGATGGCAATCGAGAAAAAAGTAATTAATTCCAATTTACTGTTATACTCAGATTGTTGGCAATAAAGCATAGCCGTGACCTCGTTCGTGCTTGATAGACGAAAATTAGTTTTTATTCAGTAAGTTTATTGGCTTGTTGTCTGGTTGCTCACGTATCAGAAGGTTCGGTGAATGTAATTCTCAATTATATTTTACACTTTTGTTTGGGTCATGCTTGGGGTTAAAGTTGAGCATTGCATTTCATGTTAGACCATATATGAATTGCGCGTTCGTCAGATGCATATATCAATGATAAGTTGATAAAATTAGGACATAGAGAATACCTACAGTTTTTGTTTGAATACCGGAATATCTTATGAGTGTCTGGAAAGAAATATTGAATTTTCACAAGCGGGTGCAAGCCGCGAGTGAAAATTCGATATTTCTTTCCATAAAATTGCAAAATTATGCAGCATTTTCACTTTTGATAGCACAACAAGTTAAACAATACACGAAAGCAACACCTGGTTAACCCAAATTTCTTAAACCGGCTATCAGCTATCAAGTGGGACGTCATTCGGCAAGCTACGGTGAAATAACAAAAAGCTACAGTGAAATAACAAAAACATTATTTCACTGTAGCCTCTTAGAGATACAAACGACAATTTACGTTTCGGTAATTTTCCGCTATGGTATAGGCAAGCATGTAATAAAAACTTTTATTATATACTTGCCCATGAATTATAAGGTTTTAGCAGTGAGATATAAGTGATATCCCATTCTAACGTGATATCCCACTAGTGAGTGATATCAGCTTGAAATTTCTGTTGTATTGACATTCATTGGGGGCCATAGGCAAGTAACTACTAAAGTATATAACAAACAGAATATCCACACTTTTTCAGTGGATATGGGTTAAATCTCATTCGTGATGACAAAACATTTGAATTTCCACTCGTGGCTAAAGCCACTCGTGGAAATTCAATGTTTTGTCATCACTCATGAGATATAACCCATATCCACTGAAAAAGTGTGGATATCCTCTATATCTATTATACTTAATATACTCTGAAATAATCTTACTCAGGTGAATTCTTGTATCATATATATTATCAGCATCTTTAATGTACTATACCTAACGTGAAACAAAACGAAGAATCCTTGCCATTTCCCTCTCTCCCCCATCACCTCACCCACCTTCGCGTTCTTCCCCTTAACTCTCTTCTTATTCTCAGTACACTATATATACCAGAACCCATGTGATATCCGATTTATCTATCTACCGATATTAACGTAAAATCCCAGGATGAATTGTACAGGCCCTTCGTGACACTTGGGGAGAATGACACCCAAGAACCCATATGCTTACTGTGGTTCTCCCTTTCTACCAGATACATAATAAATTACCATATTCATTATAATAATTCTTTATTCCCATGTTAAATGTATTTTATGTTTCATATATGTATGCATCTGGTTGTTAAATAAAAAAATTTAAACCATAGGAGTTCTTGTTTTGTATAGCGTTGCTCAGTTGGAAATTTTTTAATAATTAATTATGGGCGGGCAGAATTAATATCAAACGTCAGAACTCACTACCGACGCACTTGGTCCATCGTTTGGATGGGTGTCGAACTATTAATTTCATTGCCAAGCATATGAACGATGATGATTTGCATATATAACATTTATAAACACAATGCATATGTTTTACATGTTTTAATCATTGTGTAACTTACAACTGCCTACATAAGTTGGTAAACTATTCTCAACAATACTGCCATTTACAAAATAATTGGATAATTAAACTATTAGAGAAACCTCAACCTCAATACTCATGAACGACTCTACGTGTAATTGGGAATCTTTGTCCAGGATCGGAGGTGTGGTAATGGATTCAAATCCCAAAATCGTTACAGATTCAAACCTAAATATTTGTCGCTTTTAGGACATTTCGGAGATAGAAAGGTTAACATATAATTGATATAGTAAACTCAAAATTTATTCAACACTAAAATAATATTGCTCCGCTAATGTCCATATCTTCCGCGGACATTATATCTGTTTCATTTGGGTTTTCCTGAAGTTGGTCTCCGAACATCCATTTCTCCTTGCAATAAAACCACTCTGGTATCAAATGCTGAACGTATGATGAACTACTGCTCCGTGGTAGTCGATATCTTACGCGGATATGATATTTGTTTCACTGGGTGTTCCGGTATTCGCCATGCGAATATCATTCCCCTTAAAATAAAACCGATTGTCTGTATCAACGCCACGAAATGAGATCTAAACGCGGTTAAATCGGAGACGAAATGCTGAACTACTACTAATCCGTGATAGTCGATATCTTCCGCGGCCGTGATATCAGTTCCACTGGGTTTTCAGGTATCACCGCCTGCATAATGAGATAACGTATATATACTTCAGGTTACAAATATCTAATTATTTTCCAAAGGCGACAGTGTTAACTAGAAGTCCCGCCGTCCATGTGTTAAGCCTATTTGAACTTCAAGTGGTCAATTTTCCCTTAGAACGCCATCCGCTGCACCGGTCTGTGACAACAAACGCGCCCTTTTCGGTATTTGTTATCTTGCATTTCCACAACTACCCCATTTACTGCACAAAAATCAGCAGCATACCCACCCCTTCCATAACTTCGGGACCCCACAAGACTCTTCCTGGACATCTAAACATACATGATCTCCATATTTACGTAGACTATGATTTTCTGTTCCCGCTTAGGGAAATTTCCCTCAATGATTATCAACCAATCAGCAGCCAGATTTTTTTTTATGTTGACTCGAGTTTCCCCTACACAAATTCAAGAAGCGTAACTCTATATAATTAGTTGCTTGTAACCTTCAGGGACATGAATTAAACCAATGTTTCTCTGTGTTTGACGCCATCAGAATGCGTGACAGGGTTGATGCGGGTCTTCACGGGATGCGAACTTTAATTTCTTCTTGAAATGTAATTAGTGGTATCGTTATCCGAGACGTTGTGCGGCAAGATTCCACCGAATTCACCATAATTCACACGCGGAATGATGTCAGCACACGCGTAATATGTTGTTTACCGGAATCTGGCACGAAAAACATACAGTAAGCTGTGTATCGAGATAATGTCAGAGGCAGTACAGTTGGTTCAACATCAGATGAAACTCACTCTCACTACATATGAGAGTGCATATGTGACCCGCCATATCAAATCCAGTCGTAAGTCGGGATTTTTTTTACCCTGTGCCAATGCATTCTCTTATATATGCGAGTCGACCATAGGTCGCCTCGCATATATAAGAGAATACATTGGCCTAACATTTTTTACAATTTTAATAATTTGTTCTTGTATTCTTTAACAATTTTATAATTTCACCCATACAGAGCCCCAGACAAACATGAGCAGACGACACTCTTCTATATGCTTCTATATATGTGTGGGGCTCCCTGCAGGGTAATGGATGTTTTTTTTATTTTATGTCCTAAAAATTGTAACAAACATTTATTTAAAATACATGATAAAAAATTTGTTAGGCCAATGCATTCTCTTATATCATATGGTCGACTCGCATATATAAGAGAATGCATTGGCACAGGGTAAAAAAAATCCCGACTTACGACTGGATTTGATATGGCGGGTCACATATAGTCCGAGTTTCTGTTATGGCACGAGAATGGCAAATTAAAGACACTCATAGTTTTTTTTACTTTCAATAGTAACATGCATGTATTCAACATATTCTCGTGCAAATAGGTTCATATTGGACTTATTTGATCTTATATTAACCCATAGTGGACTTATTTCCGTTATTCCGTTTTATGGCGCGGGCCAGAGTGAAAACTCATCACAAAGTCTGGTTCGACTTGGGTTCATTTAGGGTTAGATCATGCCATGAATCTCTATTCTGGTTACGCCCGTAGATATCATATTCCACCAGTAAAAAACCTGGGAACTTTTTTTGAAGTTTTGACAGGGAACTTTATAAAGTCGAAAGAATAACGCAGGGAATATATTTCTTTGTTAATATCTGTTAATAATGTAATTCACTGTAGGTGAAGATCCCAACTCGAAATTTCACAATTTAAGTTACAGTTATGGAGTTTGCCCCAATTAATTCAATATTTATTGTGATATCGGCGCTTACAAAAGTTACAGAAAAGCATGCAATTTCGAATTGGAACATTCACCTACAGTAAAGTCCACTATTAAGAACAGATAACAATTAAGAAATGTATTCCCCGCTTTATATTGTCGACTTTATAAGATTCAATATGAGTTTATTTTCGGGAGAACAGGTTGGTATATGAGGTGATTGCATTCCAAGTTTCTGTTAGTGCGTGATAATTTCACATTAAAGGCACCCATATTGTTTTGTTTTTTTCAATAGTATAATATGTGAATGTATATTATCACGTTGAAAACACATCTCAAATAGACAAAAAGTTTAACAATTTCCTAACTAGACTACAATAGCCATCAGTTGGACAATTTCCGACCATGTAGGTGTCATAGTGGATATTTACAATCGGAAATCACGATGTACATGTACCAGTTGGACAAATTCAGTTTGGGCGGGGTTGCAAAGGGAATTATGACTTGGAGAGTTCGGTCTGGTTCAATTGGGTTTAATTGCACATTCTGTTCTCAACTAAGACCATATATTCCCGCCCATACCAGCATGGCATAATAGAGACATGCCTATATTGATTAGATTCACATGTATACATGTAGTAGATAACGATATTTGATAAGTAATAGCTACAGAACAAAACTATAGAATATACTCGCCACTCGTGAGATTGCCGGTCTACCCCACCAGCCTTGAGCCTTGAGCCTTAGACTGGCAATCTCATGAGTGGTTTAAACGGACATTGCTCATTCGAACCCCCAACTGTTTTCTACGTAATTTGAACTGACGGATACGATATATCGATAAATACACGAACTATTGATATACCGGCTTCATATGCTCTGAAAAACAAAGTCACAGCCATTTTTCAGCCGTTTTCAACTGCGCCAGGAGTCAGACAAAAGCTCTTTGTTGCTACGATATCAGGTATAGACTACCAATGAACGCTCTTTTCTGTTCCATGTCGTGCAAATGGCTTCTTCTTTTTGGGATCCAAAACACCGTGTTCACAATTGTATTTTTCATTGTAGAAAGGTAGTTCAGACATTTATCGACCTATTTCGATACTGAGAAAAATTCAAAAGCGAATAATAATATATGTATTTTGTAGCGCAAACCGCCATGTGGCTTTAAATTTGTTTTTCAGACATACTATCTATATAAACAAAATTTGTACCGTGATCATTTATAAACACTTTAAATGCCATAAAACATGATGAGAACACCATTCTTTTACTCCAATCACGTCATAACGTACTTGTAACTCGCCCCAGTTCACGCACATGGCGTAGGATTTTAATCATCTGTGAATTTGTGTCAACAGGATTTGAAATGCTGAAAATGAGTGGATAGGCTCGACCCTGCATCGCCTAACTATTATTAGATATATGTGATATATGTGGTAAGGTCGCGAAAGGTTAAACTGTCTCTAGTTCATATATATACTATGTGTATATACTATTTCATTGAAAAAAGAATCGGCGATCTGATCTATATATACGGATAGTAACGCTATACAAAAGGCTGTTTGTTGAAGTTATTTGCTGAACATTCTTAAAAGAATCATCGAGAATCAAGTAACTACTCATCAGTAATCCAAGGGTAATCATGGTTCTATGGGCCAGTCCAAATGTACAAACGAGTCAATAAGGAAATCATTTAATCATCAGACTAACCCCTTCCACACAATGTTATACTGATCATCAGATTATAGAGTTCCGCACATCTTGTACGAGAGCATTTTTATATGGTCGATGGAGACGAGTTTTCAGGCTCTCAGTGCAATAAAACAGAATAATTTTGGCTGATCCCCGGGCATTGCCAGTTCTCTTTTATTAAAACCTTCCTTGTGACTCATATTGATTGTAAAGATATTCAACTGACACTTCAACATTTCAAGAGTCGGACGTCACAGAAACCGAGTGCATGGACAATTACTGTATTTAGTATAGAAAGAGTTATTGCAGATTGTCGGTCATCCAAAATAGCCCCTCCCACACAATGCTAAATAGGGCCGAATAGAGCAACTGTTTATCCTACCGATGTTCACAAATCGTAAAACGCTCGCTCGTGGTGTAAATCAATATATGCGTTCACGAGGGTGAAATTAAACGATATGCGCTTGCGTAAAAAGGCTCTAACCACTCATTACCTGAAATTTATTGCCTGCGTTAATTGCCTGCGTATGGGAATTTACGGCTCGAGATTATCTGATTGCATGATAGTTTGAAATTGAAACATGAATTTAAGGCCTGGTTAAAGCGAGAGGGTCCGTTTGACATCCTCAGTTGGACACCCCAAAATGAGACCCTCTAGCCACGTCCGGTATGAATTACAAACCTTGATTATAGACACTATTTAACATACAAAAGTTTGCCAAGTAATAGTTATAGAAATAGAGGATCTACAACGAGTCCGAAGTTTATAGCGGAATTTGCAAAACGAGCCTAGTTAATTAGTTCTGGGCCGAGCCTTTGGCGAAGTCCAGACCTAATTTACTGGACGAGTTTTATAATTTCCGATATAAACAGGGGACGATTTGTAGATTCTATTTACTACACGATCAAAAACCTCTACAAAACATACTTAAATCAACAAATGGGACGCGAAACTAACATCGGCTTCTATATGGCATGCGATGACGTTTCATGTAACTATGCGTTGTTTGCCCTCGTAAAGAAATAGTCCCAGATAAATAAAGACTCTTTGACGTATTTAATGGCATATATTTAATGACATAACTTTTCAAACTCTTGGTTCAATATAGTTTGTTGGAAACATATTGGAAGCAATAGTATTTTGAGACGTAGAGTACGGAATATAAACAGACGACAAACCGGAAGTCAAATGTCACCTGTCACTATTTCCTGTTATTAAGCAAACGTTTAATATCACAATTTATAGAATGGGTTTATTGAATGGAATAAGGGTAGGATCAATATATATGTTCACTAGAGGTGAAAACGACATTAACCCTTCCATGAAGGGGCTTCCTGAAATTGTGCGAAAATCCTGCGTCAATGCATTCTCTTATACATATGCGAGTTTCCCGTAGTGAGCTCGCATCTGTAAGAGAATACATTGGCCTAACACTATTTACCTTGACCTTGTAAGCCAGTACATTATCTTACATGTATATATGCGAGGCTCCCCATGAGAGACTCGCATATATAAGAGAATGCACTGGTACATGGTTTCGTGGGGTGAAGGAGAAGATCACTCGATCTTTTCGACCATCCCTGGCGCTTCGCGCCCAGCCACTCTCCTCAACATGGTTTCTAATGCTGCACAAGCACCAGCCACTCTCCTCAACATGGTTTCTAATCCTGCACCAGCACAGTTTCCGTCATGAACCACAGGGTTAACGTGACTATAACGTAGCAAAGGCTCAAATTGATTTATGTCAGCGTTATTGTCGTTACGGCGGCATACTCAGTTTCACTGCCATTTTATTACATCCTGGGTGTGCCGTTAATATTTTTCGCTTCAAACTCAAAGAAATAGACTCATCAATAAATAACCTCAGTATAGTATTGGCTATCCACAAACTACTACCCTCTCGTAAGCGCTTTTTGTGCGTTGTGTAATCATGAAGTGGACCGGCTGGTCTGGTGACAATCATGCAGGATACGTGTTTGATGTCACGTTACCTTCTGGTATCTTAACCCTTTACCCAACAGAAGGGCCCTGTGCCAATGCATTCTCTTATATATGCGAGTCGACCATAGGTCGCCTCGCATATATAAGAGAATGCTTTGGCTTAACACATTAAAAATTATAAAATTGTTAAAGAATGTAAGAACAAATGGTAAAAAGTGTTAACAAAATATTTTTTTTAGGCCAATGCATTCTCTTATATATGCGAGGCGACCTATGGTCGACTCGCATATATAAGAGAATGCATTGGCACAGGGTATAACTGTAACTATCACAATGTGGTCAAGGAGCCGGTTCCAATGATATCCATATTTGTATGGTTCTATTGAGACAGACCGAAGATATTTTAGGCTGTTGAAGCTTTATTTGGCCGGTTTTGGCCGGTTTGTTGGGTAAAGGGTTAATGCGTGTCTCGTCCAATATGACTTTTCACCACAACCTGGATTCGTAAAAGAAAAACACATACTGTACACAACATTGTATAATATCTTTTTATTATCCATCCCTTAACTAAAACTATTTCTGATTGGGCAAAAGCCGTCACGTGATAATCCGGGGAAAAGTCATATTGGACTCCCGAATGTCATATTGGACTCCCAAGTGTGCAATATGACTTTTTTATCAGGACTCTGTGACGTCACGAATTAACTATTGCTAAATGAATCGGTGAAATTGTGATGCGCACGCAACACTGGTGGATTTAGCAGACTTTTCACTTCCGCATTGAGTGATTTTTCATTTCCGTGTTTACTGTTCCAAATCATGCTTTCTGATTATCAAATACAGGCTTTTATAGATAATTAAGTGCCGACAAATACCAAAAATAACCACAAAAGTTTTAAAATTTGGATAAACATACAGATGGATAATAAAAATGTTATTATACAATGTTGTGTACAGTATGAGTTTTTCTTGTACTCGTGCAGGTTGTGGTGAAAAGTTATATTGGACTCGACGCTCCGTGTCTCGTCCAATATGAATTTTCACCACAACCTGGACACGTATAAGAAAAACACATTCTGTACACAACATTATAATGGATATGGTATTATTATCCATTCCTTAACTAACACTATTTCTGATTGGGCAAACGCCGCCACGTGATAATCCGGGGAAAAGTCACAGTGGACTCCCGAATGTCATATTGGACGCCCAAGTGTGCAAAATGACTTTTTTATCGGGACTCTGTGACGTCACAAATTAACTGTTGCTAATGATTCGGTTAAATTGTGATGCGCGCGCAACACTGGTGGATTTAGCAGTCGTTTCACTTCCGCATTGAGTTTTTTTTTCATTTCCGTGTTTACTGTTCCAAATCATGCTTTCTGATGATCAAATACAGGCTTTTATAGAGAATTAAGTGCCGACAAATACCAAAAATAACCACAAACGTTTTTCCCCAAAATTTGGATAAACATACAGATGGATAATAAAATGTCATTATACAATGTTGTGTACAGTATGAGTTTTTCTTGTACTCGTCCAGGTTGTGGTGAAAAGTCATATTGGACTCGACACTGCGTGTCTCGTACAATATGACTTTTCACCACAACCTGGACTCGTACCAGAAAAACACATACTGTACACAACATTGTATAATAACTTTATAATATGTGATATATCTGGTAGAAAGGGAGAACGACAGTGTCGAGTCCAATATGACTTTTCACCACAACCTGGACGAGTACAAGAAAAACTCATACTGTACACAACATTGTGTATAATGACATTTTTATTATCCATCTGTATGTTATCCAAATTTTTTGAATAAAACTTTTGTGGTTATTTTTAGTATTTCTCGACACTTAATTCTTTATAAAAAGCCTGTATTTGATCATCAGAAAGCATGATTTGAAACAGTAAACACGGAAATGAAAAAAAAACCTCAATGCGGAAGTGGAACGTCTGCTAAATCCACCAGTTTTGCGCGCGCATCACAATTTCACCGATTCATTTCGCAATAGTTAATTCGGAACGTCATAGAATCCCGATAAAAAAAAGTAATATTGCACACATGGGAGTCCAATATGACATTCGGGAGTCCAATATGACTTTTTCCCGGATTATCTAATGGCGGCTTTTGCCCAATCAGAAATAGTGTTAGTTAAGGGATGGATAATAACAATTCCTTATGTATTTCCATGTTCAATGAATCGTATGTAACATAATAATATATTTGGTGGATAAATAAACAATGTTTAACCCTTTCAGTGCCAAGTCCGATTTTTGTATCAACCCATATACCATGTGCCAATGCATTCTCTTATATATGCGAATCGATCATATGTCGCCTCGCATATATAAGAGAATGCATTGGCCTAACAATTTTTCATCATTTGTTATTATTTTTTACAATTTTAATATTTTTTTCTTATATTCTTTAACAGACTTATTTTTGCAGGTTTAGTGCCAGGGAATCTTACGTTTTTCATGGGCATCAAACTTATTACTATGAATACTTGGTGATAGTTTTGAGTTGTAACATGCCCCTAAGGTTTTATCCAGTTTGTTTTTCGCTATAGCATGCTTAAGTATACCCAAACAAATTCAACCCAAAAAAACAAAAACATTTTTTTTATTTTTTTTTAGGGCCGATTTTACAGACCATAAATTAGGGCCGATGAGATCGGCCCCTGGCACTGGAAGGGTTACACCAATGTCACATGACGGAATGATACTTTGTATGTTTGACAGCGGCTCAAATGTCCTCAGACAGCATGTCCTGCCGAAAAGTACGATCTACTCAGTAATGGAAAGTTTACTAATTAATGTGTCTCTGGATAGAGACGGGGATCACGCTAAATTTGACAGTGGTTTCATGGACCTGGCTCAAAATCCGCTTTCAATACTTTGGTCGGCAGATGTTATGTCTACGACGTAAAGCCAAAAGAAGCCATTTCAGAAATCAATGGTAATGGTGGTCTCCAAAGGGGATTGTTCTGACAAAACTGTCGCTATAGCTTGACCTCCAGCCACGCTTATTAACCGGAAGGCTGTGTCTGCATCCCTCGTGGATTATAAGATGCTATTGAGCCGATTCTAGACACATGTAATCCCGCCGCGGCCGTCATATTTAACATTAGTATGCGACTGGTCTTACCCAACGTTAACGCCCATGCCATCGTTAGAATACCAACGCAAGCGAATTATATCGCCAAGTCATAAACATTTATAGATATGTCAAAATAGCCCATATTTTTATTGTACCATAATCGTGTTTCCTATAGTTTGAATGTCCTCAAAATATTGGTCAGTTTTGTAGTTTTATCGTCATTTCAGTTGCTATAATAATATTACTTGTACTTATTTATGGCGCTTATTCCCAACACAAGCCCTAAGCACATTATTAGCCCAGCTATTTAGTATTTAGCGGCTTAAACTTACACAGCAACCAGGTCCCTATTTCTCGTCTAGGTACCACGAAGCGAGCACAGTACAAGTGACCTTGTCCAATGGTCACAACCTGGCGCGAGATTTTAATTATCGTGCGGCTCTACAGAACAGGCAAAGCCACTGTTGCGGGAAAGATATTCCACCGACTGGCGCGAACTCATGCTGGTGCGTTAACACCATTACAAATCGGACACTCTAACCATTTGGGTGCACCGCGACACTATTTTGTTTATTGGTGATATAAATACCACACAGAAGGTTTATATTTCACTACGACACTGCACCAGACTGTCGCGTTTTGTACCACACAGAAGGTTTATATTTCACTACGACGCTGCAACAGACTGTCACGATTTGTACACGTAGAAACCAACTAGCAACTTAGTCCCAACCCGAGGGGTGCACACGGGTTGGTCTGTTCAACTCATTGTGAGTCAATTTCCAAAAATGTCTAAATTCTACTTTTGATATGGAATAGGCATTTTTGATGGTACGTACTAAAACTGTTTCCACAATTCCATTAATCCCCTCCTATTGGTCCGGCTTCCACGTCAGTTATCTTGGCATGAGAACTAGGAGCAATGTGACTGCGATAAATTGGTACCTTCATCTTTATTATATTTAGCCTCTTCTTTAATATGCATAGCAGCCATCGTCCCCTTTCTCCTGTCATCCATAAATGTATGTACCACCTTCACTATATGGGGAAATTATATGACGGATAGGTTATTATTAGTTATCTTCGGCAACATCGTGGGGTACATGGAGATTTAATACCTGGATGTCGATTTTGAAGAGACATCCAGGTATTAAATCTCCATGTACCCCACGATGTTGCCGGAGATAACGATTTTGTCCCCACACAATAACCATGTCTCCTTAATTTAAGTGTGTTTTTCATAGGTTATCCGATTAATTCACACCAATAAGAATAATTCAGTAGCTGACCTAAGGATCCGGCGTCAGGTGACGTCAAATTCGGCGTGCGAGAGCAACGTCACGATTGGTGGAAACTGCCAGTTAAAAGGTCATTCATATACCCCCCGATGTTTCACGTGCTCATATACCCCCCCCCCCGATGTTTGGCGCACGTTCTCTTATACCCCGCTGTCAATGGTGACGGGGGACATGGTGATTTTAACGTGGCGTTGTAGCCAATCAGATTGCTAGTTACAACCGGATGTGGGGACAAAAGCCATTATTTCTTGCACTATACCTAAATTGACAAATGGAAAGGCTTTATAGTCCGTCTCAGTCTTTCATTCTGACTAGTTACTGTCAGTCCGGGGGCGAGGTGTGATTTTACTGTCAGTCCGGGGGCGAGGTGTGATTTTACTGTCAGTCCGGGGCGAGGTGTGATTTTACTGTCAGTCCGTGGGCGAGGTGTGATTTTAGTATCAGTCCGGGGGCGAGGTGTGATTTTACTGTCAGGCCGGGGGCGAGGTGTGATTTTACTGTCAGTCCGTGGGCGAGGTGTGATTTTAGTATCAGTCCGGGGGCGAGGTGTGATTTTACTGTCAGTCCGCGGGCGAGGTGTGATTTTACTGTCAGTCCGGGGGCGAGGTGTGATTTTACTGTCAGTCCGGGGCCGAGGTGTTATTTTACTGTCAGTCCGGGGGCGAGGTGTGATTTTTCGCCGACCCTGTCAGATGTGTCACCTAGTCATACACCAACTTATCAACTATAATGGTTAGCCATAAAACAATTTAGCCATGTACACGAATGATGGTATCTATCTTTTGCGCATCGAGGTAAATGGCATCGAAGTATTTTGTCCAGAGGAACCAGCGGCGCGAGATTTGAAACTGTTTTGTGATCTATACTGGTTTCATTGCAGCATATAGTTGTTTCTGCTACTCGACCATGTCACGATGTTGACAGATTTGCGAGTTGAGGACGGACCACATGGAGAGCTGACTCCAACGTCTCCGGACATCCGATTTCATGACACAGAATGGATTGGGGGGGGGCTAGTTACATGAACCTAATTACCCCCTCTCCCTGTTAATAATTGTATTCAGACAAAGAAACAGGATCATATATATATATGTTAAACATAATTAAATTCACATCGGACATCCGATGCAATTGAGCTGATGCTAGACACAGTAATCCCGATGCGGCCGTCATTTTTCATATTTATCTTTAGTATGCGACTGGCCTTAACCAACGATAACATCCGCGCCATCGCTAGCATACCAACACGAACGAGTTATATAGCCACGCCAAAATCATTTATAGATATGTCAAGATGTAGCCCTATTTCTCATGTACCATATCCGTTCTTCCTTGGTTCGATTGCCCGCAGATGATTGGTCAGTTCGGTTGTAATTTATCGTCATTTCCGTTCTTATATATGTCACATCCCGGCGTTGTTATTGGTGGAAGAAATATCACACAGGGGGGGGGTATATTTCAATACGAATCTGACTAAACCAGATTGTCAGTGGTATTCCAATCAGTAATAATGTGGAATTTGTTATAAGTACTATATATTGTCCACGTTTGTTCAAAATTTTGGTCTGAAATGGCAATCAGTTTGAAATGATCCATCCATTGGGGTGGACAACTTGAGGTAAGATACCAGTTGCAAAGCGCCAAACCAATGGGGTGCACATGGATTGGTCATACCATGGGGGTGGTCCAGCTGGAAATTTCAATTTGTTCATCCCAGCTCCGAACGGAGGCCATCTAGTTACGTCCCTGCCAATGGCTTTGGTGTTGCTCTGTAATTATTCCCAGGTGAAACTAACCATCTGTTCAGTTTTACCCACCTAATATGCACACGTTTAGATAGCGAATGATAATTAATCTGACTCACGATTATATAGCGATTGATACTCAAACGGAGTGACACTCGAGGTTATGATTACAATTCGAAATTAGTATCCTGAGTTAATCGGAAGGGTGATAACTCTATATAAAACGTATTTTGACGAAATAACAGAGATTTCTATGAAAGAATTTAACACCACATTTGATCAACTTTAACCTCGCGTGCCACGTGTTATTGCGATTTAATATCAATCGCTATTTAATCATGAACCCCGATTAAGTACCTTTCGCTATATTGTTCTTGTAGTTTTATATTTTCCAACAATGTATTAGTGGGAAATATGTTGTTTTAGACCAACATTTGCATATTCTCCTACTTTAGGTCAAAATGATTGACTGAGAAGGTCGTCAGTTGGAAATTTTCCGAACTTATGTGGGTGCCATGTTGGAAATTTCCAACACCTGATAAGCTTGTGTCCTGGTTCCCCCTCCGTGGCTAGTCAAAAACTGCTAACTATTCGGTGTCAGGTTGAAAATTTCCAACCCTCGGAATATTAATTCTAGATGCCTAGGATTTTGCTCCGATTCCAAAATGTTCTCACATCGAGCCGATCAGTGGTCGGTCCGGTGTATCGATCTTCTCTCCCCGTGCCCGTGTGAATTTAAGTGGAGCTAGACTACTTGATGTTAGGATTTATTGCAATTTTCAGGTCAGGTCTAAAAAATATATAATATTGAACAGAGCGCCGTGGTTCGCCAGTAGAATATGTTGGTTCGCCGGTCGATTTGCTTGAGATTTTGGGCGATGTTTGTAGGATGTTACATTACTCCAGTTGGCACGGCACCTGCATACTAACTTATCAGTTCAGACCCCCGAACAAGTCGATAATACTTCTTTAAAAATATATGTATACGGCCACTTATGAAGAACATGGTAGTTAGTTATGCACCGTGATCAACGTCAGAATGTTTACCCAGACGACTCCCCTTTGTTCAATCATAAATATTCATATATTAGGCAATCTTGGTGACATTTACAGACTTTAGCATTGAAACTTGTTCGTCTAAAACAACCTGGGGCCTCGTTGGCTCAGTCCGTTAGTGGTACTACCAGCGCTGGCGACCAGGGTTCAAATCCAGATGTTTCCAACATGGACTTAGTAACTCGAAATCGTTATCTGGTGGAGTTGTCAGTTACTCGCCGGTGGCCGTGGTTTGCCGCACATGGTCGACGAGTTTATCCGCCATTCAAATCACTCTTAAATTAGCCGTGAGTGTGCGGATTTCTTCCACCGCTAAAACTGGCATAGTCATGACATGGCCTTAGTTGCTAGAAGCGACATTAAACCCCAATCTATCAATCATTCAATGAAACTAAAACAACCCAGACAAAATGCACTAGACTTTGTACCCGACAATGAGCTTCTTGTATCGATTAGTCTATAGAAAGCAGTGGAATCTAGGATTATCTAATCATAGCTATCTGAAATCGAACACTTGACGACAGGTAATCCCGCCGTGAGATGCAGAAGCCTCAATTGACTCATCAAATTGACTCCTGAAACGGGAAAAAAATTGTAACGTGCCAATGTAACATCGGTAACGCATGCGCGGATGTGAGATATTTTAGGTCGATAAGCTTAAAACAAACTCGCACGCCTGATTTAGCCCACGGATCGCCTGCATATACATGTATATATAATGCCATTAATATTCGCCATACCTCCGCCGGGGAAGCCAGCACGCATACATCTGTGCCGAGGAAGTCCTCGAATATTCAGAATGTCTGTCTACGGGGCATAACTCGGACATAACTAATACAACTAACACCATTTTAACATTATAACACGCGGGCCCCGTTCCTCATTTCAGCGCACCACACGACTCTCTCAGCAACTACACAGAACATTAAAGGTGACACCTCGTGACTCTCCCATACCCCTTATTACAGCTCGTGGGCTCTTCCCCATACAATATTCAATTCAATTCAACTTTTGCCGCTTTTGACGATTTTCTATGTTCAGATATCCTCAAAACAACAAATAGTGAGGCGAAGGAGAAGATCACTCGATCTTTTCGATCATCCCAGCCACTCTCTCAAAAAATATACCTACAGTAATGCCATAAATAATCGACTCCTTAACCACAGCAGAATTATGGGTAACTTTTCAGGATTTAGCCGACTAAATCCGGAAAAGTTACCCATAATTCTGCTGTGGTTAAGGAGTCGATTATTTAGGGCATTACTGTACGCCCGTAGAGATCATATTCCAGCAGTACAAAACCTGGGAACTTTTGGATGTTCTGACAGGTAACATTATGACATTGAACACACAAGGCAGGGAATATATTTCGTTGTTAACACTTGTTCCCCAATAATCTACATCTCGAGAGTTGTTTGTGACTTATGTGAGCCGACATCACACAATAGATACAATATATTAACTAGCCATGCATCATTGAAAATCTTAAGTTGAGTATGTTAAGATAAACGAACATGGCTCATTCGAACCTCTAAAATTTTGTTTCTACGTAATTTGGAGCGACGGATACGATAAGACGATAAATACAAGAATTATTGATACATATACCGGCTTCATATGCTCTGAAAAACACTTGCCAAAGTCACAGCCGTTTTTCAGCAATTTTCAACTTTTTGCCAGAAGTCAGACAAACGCTCTTTATTGCTACCATATCAGGAATAGTCTAGCACGTAACGCTCTTTTCTGTTCCATGTCGTGCGAATGACTGTTTTGTGTTTGGGACCCAAGCACCGTATTCACAGTTGTATTTTTATAATGCTCGTTTTTAAGGTAGTTAAGATATTTATCGACCTAGTTCGATACCGAGAACAATTCAAAAGCGAAAAATAGTATGTGTATTTTGAAGCGCAAACCGCCATGTTGCTTTAACTCATATAAAAGTCAGAATAGACCACTCCAAAGTATGATAAATGCAATCCACTGAGGAATTAATTAGTTAAATCATTAAATTAACCCTTTATAAATAAATTCTCACATCCAGCGATAAAAGTATTTTGTGTAATATTGTTTAGGAGGGATGTTCATGAAATATGAGCAGACGAAAGACAGCAGAAAGAATATTATGCATGGAGGGAACTTTTCAGATAATAAGTTCAACAAACGACGCTGTTGAACTAATTGCCTGAACATTTCCAAATGGATAATTGCTCGTCAATGAGTATTTGGTATAGAAATTGTTAATTTATATAACACGGACCGAATCAGACGACAGTCGTTCTCTATGTCTGGGCCCTCGTAAGGGTGTTTAGTATAGAAAGGGTTAAATCATTTTATTACATTTCTATATATTTGTGATTTACATTGATTTATCAAGTGATTATAACCGATAATTTCACTAGTAAATTATGTCACTTTAACTATCGCGTTATGTATTCATACGCGCTAACGAAATGTATGCTTCATGGGTATAATGTCTGTATTATTCGGATTTCTGATAAATCAGATGTTTATAGTGGAATATTATAAACAGAATGACCACTTGATTGAACTGGTGACGTGAAATAATTCATTCGAGTCAGGGACTATATTGTGCAACACTCGAGCGCAATGCGCTCTCGCGTTTGCAAAACGTCTGTGCCTCGTGTGAATTATTTCACGTAAACAATTCAATCAAGTAATTACTCTCTATAAATGCTATGTCTCAACGGGAATATATACTAAATACCTTTATAACTCGTTTAAGTGGAATGTTGATTTTTTTATGGCAAACTAGATATTAGTTTCCATTACGCGGAAGAATGATTATGCAACGTTTATTGGAAAATAATGCTTATCGGAAGACGCTTCTCAAATTATCAACACTTTGTGTGAGTATGTATGTTAGCGAAAAGGCTGGAATTGTTTAAAATGTAACTCGCAAATGAACATATTTCCTCCATTCGTTTGCGGAAATAGCAAGAACGAGAGATGGGATGTTGTACGATGCATATATATACCCCATTGTGGCATATATATCGCATACAGTGTTGACATACATATAACCTATGACTGATATACTCAGACAGAAGGATCCAAAAACGAACATTTTCAGATAAACAAAGATGAATAATTATAAAACGAAAAACCTAAACAATTCGATTGAACAGGCCATTGAATGTCCTCGTAGTGGTGAAAATCCATACCAAATGTCATTGAGATCCGAGGACTACTGTTCAAGATCTGTTCAAGGGCGGGCCAAAAAGCCAACATTTCCAGATAAACAAAGATCAATAACTTTAGAACGGAAAACCAGAATAAAACTGTTAAACCGTTGAATGTTATAACAGTCCATCCATACCAAATTTAAAATTTTCAACTGATGGCCAATTTAGTAAAAAGTTCGATTGAAAGTTGGAAAACAATTCAATGTTCCAACTGAAGTTGATTCACGCATGCAATTTCCAACCCGAGGTTTATGACGGAATTACGCTGGTGCAGCATTATAGATCCTTTGCCACAAAAGCAATCTTTCCTCGCAAATATTAGATAATTATGCACACGATCACAAGGTCAATGTAACTATTATTAGGACAATGCATTCTCTTATATGTGCTAGGCCCCATATGGGAGACTCACAGACACGTATATAAGAGAATGTACACGGTTTTCGAAAAAAAATGTAGGAAGCTACAGTCATGGAAGGGTTAACCCTTTACCCAACAAACCGGCCAACACCGGCCAAATAAAGCTTCAACAGCCTAAAATATCTTCGGTCTGTCTCAATAGAACCATACAAATATGGATATCATTGGAACCGGCTCTTTGACCACATTGTGATAGTTACAGTTATGCCCTGTGCCAATGCATTCTCTTATATATGCGAGTCGACCATAGGTCGCCTCGCATATATAAGAGAATGCATTGGCCTAAAAAAAATCTTTTTTTAACACTTTTTACCATTTTTTCTTACATTCTTTAACAATTTTATAATTTTTAATGTGTTAAGCCAATGCATTCTCTTATATATGCGAGGCGACCTATGGTCGACTCGCATATATAACAGAATGCATTGGCACATGGCCCTTCTGTTGGGTAAAGGGTTAAGGAATTTACCAACATCCCTGTCACCACGCCCTGGGTACAATGAACAGCGTGATTCCGTGTGTGGCGTCGAAATCGAGTTGTTTGCAATATGCACCGAGTTTGGACACTTTAGTGCAATCAATGCACGGTCCACTCTCGAAGCTTTCACGTTGGCCGATTGAAGAAATCGTTCCACTTGTGCACCACACAAAGTGAATCAAGAACCACTTAAAGTACACTACAACTGCAGCAAACCTATAACTGATTGATCGTTTGGGGCTGTCAATTAACTTACACTGCCATACGCGGTTCCCATGCGTCTATATGCAGGCTACGTTCACATGATACTGCCATACGCGGTTCCCATGCGTCTATATGCAGGCTACGTTCACATGATATTGCCATACGCGGCTCCCATGCGTCTATATGCAGGCTACGTTCACATGATACTGCCATACGCGGATCCCATGCGTCTATATGCAGGCTACGTTCACATGATACTGTCATACGCGAATCCCATGCGTATACAGGCTATATATACGTACACACGATACTGTCATGTGCGGATCCCACACGTCTACAGACTACGTTCACATGTGTACAAATTTGCCTGGCAAATTTACACGGAATTCGCACAGTGTGGAAAGATACGAACAATAAACTATTTATAAAATGCATATAGTCCACGATTTACAACGTGATATCTCTGTAATTCCAAAAGTTACTAGACACCTCTCGCATAATAAACTACGACAGATAATTATTCCGAATAGGGTACTACGTCAGTAGAATTTGTGTTCTTTATATTCGTTGCCGTTTTCCCATATCCGTTGTTTCGATTACGGTTTTGGATATTTCTCAGCTCCTCAATGTTGGAGAAGATTCAGAGATTATGTCCTTATATTGTGATGACTATGAGGCTTTATTTTTTATCTATTAGTCGCAATACAATCATTCGTCGTCGTGAAACACGAGAATATTGCGAAACACATAGCGCTAAGCTATGACCTGATAACAGCATAGTACAATGTACAAAATAATCACGCCACAAAGACCCGTAATCCCCTTACTGTGAGTGGCAAGCACGATTGTCTCACAAACGGACTCGTAGTCGTCATTTCTGCAAAACGGTTTCTGTGCCGTCTGAAAACAAATTACGACTACAAATAACTATTCGTAATAATTATCTGTCGTTCATTATGCGAAAGGTGTATAATAAAAAATTATACAACTGACATTTGCCTGAAATCAGCCTTCAAATATATGGCAAAAATAATTCGTGTAATAAAACAATTATTATTAATTATTATACAAAAAATGATCACTCAACAGTGTGCAATAAATAGCCCTCTATGATTTGTTTCGTGAAAAATTGTCAGACAAGAGTGTGAGCTAGTGTGAACGTACACTAATCGTCATAGTAGAGTCATTGGACCTGCCTATCCCATGCTCGTATCGTTTATTTATAACAAAAATACGCTGTCTGGTTTTCAAAAGAAACCTACCATATCCTCCATTTTTACTAGTGACCTGGACTTTCTGTCATGCACACAACTGCATCCCTTCAATGCAGACAATACTAACACATCCGGTGAGTACATCTTATCGAATAAAAACAGCGGGTGAATGCGTTGTTTTTAAAGGTGACTGGTTTACATCATGACGCGCATTGTCGCACAGGATGAGTACATGCTATGGGGCGTCTGACCGTTGGAGGCGAATGTCTTTGAATACGTACAATAGAGCGGACCCTGCTTTGTTCCATCATCTTATCAGACCATATCGATGGCGTAAAATTCGTAAAATGTCTTAACGAATGAAAACAGCGGGAGTGAGCAGTTTCTAGAGGTGACCAAATTTGTCCCATGGATCTTATTGTCGTGCATGAAGTGTACCCGTGACGGTGTGGCTGGCAGCGGGAGGCGAATGTCTTTGAATATACGTACAATTGCACCATAACTGTGCTGTTCTATCAGGTTATATCGATCGGTTATGTGCATGTAATCGCACTGTGTGTTGTTGAAAAACGATTAGCTAAAGACTATGGCTGTTTGCCGGTGAAGTTGGATAACACATGGCGAGCGCTTGAATGACTACGCGCTTGAATGACTACGGATAACGAAGCAACTAAACATGAAACGCATGCACACATTGAAAACTGGCAATAAAATAGAGTTCCATAAACTAGGAAATTATAGAACGTAAATAGTACATGTTGTTGAAAGTAGAGACCATGCGTAAGTCTACTATTTGTAATCTGGGCTATCTCTCATTCATAACAATTAATCCAATCAACGCGGGCGACACTAACATGCACTTCCAGTTAGTACAGTCTTATCGAACAAAGACAGCGAGAGTGTACAGTTTTAGAGGTGACTGGTTGACCTCATGATCCTATTGTCGCACAGGATGAGTACATGTGGCGGGGCGTCTGGTTGTGGGAGGCGAATGTCTTTGCATACGTTCAATAGAACGGGTCCTGCTTTGTTCAATCATTCTACCAAACCATATTGATGGAGTAACATTCGTAAATTTTTCAAAGTGGACTAATATGAACACCTCCAGTGAGTAAAGTCTTACCGAATGAAGAAAGTGGGATTGTACATTCTCTAGAGGTGGCCAAATTTATCACATGGATCTTATTGTACGCACTTATACTTGCGATGGTGTGTGTGGTTGTCGAGGAACATGTCTTTGAATACAGACAATTAAGCGGATGCTGCTTTGTTGTCTAAATTATGTCAGACCATACTGATGGCATACAATTAGAACAATGTTCAAGGTAAATACTAATAAAAACACACCCGGTCAGTAGAGTCTTATTGGATGAAGACAGCGGGTGTATGCAGTTTCTGCAGGTGACCGAATGTTATGTGACATCGATGCTATGGCATATAGTATGCCGGTGAAGTTGAAGACCAGATTGCGACCGTTTGAATGCGACATGGAGGCTATGGTAATATTCCGGTGAAGTTGAAGACCAGATGGCGACCACTGCATGTGACATTGAGGTTATGATAGTCTGCCGTTCAACTGAAGTTGAAGACCAGATGCCGACCGTTTGAATGCGACATGGAGGCTATGATAGTCTGCCGTTCCACTGAAGTTGAAGACCAGATGGCGACCGTTATAATTCGGCATGGGGGCTATATATAGTAGTATGCCGGTTAAGTTGTATACCAGATGGCGACAATTTGAATGTGATATGGAGGGTATATGGTAGGATTCCAGAGAAGTTGGAGGACACATGGCGACTGTTTGAATGACTACGGATAGTGAAGCAGGTAAACAGGAACATGTAGTGGCGCGTGGTGTTGCTTTATGATCAATATATGTTAGAGCAATTTTTGCATAGTTAATGACACTTCATGGTTTTCGTGAGAGCTATTTGTATTAGTAAGCTGGGCTTTTTCTCTCTCATAAAATATACTCCTTTTAATGTGAACAATCATATCACATCTAACGAGTAGTCTTGTCGGCTGAAGACAGAGGGAGTGTACATTATCTTCAGGTAACTAAATTTATCCCATGGGTCTTATTGTCAGGATGTGTAAATACCTGTGGTGTTGTTTGTTGTCGTGGGAGGAAAATTCCTTTGAATGTGGACAATGAACGCGTGCCGCTTTGTTCTATAAATTATATCAGACATAAGTTACTGCAGACCGTTTAGTAAAAAATACACACCCGGTCAGTACAGTATTATGGAATGAAGACAGCTGGAAAAGTGTGCAGTTTCTAGAGGTAACTGAATTTATCCCATTTATCTTATTGCCAGCACTTGTACCTGCGATGTGGTCATAGGAGGAAAATGTCTTTGAATACGAACAATTGAACGGATACTGCTTTGTTCTGTAAAATATATCAGACCTAAGTTACTGCAGACCTTTTACACATGCGCGGGGGATAAGTATATATAGACGGATATCACAATTATATATATGGTCACATTTGCTCGTTAATTGTTTCCCCTTTAGTTCTCATCCAACTACAGTAACGTAGTCTTATGTATATAAATAATCGTATGGCGATATACATAGGGTAATCATGAATGTATTAATTATCAAATTATCATTGGAAATTGGTCCTCAGTAAATAATATTGATTCGATACAGAAAATAGCACAACAAAGTACAAAAATAGAGTGTAAACATGAATATAATTATGTATATACATGTACACATATAGCTTTATGATTTTTTTTTTTAATCAAGGACTAAACAATCGTGTTGCATAATTATGTGTGATCCGATGAGGGGTGCGGTGTTATATGAATGTATAACTAGCCGCTAGCGTTTTAAAGACATCTGCTTAAGAGTTCTGTTCCGAACCTTTGGGACATGGGGGCGGATACGTTGGAATATTTCCCTATTAAGTAAGGCTGTCACGTATTATGTGACACGCTATTCGGCAAAGCTGCCACGTGTTCTATGACACTCCACTTGAGACAACTGAATGATTAATTCTAGAATTACTGACATGAATTCACAATTGAAGCCACACAGTGCTCATCGTGCGTCGAACAGTAAAGGTTTGCTGACAGTGTTGATAAAATTAGCATTTATTCTGAATACGGTTATGCTATTTTGTTTGGGTAATATTCATTCATGTCTCCGAGGACTTTCCAATACGGTGGATGGTGCCTATATTTGCATGTGGTGTAAGTGACGGTGTCACGCCCTTTTCTGGTATGCGGGATTCGAGCAATTTTGAAGTGGTTCGAATGATTCACACTTATCATATTAGTGTGGAATAACCATAACTTGTGTTCGTATTTCCTTAACCCTTTACCCAACAGAACGGCCCTGTGCCAATGCATTCTCTTATATATGCGAGTCGACCATAGGTCGCCTCGCATATATAAGAGAATGCATTGGCTTAACACATTAAAAATTATAAAATTGTTAAAGAATGTAAGAAAAAATGGTAAAAAGTGTTAAAAAAAGATTTTTTTTAGGCCAATGCATTCTCTTATATATGCGAGGCGACCTATGGTCGACTCGCATATATAAGAGAATGCATTGGCACAGGGCTAACTGTAACTATCACAATTTGGTCAAGGAGCCGGTTCCAATGATATCCATATTTGTATGGTTTTATTGAGACAGACCCAAGATATTTTAGGCTGTTGAAGCTTTATTTGGCCGGTTATGGCCGGTTTGTTGGGTAAAGGGTTAACCGGAACGCAGGATTCACCCATCTCTGTCATCTGTATTCAGGATTCACCCATCTGTGTTAACTTGTATTCAGGATTCATGTGGGTATGGGCGACACCTTCATATGCCTCAAATTAAATTTTGTTCGCATATGGTTTCCGTATATTTGAGTTCCAGTGCTATGGACGAATCAGTCAATATCACATTAGCAGGTTACCATTTCATATTTATGTGACCTTATCAGCTTACCATGCCGTAGTGTATGTGCCATCAGGTTAACATGTCGTATTGTATGTGACAGTATCAGATTACCATGTCGTATTGTGTGTGCCATATGGTTTCGTATATTTTAGTTGCAGTTTTATGGACCGATCAATCAATAGAACATAAGCATGCAGGTTGCCATGTCGATTCTATATGACATAGTGTTTTGCTGCAAAGGATGAATTAGTTGTACACAACTAGGCTGTGCAGATATTTCTGCTCAGCCATATCATTTGTGGCGCATGGCTTCAGTATATTTAGATTACTGCATGCCATTGTTGGTTCAGTCACACATCCGAGTCCGAAGTGGAATACTAGCGATATGCAATGTGTGGTTTGAACTGAGATGGAGCCGCTTGGCGTTCATGCACAACTATGTGAACACGTCCGAACAACGCCAATACAATTACCATTTACCCTTCGAGTCTATACGACCATGCTCTGTTATTTCAGCAATATACAGTAATGCCCTAATTAATCGACTCCCTAACCACAGCAGAATTATGGGTAACTTTTCAGGATTTAGTCGGAAATATGGCTTGTTGCCCTTCATCGGACCGAGAGCTTTCCGATGAATGGCAACAAGCCATATTTCCGACTAAATGCTGAAAAGTTACTCATAATTCTGCTGTGGTTAGGGAGTCGATTAATTAGGGCATTACAGTAGTTCATGTATTCATTCGTTGTCTATGTGGAGTTTCAAACCAGTTGGTGCCTAACATTTACATGTGGTATATGTAAATAGTTTAAACATATGTATTTGTCTAATTGTGTAACACATGGTATGTAAAACATACAATTTAATACATACTATGGGGTTGGCTGTCAAGTGTTGCCTCACTTATGGATGCCCCATCCCCCACTTGTTATTACACGGAAAATAAATAATGAGTAATGACTAAGCAACATGCATACATATCATATGCCACCCCTCCCCGAGGTATCAGTACCAATACCATAACTTTCTTTAGCAATGTCACCAGTAACAGTGAGACCAATACCATAAATGTATGTAGCTATATCACCCGTAATAGTGAGACCGATCCATACAGGTACATGTAACTGTCTGCAGCTATATCACCCGTAATAGTGCATGAGACATCTACGATAACTATCTGCAGCTGTATATTACCCGTAATAGGAACTTCGTACCTTGTGTTTGTGTGCAATCGCCGCGCGTAAGATTAATTCATTCCAAGCATCTATAGTTAATGCATCTAAGCTGCCTCATACTCTCAGTAGCAAGTGAGTCGCGCTGAGACCGACACCTTAATTGTGTGAATCTATATCAACATTAATCGGTACTCCGTATGTGGTGTTTATTTTAACAGTTTTGGCGAAACAACGATATGCCAAACCTTCCGGACACAACTTCACACAAATGTATCCCCCTCAACTGATATCCCCACGGATTCACTAGACGCTCATCGGAGAGGATTGGATTGCTTCTATCTAACCACGTTACCATTCGTTTATCTCCCAGAAGTTCGAAAAGGCTAGTTGAGCTGCCAGACGGTGATATAGAGAACGTGCTAAAATTCGTTCAGAGATAAGTAATAAAGATTGTAAAGTTAAACATAACACATTATGCAGCCAATACGAACACGGTTAGATAGTGATTGATATTTAATCGCAATAACACGCCGCACGCGAGGTCAGGATTGAGGGGGATAGTATTATTAAGGAAATAACGGAGATGCTTGAAGAAGTGCCTTTAATTAGCGTGATTGCACTTAACAATAATTTTGATGCCCATGAAAAACGTTAGATTCCCTGGCACTAAACCTACAAAATAAGTCTGGCACTGAAAGAGAGTAGAATATAAGGAAAAATTATCAAAATTGTAAAAAAAAATGTAAAAAATAATAACAAATGATGAAAATTTGTTAGGCTAATGCATTCTCTTATATATGCGAGGCGACCTATTGTCGACTCGCATATATAAGCGAATACGTTGGCACATGGTATATGGGTTGATACAAAAATCTGACTTGGCACTGAAAGGGTTAATCAAACATTCCCTCTAAACCGCGAAATAACCTCTTGACAGAAAGCTATCACAAATTCGCCCAATATACACACGATTGGATAGCGAATGCTACTTTATCGGGTTTCACGATTAGATAGCGATTTTATATTTAATCGCAATAACACGTGGCACGCGAGTTTAGGATTGAGGCTAGGATTATTGACGAAATAACGGAGATGTTTGAAGAAGTGCGGCGTTGGCGGTGGGTATGCTGTTAAAATATTCACCTCCGTCAAAAACCGTCATAAACAGAAATAATAGTTAAAAATAGACAGACTTTGTTCTTATTCCAATCAGAAATATGGCATAAACAGTAGGTTATTGTCAAATGTTTTTCATTTATTATGTAAACAAAAGCAAAAAACGTTACAGAACCTGGCTTTGGTTCAGATCCGGATATGGTAAACATAAAGAGCGTTATTTGTTACTCTTTTCCTGATATGGAAATAATAAAGAGCGTTTATATCATTTGTGTGTGATTAACCAATAGAATTGCGCTGTGTTATATAAACAAAAGCTAAATTTCTGCAACACGAGCAGGCTCTTGTTTACGTACACCATCGTACGTGTTGACGAAACATACTATTTACGCGCTGATTATGTTTGGCATATGAACAAAACTATATATATTTTAATATTCCTTCTGTTGATGACGATTTGAACAAATATGAATAATTCTGCAACGAACGCCGCCCGTGCCTTTAAAGACCACTTGTCCGGAAACCGTTCCATCGATTAACATTGATTTTATTTCGAATCATTTTTGGGATTTTACGGCTCGCGTTCGTAAGGAAACGTAGCATTCGCAATAACTTGAAAGAAGCGTTTCCGGACAGGTGTCTTCGATTCATCTTTATTATTTATTATTATTTATTATTTATCCCCCAGAAACTATATATAAAACGTGTCATATATATGCTCTGAAAAATACTGCCCATGGTCACAGCCATGTTCAATGTGTCTTTATCCTACTTCGGTGTGTAATTTTGGCTGAATCTGGTAAGTTTAGGGGTTAATATCGGAACCTCTGTTTGGCCGTGACCACTGTCCGTGAGTTTCGATGACACCCACGCACAGATATGGCCACTAAAATCACCACTAGATGTAACAGGGGCGGTCCGGACTGTTAGCTTCGTTGGCCGTAAACATATTCGGCGACGGCGGCATTTTGGGGTTTAATTGCCAAGCTGTGGTGGGTGATTCGCCTTTTTTTCTTCGTAAATATAGTCGACGGTAGTTCCGCTACATATATGTATGGAGCTATTAGCGGTACGAGGGCGATACGGGGGTCCGGGCTGTGAGTTGTGTTATTGGGCCACATATTTGTAATTCTGGCTGAATCTGGCAAATTCTGGGTTAGTATCACCACTTCTGTTGGGCCGTGACCACCGTACGTGTATCGATGGCTTTCTATGACACCCCCGCACGGTTATGTTCACTCAAATCACCCCTAGACACCGGGGCTGTCCGGGCTGTTAGCTTCATTCGCGGCGAACATATTCGCCAATGGTGGCATTTTGAGGGTTATTAGCGACACTTCTATGTGACAGCGACTCCTGTCCGCGCGTGGGTGGGTTTCCATGACACCCCGGGCTGGTCCGGGCGGTGTTTAGTCACACCGAAGTATTCGGTCAGGGGGGGGGGGTGCATTTGGAAATTTCAAGAAGGTCACCCCCCCCCCCAACGGAGATCCTCTAGCGACTTCCTTGTGTGTGGAAGATTTATAGACGAACGCGTGTATTTCGTTATACCATTCTGAACTTTGTTAGCACCGCAAGTCTACGAGCGATAAGATTGTCGCAATTTGAAAGGTTTCTCTATTCCAATATCTGCATTGCGCCGGCTATAGTGATAGGATAGAGGCTCATGGAGCCCAGTCAGCATGCAACATAGACGGGAAGATAATCACTGTCCCACGCCAGTAATCCTTCAATTCCCAGGAGCCATATACGCCAAGCCATTATTATGTTTTATAGCATACTAAATCCTCATTGTCTATGACAGCATCGTTAGATCTCAACTCGGAGCTGCATCTGTGTAGTATCGCAGTATATCGACAGTACGCGCGTCCTGGGATTGTGCGCACTTTACGTTTCTTCGAGTCAACCTGATCCGGAAATAAGACGGAGAGTAATCCAGGGTGCGGTAATAAGACTTAAATCTGCATCAAGGCTGTTAAAATGTAGTCCATTAAGTACTTCACGAGATCGCCGCAGTCTATATGTGACCCGACATATCAAATCCAGTCGTAAGTCGGGTTTTTTACCCTGTGCCAATGCATTATCTTATATATGCGAGTCGACCATATGTTGTCTCGCATATATAAGAGAATGCATTGGCCTAACAATTTTTATCATGTTTTTTAAATAAATGTTTCTTACAATTTTTAGGACATAAAATAAAAAACATCCATTACCCTGCAGGGAGCACCACACATATATAGAAGCATATAGAAGAGTGTCGTCTGCTCATGTTTGTCTGGGGCTCTGTATGGGTGAAATTATAAAATTGTTAAAGAATACAAGAACAAATTATTAAAATTGTAAAAAATTGTTAGGCCAATGCATTATCTTATATATGCGAGGCGACCTATGGTCGACTCGCATATATAAGAGAATGCATTGGCACAGGGTAAAAAAATCCCGACTTACGACTGGATTTGATATGGCGGGTCACATATGCTGGCACCTGTGTGATGCTAGAATATCAGTTCATGTCTTCCATGTGTCTAAAGGATTAATTGAAGTGCGACATATCCTCGTTGAACCTAATTATTCACATAGCTTCATATTGGACTTATTTGATTCTAAAATAAGCATTATAAACCGTTTTTCAGTTAAGTAGAGCGGGCCATAATGAAAACACATTACCACGGTAAATAGGATTGTATAGAACTTATTAGTGTAAACATATCTTATTGCATTATAAACACAGCAAAGCGATTGAGACACAACTTTTTCAACTCACAGTAAATAGTATGTATTGCCCAAATAGTGCCACATTGACCCTTTCGTGACGGGAGTTGCGCTGGTGCAACATTAGAAATCCTGTGCCAGTGCATTATCTTATGTATGCGAGTCTCCAATATGGAGCATCCAACATACATGAATAAGATAATGCACTGGTCAAAATGGTCAAGGTAAATGTTGTCAGGCCAATGTTTCTATGGGAGACTCGAATATATAAGAGAATGTATTGGAACAGGGTTTCGCAAAATTTCGGGAAGCTCCAGTCATGGAAGGGTTAAGCTTATTTCGTTTTAAAATACGTTCATATCAGTTTTAGAAGCGAATAAAAATAATCTGATGCGGGACATGTGCTCTGGAGATTTAACAGCTGTAGCACATATGTGACCCGCCATATCAAATCCAGTCGTAAGTCGGGATTTTTTTTACCCTGTGCCAATGCATTCTCTTATATATGCGAGTCGACCATAGGTCGCTTCGCATATATAAGAGAATGCATTGGCCTAACAATTTTTTATCATGTTTTTTAAATAAATGTTTCTTACAATGCAGGGAGCCCCACACATATATAGAAGCATATAGAAGAGTGTCGTCTGCTCATGTTTGTCTGGGGATCTGTATGGGTGAAATTATAAAATTGTTAAAGTATACAAGAACAAATTATTAAAAATTTTAAAAATTGTTAGGCCAATGCATTCTTTTATATATGCGAGGCGACCTATGGTCGACTCGCATATATAAGAGAGTGCTTTGGCACAGGGTAAAAATATCCCGACTTACGACTGGATTTGTTATGGCGGGTCACACATGCGGTCTGTGGATGTCGCAGTACGCTTCAAGTCAAGTCGCCGGCCCCGAACTAACGCGGATAGTAATCCGTGTCGCGCAAATTGGGCCAGAATTTTTTTTTCATTTTTATTAGTAAGAAATATCACGCCTTAAGAGAACATTCAGACGAACACGATTCAATCGTACGTGGGGGAATTGGGCCCGAACAAAATCGCGGAACGTTTGTTCACACATTTGCGATGTCGTTCGATTTTTACGTCCACATGACTGCGATTCCATCGCAAATGGAGGCAACCAAGCGTATACACGGCGATTTCGCAGCTGAAATAAAACGGTGCTCATTTTATACTCGCGATATTGTCGAATGAATCGTGGTCGCCTGAACGTTCACCAAAATATCATCAATAACACGTATATCAGCTTCCAGTCTATATATGCAGTTATAATGTCAGAAAATAATTTAATATTTTCGATGTGTCACGATGATTTGAAGACGATATGTGACCCGCCATATCAAATCCAGTCGGAAGTCGGGATTTTTTTACACTGTGGCAATGCATTCTCTCATATATGCGAGTCGACCATAGGTCGCCTCGCATATATAAGAGAATGCATTGGCCTAACAATTTTTTATCATGTTTTTTAAATAAATGTTTCTTACAATTTTTAGGACATAAAATAAAAAACATCCATTACCCTGCAGGGAGCCCCACACACATATATAGAAGCATATAGAAGAGTGTCGTCTGCTCATGTTTGTCTGGGGCTCTGTATGGGTGAAATTATAAAATTGTTAGAGAATACAAGAACAAATTATTAAAATTGTAAAAAATTGTTAGGCCAATGGCTTTTGCATTCTCTTATATATGCGAGGCGACCTATGGTCGACTCGCATATATAAGAGAATGCATTGGCACAGGGTAAAATAAAAATCCCGACTTCCGACTGGATTTGATATGGCGGGTCACATATAGGATTGAAATTCATATATTGACACAAGGACTATTCGCATCAATTTCGCGACTACGTATTATTATACTGGCCTTCCGTGGCAGAGGTGGTAGTTAGATTTTTGTTTTCGAGTTAAGGAGTAGCTCATGGTAAAAGTAACACCGACTCCAATCCCCGCCCCCGCAAAGCAACTGATAAATTTCTCAGATGCACGAATCCTGACACCACTCTTTCGTCTAAACTTAAGCATACCAAACATAATTTCGTCTAAATTTAAGCATACCAAACTTAATTTCGTCTAAATCTAGCCATACCCAACCTATAACATTGGGATTCGAACAGCTTCAATAGAATTGAGCGACATAATTGCGGCGGCGTGTTGTCACGTATGTGCGATTCACCTGTTCTACTGAGCTCCATACGTAATAAAACTTGGAAACTTAATGTGATAACTTCAAGAAACGGCATCAGAATAAATCAGCAATCATTGTGTCTTGAAATGATGGCGGATTTATTTAGATGCCGTTTATTTGCTAAATATACAAATATATGATACTAATATATCAACGATCAAACAACCAGCTAAGGAGAAAAACGATGAATTGTTATGACCCTGGGAAAGTAAAAACAGCATATATACAGTTACCAGAGCCCTATAGTTACCCACGCCATGTAGTCGTTCAATCTATGTAGTAACCCGAGCCCTATAGTCCTATATTTACCCGAGGCCTATAGTTACCCGAGCCATGTCAATAGTAATCCGAACCCTATAGTTATACCGATCCCCAGAGTTATCTGAGTCCTATGGTTACACGAGCTCTATAGTTACATGTACATGAGCCCAATAGTTACTCGAGCTCAATAGTTACCCGAGCCCTATAGTTACCCGAGCCCTAGAGTTACACACAGCAAAAGTCACCGCGAATCACTGAGAATCGCCAAAAAGACACCGACAACTACGTCATCCTGAATAATTTTATAACAGTATTTACTAAAAGAAAATGAAAATGTGTGGAAATTGTAGACCTATGAAATGCGATTCTTGCTGCATATATGTACACGTAGAATGTGATCCATAGTGTGTCGCGGTGATTTATGATCATGTATATATTGAGGTTTGTATAAAACTGCCATCATGTCGATTGCATCATAGCGCACGATGATCCTCACCAATCAAGCTTTCAGTGGGTCACAGTGAATCACTCTCCCTCAGAAAAATCGCCACGGCGTTGAGTGTTTTGCTTATCGCAAACTTTATTACTAACTCTATTCCGATAGACTTGACAGTTGAGGAATGCGTAAGTCAAATGGAGACGTGAGACATACATTAATGGGGAGAGTTTAAAATACATCGAGGCATTCTCAACCTCCAAGTACATATTTCCATCAGCCTGCTCTCCCGAAAAGCTTATAATAGAGCTTGTTTTAGATTGATAATCTGCTTAGTATGGCCTCATTTTGAGTCGATAATACGCTGAAAATGAGAGAATTTTAGTCACATTATGGACTCATAATGAGACGTGTCTAAGCAGATCATGTGCGGAGAATAATACAAATAACCCAGCTCACGACTTTTCTGGTGTACAAAACATGTGTTTTCACTGTGGCCCGTGCCATATAAAGAAATAACAGGTATGAGTCCATTATGGACCTATTTCCCATTGCATGTCGATTATGTTCGTAAATATGCGCCAGGAGTTTCGTATTCACCAATTTAACTGGGTTCATATATAGTCGAGATGGTTTATTCCGGGCAAGGCTCAATGCGAAGCTATCTGTGGTCGTCCATCGGATAGACATCACCGCGGTATACATTATGTATTCAGCCGCTACCAAATAAACTACCCGGTTTATTAAGTAAACCCAGTTGGTGAATATGACCCCATGGTGACTTCTGTCCCACGAAAGACCCCGATTCCGCACAGCATACATATTTAACACGTGAAAACGCGTAACTTCAATCCATGGCAGTACCCGTTTCTATGCAGAATAAAGAATTAAATGCGTGTTATAACTCCAACCCAATAACTACCCCTCTTCAATGCAGAAAAGAGATTGAAATGCACGGAAACGTCAATCCAGAGTACACGGTATTCCGATTCAACAGTATACACTCTTTTGAAGAATATAAGCGCGTGCGAACAAAATGATTCAATGTGAAATACAGATTTAAGCAAATGGTGAATCAAGGAAACTACTGGGCTCGACACGGAACAAAGACTGAATCACGTGGCACATACAACTTCAATTAACCGTTTCATTAATAACTACTCGTTGAAGGGTGGTTCACTTAAGGAATGTTCAGATAATTATTTTAGCAAACGAAGTCATTGATCTGACCATTTTCATGAATCCGTCTGCGCTTGCGTTGGTGTTTCATCTGCTTTTATTACCTGAACATCCCTCCAAACGAATAATGCACCATTCAAATTCACATGTTTATAACTGAATGGGAGAATCCATTTAGTAAGGAAAGGGTTAAAGAATCAACGCCGCCGAAACAGAATTTTCAAGATTCAAGTGGCTCTCACAACTTTGACCTGTCGCCAAATAGTAAACGTCCATAGATGTAGCATAAAAGTCCAACAATGTATATCCCTTCCGTTATCGCTATATTTCGAACATGCTTGCATCTATTGCTGAAAGCCGACTTCATCAAAAATGAATTCAGCGTGAAAGTCACTCTTAGTAAAAGCGACTGTACAAATTGGCAAACTTGATTCCGCTTGATATAACCGGACCATGCCTTTAAACTGACACATAACATCGCGTAACCATGCACGCACAACCGGCTGTTGTTAAACATAAGTGAGGTATTATAACTTACCTCGGCTCCGAGTAATCAAAGTTAATAAATATTAATAAAGAACGCCAGCGATCTCCGAGAGAGAAATCTCCAAGAAAACCAATTCAAGAACTCCGCTCATCGTGCAGACGGAAACATCATTGGTAGAAACCTCGGATCGGGAAACGGAACATTTAACGGAGTCGATAACCACACGCCTCCTACTCCACGGAGAGGCAATCGAACAGCGACCAAGGATTTGATTGACAGGGGCAAGAATCTGAGTTATACTGCGACAAACAGGGCTTTCAATCAACAACAGTTCTATTACGGACCTATCGATCTATCGGTCCCGATATGACGGAACTCTCAACGAAGCAAAGTTTCGCTTATTTACACGAGTCGCCGGCGTTTTGGGGTTTTTTTTTCTCGTGTTGAGTTTAGCCGCGACCTCCGACGCCCGTCGAACCGCGGGTCTGGTTCAAATGCTAATAGCTGCTACTAGTAACTGCTAGTAAATGCAACCGACTGAAGGATCGGATGCATGGTGACAATTCTACTATATAGATCGCAGATTCAATTTCAATTGAAACTGATTTTGAGACACCAGGCGGTCGTCATTGACTGCTAAAGTGACATTATGGTCTCTTCTATATACACGCAGATTTCAACGGAGCAAAGTTTCTCTTATTTACACGAGTCGCCGAGATATTTTGGGGGTCTTTTCTCGTGTTCGGTTTAGCTGCGACTTCCGACGCCCGTCGAACCGCGGGTCCGTTTCACGTGCAACTAGCTGCTACTAGTAAATGCTGGTAAATGCAACCGACTGAAGGATCGGATGTATGGTGACAATTCTACTATATACACCTGTTTAGATCGCAGATTCAATTTCAATTGAAACTGATTTTGAAGACACCAGGCGGTCGTCATTGACTGCTAAAGTGACATTATGGTCTCTTCTATATACACCTGTATATATTGCAGATTCAACGGAGCAAAGTTTCTCTTATTTACACGAGTCGCCGAGATATTTTGGGGGGTCTTTTCTCGTGTTCAGTTTAGCTGCGACTTCCGACGCCCGTCGATCCGCGGGTCAGTTTCACGTGCATCTAGCTGCTACTAGTAGATGCTGGTAAATGCAACCGACTGAAGGATCGGATGCATGGTGACATTTCTACTAAATATACCTGTATAGATCGCAGATTCAATTTCAATTGAAGCTGATTTTGAAGACACCACGCGGTCGTCATTTACTGCTAAAGTGACATTATGGTGTCGCCGGAGGTTTTGGAGACATCCTCGTGTTGAGTTTCGTTTATTTACAGGAGTTGCCGGACTTTTGGGGGGCATTGTCGTGTTGAGTTTCACTTATTTAAACGAGGAGTTGGAGTTTTTTAGGGGCACTGTCGTGTTGAAATTCACTTAATTACACGAGTGACCGAGTTTCAATTATATACATTGCTGCGACCCCTTACCCATGTCGCATCGCACGGGGTTCAGTTTACGTGTTGCGAGTAAATTTTACAAAATGAAAGATCGGGATCACGATAAGATACTACTTTTCCTGCAGGATTGATCGCAGTCTTGCAGACTTAAATTCCAATGAAGCTGGCTTTGAACGCGGTCGTTGATTTTTAACTATGACATTCTTTGTTTAAGTGACATTGTAACGAATGGCAACCGCATATATGGAGTTGGTGCATATAGTCTACTGACATATGTAGGTAGTAGACATGGTCGTCCAGTGCCGCAACTTTAAAGTAACTCATAATCTTCAATAATCAAATTACTTATAGTAATTTCTCGTCTATAATTGGAACATTCCGATGATCAAAATATAACGATGCATACATGTAAATATCTATACAACAAATAAGGGAAAAAACTTCATGAAATGACAGGAATTCATCATAATCATTAGAGGCTTTCAATTTCCAATTAAGCACTTTTTTTATGGCTACCATATATGCCTGTATTGTCGTGATAACGATTGATATTTCGATTGCGATAAAGAGTCGAGGGTCCAGTTTAACACCCATGTACGAGTAAATGTTACAGGGTGGAAGCTCGGATGCATGGAACTGTTAATGGCGGACAGATCGCAGACTTAGTGTCCATTGAATTTAAGCTGATTCGAAAGACACTGGGTGCATTTATTCCGGTTGATATTGAGTTGAATTATACGAGTCTTTTCTCGTTAGAGGCTGGTATCCGCGGACCCTGTGAAATATATAACGTATAGGGTAATAAAGCAAAGTGTTTAGTAGTGATACAGTGCCAATCAGAACAAGTAGTATATTAAGGCGCGCCTTTGCTGCGACATTGAGCGCCTTCTGTTGGAAAAAAAGAGCCATTATAGCGCAATGCAGAAAGTGTGTAGAGCTAAATACTATGATATTCAGGAACAGAATTACGTTTAATATATTGTGATATTTATTCTTGCCAAATATTGCGCTAAAATGTTCCTATTCGTCTATGCTTGAGAAATAGAGTTCCATCACCGCTCGAGCAATTCTTAAGACATGGTGGATATAGTATACAATAAGGAAGAAAATTCATTGAACGTTATTCGAGATGTCGCACCATGAAGTGTGAAATATCGCCATAGTGCGATATATCGCTATATCACATGAAACCCGTATTATATCATTAAAAAATCCATTACATATATACTTATATCTCATTAGAGATGAATAGCGCGTGCTTTCCTGGATACTTGGCATCGCACCAACAAAATGACCGCACGGATTTATACTATTTCGAAAAGCCGCGCATGACACCAACACCAGACATTGCAAAATGATTGCTTTGTTCGTTAAAGTTAAATTATTGTCCAACTTCGGTTTACTAACGAAAATAGACACAAAAACAAAGAGGCAAATTGGGGAATATATGTATCGTCGCCAGTCATAGCGCGCAATTCTGTCGTAGAAGGTTGTGAAGAGTTTCCGCAACGCCGTAAATATATGCATTTTTACATGCATTTTCCAGCTTATTTTAAGGAATTTGATTTGTTAAAAGGACATAAAACTCTATTTTTTTATGTGATATAGAAGATTTTCAACTCATTATGTTGGGATATAAGATTTTGCGATATTGGGCGCGAAATTAGTGCCCTTAATATACCGCTTTTTTCTGATTGATACTGCAGTAACGCCGAATAGGTCAGTCTTAACTAAAAAGTGCTGAAGGGTACACCTGGTTTTGAAAATATCATTAAGGGGTATAGTTATCGGCACTAATGTTAATCACGTAAACTGTATTTCAGAAAGTCTGTCGCCAACCAGCAGTTTGTTTTTAGTTCATTTTAATTTTCATTGGAATGAAAACAATTATTAGGCCAAAATAAAAAATAAAAGACCTGTGTTTCTCGTGACCCGCCCGCCCCTATTTTGGTGCCCCCGGCCGTTTTCATTTTATTGATTTTACAAAACGATTACGCATCCGATTTTATTCTCCATGTAAACTGATTCATTCCGTGTAAAACGGACACATCGCGCGTACTGTTAAACCGGAAATTATACCACACTTCAATTAGGTCACAGCCGAATCCAACTTATTTTTTCTAATTATATTATATTCTAATCTTATGTACTTAGTTTTATTATTTTATAGTACATACAAAACAAGGAAAAGTAGTCTGGGGGAGTTATTCATGGTGTGAAACCACCACTTAAAGTATATAAACTATATATATACTCGTATAGCGGTGGTATCGCACCAGGGTCCTATGTTCATATGTGCGTACCATAAAAGGAAACCATACGGAGGTGGGTATTTAAAGTATACTGTAAGTGACATATGGTTCGTTAATACGTCATCAGATTATTTGAGTAGGGTAACACATGCCGTATAATGCTGCTGATTTGTGTCATTTTCTGATTGATTTGAGTACTATAGTACCTGAGTGTTAACACTATCATGACAAGAGCTGCGCTGGTGAAGCATTAAAACCGACATGCATGGAACTTTAACCGACATGCATGGAACTTTAAACCGACATGCATGGAACTTTAAACCGACATGTATGGAACTTTAAACCGACATCCATGGAACTTTAAACCGACATGTATGGAACTTTAAACCGACATGTATGGAACTTTAAACCGACATGCATGGAACTTTAAACCGACATGTATGGAACTTTAAACCGACAAGTATGGAACTTTAAACCGACATTCATGGAGCTTTAAACCAACATGCATGGAACTTTAAACCGACATGCATGGAACTTTAAACCGACATGTATGGAACTTTAAACCGACATGTATGGAACTTTAAACCGACATGCATGGAACTTTAAACCGACATGCATGGAACTTTAAACCGACATGATTGATTTGAGCTTCCAAATTTTGTCTCCGTAATTTGGAAGAGAGTATATAGCATGGGTTGACAAATATATACACGGAATATTAATATACCGGCTTCATATGCTCTGAAAAATACTATACATGCCATGATCACAGGCATTTTGCAGCGGCTTTCAATTTTTCTCGCAGAAGTGAAACAAACGCTTTTTATTTCTACCATATATCAGGAATAGACTAACACGAAACACCCTTTTCTGTTCAATGCCGTACACATGGATGTTTTTTGATTGGCACACAAACACCGTGTTCAAAGTTGCATCAATGTTAAATGCGCCGTTATGGGACATATAAATATCATTATCATCATTTATTCACGAGAATGATTCAGTCCCTTCTTAACTTTGGTAATAATAAACACGTCACAATGTGGTCCTTGACATATGAACATTCAAATCAGTTGATTGTCCTTAGTCAGTGTTCCTATGTTCGTTTTTCCTTCAGTTCAACTCTTGCTTTGTAAAGTTCATTCATTTCTGTTTTAGTGAATTCCAGATTTAAATAAATCTTTGCGTTTTAATATAATGCCCGTAGACATGTAGTTAAAGTATTGATCGACCTATTTCGATACGGAGGAAATTTCAAAAGCGAATATTATTAGGTGTATTTTGGAACCCAAACCGACATGTGGCTTTAGTTCAACGTGTTATTTATTACACACCTGTTACTGAAAACATACCCCGTTGTTCTGTCACACCCCGTGTCATCGTTTTCGAGCCGTTCCTTGTGGGATGGAACGAGGCCGACGTCAGACGACGTCCCCTTGACAACGGCACCGGAACTTTAATCAGCATTACACATGGCAGGAAATATAGTATGGAATAATTCATCGGAAAACATCAAATATGATGAAATAGAATATATCGATCGAGTGTGAAATAAGCCCTTAGTGGATTTATATCCATTATTCCGTTTTATGGCGCGGGTCACAGTGAGAACAAATTTTAAAAAGCGTAGATCCGGTCGTGAATTGGTTAATTCGTGTTATTTTCCGCACATAATGAACTGATAATAAGTCATTATGAGTCGATAATGACACCAAAACACTTTTCAGTTCGTGATGAACTCAAAATGACGCGATTCTCAGCCGATTATGGACCTAAGACAAATCATATTATAAGTCCATAACTTATTTTTGGGAGAACAAACTGGATAGTTTATGTCACTGTTGCGATCGGATAATACGGATGGCATTTGGCATCTCGTGCCATAAACTAGCGACCAGGGACACACTTGTATAGTTCTGTGTATGTACTGTGATGAAACAAATGTGTCACCCACTTGGGTGCCCGAGTACTAATTTATACCTACCGACGCTAGTACTCAAAACCATAGGATAACGACCCATGCATGAAGCTGTATAATAGTACTGGCATTATTTCATCTAAAAAATTATCGATCATGTAGTCAACTCGACCTCAGAGACCGGAAGACGTAAGTAGCATGTAAGCGGTTTTATAATAAGTAGTAATTGTCGCGTGGGTCACGGTATACTGCTCATGTTATAGGAGCGGTCGTAGACAAATGACATGTGGGTGGCCAAGGTGACAACCCTCGCTGAGAGAAGCACCCATTTTATGTACACTATTTATATTGCTTTTGGATTATAAATTCATAGTTCAAATTGGACACGACGACCTGAAACATCATCTGAACCTTGACTCTTGTCTAGGTTTGAGAAACCCCACACTTTGAACATATAATTTCCTTCCTCGTACAATTGTCGTGTCGATCGCCGTGTGACATTTGCAGCATCGTATAATATTATATGAATAATGGAGTCAGTGGTATATTAATGTATACTAACACGCAACGTTAGGGTTCACATAGTTAAAACGGCCAAACAAAATTTCATTTAGTACATTAAGTTGTTTTTACCCCAAAATCGGAAGCGACATGAGAATCAAATTTATTGTATGATCATATGCTAATTGATTATGTGATACAGCTTAATGGGTAACAAATTTAAGGCACTCGTCAAACAATGTAATAAAATAGTAATGCGGTTTAACACTAATGAATCCTTTGTCTGTCATAAGGCTGAATGTAGATGAGGGTAGTGGTATATTGTCAAGTAACAATGGTGGGATTAAAGAAGTCTAGACACGTTGTGTGAAGGTATGGACATAATTATATAGAATGTTTGATGTTAAATAAAACAAAATATTCATTGATTGTCAGACAAGAACATGTGGATTTAATTTGGTAATTTTTTTTGTATTTGGCCAAAATATCACATTTTTTGTTCCAGCGTGTACACTGCCCACGTGTGTGGAATTTTGCCTCAACTGAATTTCAGAATGGCTCATCAGTACAATCAACTATCCTCGATGGACCACCATATTCTCATGTTTTCTCTTAAATGTCTCAACAAAAATATCATATACTAGCTGATGTGCCCGACTTCGTTCAGGCTATTTAGGGATTTCTTTGTGATCGCCTCCCTCTGAGCAGAATCGTCTGGACAAACTGTTGTCCGATCGGTCCAGAAACATGCCTATATGCGCATATATGAGTGAGGTCAAGCTCTCAAGGAGACGGTTGTATATGAAATTGGACCCACCGTATTGTTCCCGGGATCAAAGTAGGCATACATACCAAATTTGAGTCGGATCCGCGGAGTTCCAGAAACATGTCTATATGATCGGGCGAGGCTAGAAACATGCCTATATGAGCGTATATGAGTCAGGTCAAAGTCAAGGACACGGTCGCACGTGAAATTGGACCCGCCCACATTGTTCCCTGGATCAAAGTAGTTTGAGTCGGATCGGTTGAGCCGTTTTCGAGTCTATAACACACATACAGAAGTTCCAAAATATATAATAGACTACGGTTTGTACATTAGCATGGTCGCAATGTTCGACCATTTGTATATTTGAATGGAATATTCATATGTGCGTCGACTAAGAGCAAATTTAACCCTTTATGGAACCCCAGACTGAGAGAACAATTCACTGACGGCTGTCGTCTGCTTGGGTCCGTGTGGGGCTCCATATGGGAGTATTATTTATAAAAACCAACCCGATTTCGTCGCCGCCCATGTACCACGACGAGCGCGCACTTTCATGGCGGAATCTTTTAATTCAGTCGTCTGATTTCAGTTATAGCAATAGATGTGAAACAGCAAAAAAACGTGAGTAACGTGACATGGACACGCACGGTAAAGGCAGTTTTGTTAATGTCCCGGATAGTTGATATTCCTGCATTTAATTCGTTTCAGTCTGATTGTAATTTAGTTCCTGAAATCTCAGACAAATTTCCTCGCAGTCAGATGAATGTCGTGTACTTTTAAAATGTTTAGAACGGCCCTGTGCCAATGCATTCTCTTATATATGCGAGTCGACCATAGGTCGCCTCGCATATATAAGAGAATGCATTGGCTTAACACATTAAAAATTATAAAATTGTTAAAGAATGTAACCAAAAATGGTAAAAAGTGTTTTTTTAGGCCAATGCATTCTCTTATATATGCGAGGCGACCTATGGTCGACTCGCATATATAAGAGAATGCATTGGCACAGGGCATAACTGTAACCATCACAATGTGGTCAATGAGCCGGTTCCAATGATATCCATATTTTTATGGTTTTATTGAGAGAGACCCAAGATAATTTAGGCTGTTGCAGCTTTATTTGGCCGTTTTTGGCCGGTTTGTTGGGTAAATGGTTTAAATGTTTATCGCTTACTATTTGTAAGTACACAGTGTGATTTTACAATCTTTCAATCATTCTGTGTAAGCGCACACTTCTTGGTGTCTTTCAGATTGCCTAAAGGACTATTATGGCAGCCGTCGCTTTGAAGAAGTTGATATTTATATGTTTGAAATTTATATATATGCTCTCCTAATTTAACAGTGGCAGCTGGAATGCACTCACTGGGGCTGCCTGTAATTGCGCCCATCACAAGTTTGACATGTTGTGGTGTTTTGCCAACACAAGTTTGAACCACGGGTGCTGGACCATCTTTTGAAAGACAGGTAGCGAATTTACATATCAAATTTCAGTTCATGCATCGCTGAGATATCTGTGTGTACGGACAGAACATCCCTGCTATTTCCAGTTGCTGTCGTGCACTACTGATGGTCATACTCTTAGTAATATCGTTTATTACCGCACACTTAGACGTGATTTATACGGATTTCTTGGTGAGTTAAAAGTGATAATGTCACACCTGTGAATTACGTCACCGGTGAGAGCACGCGATTTTGGACAGTTCCGCTCTAAGCCGGAACTATTTTCACTTTCTGCGGCTCAAACATGGTTGAAGTTGAACAGAAACGAACTGCTAACGATGATGCAGAAGCAGTTTAATAAACTGGTAAAATGAAGAAGAATCTTACCTATTATCAACTCCGATGATTCGGACGATGTCATATATATTCCAGTCAAATGAACTATGAACAATTCCATGTGAACAATAAATTTATCCAGTTCCGAGCTGAATTTCCACGCGTTGCTCTTCGAGAGTTTGTTTACGTCGATGATTAAAATATCGTCACTTCGAAACTTATCTTTCTACTTTTAACACGATTTCCAAACATTTCCTGTATGAACCAACATTATTTACACACACCATCAGAATCTTCACAATATCCCGTTCCAAGTGCCATGCTTATTCGGTCAAAATAAACACAATTTTTACAGAAAATTTCCGAAACTTAAAAAAATGAATCGCATCAGATTATGAGGTCAATCGCTATCGTTACGTCACAATTATTTAAATTATGTGTCCATCCGCGTAACTGCACGCGCAACTGTACGTTGGGGTTCAAAATGGGAGAATCAACTGATCTGGGCTTATTTTGTCACATCTTCTCTTTAGAATTAGTAACTTTTAGTGGTTGAAAGTGTGTAATAAACAGAATAATCAATTGGTTTCGATGATTACGTGACATAATTCACTCGCGTAGCCGGTCCTATTGGTAAAACCCTCGTTCGCTCCGCTCACTCGGGTTTTACCAGGCCCGGATCCCCTCGTGAATTATGTCACGTAATCATCGAAACCAATTGATTACTCTCTATATAATATATGCGTTGATGTTTGACATATTCATATTGTCACGGGTATGGAATTTATCTTATTTAGGAACCGATAGCAGACGAAATTCTCATAGACACGCGATACCATGCACACAGTGGAGAAGTCGGCGCAATATTGTCTCCTATATTGGCAGCGATGCGCTGTCTGTCTAAATATAGAAAATCAATACATTTCGGTGTCTTGCATTCTGATTGGTCAATGTCGAGTATAAAAGAGAGATGTTTTTTGAATTTGTCAGACATCCAAGCAGAAATTGAAAGAATCAGTTCAAGTGCAGACGCTGCTATTTTGGCATCTCAAAAGCAGTTTGAAGAAGACGACAGACTATTGAGGCTTCATGGAATCATCTTACCACCACCAACATCATCAACAACAACAACAACAACAACAGAAGAAGAAGAAGAAGAAGAAGAAGAAGAAGAAGAAGAAGAAGAAGAAGAAGAAGAAGAAGAAGAAGAAGAAGAAGCACTCAACAGAAAGAAACATAAATAATAAAAAAAACATGTCTAGATCATCTTTTTTCATTCATTGTTATGCATTTCATTATTCATAACTCCAAATTTCACATTCAAGTGGGTTATAGGAAAGGGGTTCCGCCACTTTCAAATCATCCCTGGCCCTACCTAAATTACCATTAAAAAAAAAACAATTTATCAGAAGTCTTCTTACTTCTCACCTTTCAAGATCAAGAGCTGAAAAGAAGAGGCATCCCTCTGGTCATGGAGCATACGGTCAGCCAAATGCATTGGTAGCCCTTGCTATCGCCCAGCAGACGACTGAGAGTGATCGGAGGTGTCTTTTGAAGAAAGTTCAGAGGTAGGCTAACGATATATTGGGAATCCATGGTATATGGTGACAAATGTGTGCTTCCATGGCGTTTTCATTTGGGTTATGCAGATCGAAGATTCACGAGAATCAGTGAGCATCCATTTCTCATTTTGGCATCACTCGGAATGGTTGAATGTTTATATCGTCTACGGACACCTCCCTTTTTCCAAATTTGTCACATGATTCATGGTCCGTCAATTCAATGGAATCTCTTATTGTCGCCCAGTGGAGGACTCAATTTATTGAGAGGTCGCAGGCAGAGGTTGGCGACATGTTGGATAGACCTAGCAATTGGCGACCAAATAGTGTGTGCACTGGAATGAGAAGATGTATCCCTCAGAGAACACAAGGTCAGCCAAATACATTGATAGCCCTTACTATCTCTTGCGATATATTGGGAATCACAGGTATTTGGTGACCAAGTGTGGCGTACCTTGAAACATACAAAGGATTCACTGAGATTGATCATGCTTAGTTCGCATCTAACTCATTGGATAAACTCCACAACCAGAGAAGAACACGGGAAGACCAGAATGCTCTCAAAGAATGATCAGGCGATGGGCTAGCTGTGGTTGGTATATCCTGTGTGAGATCCAACATTGCATGCTCGGTGTTCCTTTTTATGGGATTACGTTAGCAGATTTTGAGATATCGAGGTGGTTGGCTGCCCACAACTGCCCTGGTGGTTGGACGACAATTTGATCCCAAGAAAGTGTGTGAGCCAGAGGAAATGAAGTAGTGCGCCCTCACCGTGACACCACATGGTTAACACACTGAGGGCTTCCCACTTAATTTAGACAGGCGATAATAATTATAGAAGCCTTTTTGGGCATGTTGGCATCCCTGATTCTGGTTAGCATCTCAGATGGAGCTCTTGTTGGGGTCGACCATCAGTGGCGGGCATGGCAGATATTTTGGATGTGTACTGTATGTGTCGCCAACATGGTTGTTTGGTGAAGATGTGAAAGTGAATAATCATGCCGTAATGCCTCGGCCATATGTTTTGATGGTGGGATCTGAAGCTAATAATACTAGGGCCAGGTGGGAAATTTGGTTTCTCCCTTTAGTATGTGGTAGAGCTGAGACTAGCGCCGAGATGGGAAATATAATTTCCCGCCTTAGTGGTCCCATTGTCAAAACCTTTGAGAATACAGAAAGGTTGGCGTCGCGGATTTCCTCCCTTGTGGTGCACATCTGGGTCTGATGGATCGTCCTGAACTATAGATATGATTTATCACCTCGGTATTCATACTACTCAACGCCCTGGACCACTTCAAGCTGGCGAATGCAGCAATGGTTTCTCTGCACATGGTCGGGTAGATAGATAGGCGATTTCGGTATATCTTGGAAGCCAAGGGGAAAACAATCTCGAGACATAAATTCATTGGTTGACAAATCATTATTTAGCTGCCGATGTGCAGTTGGCCTGACAATTTGATGTACGGTTAGAGTGTCCGTGAATTAAAACCTGGCTGGATTCTGTCAGTAGACGCCACAGACGCCCAGCTAGATAGTTACGCTTATATTGCACATCACAGTCAGTAATGAAACATAGCATGTTGAGGAAACATTTTATTTTCTGAGTTAATGTCAAAAGAGCACTGTTTCTGTTTTTAAGGTCCAAATTGGATTCTGGGGTGACATGGAAATTGGCAGGGATCTCAGCAAAGAATCTAAATTAGCAGGGATCTCAGCAAAGAATCTGAGGGGGCTCACTCCAAAAGGTAAGGGTTTGATTTTAATTGGCGTGCATGGTGAACCGAAACAACTTATTTTTAAGGCACACTACCGTTTGGCAGAATAATTAGTTTCGGATTCGAGGCGTTGGGCGCGGATTAAATTATGAGTTTGGTGCCGTCTTGTCGCAAATTTGAAACCCCGTACGCTTTGCAATATGATCATTTATAGAAAAATATATACATCGCTCATATTACGGGCGTGAAGGCGATTGGTTGCTGATGACGTAAATATATGTAACAATTGGGTTAAATTACTAGTTTAACTAGAATAATTTGTGTATGGCATTGCACTTCAGCGGAGAAAAAACCACCAAAGACAATTATAAATGCCGACACAACTAAACGACACGCGATCATTGGCTAGTTTTTGAATAACAATATGTCCATGTGCCCTAATATGGAACATATAGGATCACTGGGGCAAATGGCACGTATCCCTTGGGGTGAAGGAGAAGATCACTCGATCTTTTCGGTCATCCAGGGCGCCTCGCGCCCATGACAACTATTCATTTCTTCACGTTTTCCGAAATGCACATCATAAAAATGTATATTGTGTTGACAATGAGAAAGCTTGTTTTTCCAGTCAATTAATAAGGCATTTTAAAATCCATGCTTTGCACATACATATTTCTCAGTAAAATTGTGTATCAATAGAACCCAGCTGTTCCGGACTGTTTTTCGGAAATGTTTTGAACTTCGAAGAACGTTTTAAAAAATATGTTCGCACATCTCTGCCTTTGCGCAAATTCCACAAGCATTGTTTACACGCATCTTAACTCATTTTCCGTGTATCAAATTACATAAAATGTAAAACAGCACAAACGTGGAACAGACACGCAAAGTAAAGGTAGTTAAGTTAATATCCCGCTTCGTTGACATCCTGCATTTAATTCGTTCCAGTCTGGAGTTTAATCTATAGTTCCTGAAATCTCAGACAAATTTCCTCGCAGTCAAATGAATGTCGTGTGAATTTAGAGGGTTCAATACCTCGCACACTTTATATATAAGAGTGCATTTCCTCGCGTTCTTGAGATTACCTATATAGTCGAATGTTATGGCTGTGTTCACTTTGTAGATGTGTGTTAATGCACATTTCCTAGCTGGTGGCTTTCAGATTGCTCCGAGGAGTTGAATGACTGCTGTCGTTTTATAGTGTGTCTCGATAGCTCGTTAACCCTTTCAAAGCTGGAGTTTCCTGAAATGTTGTTAAAAACCCTGTGTCAATGCATTCTCTTATATATGCCAGTAGGGAGCCTGGAATATAAAAGATAATACTTTGGTCTAACAATATTTCCCTTGACCTTGTAAGCCAGTGCATTATCTTATATATGCGAGGCTCCCTGTGGAATATATATTTGAGAATGCACTGGCACAGGATCTTGAATGCTCCACCAGCGCAGCTCCCGTCATGAAAGGGTTACTGTACAGACGACGACGATTTCCGTTACAGAAATTAAAGAGACATAAGGCACTCACCGTGAGTAAATGTGAAAACTCAAAAATATTATTTTAATCAATCACCACTGAGAGGAACATGGACAAATGTTATGTAAACATTACTGTTACAGTTAAAGTCATTTTATCAACAACTATCAAAATCAGAATGTGTTCAATATTTTGTTGATAAACTGTTCCGGTCATGTGATATCAGTCTGAATTTTAATCTAGTTCCTGACATCTCAGAATATGATCCTCTCAGTCAAATGAATGTCATGTGCTTTTAAAATGTTTCTCGCTTACTCTGTGTAAGTGCATACTTCCAGATACTCCTCGCTTACTCTGTGTAAGTGGATACTCCCAGACGGTCCTCGCTTACTTTGTGTATAAACATACGCCCTGACGCTCTTGTTGTTGCCCCGAGGACTATTATGGGTGCCGCCGCTTTGTAGTGTATGTGAAGGCATTTCTCGTTTAGAATATTGTACCCCACTTCGATTCCGACTCAAACAAGATTTTAATGCCAAAATGGCGGCTTTTCTATGAAAATTGACAACAAATATCTGAAAATGGTAAGTATGAGCACTATATTGCCTATTGGCCTGGCATATAATTAGTGAAATTCGATTGTAGTAACCAGAAGAACCTGTACATGTATATGACGTCTGGCAAAGATCTATGCCATTTATGCGCCTTAATTACGCCGAGATCAGTCAAAATCGATGGGGAAAAACATAGCACCGAGGTTCAAGTCATATTGTTGAATGGGTATAAATATCTATGGTAATAAAGTCTATGCATAACGTGTTATTACTGTTCGAGTGCATATTGAAACAAAAATGAATTCAATTAGTCGTGAGTTTTTGTTTTAAACACTAATTTTAAAAGTATAACATCGGCTCCGATCCTAATTTTGATATATTCCGACCCCAATCTGTATAAATTGATCGGCTCCGACTCTAACACACATTAGTCAATTCTTTTTCTGGAAATTGTTGAAATGTCTGATTGGCCATGGGTGTCAGATTCTTGCCGTTTTCATTAAAAATAATCCATCTTCTGGTCGCTAGAATACCTGACACTATAAATTGTGTTTTTGATCACAATTATCTTTAAGATAGTGTGTTCATAACTTGGAAGATCTGACATTTTTGTGGCTGGCCTATTAACCACATAATCTAAGGATATCTAATGATACCATTGTACATATGCGTGCCACTCATGCTATCATAGGTGGTGATTGACGAAGACTTGCCTATATTATGTTGGGTATAGTAGACATGCCCAAATAAGAGTGCATTTACCTAATAATATAGTCAGTTTAAGATGTCAAATAAACCACACGAAAATGTCCGAAGTAATTTTAACCGGGGTATATATGCTGCACCACAAAATTGATTTTGGTTAAAAACTTATACTATTAATATATTCCGTGGTATTTGTGATAAATGTACATCTTATTAACTTCATAAATAATCCGATTCTTTGTTTTGTCCCCCACAGAAATACCGATGTTATCACTGCCACGGGAAATTTGACGTTGCACAAGATGCGGCATTCCACATCGCCGAAAGTCCCCCGGGTGCAAAAATTTCAATTTTGAAACGTCAGGAATATATGGCGGATGATGGAAAAGCTGTGAATTCTGCAATATATTTTGAGATAAACCCACGCGAGTTTAAAGACAATATCGCAGATTTCACCCTTGATGAGAGTGATCTGGTCATCAAGAGAGTCAGCCATGAACCTGGTGTAACGTGTGTAGTTAGGACTTATATTTTGTGGAATAGGTACAAATTCCACACTGGTGCATTTCACTTTATTTGGTAACTGGGGCAGAGGCAGCAATCGGGACCGGGTTTGAAGAAATGTCAGTCTCAATTTCTTCACGTTCAGCCGCATCCAATGACACGGACAAGTCCAACAAAAGCGAGGAATCCTCGAAAGTTATTAGAGATCCCGTAACGCCTGGATATATTCTGAAAGTATAAATGTATAAATAATTCAGTTTACATGTAACAATTTATAGTGAATACAGGCATATGCGTGTTGTGCAGAATTTTGATTAAAATTGGTCATTGCTTTTGTTGGACCCCCCAAATTGACTTCTATATTTATGTTCATGACATATCAATTGGTATGTAGGCCTATATATGCACACATTTTCCCGATAATTTTGACAACAGGTTATACATGTATAAGATCACGTATGCTATTGCGTATAGTCATAATTATACTGCACTGTGGCATTGGGGTCGTAAACATAGTGCGAACGTATCTGGTGATCATGTAAGGGTCGGAGTATTTGAAACTTGTTAGATCCTGATCCGAACCACCAAATCACCGATGAGTCGGAGTATTTTTCGTCATATTTCTTATACATCGTAATTACTGGGTCAATAACTAAAATTATGGGCTTATTTTGATATGTGATAAACACTAAATTCATTCAGAACCCATTTTGTGCGATTTGACATATACAAAGGTTAATAACAAGTCGGAAGATGTACGTTAAATTATCAATGGGAAATGCATACAAAAAAAGCGCGTGCTCGAGTTTTAAGTCAAACAACCATTTACACCTTTGTTTCTGGTCATTGTCATTGATTGTGTCGGTGTGTCATATCCTGAACATTGAAGTATACACGTTATAACTCACCTTTCTGTCAGTTTTCTTCTTCTTTTACGGGTTAAAAACTTCTGGAAAATTTAAAAAGTCGGAATGGGGTCGGAGCCGATCAAATTGGGGCCGGAGTAAAAATATGTTAGATCCGATCCTCGAGGAATCGTTGAGCCCCAGTGACAATGTCTGTTTCCGATCAGGAATTTAGTGCGACATGCACCACTCCACAGTATGTCTAGTTTAGAATACTATACACACGATGACGGTATCCAATCAGGAAATAAAAGAGACATACACCACAGGAGTGATTGAATGGGAATATAGAATCATCTTTCTCGCAGTGGTTATTTTCATACAATTGTTATCCAAATTGGCCGCATACAGCGTGACGTCAGAGAAACACTTCCCTGTACCGGATATGACGATAGCGGAGGACGGGTAATAGCAGAGGAGACAAAATATGCGTATTTCCACACCCCTCTTGGTAAACGACAAATATAGAGGAGAAAGAAATAGCTCTAACATCCACAATGTGTTTCCCTCGGTACACGAATCGTCCATTATGGCATTTTCAGCTGACCAGCTGTATACCAATCATATTCAAATAAAAGTATTGTGTAACACTGAAAACGCCAGTTTTCACACATTTTGTGTGATTCTGTAGTCCAGAATAAACAACGAACATTATACTATATGGAGCATAGCTGACGCATTTCAGTCGCATTTACAAGTATCAATCTTCGATCATTTCATCTGATCTGAATTCCATGATACTATAAGATAACCTCGCCATTTTCTCAATCTGGGATCGTGTAATGACAATTCGCAACTACCATATTCGATAGGAACGGGTGATACATATATGTGACCCGCCATATCAAATACAGTCGTGAGTCGGGATTTTTTTTACCCTGTGCCAATGCATTCTCTTATATATCCGAGTCGACCATAAGTCGCCTCGCATATATAAGAGAATGCATTGGCTTAACAATTTTTTTATCATGTTTTTTAAATAAATGTTTCTTACAATTTTTAGGACATAAAATAAATTACCCTGCAGGGAGCCCCACACATATATAGAAGCATATAGAAGAGTGTCGTCTGCTCATGTTTGTCTCGGGCTCTGTATGGGTGAAATTATAAAATTGTTAAAAAACACAAGAACAAATTATTAAAATTGTAAAAAATTGTTAGGCCAATGCATTCTCTTATATATGCGAGGCGACCTATGGTTGACTCGCATATATAAGAGAATGCATTGGCACAGGGTAAAAAAATCCCGACTTACGACTGGATTTGATATGGCGGGTCATATATCTGTTAATCCATTCATTGTCGATAAAACAGATCAAGGCTGATATTTTTCCAAGAACTATGTCCCGTAAAAGTGAGATACTGTTTTTCACCGTACGACAGGTGATTACTGAGGCTTAAGGGGTCACTCTAAAAAAAAAAGTGCTTACGGGTACACAGGTTTTTAAAATGTGCTTAAGGGTGCACAGGGTTTGAAATCTCGTTCTAAATTACTTTTAGTTTTCAGATCGGCCATGATTTCTGTTAGAGAATAATTTTATATGTTCCAAGGAAATTAAAATGAACTGAAAACTAACTCCTGATGGGCGCCAGACTTTCAGGAATACAGTTAAAGTAACTGCATTAGTGCCGATCACAAACCCTGTGTACCCTTCGCACTTTTTTTGGTGAGAATGACCCCTTCAGCATTACCAACCACCTCCATATATGCGCCGATACATAATTTGCAGCAAAGAGCGTCACGAAAGAGATTTCAGATACCAAACAAAGTTCTATTCGTTAACGTTGCATCAGTTTATATTTACATCCCTACGCCCATTCGCGCAGTGAAACTTGAATGGACGACGTTGGTTGGTTGAAATCTCGTCACGTGACCTCGCGCGCATATGTCATATTGTTTTCATATTCTATAGCAAGCTCCATGCAGCGCCTTCAGGGTGGTACTTTGCGGACATATACATCTCTTTTTACATATCGTCGGAACTATATTTAGTCACCTATTATCTTATTTTGACCACCAAACGTTTGCAATAATGGTAATTACTTCGGTATTGATCAGAACAATATAGACTGAGCCAGACATAGAAAATTTAATCCTAAGACATAAGAACTAAGAACACGTAAGAAATCCTTACCAAATGTCCTTATGGCAGTGATATCTCAGCGGTGCGATGGGAGATAACTCTGCCTGGAGTTTGATTATATAGACGTGACTTGCAGCGCGATACAAGAATATCGTTCAAACGGCGCTAAATGCTCTTTTGAGTTTAATGGGGAATCGCACGTTTTGCATAAATCACAGTAAATCCAGCCAGAAATGGCAAGTGATTTTCAACAAAGAATTTCTCTGGATCTATCTGGTGAAAAATCTTGAATTTTACATATGATAATTTTCATTATATATATAATCAGAGCAATTATACAGAGACAATAACAATAATGGATTTTAACACATTTGAGAGGTTGAAAATATTTGTTTCGTTTCTGTCCATTTAGGTACCGAGACCTGCCAGAAAAATTTATAATTTCAAACAACATGTCAACCATCAAATAGCTTATTGTCTTGACTCCATGAGAGGAGGCTTCATTTGTATCATAATGTTGAGTTAGCTTTTTAATTGCATATTATAGCATCATACCCCATGTATTATAATGAAGAATAATGCAGTCACAAATATGCCAGCCCAATGAAAACAAATGTTCAAATGTGGTGCTGTCCACTCAAGCAGGGAGCAATCAACAGAAATTAGGCCACAGTGTTAAGAGATATGGTGGTCAGATTTAACTTGGTTATGAACCCATGACCCAGAACTCAACTGAGCCCAATTTTTCAATGACCAACAAGCATGGCATGAAAATTCTCAATAATAAAAAATGATTTATGGTAGTTGTCTTTCTGAATGAAAATAATCATTTAATTTCATGAATCAAGAAAAATTAAGTCTCCTCTCATGATCTTCAGATATGATATCATGTATATATGAAATGCACTTTCGAAAAAAATGTGTTTTACAGTAGTTCTCGGTACCTGAACACAGTGAAATTTTAAAGATTTTTCATGCCATAAAAGTAAAGTAAATGAGATTATAATAACCAAATGTCCAATGGTTCTTATGTATGATACCACAATAATCTCTTGTACAAAATTTCACAAAGATATTCCTGATATATTTAGAGACAATACATTTTGAAATACCAGGAAATTTTGGCAAAACGTGCGTCTGACCCTTAAACATAAGGAATGGGTGTTGATTTTTGTTGTGTTCCATGGAGTATGGATGCAAGTTGATACCACACAAAATGTCAGACCGGCTTGCATCAACGTACTCCATGAAACACAAAAAAAATCAACATCCATTTCTTAACTCTTTCCATGCCTGAAGCTTCCTGAAATTCTGCGAGAAACCCTGTGCAATTGCAATCCCTTATATATGCGAGTCTCCCATACACAGGGAGCCTCGCATATATAAGATAATGCATAGGCCTAACAATATATACCTTGAACTTGTAAGCCAGTGGATTATCGTATATACATTATCCTCCCTATGGGAGCCTCGCATATAAAAGATAATGTAATGACACATGATCTTTAATGCCGCACCAGCGATGCCCCCGTCGAGAAAGGGTTAAATTAATATGTAGTATAAATAACACAACGTCACTCATCCTCACTCACCAATCGTTGTCATTGGAGCGCGCTTGTTTTGTGGATTCATTCATGTATGAACAACATTTGAATCGCGGTAACACAACATTTGAATCGCGGTAACACAACATTTGAATCGCGGTAACACAACATTTGAAACTGGCAACTTATAACAGAATCAGGCCATATAGTATGCTGCCTGACGTTTGCACAATGAGGTCCCCACAGCGGGATAGCGTCACCAAGTTCATCGTCTGGTAACATAATGCATGGCCTCATCTGCTATTGGAGACCTGATGAATATTGTGATGTGCACACACCTCGATTACACAATGTGTCGTCTGCCAATTTGGAGATAAAGAGAAACTAAAAAAGAAAAAAGAATCTTTGCTAAGAAGTTTCTAAATAAATTTTAAAAACTTGTTAATTTGATAATAAAAATACTTTCTGGAGCAAATGAGGCCTATATAATCAAAATGAGGTCCCCAGAGGGTGAATATAGTTATGCTAACCCGCTGTGCAGGGTGGCGTCACTAAATTCACCCTCTGCATGGGGACCTAATTCTGCAAATTTCCATTTCATCAGGCCTGAACAGGATCGTTGTTAATACATTCCACTATCTGTAGGGGGCATCATTTCAACCGGAAGTTGGCACAATACATGGATTTTTTTGTAACTTACCACCCCCCCCCCCCCTTCGTCTAAATTTTGCGCAGGCAAGGTAATAATAATTAATCGAAATCGGTTATTTCTTAAAACCATTTCATTAAAGACCATGTGCCAGTACAGTCTACTGTATATAAGAGCATTACATAGGGAGCCACGCATATATAAGAGAATCCACTGGCTTACAAGGTCAAGGTGAATATTGTTAGGCCAATGAATTCTCTAATATATACGAGTCTCCCTATATGGGAGACTCGCATATATAAGAGAATGCATTGGTACATGGTTTTCGCAAAATTTCAGGAAGCTCCAGTCGTGGAAGGGTTAAGTTAGTGATTACACTGGACCAAAATACATTTGCACCTCACTTTACCCACGTACCATATACTTGCATGGAACACTCTTGGTCCTGATATTGCTGCACTCACAGATTTGTTCCAATTCAAATCTGACATATACAATGACTGCTTCAAACTTTTATTATCAACCCGTACCTAATCCGAGTTTTTATATTGTCTTTAACCCTTTGAGTGCCAGGTCCGATTTTTGTATCAACCCATATACCCTGTGCCAATGCATTCTCTTATATATGCGAGTCGACCATAGGTCGCCTCGCATATATAGGAGAATGCATTGGCCTAACAATTTTTTATCTTTTATTATTATTTTTTACAATTTTTTACAATTTTAATAATTTTTTCTTATATTCTTTAACAGGTATATTTAGTAGGTTTAGTGCCAGGGAATCTTATGTTTTTTATGGGCATCAAAATTATTACTATGAATACTTGGTGATAGTTTTGAGTTATAACATGCCTCGAAGGTGTTATCCAGTTTGTTTTTAAATTCGCTATAGCATGCTTAAGCATACCCGAAAACAATTCAACCCAAAAAAGAAAAAAAAAATTCTAAAATTTTATTTTTTTAGGGCCGATTTTACACACCGTAAATTAGGGCCGATGAGATCGGCCCGTGGCACTCAAAGGGTTAATAATCACACAAATTTACAAAATTATAATGTGTTAATCAAAATTACATAGCTCCATGCGCCTCCTTTAGTACTTCAGCTTACTGAAGATTAGGAGTAACCTATATAGATATAGATCCACACACGAGGATGTAACCTACATGTGTATATATATATATAGATGTGTCTCTTTCAAACAGACCTAACAGCTGTTTCAGTAATCTAAATGCGTGTTGATTTTATTACACCCTGGAAAGACTTGAGAACTGGTGAAAAATACCGACAGAAAAAAAACCCATCTCAGGGTTATTGCCCCCGAGATGTGTGGTTATTGTTCGATGCCATATCAATGGGGTACTGTACTTATACTATTGATGGTTTATATATTCTCTGCTTCGTAGAACAAGGTAACCAGATTATTTCCATTAATTGACTGACTGCAGAGTACGAAGTAATGTTACAGATGGCAGATAAGCCGGAATGAAATAATAGAACGCTCGATATCGAGATATTTGTGTGCAGTTTTCAAGCATTATGTATAAAATAAATGTTATATTGTATGCATACTAGTCCCAGATACTCATTCTTTTCATTGCATAGTCAGTGAGTGGCTTGAGATCAACATTATATTTTATCATTTTTGCTGCCACTCCCCATTTCCTGGCCCTGACACCAACAGCGTCACTTGAGAAAATTTATCCCCCTTATTTCTGTTCTGATTTTTTTTTTGCCAGCATATCTGATTACTTTATTGATAATAAATGTTTATTTGGAAAGTTATTTTATCTTATTTATACTATAGGTAACTAGGGATGTGCCATGTTATACACGAGACGGTTGCGATAACTTGTGATGTAGTCAAATGTGAACAAAATGTGAACAGATTAGCCCAGAGGGCAGATGCCCCAACAAGTGTCACATATACTGCCAGGGAATGTCTAAATGTAGTTTAACGGGTTTAAATTCTATTTGTCGAGCTTTTAGGACTCCAAATTACTTAAAACATCATGGAGGAGAAAACGTTTTCGTTTTGTGGGAAAAAAATTGATTTCGGCTTTTCGGACACCCACTCACCACGCATACGTGTCTGGATTTTTGTCCGATTCCCTCCCCATGGATTAACTACCGTGACAGATGGACATATCCTGTGTGACTCGGGACCAATGTGACCAAACGGAGTGAGCAATATACATAAGATGGGATAATTGCAGTAAATACGATGACAGACCTCAATACAGCTATTGCAACGAGTTCTAAATACACGAACACATTCTTTATTTAAGAAATTAATGTAGTTTTGTGCGCGTGTGTTATTGTCGTTAGCACATTTAGTGTAATCTTATTTATTTATTTTTTTAAATATACAGACACCAGCCCACACAGAACTGTAAGCCCAATAGTATTAGTTATTCCGGGTTCTGGTCACGCGATACCAGGGGCGGTGCATTTGAATTGAAGGGGGGCATGACATTGGCGATTTTGTTTTTCGATAATGCGTAATATAAAAGACAAATCGCAACGCATTATGTGATATGAGAAGTTCACCGGAATACAACAATGTTTTAATATCTCATATTTATTCTTTGCTCCATGCACTATCGATAGCCGACAGTTTGTTGGGTGGAAAGAGAACGATGATTTCGATAACATTTGCCCAAGATTTCCAAGCGCTTAGTAACGATCACGTGATCGACGTAATAACTGGCTCCAATTATTCTGCTGACCGCTTTTAAGGTCAATCCACACCGGACGCGAGCGCGTGATTATATAACGGCCGTTTTCTGTCGTCCGTATAGCAGTTAAAAGCGCGCGATTTTTATATTCACACTTCAAGAGACAGAATTGCTGACCACAACGCGATCACAGCAGTAATTTCATGCTTCGTCGATTTCTCGCTTTGTGGCAAATTGGGTCGCTGTCAAATAGGATATTTTACGTGCGAAAATCCTTCTATTTGAAGGCGACACATGCATTCGTCGTCGCGATAACACAGGTGGTGGGGGACTTTAGCGACATGCTGATAACTGAAGTGCAAGGATAAACGAGAAGAGAAAATGCCTGCCAAGAGGTCGACGTAATAACAGGATCGTCTGGTTAATTTTTGGTCCCAATCTATTCCAAGCTTGTGAAGTCACTTCGCGCAAAATTTGCCCCCCCCCCCACCTCCCAATAAAAAAACTCACAAACCGGAGTTATAGAATTAAATTCAATTAAACGCAATTGCTATGAGAACTTAGGAAGCCCGTGCACCATTCCACTTGACATATGTTTCGCAAATTCTGACTAAAATGTCCATATACATGTACACAGTATTTGTGAACTGCCTGTAATTGATGCACTCAAACGATTATCTACCCAAACCATCGCGCGCGACGAAGCGATCCATTCGCTTTCGGTGTAAAATATAAAAATCGCGCGCTTTGAACCGCTACGGACGACCGAAAACGGCCGTAAAATCGCGCGCACGCGCCAGGTGTGGATTGACCGTTAGTAGTTTATAGTAATAAGGTCAACAATTTGTGACGTCCTGTGTGTTATTGTGGTATGAAACGGCTGGCCTAATTGGCCAATGTAATTGGCAGTTGACCAATCACCGACCACGATTTAGTGTAATACAGATAGATTATGTAAATATTATACTACTAGAAGGTGACCCGACTTCGTCCGGGCTTTGACCTTGAATTGTCCATTTTGAAGGTCAAGGTCAAGTGGGGTCACGATTTGACCAGTCCAAAACACTGCCCGGACAAAAGTACCCGACAAACGTGCCCTTCGAAATCCATCTGGTTTTACCAGATTTGACCTTGAATTGATCATTTTGAAGGTCAAGGTCAGGTCGGGGTCACGATTTGACCCGTCCAAAACACCAAGTGGACAAAAGTGACCCTATGTATAAAATTTCGTCGAAATCCCATCAAAATTGGCGATTTGACCTTGAATTGACCCGATTTCAAGGTCAAGGTCACGTCGCACGGGCAAATGAATATGCTTATGAGACTCCCCATACGAAAGTATCCCCACATACCAAGTTTCATCGAAATCCCGTGATATTCGGGCGTTTGACCTTGAAATGACCCGATTTCCCGGTCAAGGTCACGCTTCACGGGCAAATTAAACGGTTTATGCCACTCCCCCGCCGAAGGTAACCCCACATACCAAGTTTCATCGTAATCCCGTGATATTCGGGCGTTTGACCTTGAAATAACCCGATTTCAAGGTCAAGGTCACGTCACACGGGCAAATTAATAGGCCTATGTTACTCCCTGGCCGAACATACCCCCACATACCAAGTTTCATCGAAATCGGCTCGGCCGTTTTCGAGTCCATCGATCACAGACAGACAGACAGACACACACACACACAGATCTTCCAAAATATATAATAGATGTCTGGAGAAACGAACAAACCACTTTTTATTCAGACGCTGGGTAAAACATGACATACTAAGTCCTGTTTTCTATTTGAGCCGAAAATTTGCTATACATTATGTGATGAACTGAAATATCTAATTCATGACATTTCCAGTATCTCTACACAACTAGTTTAGTGGTGTAATAAAAGTGTAATATTCGAACTTCGACTCTACTCATTTCACCACAGTTTACACCACTAAACTATCTTCATGGAGCGCTTTCTAAAGCAGGAGAAATTCAACTCAGATCCGAACAGTCCCACAGCCGCCAAAGAATGGACACACTGGAAAAAAAACATTAAGCAACTTTCTCGAATCATTGATTGAAGCGGAGATAATACCAGACAATCTAAGAACGCTAATAAACTTTGTATCGCCTTCCGTGTATGAATACATTGCTGACTGCACCACTTATAATGCTGCCCTGGCAATTCTGGAAGCAACATATGTGCGTCCCAAGAACGAAATTCTCGCTAGACATTTGTTGGCTACACGACACCAACAAACTGGAGAAACACTCGTCCACTTTCTTCAGGAATTGCGACAGTTATCAAAGGCATGTAACTTTAAAGCTGTTACAGCTGATATCTACAAGGAGGAGAGCATTCGCGACGCATTTATAAACGGGATTTCGTCACAAGTGATCCGACAGAGACTGCTCGAGAACAAACAATTAGACTTGACAACAATGTTCGATCAAGCACGATCTCTAGAGTCTGCTCAGAAGAGCAATGAACTTTATTCTCAACCAGTATCCATTGTTAACTCAGCTACTAGCAACAACAATCCCGATACTCAAACTAATTTGCCTGCAGTTACCGAAAGAACTGTAGCTGCCACATATCGGTAATCAACAGAAATGTTTCTTCTGCGGGAATAGCCCTCTTCATCAACGTAGATTGTGTCCTGCTAGAGACGTTACATGTAATAACTGCCGTAAACAAGGACATTTTTCTAAAGTCTGTCGATCTTCTGCGAATCCGAGAAGTACATCTGCACCGTCTAGTACCGCAAGAGGAACATCTGCTTCTTGTACATCGGTCCTCGCAACTGTTTCCGCGGCATCTCCTCAAACGCTATCGAAGGCTGTGATCGATGTTATCGTTCAGGGACGAAAGTGCAAAGCGCTTATAGACACCGGCAGTTCAGAGAGCTTTGTGGACCGGAATACAGCCGAACGCATGAACATTCCGATAGAACCATCGAATGGACTCGTGTCCATGGCGTCAAGTTCCCTCACCAGTTCCGTGACAAGGTGACATTAGACTACGAAAAACGCAAATACACCGATGTCTGCTTGTCTGTGTTAGATAGTTTTTGTTGTGATGTCATCCTCGGCCACGACTTTATGAACAGACATCAGAGTGTATCTATCTGCTTCGGAGGAGTTCGTGAACCGATCAACGTAAGAAACTCGAACACTGTTTGCGGGTTGACATCAGCAGCTGTTGAACCTCCGGTACTGTTTGGTAATCTTACAAACGATTGCCATCCTATCGCCACAAAATCCCGCAGATTTAGTTCCGATGACAAAAAGTTCATACAGGATGAAGTTAACCGTCAATTGTCTGAAGGGACCATAGAACCCAGCATCTCGCCATGGAGAGCCCAAGTGTTGATAACAACCAATGAGAGACACAAGAAACGACTTGTAATAGACTACTCGCAAACTATAAATAAATTCACAGAACTGGATGCGTATCCTTTTCCGAAGATTGACCAACTTGCGAATGAAGTGGCTAATTATCGTATTTACAGTACACTGGACATGAAAAGTGCTTATCATCAGATACCGCTGCAAGATGAAGAAAAGTAGTACACCGCATTTGAGGCTAACGGACCGCTATATCAATTCCGCAGAGTTCCATTTGGAGTGACCAATGGTGTAGCAAGTTTCCAAAGAATCATGGACAAACTCGTTGAACAACACAAATTAAAGGGTGTGTTCGTTTACGTAGACGATATAACGGTCGCTGGCATGACTCAAGAAGAATATGACGAAAATCTGCGGAAATTCTTGGAAATGACGAATCAGCACAATTTGACATTTAACAAGGAAAAATGTGTTTACTCTGTCCCAAAACTTAATCTCCTGGGATATTCGATCAGCCATCATTGTCTGAAACCTGATCCAGACCGCATGAAACCTCTCCGAGATCTACCAGTGCCGTACAGCATGAAGTCTCTGAAGCGGGCAACAGGCTTATTCGCATAATACAGCCAGTGGATCACCGGGTTCTCGGACAAACTGAAACCCCTAACAACAGCAACGCAATGCCCACTGGACAAGGAGGCGGTATCCACCTTCGACACTCTCAAAGAGGAAATAGAACACGCTAGCGTCAAATCAATCGATGAATCGACCCCCTTGGTTATCGAAACAGATGCATCGGACATTGCTGTGGTTGGCAGTCTCAACCAAGGAGGCCGGCCTGTGGCATTCTTCTCGCGCACATTAAATCCGAGCGAAATGAACCATTCAGCTGTAGAGAAAGAGGCTTGTGCCATCATAGAATCGGTGAGAAAATGGCGATATCTACTCAACGGAAAACATTTCACTCTAATCACTGATCAAGAGGCAGTATCCTTCATGTTCGGTTCGAAAAAAAGGGGGAAAATCAAGAACGATAAAATCATGCGATGGAGGTCCGAGCTGAGTTGCTATAGTTATGACATCAAATATCGTCCAGGAAAAGACAACTCCACTGCTGACTGCTTATCGAGTGCAAGTTGTTCTGCAACGAATCGAGATATCCTTCTCGATCTTCATAACTCTTTGTGTCACCCAGGCGTTACACGGTTGATGCATTTTGTCAGGTCGAAAAACCTGCCTTATTACGTTGAAGATGTCAAGAGGGTGACCAAGCAGTGTGCTGTTTGTGCTAGGGTAAAACCAAATTTCTGTGACCCAGCAAATCCTCCACTCATCAAAGCAACTCAACCCTTCGAGAGGCTAAGCATGGACTTTAAGGGACCGCTACCCTCAAATTCCAGAAACCGTTATTTACTGACGGTAGTCGAGTTCTCGAGGTTTCCGTTTGCATGTCCATGTTCGGATATGACGTCTGGAACCGTAATTACGTGTTTGACCCAACTCTTCTCACTGTTTGGAATGCCGTCATACGTGCACTCGGATCGTGGACAATCCTTCATGAGCGCTGAAGTAAAGTCTTTTCTCCAAACACATAACATTGTGATCAACTCCATATAACCCCCAATGCAACGGACAATGTGAACGCTACAATGGCATTATCTGGAAAGCCGTTACTCTTGCGTTACAAACCAAAGGGTTGAAGGACTCTCAATGGGAACTAGTTCTACATGATGCCTTGCACTCGATTCGAAGTTTACTCTGTACCGCTACGAACTGCACACCCCATGAACGCTTCCTGGGATTTGCACGTAGATCTTCAACTGGTAGATCGATCCCTACTTGGCTTATGATACCTGGTACCGTGTTACTGAAACGACATTTTCGAACCAGCAAGAATGATCCGATCGTTGACGATGTGGAGCTATTAGAGGCAAATCCTTCTTATGCTCACATCCGCATGCCTGATGGTCGTGAATCCACTGTTTCCTTGAGAGATCTGGCTCCAAGCCCAAGTAACGCTGATGGAACCGTCAGTGTCGATGATTCTGCTGGGGATATTGCTCAAAGTCCAAGTAATGTTGATGAAACCGGTGTTGATAATTCCGTTAATGATTCTAGTTGGGTTAGGCGCTCTAGCCGACATACTAAGCCACCAGATCGTTTGGGGTATTCTGAATGAGAGATTATTCCCCGGCCTGAGAACAGTTAACGATTTAGCAGGCAGCTAGCGATTTAAGTTCTGTGACTGTTTGTGGACTGACACTTATCTCTTTCCAGAAGGGGAGAATGTGATGAACTGAAATATCTAATTCATGTTTTTCTCTTATTTCCAGTATCTCTACACAACTAGTTTAGTGGTGTAATAAAAGTGTAATATTCGAACTTCGACTCTACTCATTTCACCACACATTATACATCTATAGTCGGTATATACATTTACATTGAGGCCTGAAAATAACAAATAACGAGTCGTTCAAGAGGGTCAATAGAAATGTATTTATTTATTTTTCCTGCATAGCAGAAGCTAACGCTCTTTATTTTCACCATATCAGCTTAAATGACGCTCTTTGTCGTTGCATTTTCTGAGATACTAATGTATGGTTCGGTTTATCACTTGAACGAACGCTCTTTATTTTGACCATATCAGGGAAGAGCCATATTTTGTTGCATGGTGCAGAGAAACGCAGGTCCGGCTTATCTATTTGATGTGTGCTTCTTCTAATTCCAATCCATCTTCAATGCGATGGTAATTATGGCAGCTGTTGGTGATAATTCCTCTTCATGATTAATTGGCATCAGATTTATTTTGAAACTAATTTGAATTTGGAGTGATATATGATTGGTTGATTTGTGTCCTATAATTCGGTCCGAGATCGTTGACGACAACAAACATGGCGGTTCATTAATTAACCTGGATCAGAACTAATCGTGTATTAGATCTTAATTAATTTATTGCACGCACAGATATTTCGTGGGGCTATCAAATTGAATTGCGTCAGTCAGTCCTTCCATCCGAAAAGTGTGTTGTCCGAGTGATAAGGTCAATAGCATGTGACATATTTCTTTTTGAAAATTGACGGATGGACACAGGGACTGGATATGAGAAACTCCCGACCAAGTTCAAACTTCAAACTTATTATACCTTACTCGTATCTAAATTCGCGCAGTACTATTTTTTGCGCACCGAATTTAAAACAGCGAAAAATAGTACGACTTCTGAGTTTAAACTATTCAACTACAGGGAAAACAAGATCGAGAGTTATTTTAATGAAGTACACACATTACAAAAGGCTGGTCACTGAATTGATAATTACGCGTACATCTGGGACTATAGTTAAATTCGGTCAACCAATATCAGAAATTAAAAACCATTACTCAACGCCAAGTGATATACAAATCATGGTATACCGTAAATTCGACGATGTTGAAATGCTTGTAAGACATACATATATTCTAGATTGCATGCGCATGAATGCACGTCCCCCATATCCACTGCCCTGGGTTCCCTGACCATACAGTCTGAGTTAGTTATGTCATCATATCCCGCAGCCAAGTCTTTGTGTTGATTTTTCTGAAGCCAAAAATTGTTGCCTTCGCGGTTGTGTTTTTTCTGTTTTCGAGTTTATTTCATTGATGTCATTTCCATAACTATTTCAATATCAGTATAATTATTTGGATCATATAAAAATCCATATAAACAAAATGCAATTTTGGTCTAAAAGATGTCAATCCACCGCGATTGTGTTTGATACTCGCATGTCTTCAGACACGACTAGGAACTGAATCTGTCATCAGATCCAAGACTTTTAAGAAAATAGTTTTATCAGTTTTGAATTCCCGCAGATATGTGCGCGAATTTTAAACTGAGCGAAAAATTGTACTGCGCAAATTTAAATACGATTAAGATACGCAATTTGGAAGAAGGGATAAGATTGGCTGATGATACATGGAATACCGATGTAGATATCAATATATACTCTCAAAACAAATGTGTATACATTCTACACCATATGTGTTACATACAAAATTGTGTAGAAATGACACATGGCATAATTATATGTCCGTGGAATTTTCTCAACATTGAATATGTGGGTAAATCATGTGTTCTATTTGAGACACAACCCTCGTAATATCTACATGTAACATATATTAAAAACTGGCAGCAGCTTTAAAACTTTGTGCTACACAATTATGTGCTGTTCAGTTTTGACACAATGTATAACAATTTTTTAAGCTGCTGCCAATTTGTTCTCACGCATATTCAACGTTGATGAAATTCCATGTGTTGGTGTGTCATTTCTACACAATGTTGTTTAAGATAAAATGTAACACATATTGTGTAGAATTTATACACATTTGTTCTAAGATAGTCTCTCACAAAACTACCCGAAGTCACTCGAATGTATTGTTGTTAAAAGTTCGCAAAGAAAGAAAGGCAAACGCTCTATATGCATACCATATCTGGAATAAGCTAACATGGAATACTCCATAATTTTCCATGCTGAATGTTTTCTACATTCTATCACATGAATAAATCTGTATGTTGGAAATCAGTGTAAAATTATTCAATCGTTTTATTGGTCTACATTTATTTTAACCGCCGGAACGTACATTAACAGAAGCGACCATTATCATGGCCAGGAATCTACTTGTCACCAATAAACTTATATCTAATCCAACTACATGCAAAAAGTACGAGATAACTCGTAGTCGGCAGTGAATGTGTTAAAGCCTATGTAAAGATCTGTTTTATGTGATCAACTATAGGCAATGCGGTTTAGTTCTTTGCGATTCACAGAACAGTTGCCCTTGACATATAAGCCCATGCACACGGCTCAGTCATTTTACAATTCCGGCGGTGTATATTATTAAATGTGGCTGGCGTTAGAGATAATATGGCTGACGGCGGCTTGTGACCAATATGGCTGGCGGCGGCGTGCGATGGCGGCTTCGGGCTCTACCACATCGTCACTCTTCAAACGGAAAGTCAAATTACGACCGGACACTATACCGAAAGTTCTTTTCAACGATAGCGGTCGCACATGGGTCGATTCCCATGTGCATAATTCATGACTGCTGTGTCAAAAAATCCCGCATTTTAAAGACAATAGAAACCTGTTTTATATGTTTCCCCTCAATATATCAGTTTTATCACCAATATGTTGGTTGCTCTGGGTCATTGTATGGTGTTTGATGGTGGTTAGGCATGGCCCACACGAGACCATAACAATATCATAAGGAAAACATGAAAAGCCTACCGCCCGCCCCTATTTTTTCTTTGGGCCCGTTATGGGAAACACGCATTCAATTTGTTTTGGCCTTAAAATCAAAATCCAATTATTAATTGTTTATACAATACATATAGGAACATCTATATTATAAATGACTTAGCTTTATTACAGTATTACTGGTTAAAAATGTGCTTATAATTTAGGTTAATTTGATTTCGACTGCCACAAAGTTTCAAAGTTTCACAGACTGAGACTTTTGTCGTGACACTGACAGTGATTCGAGTGACAGTTGACACGGACAGAAATTTCAGACTAAAACTAATCTAAAGCCAGAAATAGTTTGTTACAGTGGCCAACATGATTTTAAATTATCTAAATATATCTCACACACTTCATCATTATGAAAATCACACTTTGTAAGTAATTTGTTGGCCAAATAAAATGGCAAATTACAGTAGAAGATGTCTCAAAAACGATTTGTATTTTACTTCCTGTTTACTTTATGTGTTTTTGTGTTAAATGTAAAATCTGGAATTTTTATTTAACTTCCGGTGTTTTGTGTTAAATGTAAAATCTGAAATCAATAGGTGCTCAGTCAGTGCTCTATTCTATAACTTATATACTACTACAGTACTAGTTAATAAATAGAGCATGGCTTGGAGTGAAATACGCCGATATAGTGCATAGTGAGGTTGTGTAGTTCACGACGCGAAGCGGAGTGAACTACACAACCGCACTATGCACTATATCGGCGTATTTCACGACAAGTCATGCTCTAATTATTATATTGTATCGAACAAATGCAGAAATTACAAACCTCATTATAATTTACTGAATGTAAGTCTCTCTAAACCTCATTATAATTTACTGAATGTAAGTCTCTCTAAACCTCATTATAATTTACTGAATGTAAGTCTCTCTAAACCTCATTATAATTTACTGAATGTAAGTCTCTCTAAACATCATTATAATTTACCTTTGTAATTTTGATTTAGCAGTAGGAAACTACTATTTTCAACTTTTACTAAGTTCAGACAATTGATGTTCGCCTTACTGAAGCTTTAATTTGGATCAGCGGCGAAATAACAAGTAGTTTCAGAACAAAGTTTGATGTAGTGTTCGTTACTATTTTTAGTAGTCAAAACTAACTACATATGCATAGTGCACGATGGGAGAGACTTGAAGGCGTAGTATACAACTACGACTAATAGAGTCGAGTAGCCAACCAATCGGAAAGCTTGATTTCAATAACAAAGTCACGTGAGATACAATATGGCCTACTAGTAGGCTACTACTACTATAGGCCAACTAGAACTTGGCCAAATTTGTATTTTGAAAGAAATGTATGTAGCCTAGGCCTATACTTATAATATATACCACCGGATAGATCTACAATTTTCTACATACATGACTACAATATACGTATTCCGAATTGCTAATGTTATACTTATAGTAACTTATACTGATGAAAATTAATAATTACCTTATGAGTTCATGATGATGAAAATTGAAATTACATAATTTCTAAATTCTGGGTACAATAATTTAATGTGAATACTCACCACTAACGTACACGTAGAATATATGTCCATGCGTCGAAATAAAAAAAATCCGCTAGGCCTATTTACTGACGATTGATTTTCTTGAGCCACACAAATTTCACAATAACACAACCACAATGGCGCCAGGCATCTCTGCTAATTAAATTATTACCCTTCAAATCATCATTTGCGCGCGTAATAGCGTGACGTACCTCATTCATGACGTCATGGCGTCATGTAAGCGCGGGTGGTATTTGAACACCAGCGTTCAAAATATTGAACACCATTGTTCAAAACATTGAACGCATAATTGAACACATCGTGTTCAATTTATAATGATTATATTGAGCTCTCTTAAACTCCAGTGTTCAAATGGTTGAACACCACCGTTTAAGAATTACGACTGGAACACATGGCGTTACGGATTGAACACTTCACGTTCAAATTTGAACGCTTGGTGTTATCATTTGAAGACTTGGCGTTCAGATTTGAACACATAGGGTTACGATTTGAACACATATGTTGAATTTACGCGTAACAAATAGAACACATAATTATATTTGCAGTGTAGCTAGTACATGAGCTGTTGAAATTCATAATGCACATTCTGAGTAATCGTCAAATCCTCCGTAAAATGCAAATAACCTCTTTAATCGTACGTACAATAACTCCTACAAAATAATATTTAGCTCAACCAGTGCAAGAGTTCCAGATATCAGCTATCCGAAGCGAATGAACGATTGGTTCTGCAACCAACTACCACTCTCATTTCAAAAATACTTATCGCTTATACCACAACCAAGCAATGGTAACGAGACAGAGTAGCAAATTAGTTGGAACAAAATCTAGAACATCCATCTCCGAAAACCTCCGATACCATATCTTCCCGAATCTCTGGAACGAACTTGATACATCTTTAATATCAGTTCTGCCACGTTCCAAATTTAAACCAGACGTATCAGAAGATATAATAAGCAGCTACCTTGATTGTGTTCTTTGTAAAAACCTACATTGTTCCGACTGTTACCCGTTCATGGATGAAAACCACTAGTGTAAGAATTGTTAAATAACTCCTTTAAGCCACTTTGGGAATATAATCAACACATCTTACTAATCAGTTCGATATTTAGAGGTATGGTCAGCGAACATTGATAAAAAATTCAATATACCTGTAGTCACAAAATAAAATGCCAACATAATGCCACCAAGTTATACATTTAGGCACATGTGTTCAGTATATGGATAACAAGGGTTTCAGAGGGTTTTGCAAAAAAATATGTTACTTTTATAAAGTAACATTTTGCTCATTTTAGTCACCCAACGCATTGCACAATACATGTATTACCCAAATGTTTGACACATAAGCACTACATGCGGTGGAAAAAAAACTTGGCATGATCACATGGTAATCGATTTTCTTGTCAGGACAGTAAAATCACATGTCAGCAATTTATAGACAGATTATATGTTGAATATGTTTAACCGACATGCATTCAATTTGGTAACAATTATGAGAATACGACTACCATTACATGCACACCCAATAAATGAGATCTGTTGTCCAGAATATATTATCACCAATCATGTTATTGGCATCAAAACTTGTTACGAAAGATTAAGTCATGCTAAAGACAGAACTAGAGTGTGGATACAAGAGCATTGGATATAGACATATTCCCTATTAAAAACAAGAGACCGTAATATATATACATATCATACCTGCATGTTTTGTGCTAATTCTGATTACTCGTACATCCATTGAGAATGACCTCATGTTGGACACGATCAGACATATACTGTGTCATATAAATTGTAGCAGTGTGGTTAGAGACTTGTGGTTGTTGTGTGGTATATCGCCTACTGGCCATCACTCTGGTCGCCAAACTAGAGACTAGCATTGTGATATAGCATACCCTTTGATTCACCAATTCCTCAGATATACCCTGTTGGTAACATGTATTGGTTTTCTCTTGAAAAAAGGAAGTTTAGTTTTGAAATAAATGTGCAAACAATGCTATAATAATATTTTTTTCGCAGACAATAAGTCATTGCTTGTTTAGAGTGTCAAAATGCTATGCCACTGAATCCTAAAGCAAGCAAGGCTGGCTCTCTGGTGTTTACATCTCCGATTTGGTAGACAATGTGTGAAATGGTCATCAGCTAGGGGTGGCCAATATACTAGTATATCTATGTATCAATGGGCCGCATAACATGTACAATGGCTGGATATTCACATCCGTGGCAGGTTACCCGTATCTCATTATAGTGTCGGTATTCAGAAAGTCATATTGCCAGAACAGAACAGCGATGTCGGGGAACTGGATGTCTAGAGTCTCCCGATATTATGTTATCCGGTACCTCAATAGTTCCCAAAGCAGTGGGTGGTATCTAGGAACTTGTGTGCATGTCCATCGTGGCGGACGAAGCAGGGGTCAAATCACTGATTCCAGCATTAATTGGTCAGCTAAAGTACCCACCGCACATAATAACACATATCCATGCAAACCATACATTTGGTTGGCCTCTGATCATCAGCATCTAGAATAGCCCATGTAGTGGCATAGCGAAAGATAGGACTGATTAGTCAAAGTGCCACTTTTAGTGGTGACCAGATAACATACACCGGTATATGACTATTCCTCTAGTTTACCTGTGTCGTTGGATTTGGGAGGAATTTGCGAGTCATCTGGGGCAGTGTATTCTACGTATCTATCCCGAAATTGGGACACCAGTGCTTTTGTCTATATTGATGTCTAGAATATCCATATTATGTATCCGTATTGTGGAGGTCAATGTCAAGTGAATTCAATGTACTCTAACAGCTGTGAAAAGCGTGACCTACACGTATATCTAGCAATGACAATATATTCTTATCCTGGGACTGGGCTACCCAAATACAAATTACAACAGTGGTCGACCAAGTTAGCCATATCCAGAACATGCATGGCTGCCAATGGCTGACCATAGAGTACTTCTGCAGTGGTGACAAGATTACCTATATCTGATATCCTGGAATTATGGTGCAGATCGAGTGCACCAATATCACCCATGCATATCCTGAAACTAGGCAACCAATGTGCCAGTTTCCAGTGATGAACAGTTTGCCTGTATTATGGAATCATGTGATCAGTGTGCACATCTTCACTTATGATCAAATTCCCCATACACCGCTTGACCAGTGTACCCATCTATGAAGGTGGTCCGATATCTCACTCACGAAGACTGAACAATTCTTCAATTCTGTAATTTCAGGACTTTGTCTGGTAATACCAACTCTTAAGTATGAAACTTTTTTAATTTTGATAATAAAACCACCAAATTCTCTTCAGTATATTATGAAGAATATTAGCTAGGTATAGCCAATATAACTTGTATTGCCATTGCCACAGAAAGTAACCTGATTCATGCCAACATTCCGCCTACACTTACATGCTGGTCAAGCCATTTGGAAGTTGTGTGTCAAATGTGTAGCAGCAAAGTGGAATAATCCAATCTTCTGATAAGATTTTCTATAGTGAGAAACCAACACTATTCATGCAGTAGGAGAACATGGGAGATTCAAATGTTTCCGTGTGTCTTGATTGAAGTCAATTAAGCATATCGGCGGTTGCATTGTGGACATGTCGCTTACCACCAGATTATGTTTACACATTCTGAGCACTACAAATTGGGCCGATATCTCAAAACGTGTAGCTTCGGTGCCGTAAATCACACGACTTCTCCTGCCAAGTGTGTATCCATACAAGTATACCACAGTAGCACATGTTACAAGTTAAACGAATGTTTGGCTGAACCTGGCCATTATCACCTCCTTCAATGAAATCAGTAGAAATGGTAATTTATTGATCACAGAGAGGGGTGCCATTCTAATGCCTTCTTTCTTCAAATTGGTATTTTGCCCCAACGATTACTGGCTGTATTATTGGCACTCATGACTGAAAACATCTTCTTTTTTTTCTCAAAACACATTGATGACATATCTTGAAACATGCTGTTAGGAGTTGAATATGATTTCGATAAATCGCCGACTTGACTTTATTCAGTTTAATTTTCAAAACAGGTATACATTTTGACTAAGTACTACATGCGACAAAAGCGTATGGTCTGAACTGTATTAGCTTATGACAATACAATATTAATGGAATGAATATAATAATTTAAAAAAATGGTGTATCTTAGTTGATAAGTGCCGTGTGCTGGTGAGGCATGGGTTCCAATTCTGCTCATTGGATCTTTTATTCATCCTAATAAGGTATTTGATAGTGTTAAAATAATCAACACCAGCTAACACCATTCACTTAGTGGTATGTAAGCGCATCATTCCAGTTTATGAAATTGATATTTGTTTGTTTGTTTTATTGGGGTTAATGTCCGTTTTAGCTGCTATGTCACATCATGGCATATCAGGTCAGGTTTACACGTGGAGGAGAGGCTGTGAAGAGGATATATCTCACTGAGAATAAATCACTGATCACAGGAAAGCAATCGACAAACTTTCCCAATTACATGTACATGAATCTCTGTGTGTGCCAGCTGATTCAAATCAGTTTCACCATCACTAATTGGAATGGCTTATGTTTGTCTTATGCAACACATACCTTACCAACTGAGCCACTTTGTGCCCCCACCTATATTGGATATAATTATGATTGTTGCAATATGTTTGAATAAAACATCTAACCTGATACGCATAAACCATCCCCTCTCCCAAGTGATAATTGACAACATGGCACAATTTTAAGTTCAAGGTCACCAAAAACATTCCAACTCTCATATAAAGCCCCCAAATATTATGATGTTAGTCATATTATGTCTCCCCAGTGTGAAGTAATGAATAATATGCACAATGCATAAGTTTTAGCTCTCTTATGCACATTCCAGACAACCTATAGTGAAAATTCCCATGTTGATGACCTTGACCTTGACATCAAGGTCATATGAGGGGGTCTGCCAATTTGGGTCTCGCTTCGAACTGAACCCTCATGGTCTACTCTATATGTGTACCAATTTTCATGCTTTTATCCAAATTTGCACACCCCATCAGCTTACAGCCCCCACTAAAATGAATAGCTGTTATTATAGCAACTACTATCGATGGATGCTTACACATGGTGACATAGATAGTATCCCTCATTACGACAGAAACACTTGCTATTTACTGCATTGTCTTGTCTGTTTCGCGTGAAAATTCTAGAGATCATTCGCACCGTGTATTCAGCCAGATAATACGCACCTAATCGGGGTTCACGAAATTAAATCGTAATACCGCGTGGTGCGTGAGATTAGGATTGAGGCTATATGATTATTGACGAAATAACGGAGACACTAATCTTGAAGAAGATCTTTTAAAGAGCGTGTCTCCTGTTCTTGCGTTTGAATAGCAATCGCTATATAATCGTGCACCGGATTAAGTATCACTTGCTATCTAATCGTGCACCCGATTAAGTATCATTCGTTATCTAATCGTGTGCATATTAGGTGCTTCAGTGGAATGCGAACCAGTTCCCATCGGTGAGGATCGGTGAGGTGCGACGCCCGTGCATTCCGGTATTATGTGCGAACCCGTACATGTCGGTATTATCTGCGGACCCGTGCATGTCGGTGTATGTACGACCCCCTGTATGTCGGTATTGTGTGCGACCACGTGGATGTCGGTATTAAGTGCGACCCCGAGCGTGCCTGTATTGTGTGCGACCCCGTGATGTCGGTATTATGTGCGACAATGTGCATGTCGGTATTATGTGCTACCCCATGCATGTCGGTATTATGTGCGACCCCGTGCGTGTCGGTATTGTGGGCGACCCCGTACATGCCGGTATGATGTGCGACCCCGTGCATGTCGGTATTATGTGCGACCCCCTGTATTTCGGTATTGTGTGCGACCACGTGCATGTCGGTATTATGTGCGACCCCGTGCAAGCGGGTATTAAGTGCGACCCCGTATATGCCGGTATTATCTGCGACCCCGTACATGCCGGTATTATCTGCGACCCCGTACATTCCGGTATTATCTGCGACCCCGTACATGTCGGTATTATGTGCGACCCCGTACATGTCGGTATTATTTGCGACCCGTGCATGCCGGTATTGTGTTTATTGACCTGGTGGAGTATAATATCTACGCGCGTATAGCCAGAGTAGATTCGTTGCATGCTTTAGGGAGTGATGCATTTGACTTCGCCCTTGTCAGCGTCTTGTCTCTGTCTATGACGCCGATTGGCAACGCTAAGTAAACCTGGAGTATGGCATGCGATGCATCGATATGTTGACTCACGGCCTGTCTTATGTTTGGCATGATTCGGAAATAGACGATGTCGTATGCAGTTGTTTTTTTATTCTTTATGACGACAGTTCTTGCAATATATGCTAAGCTAATAGAACAAATAGACACAAGGCATAATAAAAGCCGTTATTCAATATGTGCGTGGGCTAAATAATAACATTATGTTGAGTGCAATTTTGTCATCAGGAGGTCATGTGTTATAGATCATACCATGAATCACTAATATGGCTACGTCCGTAGAGATCATACTCCACCAGTATGTGAATGTCTTAGATCGAGATTTCGTGATTTATGTAACTTTGTTCAAGTTTGTTGAATCGATTTTGATTTTCATCACTTACAATCATGGAATTTCTCCCGGACAATCCATACAAATTGTTTTTGTTTTTTGTTTTTTTTTTGCGATATCGACTCACAAAGGTCACAAACATCATGCAATCTCTGGTCGGGACCATCCCTATATTAGTTATCGTCGGCAACATCGGGGTAATATGGAGATTTAATACCTGGATGTCGTTTTTTTTTTTAAAAGAGACATCCAGGTATTAAATCTACATATGCCCCGATCTTGCCGGAGATAACGATTTTGTCCCCACAACATTATCCATGCCGCCTTAATTTAAGAGTGATTTTCGTATGTTCTCAGATTAATTCACACCAATAAGAATAATTCAGTACTTAGCGGACCTATGGATCCGGCGTCCCGTGACGTCAAACTCGGCGTGCTGGAGCAACGTCACGATTGGTGGAAACTGCCAGTTCAAGGGTCATTCATATACGGTAAGCGGATTTTGATGCGAGGCTTAAGGCGACGTCATCACGTGACACATCTTGAGACGCGATATTTTTAGACGCCGGAAATACCCAAACGAGTCAGCAATGCGGTCGCCAATTACGCTTCGTTTACGTAGCACGAATCGTGGAAAAGTTGATACGGCGAATAAAGCAAATTTTAAATTACTATTAATATTAATCAGACTTTATGTTGAACTTTCAATATCGCCACATATATAAACTAGTTTTAGTAATGCATTGGCGATTTAATTATGCATATTTTAAAATGGTAAAATATTGAAACTTTTGGGGGGGGGGATAATTTAGACTGTTTTAAAATTAAATTGCCGAGCAATCAACTTCGGCTTCGTCTTCAACTTCAATCAAATCATGAAAATAAATGAAAGTTGAAACTGATCTACGATATTTTAAAGTGGATGAATATGATTGTGTTGTTAGGAAATGAAAAAGTGAGTGGCGAGAGTTTAATTTAGTGAAAAAATAAAGGTACTTTTGGGTGTTTTTCTGACCAATAATTAATAAATTATATATATTCTATGCTCAGAAAATATATGAATGCAGGTTTAAGTGAAATGATATAGAATGAAATTCCAGTCTCATTTATTAGAAGTTAAATATGTCCCCGGCCCCACTTATGAATACGAAAAATGACTCATTTGATATATCATTTGATCCTGAAATGGCCAGAATTTCTTTTTTAGATTATTATTTTTTTTAAAGAAATATAAAAAAAAATTCAAGTCAACCCAACATACCTTCACACAACAGCCTACAAATGACAAATAAATAATCATAGTCATACCGACATATTTCTGCTTAGTTTTGCTTATATGGTCATGAAACGGTGAGAAGAAGTTGTTTGAGTCAGGGTTTGCGGTGGGGGAGATGTCCAGGTCTCCCCCTCCCAGCGCCTACATGGCAAATAATTATGGTTTTATTGTTTATTTTGCTTTATATAGTCACGAGACGGCGAGGTACAAGCCCGCATATACATTTTCTATGATAGAGCCCGCGCAGAGAAAACATAAGTCAGCTGTACGTTGTACCTGTGAAGTGGATATCTTGGATATTCATCCCCACCCGCCCCCCCCCTACGCTTGACACAAACAATGTTTTTGCAGAAAGAGTGAAATTCTCGCCACAAAAATAACCAAATATCTTGGGATGATTTTTTTCAAAAGTAGGTGGGTGGGTGGGGGGGGGGTATCCAGACTTGGACATTTATGGATTTTATTCCCCACCCCAAGCCTGATTTGACACTATGTTTTCTCAGTAAAAGTGAATTGTTCTCGCCGCTTCAGGACTATATAAGGCACAAAACAAAACTGTGTTTAGGGAGAAAAAGGTGACTGTATACACAGACAATTTTTTTTGTTCAGTGGAAAGGGCATCAAACCCATTTTCAAAACTCTCCTATAAAATTAGAAGTTTTATTAGTCTATGCTCTGAATAATTCAAGAAAACAATATTTAGTATTGAACCTGTCAATTAATCTAAATGGTGAAGCTTTCTATAGTGAATTGCCAATGACCCAATTAAATTCAGAATAAAAATATTTTGAAAAAAAAACATTCCTATCTATCTACCCTAATTATTTTAGATCATGTAACCCAAATCACAGGTACTATTTTTTTGGCCTAAACAATTAGCATTAGGGAGAAATATTTTGGTATTTGTCATTTGGAGACTGCTGGGTGGAGGTATGTTGGTATGTGAGGCAAAATTCACATTTAATAATGAATTGCGCTTAAGCAATAGGTGCAAATAATTACGCTTGAGCGCAAAATAATTACTCTTAAGCACAAATAAAATTTACTCTTAAGCACAAATAATTAGGCTTAAGCACAATAATTATGCTTAAGTGCAATTGATTATGATTAAGCTTTAGCACAAATAACTAACCATACATATTTGCGCTTTAATAAGCTTAAGCGCAATTCATGGTTATATATAACTAAACACACCTGGTAGATAAATAGGTTTATCCATAACTCAACCTTAACATATTGACATATCACCTCTTGTTTTCATTGACATGATCACTGTGTTGACTCACAGTTAGTCCAGTGCATTTATGAGAAAAAATGTGCCAAACCTCAAACTAATTGCAACACAAAGTTTCTTAGCAGGAAAAAGTGTATTAACTCATTATAAACAACATACTTAATATAAAAAAGGATCAAGAGAGGTGAAATTGATAAAGTTTGGCAAAATACTCAATTATGGCTTTTCAAGAATGTTTATAAAAAACTCCATTTCTATGGGAAGCCAAATTGACATTTAATAAATAACTGAGCTTAAGCGCAATAAGGAACCTCTAATTGCCCTTAAGCACAATAAGAATATTCCTTATTGCGCTTAAGTGAAATTAGAGATTCCTTATTGCACTTAAGCTCAATAAGATATTCCTTATTAAGCTTAAGCACAATTAGATATTCCTTATTTATCCTACATGGTTGTTATTAATAACAAGACATGTTTGCCTTATTGACTACCATTTATTAATCACTAAAGCAACAGGTAGTCGGAAACGTGTTTATGGACCTCCAGCTTTTTTGTCATTGGTGAAGGCCCTTTTTTGGTACCACCCAAGCGCCAACCACGGAGTCCTGGCAACGATCACCTATCAAGTCCTGAAATACACTAAGCATAGCTGTTAGCATCAGGGATGCCTCCTCCCAAAACGGAAGGAGGAATACTGGGCGGGAGGGTGGGATGCTAAATAATTGTCGACCGAGCCAGGCGAATGTTCTAACAAAAAGGCTGTATGATGTCCGTGTGATTACCCATGTGACCTGACACCAGACGAAATAGTTCCTCCCTCAATCTCGATGGGCTTTGTTCCAATGCTTTAGCATATATTGGTCCCTTTAGGACAAACAAAGGCAGTATCTCTGTTGACAATTAGTGAAATGAGGAATAGAAGCTGGCCAATTGAGTGTCTGATTTCCATATCGCTCCGCATTTACTGCAGTACGTGATTGAAAATATGCAGTACTGTCATATCTATGTATAGCCATCGTGGGTTTTCCCTTCCAATATATACATGTAGCAACCCGTTGGATAAATGATCTGCTGCTAGCTTATGCTCTGGCATCTCTGTTTGCTCTTAAGCGCAATAAGGTCTTCTCTTATTGTGCTTAAACTCAATTCGATTTTCCCTTATTGCGCTAAGCGCAATTAAGGATTCCTTATTTTGCTTAAGTACCCTAAGATATTCCTTATTGCGCTTAAGCGCAATTACATCATTATTGCTTTTAAGCGCTATTGATTGCACATATATGTCTGGCCAAATTGAATGTACTTAAGTGCAAATAATTGCAATGAATTGTGCTTAAGTACAAATACCACATATTGCGCTTAAGTGTAATGAATTGCGCTTAAGCACAATGTATTACGCTTAAGTGCAATTAATTTTACTTAAGTGTAATTGTAACTACTATCTAACCTACCCATAAACTATTAATTGGCACAACCTGGTGTATCATCTAGCAACACAAGAGGAGCATGGGGCTAATTTTAACCTGTTTTAATTAGCTTAGTACAGTCAACTGTGAGTATGTGTACAACAATCAAAGATAATCCCTAATTATATATTATTAGCATCGCTTTATCCAAAAAAATTATGTCTCCTTCCTGGAACTCTAGTATTTTGTATATAATTTTTTTTATTTAAAGTATTTTTGCACAGATTTGTGCCAATTACTATGGTCATATACATGCAGCATGACAATCGGACGATTGGCAGCATGACTGGTGTCACTGAATGAGGGCTTGCTTACCTCATATGGTGTACTTATTGACTTAAATAACCCTATTTTCATATTACCCGCATCCCTGTCCCAAAAATTTGTGTTTCATTCCTTGAGCTTTGGTGTCTAACTCCTCGAGCTCTGGTATTTTTTATATAATCAGCATCTCTTGCACAGATCTATAGTATTTCCATGGTCATATAGCGTCAATGTGGTATCACTGGGGACTTGCTTCCCTCATATGGTGTGCCTGTATACACAAAAATTGAAGAAAATCAAATTATCATTTTGATAAAAACAAACAAGTTAGGCTAACTCCATACCCATCCAAACCAATGAAAACAAGAAGTGATATGTCAATAAGAGTTAAGGTTGAGTTATGGATAAACCTATTTATTCACCAGGGGTGTTTAGTTACATATAACAATGAATTGCGCTTAGGGACAATTGATTGCGCTTAAGCGCAAATAATTATGCTTAAGCGCTATTAATTCTGCTTAAGGGCAATCAATTATGCTTAAGCATAATTATTTGCACTTAAGCGAAATTAACAGCACTTAAGCACTACCACTTGCGCTCAAGCACAATTCATTATTAAATGTGAAGTTGGCCTCCCATACACATAAGCGTAATTATTTGCGCTTAAGCGCAATTCATGGTTATATGTAACAAAACACCCCTGGTGAATAAATAGGTTTATCCATAACTTAATCTTAACTCCTATTGACATATCACCTCTTGTTTTCATTGGTTTGGATGGGTAGGAAGCTAGCTAGCTTACTTCCTTATCTAAATGGCTGACTCGTGATAACATTACCTTCTGTTTTAGTCGGGGCGACTCGTGATATCATTATATTATCTTCTGTATTAGTTGAGGTGACTCATGCTAGCATTATATTACCTTGTGTATTAGTCGGGGCGACTTTGATTTTCTTCAATTTTCAAATATAGAGGCACACCATATGAGGAAAGCAAGCCCTCGGTAGGCTCAGTGACACCACATTCACGCTATATGACCATGGAAATACTATAGATCTGTGCAAGAGATCCTGATTTAATAAAAATACTAGAGCTCGAGCCTCGAGGACGATACACCAAAGCTCCAGGAATGAGATACCAATTTTTGGGACAGTGATGTTGATAATGTGATAAAAGGTCAGCTGACCACAGTGTCCCCCGAAAAAGTGGCAAGTCGATGCCGCTTTGTTAAAGAAATTTTTTTTGAAATTTTGAAATGTTGAAATTTTCTAAGTCGAAAAGGGTTAATAACTCTGTCAAAAAATAATTTTTCCGTCATCTATATACACGTTGCACATCTTCAATATATGGGCAACAATATTCTGAAGTTTCAAATCTCTGGGATGAAATCTGTAGGAGGAGATGATCACACCATGAAGGTACTCAAAAGTGTGACGGACGGACGAACGGACGGACGGACAAACGTACTGACCAAAGTATACTTGTGGGGTGACTGCACATACCCATGAATACTTGTCGGGTGCGATCTTTTGTTTGAGTAAATTGTGGGGTGCAACCCACAACTGACGATGTTTTAAAGAGCGTATTTTTAAATATGGTTTAAATATGGTTTTTCCCTGATTGAAGTCAATAAGTACACCATACATGTATGAGGTAAGCAATCCCTCATGCAGTGACACCACATGCATGCTATATGACCATAGTAATGGCCCAAATATGTGCAAAAGTACTTTATTTAAAAAATACACCAGGTTAAGAAAATAGTTTATGGAAAGGTTAGATAGAAGATATAATTACGGTTAAGCGTGATTCATTACGGTTAAGCGCAAATGCCCTATTTGCACGTAAGCACAATATGTGGTATTTGCACTTAAGCAAAATCAACTGCGCTTAACCCTTTTACCGCTAAATATAATTCTGGACGTGTGTCTTACTGCTGAATATTTCCATATTACCTATCGTGTTATCGTAGAACATAGCTTGCCAATATATTTTCCAGTATTTCGGTAACGTAAGTCTTTAATTTAAGCTACATGTATTCGGACCTCAATCACTACAGCACGAAATAATGTGTCATCAATCATCACTGATATGAAAATAATGTGTTTGGCTAAATTGTCAATGTTTATATCCAAAAAGTTGAATTCCTGGAGTGAATGTATATACCACGAGGTCTCAAGCAGTCTACCTCTTCGCATGTAGCATTGGACAATAATATTGAATGTCTCAATGATATTAATAGCTTGAGGACAGGAGCGACCTATCATATGGTAAATATTCAACCAGGCTCTGCTTATATAAATTAAATTTTAAAGTTTAAACTAAATTCAACAAATTATAAAAATATCAGTTTTTGAATTGATGACCGATGTACAGTATAGTACAATAACTATTGACATTATGGTCTTGTAACTAAACATGTTAGAATATTGACAGTAGTGTGGTATTAAACCTTTTACTGCTAAATTGATTTCTGGACATGTGTCATGTGTCTTACAGCTGAATATATTTCCATATTAAATATGCCTATCATGGTATTATAGAACATACCTTACCTAATATATCTCCCAGCATTTCGGTAACTTATATTCTCGAGTTAAATATCCCCTTTATATGTAAAGGTAAGTAACAAAATCCACTGAATGTCAGGTATCTGTAACATACATGTATATACTCGAGCATAGTTCGTTTGAAATAAAAACTTTCCCACTCACATTCACATGCTATGTACCGACGAAAACCACTCAATCAAGTCAATGCCAGGTTAGTAAATTAACGTAAATTATTATGTATATTCTATAGCTAAAAACCACTAATTGAGTAAAATGTTGATATATATATATATATATAGGGTGATCAAAATAGAAGCAGTTGGAAATTATAGACTAATTTAAAAAAAAATATTCTCACTTCTCATCTACGTTGTAATAAACATATCACGAAATTGGGCAACCCAGTTATTTGAATTGTTTTGTAATATATTAGTATCACAACAAATGTCACATAACCGTTGCATACATATTTCGTAACTTATGCTCCATTTGTCACTAAATTCATAAATATCTGCATGTATTTGTTTTCCTAAAATTTCACAAAACGCATTCGCACAGTGGAGTCATGCTTTCAAAAATCTCCATTATGTACCGTAGTAAATGCGTACAGTAAATAACATTCGTGTTCACTCATAAATTGTCCTAATAATACGAATGCTGATATATTCACACTTTTCACTGTAGCATTTATACAAAGAGTTAGGTCTGATTTCATGACATTTGATTAAAATGTTTGTTTCACAGAAATGCTACTACCAGATACTGGTGGGGTCAATCAAGGTCACACGTAACAATATTTTTTTAAACACAAAGACATCCTCTAAAAATCCACAAATTCATAACTAACCTTTTCTCAATGAACATACCACACCCATGGTGACAGAATTTTTTTTTACTTTATTCTAAGAAATTACCCCCTACTGATCACTCGAAACTAAACAGTGTCACAATTACACTTACATTTCAAGTCAAGGTCATTCATTTCTTACCTTCACCTTTAGCATTCCACGGTGCGTTCGCTCCCCAACTCTGGATGCATTCGTTCAGGACCATGGTACATATAATTATGTTATATAGTATTACCTGAAAGCCGATATATCGGCCTGCCGCAGTCTACCGGGAACCGATATATCGGCTTGCCGCGCTCAAAGGGTTAAGCGCAATTCATTATTAAATGTGAATTTGGCCTCCCATATGGTTCAGCGCAAATGACTTTTGCTGAAGCGCAAATAAGAAAAAAAACAATTTCCAATACTTCATCTCAGCTCGAATAAATGTATTATGTATAGAATAAAAATCTAAATAAACAAAATAAAAAGCCAATAAAAATAGCTTCATAAAATTCCGCTGTGTGGTGAGCCATATGAATATATACTACAGTCTACATCTTTAATTTTTCATCATTTAAATATTAATCTCAAGCACAAACTTGCATTTAGTTCTATGGTGTATGTGAATATAGTTTACGCTACATAAAGTTTTGTTTTATCGTTTTCAATATTTACACTTTGAATAATTTTGAACCAACCCCCGTCCTGTACGTGTCAACTTACCTTCGGCAAACTTCGCAAAATGTGGTCACATTTCAACACAAATTATGCAAAATTGCCCGAAATGACATCTTGCTCGTTATCGGTGATGCGATATTTTGTTGACAATTATGTACCAAATCCAATTAGTTAAATGATATGCTCTTCTGTTTTTAATTATCCTGTTTCAATCAATTATTTGCGCACTGTTTGAACTTCGAAGCGACGTGCACTCGCTCATGACGTAAGGACTGAGTTAAAAATAGATGCAATATATATGCGTCACGTGGTCACATCGCCTTAGGGTGGATACACACATGCATGTAATCTCTGTAATTATCGTGTATTTGGCGTTTTACATGGATCATACAGACCATGTAATATGTGTCCGTTGACAACCCAATCATTGCGGCTATGTTTGACCACAATGAGCCAAGCTCTGAGCGTGCAGAGAACCGTTGACTGAACGAAGTCGTCAGGCCGCTTAGAATAATTGTTCGCGCGATAACCCAAATGTTGGACTTTCTGTATCATTTTCAGTCTTCGCTTGATTTTTATACCGATGATGGCTCCAGGAGTTCCCCAACCCAGGGGCTATGATTCCCAACATGGGGGCAATATTATCAGGATTTCCTGACGCAGGGGCTAAATATGACACCCGACTTGGGGCTATATATGATCCCAAAAGCTACCAGACGGGGTGGCTAACTCTGAGCTATTTAAGTAAAACATATATTGTACCTTCTTGCCCAGATTATTCCGACCGATACATTCAACTAAGTCACTTAGCGATTTGAAGCTTTCGAAACCCCACGCCAAGCAAGCATCATGGTCGAAAATGTTCTATCAAGGTAGCATTACACGATTTCACGGGTTGTAGGGGGTCTGAAAAATAGAAATATAAGTATCTGGGGGGGGCATAACGGCCAGTGTAGCCTGTGTTAACTGTGTCATTACTGGTTTGAAGGTTTATTTATTTTACAAAACTGGGAAAGTTCTCAAAAAAGTTAAAAATTTGGATACGCAACAGGGTTTTCGTATTCAGTGAAGGCCAACTCTGTATTATTGATTACAGGAAAATAGCCCGATTTCTCTCCCCTGAATTCTGTCATCTGGGCTCGAAAGACTTTTTTTTCAAATTGATACGATAACTTTTTTTCTATTTCAAATATTTCTCAGCGCTAGCATAGCTCTATCAGGTGGAATAATCTTATTTACTGACATTCGCTCTATCATGGTCTGTTTTTGGGTTGAAAATGGCCAATTTGAGTAAAAAAATGGGTAACATTGAGCAGTTCGTGTGTGCAAACCAAGGGGCATAACTCAATGACAAATTGTACGAAGAACCAAAAGTACATTTAAATGATTACACCTAAAATGTCTGTCGAAATTAAAACATGCTTGATGGGATATATGCCAACGATAATGGCTTAGCATTGATTTGAAGTACAGTACCCCCTCCCAGGTTGGCAAAATTGCTGGAAATCGTGTATTGCTACCCAAGCCTGTATACACCAGATGTGTTGCTTCTGGTGATGTGCATTAATAAAATGTCAGATATCACACAGACTTAACTAATTTCCACATTCGTAAGAGAAGACTTGTTTTGGACTGGCCTTAAATGTCCCGATAGCAGAGAGTAGGATTTCGCTTATGACTACTCACTTGTCTGGCCTGGTAACAATGAACCGCTCGCGCGCAGGTGATTAATGTTGTCAATTATTGGTGTGGCCATGTAAAATACATGTATTTTACATACAGAGATTACATGCATGTGTGTGTGTATCCACCCTTAAGCCTCGCATCAAAATCCGCTTACCTTCATATACCCCGATGTTTCGCGCACGTTATCTTAGCCCCCAACGTCAAGGGTGACGGGGAAAATGGTGATATAAACGTGGCGTTGTAGCCAATGAGATTGCTAGTTACAACCGGATGTGGTGATAAAGAAATATAAAGCCCGCGTTGTTGGTACACTGGATTGACTGCGTCCCACCGTCCGTTTGTCCGTCCGTCCCTCCGTCGTGAAAACTCGGAACAAAGATGAATCAATTTCAATATTTTTTGGTATGTAAGTTGCTTGCCACAGTATCAGATATCAGTGATCAAACCAGATTTGTCCCGATTTGTTTGCCTGAGTTATGGACCTTAGTTTGTAAATTTGTGCCCGTTCAGATAACAACAAATATAATTATGTATGAACCGATTTCAACAATATCTGGTATGCAAGTTGCTTGCCACACTATCTCAAATCAGTGAACAAACCATGCAGGTTTGTCACAATGTTTTTGCCTGAGTTACCGACCTTAGTTTGTCAGAGTCAGAATTTGAGTTTCTACCTATACTAGGTTTGAATTTGGACCGTGGAGCTGTGGAAGCAGCGGCGATGCCTGCAACCTCTTGTTTAATGTTGTAAAGTTCCATCACAGAAAGTCGCATTACAGTCATAAATAAATTCAACTACAGAAACAAATTTCGGGTCAGAAAATCTTAGTGCGCCATTCAGATACATGGTAATTCCGGATCGGAAGCGGAACGAAATTAGCGGCTGTCTGAAAAATGTATATGTACTTAGGGAATAATCTTCATTTACTGATATAATTACACCGTATAAATACATTTGGGCAGAATCACAAACAAATTCAAGTTTGTGATCGGCAAAATGTATTTATACGGTGTAATTATATCAAGAATGGAGATTATTCCTTTTAATTACATATCGGTAAAATATATTAACATAAACATCCATTTTCAGTTGGAAATATCATTAAATAGTAGGTTTCTTAAAACCAAAATATATCTTATCTTATATTAAGAAATATTTTTTAAATAAGAAAATCCTTTTTGGCAGTGTGCATGTCAGGTCACCTGAGAAGTTGATGCACAGGTAGGGGATTTCGGTGACTGTTTGAAAAATGTGTCCGTCCAATTGATACATATATATTTTTCTTTTCTTTTCTTTTTTGCTGATGTTCACGGTGTAGCACTTTTTGTCCTTAAATTTCATGCCCCATGTATCAGCCCATTTTTCAAGTGCGTGAATGTAATTGTGAAGGATGTTATGGTCCTTTTCGGTTTTTCACTTGTCGGTATAACAATATTGGTGTTTCTAGCATGCGAGAAACGAGAAATATAATTTCCTATGTTTGAAGTCAATGAATTTAGCGGGAATTATTTTCTCCATGTGGTGTGTTAATGCATTCGCACAATAAGGTTAGTAACTGATAGTTTGGAGATTACGTGTGGTAATTCTAAAATACTGAAGAATAAGGGAGATAAACTGATGTGGTGTAAATATAAGTGACGACACGTCCTGTTTGGGTCAGACCACTGTCGCGATTGGCAGCCATTTTGAGGCATGAACAGACTGGAGATATTAAGGACTGCTTCATCTATATATGGATCGTTTTTCAAGGGGCGTCAAATCATGCATGACCAATCCAGTGATGCCCTGAGCAACGATATATCTTCATTGTGAAGTTAAGCAGTATTGTCGTCGGGGCCCTTCTACACAATTACTAAATATGCAAACACGTGAAACATTTTTGACTAGACTGACTATTTCTTACAAAACAGTGAATGAAAAAATTAAAAAAGCAGTTCTAAATGAACTCTATTAAAGGATTTATCCGATCTAGACATTATCAAACGCAATCTGAATCCCTTCCTATTGCGATTAAAATGACCCAAGTCCCATTCCAATCGCATAATAAATAAGCCGAAAAATTAATAAATAATATTTCTCAGGTATTCGGAGAAACCGTGACTAAACGACGGATGACGTAGTGGTGGGCGAGCAAATTAAAAATACAGAGTTTATTATGCCCATACCATTACATCGTTATGCGATGAGTTATTTGAGTAATCAAGATAGCGTGTTTCACTTTGGAAGTCATTGACCTATAGCAGACCATGTATTTATATGAATAAAGTAATTAGTAGCGCACATGAAGTCGGTTTTGCAGCCATTATAACATTCCGTCGCGTATTTGGTTTGTTGAATAGATGTTACTATAGTGCTAAATTTGATAGTCGTTCAGCAACTGTCAAGTCGCTCACCGACTGTCGCTCAGCGACTGTTCATCAATGTCAACTAGCGAAATTGTTTGAACTATGAAATGGGACCCAAAGTTAATGGTAATGGCAGCTGACAATCGCATCAACTTTGTCATAAGAAGCTCCCAAACCTTATAAAAACACTGGAACAATGGTCACTAAATTATTAGGTGTTTAATTTGTTGTTCTGTGTAAGCTATTTTTAATGCATTAGTTAACTCAATCGTGAGTTAACACGCGTTAGATTCGACAAATATATTTCCAAATTCTTAATCATTCGTATATTCGTATGCCACCATGCCACATACAAATCACCCGTTATGTAGTACCTCGACAACAAAAAACACAGTTCATAACCGAGAACGCTCTTAATTGTCTACCGCTTTTGGGTGACGGAATCATGGACGCTCATTTTGTAGTCAAATGTCACAACACCACACACAAAATCACCCATGATACCCAGAAAACGATCACAACGTTCATAATTGAGAACGCTCTTTATTGTCTACCGCGTTTGGGTGACGAAAACATGGACGCTCTTTATTAGAGGCGTCGATTGAAACATATATGCGGTTTTTTGGCGGATGGTCACAATGCAGCACTATTTGGCGTTAAATTTCATGCCCCATTTTTCAGATTCGTGAAGGTAATTTTGTAGGATGTTATGATTGTTTTCGGTTTTTCACTTGTCGGTATAATAATATTGGTGTTTCTAGCATGCGAGAGCGATAAATATAACTTCCGATGTTTGAAGTCATTGATTTAAGCGGGAATTATTTTCTCCAGGTGGTGGGTTAATGCATTCGCACAATACGGTTAGTAACTCTGAATGTTTTTATATCAAGTGTGGTAATTCTAAAAAAGTGAAGAACAAGGGAGATAAACTGATGTGGTATATATGATAAGGGATGAAATTACGTCTCAGTTCCCGTTTGGGTCAGACCACTATCGCGGGACGCAGCCATTTTAAGAACAGACTGAAGACAAAAAGTGCTGCTTCATCTACGGATCGTTTTCCAACTGGGAGTCAAATCATACATGAACAAACTCTAATCCAGTGATGTTCTGAGAAGCGATATATCTTCATTGTGAATTAAAAGACATATTTTGGACTCGTTCGGGTGCGTGAAACTGATAAGTTAGTACGCAGGCACTATGCCAACTGGGGGAATGTAGCATTCTACTAACATCGCCCAAAACCTCCAAGAAATCGACCATACAACTCCATAGAAACACCGTCTGAACTACGCTCGATTGGAAATATTTACATCTCGATTCGGGACGCAACAATGGGCAATAAACTAACGCAAATGATTTCGCCATCGATACTCATTGCATTTAATAAATATTTTAGACAGACGGTGTGTGTTGTAATTTTGGATTAATATTCACAAAAATAACTTCTTTGAGCAAGGTTATTCTCCAATTCTATTTGATCACCCAACCGGAGTGTTTCTTATCACTTTAAGTATTAGTGTCGGCATGGCACTCGGACACAATTACTAAATCGGCACGTGAAACATACTTGACTAGACTGAATATTTCTTACAAAACAGTGGTGAATGAAAACATGTAAAAATCAGTTCTACATAAACTCTTAACAGATCAGTCTTGATCAATGAAGACTTTTGCAACGTGAATTAGCTGACCTAATCAAGCAATGAATCAATGTCGAATTTATACAATTTATTCACGAATTACATCCTTATCACAATAAATTCAATTAAAACGGCATAAAATAAATCACTGGCAAATTAAATAACTTAGCTAAAAAAATGGATAGGAGTTAACAACCGAAATGTTGCTCTTTTGATTTAAATTGAAGAATCAATAACGCCACATGCATTATTTCAAAACCGTAAATTAAACATGGAGTTTCATTAAACTTACAAGCAATATATCTATCGCATGTGGACCATATTTAAAAACAAAATCATTACTGATATACCAAACATCCATATTGGCAAGCTTACTAAAGCATCAACTTTTCCGGTATGTCTTACCTTATATCCACTATATTGTTACACGTTAATTTCTCGTGTTCATATATATTAAGAAAATATAAAATTTCAAATCCTGCAAAACAAATTTCATGTTGCCGTTATTATAATAACTGTCTTGGATATCTATTTCACCTGCTACATTCCAACACTTCCCAAATTATTTCAGGCTAAACTGTTCTGCTTTGACATAAAAACCATCATTTTTTTTTAAAGATATGCAATAGTCTCTGTGATCAGAACAACTGGCACTAGTATATTTTACATGTTGAAATTGAACAAGATTCGCAAGCTTTCGGATTTAGCATTTTGTAACATTATTAATCTCAAATTAAAGCTGGCATAAGTGAAACAGTGAAATCACAGATTCACATATACAATTTGGCCGATAAATAATGTCATTAAAATCAATTGTTCACTGTCGCCAATGTCTTAACATGATATGTATAGTTAAATGACAAAACATCTGCTACAGTATATATATATGTTAAATTATCCCACTTACCAGTAGTTTCTAACAAACTTTTTAAAAATTATGTAAGATTGTCTTTATTTCTCCCCAGTTTGAACTTTTCTGCATTTGGCATAAAGACCATCGCCCGTGAATATCAAATTCATTTGTATCATGGCAATAGCTTCTGTAACCAGCACAACTGGTATTTGTATAAATAACATATTAACATTACATTTGATTCGTAAGCTTTCGGATTTAGAATAGTTCCACAGTTAGTTGGCAGAATCTACTGTCAAACAGTATGATCATAGATTCCATTGTGCAAATTCGGCGACAACTAATTTCATTGAAATAAATTGTTGCAAATTTCTGAACATAACACGCAGATTTAAATAACAAAATATCTGCTACACGCTTAAATGTAACAGTTTTCAATCTTCCGATTAGGAACAAACAGTTATATATAGAATATGTAGCTAGATAGATAGATAGATCTTTATTTGCACAATCATGTACAATACATTAACAAAATATTAAACAAAAGTATATTATTGCACAGAAGCAGCATGACCTATAGCTGACCGTCTTCCCGCTGCCCCTGAATGATAGGTGCAATATGAACATACATGACGGCGTATTTACAATTTCACAGACTATTTGGTATTTGGATGGCCGGTTGATGCCTACTATAATATTTTATGTGGTTGTTTTAATCAAGACTGGGTTGAATTTTGAACAATGCTGTACTATAATAGAGATTTTGGACAAGTGTAAGAGATTGTAACAGAACTAGTGAGGTTGTTGCGACAGGCCTGTGTCACATTCGCGGACAGTACCGTGCATGTGACACAGGGCTATCTAGGATGTTCAGGGTGATAACTGGAGTGCATATTAAAGACATATTATGGACTTGTTCGGGTGCGTTAAACTGATAAGTTAGTATTCAGGGGCTATGACAACTGGAGGAATGTAACATTCTACTAACATCGCCGAAAATTTCAAGCAAATCCACCGTACCACTCCATAGAAAACATCGTCAGAACTACGCTCAAAATATTTACTACTAGATTCGGGACGCATCTATCGGTGATAAACTAAGGAAAACGATTTCGCCATCGAGAGTCACTGCATTTAATTCATATATAAGAATGACGGTATGTGTTGTCAATTTGGATATACTATTTGTAAAAATTACTACTTTGAACAAGATTATTCTCCATTTTTGTTTGATCACCATACCGGAGTGTTGCCCATCATTTTAATATGAGTTAAAAAGTTAACCTTGCTCAGATTATTGCGTCAAGTTGATTTTTGCCGACTGAAAATGTAGCATAATTTGTTTGCACAGATAATCAACTGATAATATTTACCTATTAGTTCCATAGACAATAACTTTTTGAATGTGTAATTAAATTAACATTTTTTTATTTTGGAATTTATCGAGTTCCACACTTTAGGAAATGAATGCTTTGGTAGGACTTCTGAAAAACATGTTCTAGCCTTATTGCTTCTTAATTTATCCACCTGTCTAGTGTTAACACCGAGGGAATATGGGAACATATTCTTAAACGATTTGGGGAGATTATTTCTAGTCCAGTTGTACATACAGACAGATGCATTCACTGTATATATATATCTTTGGACATTGGGACATTTTCATGTTTGAAGAGGGGTTCTTTGTGACTCCTATATTTTGTGTTGCATAAAATACGAATTGCCCTTTTGTGTAAGGTTGTCAGTACGCCCGTGTGAATCGAGTGTCCCCATATCGGGAGACCATAAATAAGATGACTATGGATTAACGAATGATATAGTGTTTTTCGTGATCTTTTTGGTAGAACGTTTTTAACTTTGTTCAATAAGTAGAGAATGTGGTACAGTTTACGTTGTATTATTGATATATGGTTTACGTTGTATCATTGATATATGGTTTTTAAAAGTCAAGTTTTCATCGATCACAATGCCTAATTTTTTTTTATAGATTTTACTCGCATTTGATTCCCAACTCTAATAAGTTCCATGTCAGTGTGAAATTTCTTCACTTGTCCTCATTGCCTCTGGGGTGGATCAACATGAATTTACTTTTAGTTGCGTTGATATATAGTTTATTGCAACAACACCATTCAAAAATGTTTTTTAACTGTTTCTTATCATGACCAGAAAAGTAAAGAGTGGTGTCATCGGCAAATGATAGTAAGTTCATCGAGGTACATTTGAACATATCGTTAAAATACAGAAGAAAAATTATCGGGCCACGAACTTACCCTTGGGGCACACCACACGTTATCTTCGCAAAACCGGACGTTTGACCAAGACAATCAACGTATTGTTTTCTTCCCTTTAAATAACTCCTAAACCATTCATTGGAAACCCCCTCCCCGAATTCCATAATGTTCTAATTTTCTCAATAAAATATCATGGTTAATTCTATCGAATGCTTTTGATATGAAAATCGCCAATGTAGAATCCTTAGTTGGCTTGTCATTATTTGTTGCTACATGATCTAGAAGGTGATCAAAGGATGTATGGTAGAGTGATTCATACGGAAGCCATATTGATGGTTATGTAAGATTTCATGTTTTTCGAGAAAAGAAAAAAGCCTTTTATGCATGAGCTTCTCTAACAACTTCGAGAAAACGGGCAGAATACTTATCGGCATATAGTTCGTTATTTTATCGGGAGATTCACTTTTATGAAGTGGAATTACTTTTGATATTTTCATCCTATCGGGGAAGATACCTTGTTTAAATGTTTGTCCCAGAATCATTTAATTGTTCGACCATACTTGAACTTTTATCTATAAATATGTCGATATCTGCATGAGGGGCCGTATTTGGTCTGTAGATGGATGCCACAATACATGATGAGTGCCCCGAGTCAATTTCTATGAATATAATCTCAATAACATATGGGATAAATATCGTTAAGTCCTCACGGATTATATAAGAAAGTTTTTTATTTACGAAAATGCCAACACCACCACGTCCATCATCGTCATCTGGTCGTGATTTGAATTGGAATTGATGATACCCAGGAAGAGAATATTCTTCTCGTATCTTGAATATTTCCGTCAGAGCAAGTATATATCGATAGGATTTTTAGAGTTAGTTACATCTGTTATGAGATTTATAAGTGGATCCCAGTTAGCGTTCAGGCTTCGGCAATTTAGACCAAGAATTGAAACATCAGATTTTGAGAAATCTATATTTTTCTGTAATTGCAACGGTGAGCTAGTGTCGTCGCTTAAATTGTTTATGTCCGCGAGGGGGATTGAGCATCTATTGGGCGAGGCTCGGCCGAGTCCAATAGATGCCAAATCCCCAGAGTGGACATAAACATATTTAACAACATTAGCTACATATTTTATTTATCCATCGCACAAAACTTGCATTTTGTGAGGTAAATATGACATTTTCTTCAGTTTGACATTCGTTACGTCGATGACGCCCATACTTTTATTAGGTCAAGCAAACTAATTAGCATTCATGACGTGCAAAACCCGAAGTGCAGCTCAGAGCGAAATAGTTCGTTTGGTTATTTTAATAGTTATTCTAAGCTGGCCTTTAGCTAATGGTTTATATATGTTTTAGAGCAAAAACACATATCCGATTACGAACTTTGTATCAATTGCGTTGAATTATGGATGATAAAAACGTCCCAAAATCACCATGACGTCATTCAGGTCGGTTGACATCCCTAGTTACCTGCGCAATTTGCATATCCGATTACGTCATGAAAATAGTACTAACCTAATAAAGATACGTTGACGTAATAAAGCTACTTTGACGTTATAAAGCTACTTTGACGTAATAAAGCTACTTTGGCGTAATAAACGTAACGTTTATTATGCAGGCTCTATGTAGGCAATAGAGGTAGTGAGCGGTGGATAAATAACATTATAATGTATTTTAAAACGAAGATATACGATATACTATATATCAAACGTTATATATTTTACTGAGCTTTATCTCTTCTTGCATATTGTTTAACATTTTTAGGTAAGGTACCAAATTTTCATAAAAATGAACTGATTCACGTAGCCAAAACAATCGGTTGTTTCAAACTAGCTTGATATCGAATCAACACTGTCGTTGCAAGCGATAATCGACATTGATTCATTTCCTGTTTAGATCAGCTAATTCATGTTGCATGAAGTCTTCACTGATCAAGACTGATCTGTTACCGTTCATGGAGAATGGATGTTTACATTTTTTTCATTCACTCTTTTGTAAGAAATAGTCAGTCTAGTCAAATATGTTTCACGTGCTTGCCGATTTAGTAATTGTGTAGAAGATCCCTGTCGACACTAATACTTAACTCCACTAGTGATATTCCGATAATCGGAATCGGCCATCGGCCGATAATAGCACATCGGATATTAATCGTACCTCGCAGTTGAACATCGGCTTTTACCGATTGTCAAAACAAATAAAAACGTTCTAGTTTCAAAGCGCAATATGCACGCTTTAACAAAAGTACGCAATACAACCGTAATATTGAATGTAAAACGCAATTGTAACAGCCTAAAAGGACGCTATTGGCATCGTCCAAACAGTCTGATATGATTATTTATAAACCGGTTCGATTCGCACCCCTCGGCCAATCAAATTGCTCCAATTCATGAACAATATTTCTTGTATGAATCTGTATTTCGACGTGGCCAAAATATAGATTTGAGCTAAATATCACACATAAATTGACATTAATTGGATAGTAAGCTGAACGGAGATCGGAGCGGAAGGTGTGACATTATATAACAATACGTCATAATGATAGCACCAGTCACTCGGGAAGTTAAAACACGGTCAGCAGCGGTCATAGAGGTGGTGGGCTGCATCGGTGGGGGCCCAACACTTTCGATTGAATATTTTTTGGTTTGTCGGGAGGGGCGGGGTGATTGGAAGTAAACTGAACGAAATCCAAACCTATTTGGAATGTATAATCCACAGTAATCACGAGCTTTGGAATTATATCATTGAGAACATTCCACAAACTGTTCACATCTACATGCATGTACGCCGAAAATGCAGGCAATATATGCAGTCTTTGGTTAAATATGTTGTCACGAATGCCGGTGATATTTCTTTACACACACTTCATGCAATGTGGAATAGTTTCACGTCGGAGTCCGAACTTTACCGGAACTTTGATTTCCTCCTGTATTCTGAACGATAATCCCATTATGACAACAAGACGAAAAATAATCTTAACAACCGAAACAGTTTATTATCACAAGCAAGAATCTGTTTTATCCAGAAACACGTCATCAGTATAAAAAAACATTTTCAAATTCGGAGACAAAATGGTTTATCAACGCTGATAAATAATGCTGATGCAAGTGATCCGATTGTCAACGAGCATTTGACTAATTGTTCAACAGGAAAATGTAACACCACAAACCATTCAATTAACTTTTGATTGAATGGTAATTGATAGATAATCGTCGTATAGAATGTGGCTCAATTTTGTTTGCCTTGGGGTGTGAACCGTTTTATAAACATGTCAAACCCGCTTGGGAATATGTACAAGAAATATAGACAACGGTCGCTTCGCGGCCTTGGTCTATATTTCTTGTACAGATACCCAAGCGGGTTATAACCTATACATATAAGCATGGCAATACACGTGCCCGACATATCCCGTGTTATATGAAGTTATTGGTTCAATCGCGTGGACACGAAATAGATTCAAAGAAAGCATTTAAAAGCTGACCTCATTACATAGGAGTTGCCTGTTGAGCGCGTGCAATGTGACGTCACGTGCTATGGAAATAATTTGAATGAATTAGTACAGTCGCGATCAGAACTGTTTTCATTAACGACCAACGTTAGGAGGGGCTCGAAGGAGATGCACCCAGGTATTTGCTGGCAAATTTACTTAGCCCAGGGTATCTCAGTCTATTAATACGCCACCACTTTTATTTAGAGGGTCCTCGCCACGACCGATCAAAGGTTCGGAATTGTATGCAGGTCTTCGTCCTCTAATGTTCTTATCTTAGAATGACATGTTGTGGCCCCCTTAGCCGACAGTAGGCGATTGTGGTCATCATCGAGTAAGTATTTTGCCGCTTTCTTTCCGAAACTCTTGCGTGAGTTGCGTCTCCCACATCCACTGGATTGCTCTGAGAGTCTGTATTACCCGTAGTTTTACTAGGCTCCTCAGCGCAGACGGTAATGTCTCCTTCTTGAATCCATTTTTTAACTGATCGTTTGTTGAGCCATCTTTGTCCGCAAAGAAAACAGCTTTATATCTGGGATCTGCGAATGTAGCGAGAACCAAAAGTTTGTTGTTTTCAATATCAGTGATCCGCTTTGTCAATGAATCCTTTAACGAATCGGTTAATGTCTGGATTCCCCTGTCATCATCGTGACAGGAGAGCACACTAATTAGAAGTGAAGTAGATGGAATGATGGACGAGCAAGACGCCCTTGCCTCTGACATTTCCCGAGTCATCTGCTCAAATCTGCGCAGGGTCTTTAGTAGCGTTTGGGCGATATTCCATTGATTTGATGTCATCACTGGTATATCATGATCGCTTGAATATTCAACCAAGGCAAGTCGCTGCTCAACAATGCGATCCAACATATAGTATGTGCTATTCCACCTAGTAGAAACGTCCTGTATTATATGGTGCTCATGTAACTCGTGTTTCTTCTGAAGTGGTTTTATTTTGAAAGTTAGCCAGAGGCGACCGACTAAAATGTCGCGCAATCTTTCGAATAATTGCCAACATATCGATAACAGATCGTTGTACATTTATAGCATCATGAATTACGAGCTGCAGTTTGTGGGTAAAACATCCCAAATGATCGATCCCGGTCAATTGACAACCAGAAACAGCATTCGAAGCGTTGTCTCTCAGAATAACCAGCACTTTGTCCTTTGGTATATCCCACTCGTTTATTATGGTTTATCGTCGTTCTAGCCGCTAGGCCACACACGACGTTGTCAATTTTACGGGTGGAGGAAAGACCACGCAGCGGCTCAATTTCACAGGGAAATTGTTCCACTGCGTGTAGAAACCACCGACCCCCGGAAAGCAACTGACAAACTTGCCCAGATACACGATTCCGGTCACCTCCCTATGACGGGGTTCGAACCAGCTTCGTCAGCGCTGGACGGCCTGTGACGGCGTAATACACCTGGCACTCTACCGACTGGACCACCGGGGGCCCCTATATCCCACTCAGATAACATCCTGCCAATTTCGTCAGATATTGCCTCTCCTGTGTGGCTTCCTGGAAAGGACGACGCATTGAGCACACACCGCTTCCTGTTGAATTTGTTGTCAATCCAGTGACTCATCAAAGAAGTAGAACCACTAGACCAGATATCAGTCGTGACGCTGATGTGACACATTTCAGCCAACTCCACTTTAACCCTTTACCCAACAGAAGGGCCCTGTGCCAATGCATTCTCTTATATATGCGAGTCGACCATAGGTCGCCTCGCATATATAAGAGAATGCATTGGCTTAACACATTAAAAATTATAAAATTGTTAAAGAATGTAAGAAAAAATGGTAAAAAGTGTTAAACAAAGTTTTTTTTTAGGCCAATGCATTCTCTTATATATGCGAGGCGACCTATGGTCGACTCGCATATATAAGAGAATGCATTGGCACAGGGCATAACTGTAACTATCACAATGTGGTCAAGGAGACGGTTCCAATGATATCCATATTTGTATGGTTCTATTGAGACAGACCGAAGATATTTTAGGCTGTTGAAGCTTTATTTGGCCGGTTTTGGCCGGTTTGTTGGGTAGAGGGTTAATCCTCTCTTTGATTGTATTATACATGTCTGGAATAATGTTATAACTTAAGTGCTGTCGTGTAGGAAGCTTATATCTTGGCTCAAGTGCTGCCACGAACCTTTGGAAACCAACATGTTCAGTGATGCAGAAAGGTTCGAAGTCTATCGCGATCATTTCGGCAAGCTTCTGGTTCATGCGTAATGTCCGGCTATCTGTAGGCGGCCATGGGGTCATTTTGTTTACAGCACCAGTTAATTTCATCTGGTGAACCCTCTTGAGTTCTGATGATGTAGATGGCGCTTCGCCTTCTAATTGATCGCGCTTCCTTTTTTGTTCTTCTTCGTGTTCCGTTTGTTTTGTTTCCATCAGTTTGTACTGGGTCGGATGGCATGCCTTTAAGTGGTGCCTCAAGTTGGTGGTTGTGTATGCTTTTGTTTTTTTTCCTCCCCGGGAAATTAGCCTTTTCGTCCGTAGGGGACAATATAGAGAAATATTCCCAAAATAGTACTTGTTTTCTTAGCTCCTCGATTTTTTTTTCGATTCGCCATTGTTATAGAACTTATAGTGATTAATGAAATATGCTTAGCTCCACTTTGAACTTGGAGGCGGTCTTGCGAAACAAACATTCAGTAGGCGGAACTATAAAAGCTTCCCAGTTGTTAAAAGACAAAAGGTGTGACCAATGGGAAGTTGGGAAATCTCAAACAAATCTGACAGCTGTCACAGCAATTATTATCCATCAATTTAAATTTAGTTAATAATCATCACCATTCCATTTCCATACATTGTCGCAACTTACTACAAGTATTTAACCTGATTTTTACACCGTGTGCAAATGTTCCACACGCGGTCGTAACGTGACTTTGAGTCGGCACCTTTGATCTCTTTGTCAAAACAACTGCCGGTATACATCAAGGGCAGCACACAACCGACGTCGGTGGAAATACTGTCGCGACAGTGTGTATATATTCCTTTGATGTATTTGGCTTTGAAACTATGCGGGATAGGGAATGCATTGTGTGTATATAGGTCCATTATGGAAACAAACGCACAATATATATAAACATCGGAATCGGAATCGGAAATCGGCCGATGGTGCCTCCATTTATCGGAAATCGGTCCGATGGTCTTTTTCATTATCGGAACATCACTAAACTTCACAATCAATATATATCGCTGCTCAGAACATCACTGGATTTGGGTTTGGCCATGCATGATTTGACGCCCCGTTGTAAAAACGATCCATAGATGAAGCAGCCCTTTTTGCCCCAAAATGGCTGCCACCCGCGATCGTGGTCTGACCCAAACAGGAACTGCCACGTCATATCATCCCTTAATATATATACCACATCAGTTTATCTCCCTAGTTTTTCACAATTGTAGAATTACACAATTGATATCCAAACTTTCAGAGTTACTAACCTCATTGTGCGAATGCATTAACCCACCACCTGGAGAAAATAATTCCCGCTTAATTCAATGAATTCAAACATCGAAAATTATATTTCTCGCTTCTCGCATGCATATATGTATTAACTGGACGGACACATTCTTCAAACAGTCACCAAAAGCCCCTGCATGTGCATAACCTTCTCAGGTGACATGATAGGCACACTGCCAAAAAGGATTTTCTTATTTAGAAAATATTTATTAATATAAGATAAGATACCTTATATCAAGTAACTTTTGAGTGCATGCTCAACCGTGCTGGCCTTGGCATATGAATGGACTTACTACTGATTGTACTTACATGTACTAATTGTATCTTGATTATATTGATACGCACTACAAGTATCACAATTATCCTAATATATACTTATTTTCATGCATCATCTCTCCTGGGTGCCGAGACATATTTGGGGTCTAATTCCGTTTCTATATTGGACAATACACCATGATTTAACGCCATAATGTGAAATTTAGATAATGACTTAGGGATTATTGTATACAGCATTTATCACAATTCTTTTCCACCTACTTCATTATCTTTCTTGTCTATTTCATAATCTCCTCCCTTCTATCACTCCTCCATCTTTCTGATCCCTGCAGTCGCTTAACTAACTTCCCAACATTTATTTGAAAACACAGAACAATATTCAAATTCCCGTCCTCTTTACCCTGTAGCTGTCTGTATTGGCACTCGGGGTAACATTTTTGGAGAAGCAGAAGCAGCATGACCTATAGCTGGCGTCTTCCTGCTGCCACTGAATGATAGGTGCAATATGAACATATATGATGGCGTATTTACAATTTCACAGACTATTTGGTATTTGGATGGTTGATGCCTACTATAATATTTTATGTGGTTGTTTTAATCAAGTCTGGGTTGAATTTTGAACAATGCTGTACTATAATAGAGATTTTGGTTGTTGCGACAGGCCTATGTCACATTCGCGGACAGCACCGTGCATGTGACACAGGGCTATCTAGGATGTTCAGGGTGATAACTGGAGTGCATATTAAAGACATATTATGGACTTGTTCGGGTGCGTTAAACTGATAAGTTAGTATTCAGGGCTATGACAACTGGAGAAATGTAACATTCTACTAACATCGCCGAAAATTTCAAGCAAATCCACCGTACCACTCCATAGAAAACATCGTCAGAACTACGCTCAAAATATTTACTACTAGATTCGGGACGCATTTAATTCATATATAAGAATGACGGTATGTGTTGTCAATTTGGATATACTATTTGTAAAAATTACTACTTTGAACAAGATTATTCTCCATTTCTGTTTGATCACCATACCGGAGTGTTGCACATCATTTTAATATGAGTTAAAAAGTTAACCTTGCTCAGATTATTGCGTCAAGTGGATTTTTGCCGACTGCAAATGTAGCATAATTTGTTTGCACAGATAACCAACTGATAATATTTACCTATTAGTTCTATAGACAATAACTTTTTGAATGTGTAATTAAATTAACATTTTTTTATTTTGGAATTTATCGAGTTTCACACTTTAGGAAATGAATGCTTTGGTAGGACTTCTGAAAAACATGTTCTATCCTTATTGCTTCTTAATTTATCCACCTGTCTAGTGTTAACACCGAGGGAATATGTGAACATATTCTTAAACGATTTGGGGAGATTGTTTCTAGTCCAGTTGTACATACAGACAGATGCACTCACTGTATATATATCTTTGAACATTGGGATATTTTCTTGTTTGAAGAGGGGTTCTGTGTGACTCCTATATTTTGTGTTGCATAAAATACGAATTGCCCTTTTGTGTAAGGTTGTCAGTACGCCCGTGTGAATCGAGTGTCCCTATATCGGGAGACCATAAATAAGATGACTATGGATTAACGAATGATATAATGTTTTTCGTGATTTTTTTGGTAGAAAGTTTTTAACTTTGTTCAATAAGTAGAGAATGTGGTACAGTTGACGTTGTATCATTGATATATGGTTTTTAAAAGTCAAGTTTTCATCGATCACAATGCCTAAATTTTTTATAGATTTTACTCGCATTTGATTCCCAACTCTCATAAGTTCCATGTCAGTGTGAAATTTCTCCACTTGTCCTCATTGCCTCTGGGGTGGATCAACATGAATTTACTTTTAGTTGCGTTGATAGATAGTTTATTGCAACAACACCATTCAAAAATGTTTTTTAGTTCAGCCGTTGATGATTTTTTTAACTGTTTCTTATCATGACCAGAAAAGTAAAGAGTGGTGTCATCGGCAAATGATAGTAAGTTCATCGAGGTACATTTGAACATATCGTTAAAATACCGAAGAAAAATTATCGGGCCAAGAACTTACCCTTGGGGCACACCACACGTTATCTTCGCAAAACCGGACGTTTGACCAAGACAATCAACGTATTGTTGTCTTCCCTTTAAATAACTCCTAAACCATTCATTGGAAACCCCCTCCCCGAATTCCATAATGTTCTAATTTTCTCAATAAAATATCATGGTTAATTGTATCGAATGCTTTTGATAAGTATGAAAATCGCTAATGTAGAATCCTTAGTTGGCTTGTCATTATTTGTTGCTACATGATCTAGAAGGTGATCAAAGGATGTATGGTAGAGTGATTCATACGGAAGCCATATTGATGGTCTGTATTGACACTCGGGGTAACATTTTTGGAGAAGCAGAAGCAGCATGACCTATAGCTGGCGTCTTCCTGCTGCCACTGAATGATAGGTGCAATATGAACATATATGATGGCGTATTTACAATTTCACAGACTATTTGGTATTTGGATGGTTGATGCCTACTATAATATTTTATGTGGTTGTTTTAATCAAGTCTGGGTTGAATTTTGAACAATGCTGTACTATAATAGAGATTTTGGTTGTTGCGACAGGCCTATGTCACATTCGCGGACAGCACCGTGCATGTGACACAGGGCTATCTAGGATGTTCAGGGTGATAACTGGAGTGCATATTAAAGACATATTATGGACTTGTTCGGGTGCGTTAAACTGATAAGTTAGTATTCAGGGCTATGACAACTGGAGAAATGTAACATTCTACTAACATCGCCGAAAATTTCAAGCAAATCCACCGTACCACTCCATAGAAAACATCGTCAGAACTACGCTCAAAATATTTACTACTAGATTCGGGACGCATTTAATTCATATATAAGAATGACGGTATGTGTTGTCAATTTGGATATACTATTTGTAAAAATTACTACTTTGAACAAGATTATTCTCCATTTCTGTTTGATCACCATACCGGAGTGTTGCACATCATTTTAATATGAGTTAAAAAGTTAACCTTGCTCAGATTATTGCGTCAAGTGGATTTTTGCCGACTGCAAATGTAGCATAATTTGTTTGCACAGATAACCAACTGATAATATTTACCTATTAGTTCTATAGACAATAACTTTTTGAATGTGTAATTAAATTAACATTTTTTTATTTTGGAATTTATCGAGTTTCACACTTTAGGAAATGAATGCTTTGGTAGGACTTCTGAAAAACATGTTCTATCCTTATTGCTTCTTAATTTATCCACCTGTCTAGTGTTAACACCGAGGGAATATGTGAACATATTCTTAAACGATTTGGGGAGATTGTTTCTAGTCCAGTTGTACATACAGACAGATGCACTCACTGTATATATATCTTTGAACATTGGGATATTTTCTTGTTTGAAGAGGGGTTCTGTGTGACTCCTATATTTTGTGTTGCATAAAATACGAATTGCCCTTTTGTGTAAGGTTGTCAGTACGCCCGTGTGAATCGAGTGTCCCTATATCGGGAGACCATAAATAAGATGACTATGGATTAACGAATGATATAATGTTTTTCGTGATTTTTTTGGTAGAAAGTTTTTAACTTTGTTCAATAAGTAGAGAATGTGGTACAGTTGACGTTGTATTATTGATATATGGTTTACGTTGTATCATTGATATATGGTTTTTAAAAGTCAAGTTTTCATCGATCACAATGCCTAAATTTTTTATAGATTTTACTCGCATTTGATTCCCAACTCTCATAAGTTCCATGTCAGTGTGAAATTTCTCCACTTGTCCTCATTGCCTCTGGGGTGGATCAACATGAATTTACTTTTAGTTGCGTTGATAGATAGTTTATTGCAACAACACCATTCATAAATGTTTTTTAGTTCAGCCGTTGATGATTTTTTTAACTGTTTCTTATCATGACCAGAAAAGTAAAGAGTGGTGTCATCGGCAAATGATAGTAAGTTCATCGAGGTACATTTGAACATATCGTTAAAATACCGAAGAAAAATTATCGGGCCAAGAACTTACCCTTGGGGCACACCACACGTTATCTTCGCAAAACCGGACGTTTGACCAAGACAATCAACGTATTGTTGTCTTCCCTTTAAATAACTCCTAAACCATTCATTGGAAACCCCCTCCCCGAATTCCATAATGTTCTAATTTTCTCAATAAAATATCATGGTTAATTGTATCGAATGCTTTTGATAAGTATGAAAATCGCTAATGTAGAATCCTTAGTTGGCTTGTCATTATTTGTTGCTACATGATCTAGAAGGTGATCAAAGGATGTATGGTAGAGTGATTCATACGGAAGCCATATATATATATATCCTTTTATTGCCTCCACTATCGGAGAGTTACATTTAAATAACATAGTTACAAACAATTCTAATACAAAAATGACAGTGGAATGTATGCACATTTAAGGAATATGACAACACAAAATAAAGCGAGATTACGCACACAGTTACACGCACACACACTGAGTCTCAGGCACATGCAATCACCCAGCCGCGCACAGGCGTACACGTAAACACGTCCATACACGCCTAGGCTTAGACGATTTTACAGTCAAACATACACGCGAAAGAGACATACAGACAGACAGGCAGACAGTCACATAAGTATCTAGACAGACATACATGCTGACAGATAAACATGCAGACAGGAAGAAACACGACTGACAGACATGCAGATGCAAGCTGACCGACACGTTCTACACATGCAAGTAAGTTTCATCAAAGATATGGGAATCTAAGATTTGACAATAGAGTCAGACACACGCGCACCCTCTCACCTAGCATTCAGTCGCACACGAACTCACCTACCCTCACACGCACCCTCACACAACTAAATGCACACGCACCCTCATTTAAAGATCCACACACATGCACACGACCTCACACAGCATCACACACAGAATAGACATCAGTGTATATATATGCAACATTATGTCAAATGAACTCATCAAGGTGACATCAAACACAAAGCCGATCAACTCACATGGAAACCGTTAGACATTGAGCCACTATTATAGACATCAACCCCACTGTCTTTCACGAATAATGTTTCCTTCAATTAGAATATGTAGTAGCCAAAAATCCGGATTATTGGGGTTAGTTTTCCATCTGTAACTCAATGACTAAGAGTTTCATATCGGACCGTAGATACCGTCAAAGGAACAAAAGTGTCAATTGGATAAGAAACTGTACAGTAGCGTTTATTGGACAACAAATTGAGTAAATGTGAAAAGAATTTGCCCACGGAGTCCAAAGGTGGTAATTACCGCGTGTTATGTACGGAAACATCGAAAGCCGGAATTAGGTTGAGGCCGAATATTGAAAAATCGACGACCATGGGAAAACCAAAAGTGCCTGATCACCTTTGACTGTATGGACAGGCGATGCGATATATTGAATACAAATAATATAAAAATGCATAATAATGGTGTGAATAAGTCAAGTGATGCACGATTTGCATAAAAATATCATTAAATCGTTCATTCAGACAACGGCTCAAAGTCGACAAGGCATTTGAGAGCATGATTCATATAGCCTCCAAAGTTTTGCTGTATGCAACACAAATGTGCGTGTAAAATCAGAAATATCCGCTACTTCATCAGACAAATCAATTGGCATGGAACTCAGGAAGACAGCAAGTAATTCGTCCGAGTTTAGAGCCTCAAGCTTTAAATAACAAGGAATACCAAAGTGAGTTATGAAGTCATACCAGAATGTGTTACGGATACTGTTAAAGGCAGGGCAATACAAGATGACATGCCACACAGGATTGAGATACTCGGATCTACAAAGTTGACAATTCCCCCCATCTTCGTATGTGGTACGAGAGACGAGTCTTCCTACAGTTAGGAAGGAAGCTTTATCTCTAGGGTACTTTTTGCAGGCTAACCAAAGAAGGCTCGTCTCTAGGCGAGGGTGAATTAATTTTAATATCGAAAGAGCGTTGTCTGCGTGAACGTCATATTCCCATTTCATGAGGTGAACAGTGTCAACGTTATCGCGAATCAAACTCTTCCAAAGAAATTTAGTTGGAAATTGACCGGTATTCGAGAAGTGCACGAGATGATTGAGTAGATTGTACTTTGACAACGTTTGGTGGAAGTTCTCGATAAGATGACTCTGTTCGCCCAATAAAATGGATTCGTTAAGTCTGAGAATGAATACCCTAGCGGATGTTTTCTCAATACTGGTCCTACATAGCGTAGCAATAAATGACAGTTTGCGTCGTTCGATGACGTTGTACAGAGAAGTGATACCACAAAGGCCCTCTGCAAGTAGGGTGCGAGCTCTGTGGGTAAACCCTGGATATTCTTCACGCAACAACGATGTGCTTTCTCGAGCTGTAGTATATTTGACTGTGATAGGTTGAAAAGAAGTTCTGACCCAAAAAGTGCTCTGGGAAGAACGACCGATTTATAGATTTTCACGCAGCTGGAAGGGGTTATACCACCAGCATATAACCCGGCATTTGATAACATGAAATATATGGAGAGCAATTTCTTGCATATGTTTTCTATGATAGCAGTTTGTTGAGAGAACTTGTGGATTGGGATGCCCAAATGAGTTGCGTGGTCGGATTCTTGAATACGGTGGTCGCATAGAGACCATGCGCGGATAGCACGGTTATAATCTGAGTGGGATTCATTAAATACAATGCAGACAGATTTCGTCGGATTATATTTGAACCTCCATTTTCTGCTGTAGTCGGTACAGATATCACACATAGACTGCAGACCGGGACTAGTAAGTGAAAGGAGAGCCATGTCGTCGGCCTGAGTTGGGGACGAGCAGTTCAGAGACGAGATGGACAGACCATTCCCGGAAGTTGAAAGCAGGGTTATGAGTTCATCAATATATAACATGTACATGAGCGGAGAAATTATGCTGCCTTGTCTGGTGCCCTGCTTGACGTCGAACCAGTTTGAGAACACTCCGTTGTATCTAACACAGCACGAAATTCCTGTTAGGACGTTTGCGAATACACGCCAAGCTTTACCTTTCAGACCCTTATTATGTAATTTGTAAAGAAGGCCATTTAACCAGACTGTATCAAAAGCTTTTTGTGTGTCAAGGAAACATGAATATAATTTGCTTGATTGCTGTTTCGTATAGGAGATACACTCTTGCAAAAGGTACGAAGTCGAGATGGAACTCACGCCCTTCTGAAAACCGTGTTGTAGCGCATTTACATGGCAAATTTGGGGTGTGTTCGCTTCAAGTCTGTTGAGTAGTAATCTTTCGAAGATCTTGTAAACGATAGGGAGGATTGTGATGGCTCTATAGTTATCGAATTTATGTCTGGATTTCGTACCTCCTTTAAAAAGGGGAACCATAACTCCTTTCTTGGCACTAGATGGGATCGATTCAAGTTTAATCATGTGGGTAAATAAGATTGCTAAGTTGTCGAAAAGACGCACACTCCCATATATGACATGCTCATATGAAAGTCCATCACATCCTTGTGCTTTCTTTTTACTGAGCGAAGGTATAATTGCGGTAATTTCATCACGGGTCACATCTGAGCACAGTAATTTGTCAGTATTAGCCACATTTTGATCATTTGAAAGCTCATAGACAATGTCGTTTACGGAAATGAAGTGATCATTGTTGAAGGACTCGTCTCCAGATGGAGTGTAGATGCCCTCGAAGTAGGCTGCCCATGCATCATTTATTTGTGTTTCGGTACGCAAGATTTGAGAGTTGTGTTCAAAGTAAGTTGGTTGAGATGTGCCTAGTCTGGATTTCATAGAGTTAAACGTGCGAAAGAATCTTTCTTGGTCGATTTCAGCGCAGTGGTCGAGTTTATCATCAGGTTCGGACACAAAAGCCGAGACTCTTTGGCGATGGTATTTACGGAATTCTCTTTTGGCATCCTTGTACCTCATAAATGCAATATCAAGATTTGAATGAATTCTACCAGAATAAATCCAACGTTTACGATATTCACGCATTTCTCTATGGAGATGTTTTAGAGTTTGGTCCCAGTATGGTTTGAGATGTTTGTTGAATTTTGTACGGGGTATAGTTTGAGCGGATGCCGAATTCATTGCTATAACGAGTTCATCATAGAAACTTTTCAAGGAGCTGTTATCGGATATTGCCATAGATGGGAGATGTGCGTCAATCGATTCTTGGTAGTTGAGAAGATGTTCATGTGAAGAATCGAGAAGCTCCCACTTGAAACGGACAGGGGTGTTTTGCATCGGTGCAGAGTGGGTAACAAACTGAAAGTTAAATGATGCAAAAAGTGGTCTATGATTCGATACGTTCAGTGCATCATCATCTAAGACAGACACATTGATTAGTGAGTGGATGTCATATTCAGACACAAGAATGTGATCGATAATAGAATTCCCATTTCCATTTGCGGATACAAAAGTTGGAATCGAGCTAGGAAGCCATTGTTTTGAGTTAACTGATCTGAATTTAAGTGGATGGCTATCCATAAAAAATCGGAATGCGTTATTGCGAGAGTCGGTTTTGTCGATGTTACCATTGAAATCACCCATTAGAATTATTTTTCCTAGGGTGGAGTAACTATTCACGAGATTGGTTAATTTGTCCAAATACTCCTTATAGAAATCGACTGTGTAATTGGATGACGGAAGATACACTTGAAATATGTACAAGAACGTGTGATCGGTCATTTGCAATTGAAGTCCAACTAAACGATCGTCATGTATGTCAAGTAAGGCAACTCTATTGGCATAGCGTTTATGCCCACTGCCCCTTTGAAGTGGGAGCCTCTGTGAGTAATCACACACAACATGACATGAATAATGATCGCTCAAGGTTTGTAAGAAATGGGCATTGTGGCTGGACAGCCAGTGCTCACTAAGGCCACACACATCAACAGTATCTAGAATTTTTGACAAGTAGGAACAGCTGGAAAATGCCCCAGTCATATTCCACGAGAATATGGACAAGGCCATAATGCTGACACAGAGAATGCGAAAATACGAGTGACGTAACATCGTATGGATCTCGAGAGTAAGCTGCACAATCACTTATCGCGCACAGAGCTGTTATTTACAGCGGTACATGAAAACAGTTCACAAGTCAGTGGGCAAAAGTTATTGGATGTTACAATAATCCAAGTAAAGTTCAAGGCATCGAAGCTCGCTTGTACTTCCCGTACTGCCACTCTGACAGCCACGGGCGACAGTAAACTCCTTTGGGCCAAAAGAAGGGGTCCATGACCTTGTTTGACTGTTCTTGATCAACGTTGATACGCACGATTAGTTTTTCTCCGTCGCCACCTCTGATTCGCCGAACAATGGAGAAGCGAAGACCCCATTCACTTAAACTGTTTTCAATAGATCTAATTGTCACATGGTCAGGGAAATTTGAAACATAGAATCGTTCAGTTTTAATAGGATTTGGGTTTCGAAGCTTCGCATTGTTAGTGCTCGACTGCCGATTAGATTGTGAATTACTATATCTACTCTTATTGTGGTCACGTGGCTTGCTGGTGGGATAGCGAGGTCGAAAGTCATATCCATCCTCTTCTCCAATATCAAATTCAGAAGCTACACTATGGTTGATAACGTGGGATTCCAAACTAGATTGTTCGATGTAATTATCCGAGACGTGGTTATCAGTTGAATAAGGTCGCTTAACTTCGGTATACTGATCTTGGATATACACGTCACTGGTATCGTCAATAGCACTGTCACATATAAATGGAGCTTGGTTGGCACTATTCACGCAGTCTGCAGAGTCGGTTTTGATGATGGGAGAGGTTGAGTGGTGTCTGGTGTCGAGGTGAGCATGAAACATAGAGCTATCTGGGCGTATTTGTTCCTTGAATGTAGAGTTATGTGGCAGTGTATCAGAGATTCGAGCGTTTGACGTCACGGGCGTTGGATCACATGTCAGGCCTGTTGCGTTGGTACTTTGCGATAGAGAGGAGTCGGAGTGAAAAGTTAGGTTGGAAGCAATTTCATCGATGCGCTTGTTCATTGAAGCGAATAATTCATTGACTTTGGACATAATGTTCTAATTTTCTCAATAAAATATCATGGTTAATTGTATCGAATGCTTTTGATAAGTATGAAAATCGCTAATGTAGAATCCTTAGTTGGCTTGTCATTATTTGTTGCTACATGATCTAGAAGGTGATCAAAGGATGTATGGTAGAGTGATTCATACGGAAGCCATATTGATGGTCATGTAAGATTTCATGTTTTTCGAGAAACGAGAAAAGCCTTTTATGCATGAGCTTCTCTAACAACTTCTCTAAATTTTATCGGGAGATTCACTTTTATGAAGTGGAATTACTTTTGCAATTTTCATCCTATCGGGGAAGATACCTTGTTTAAATGTTTGTCCCAGACTCATTTAATTGTTCGACCATACTTGAAAATTTATCTATAAATATATCGATATCTGCATGAGGGGCCGTATTTGGTCTGTAGATGGATGCCACAATACATGATGAGTGCCCCGAGTCAATTTCTATGAATATAATCTCAATAACATGTGGGATAAATATCGTTAGGTCATCACGGATTATATAAGAAAGTTTTTTATTTACGAAAATCCCAACACCACTACGTCCTTCATCGTCATCTCGTCGTGATTTGAATTGGAATTGATGATAGCCAGGAAGAGAATATTCTTCTCGTATCTTGAATATTTCCGTCAGAGCTAGTATATCGATAGGATGTTTAGATTTAGTTATATCTGTTAGGAGATTTCTAAGTGGGTCCCAGTTAGCGTTCAGGATTCGGCAATTTAGACCAAGAATTGAAAAATCAGATTTTGAGACATCTATATTTTCCTGTAATTGCAACGGTGAGCTAGTGTCGTCGCTTAAATTGTTTATGTCCGTGAGGGAGATTTGAGAATCTATTGGACGAGGCTCTGCCGAGCGGACATAAATATATTTAACAACATTAGCTACATATTTTATTTATCCACCGCACAAAACTTGCATTTTGTGAGGTAAATATGACATTTTCCTCAGTTTTACATTCGTTACGTCGATGAAACCCATACGTTTATTATGTCAAGCAAACTAATTAGCATTCATGACGTGCAAAAACCGAAGTGCAGCTCAGAGTAAAATAGTTCGTTTGGATATTTTAATAGTTATTCTAAGCTGGCCTTTAGCTAATGGTTTATATATGTACACATATCCGATTACGAACTTTATATCAATTGCGTTGAATTATGGATGATCAAAACGTCCCAAACTCACCATGACGTCATTCGGGTCGGTTGACATCCCTAGTTACCTGCGCAATTTGCATATCCGATTACGTCATGAAATTAGTACTAACCTAATAAAGATACGTTGACGTAATAAAGCTACTTTGACGTAATAAAGCTACTTTGGCGTAATAAACGTAACGTTTATTATGCAGGCTCTATGTAGGCAATAGCGGTAGTGAGCGGTGGATAAATAACATTATAATGTATTTTAAAACGAAGGTATACGATATACTATATATCAAACGTTATATATTTTACTGAGCTTTATCTCTTCTTGCATATTGTTTAACATTTTGAGGTAAGGTACCAAATTTTCATAAAAATGAACTGGTTCACGTAGCCAAAACAATCCGTTGTTTCAAACTAGCTTGATATCGAATCAACGCTGTCGTTGCAAGCGACAATCGACATTGATTCATTTCCTGTTTAGGTCAGCTAATTCATGTTGCATGAAGTCTTCACTTATCAAGACTGATCAGTTACCGTTCATGGAGAACGGATGTTTACATTTTTTCATTCACCACTGTTTTGTAAGAAATAGCAGTATAGTCAAATATGTTTCACGTGCTTGCCGATTTATTAATTGTGCAGAAGGTCCCTGTCGACACTAATACTTAACTTCACTAGTGATGTTCCGATAATCGGATCGGCCATCGCCCGATAATAGCCCATCGGATATTAATCGTACCTCGCAGTTGAACATCGGCTTTTACCGATTGTCAAAACAAATAAAAACGTTCTAGTTTCAAAGTACGCAATACAACCGTAATATTGAATGTAAAACGCAGCCTAAAAGGAAGCTATTGGCATCGTCCAAACAGTCTGATATGATTATTTATAAACCGATTCGCACCCCTCGGCCAATTAAATTACTCCAATTCATGAACAATATTTCTTGTATGAATCTGTATTTCGACGTGGCCAAAATATAGATTTGAGCTAAATATCACACATAAATTGACATTAATTGGATAGTAAGCTGAACGGAGATCGGTAACAATACGCCATAATGATAGCACCAGTCACTCGGGAAGTTAAAACACGGTTAGTAGCGGTCATAGAGGTGGTGGGCTGCATCGATGGGGGCCCAACACTTTCGATTGAACATTTTTTGGTTTGTCGGGAGCGGCGGGGTGATTGGAAGTAAACTGAACGAAATCCAAACCTATTTGGAATGTATAATCCACAGTAATCACGAGCTTTGGAATGATATCATTGAGAACATTCCACACACTGTTCACATCTACATGCATGTACGCCGAAAATTCAGGCAATATATGCAGTCTTTGGTTAAATATGTTGTCACGAATGCCGGTGATATTTCATTACACACACTTCATGCAATGTGGAATAGTTTCACGTCGGAGTCCGAACTTTACCGGAACTTTAGTTTAAACAGTATTTATTTTTCCCTCTATGGACATTCAGATAAATAATTACAATAGATACAAATTTAGAAGAAAAATGGGATTAGGCAACAAGCCATAGGCTTATTTGAAGCCCTCTCCCTTGACAATGGCACAGCCCTACTTGACTGCAAGTCAAGTAGGGGTAAATAATAGAGGCATAAAAAAGATCCATAGAAAGAAGAAATATGAGGTGGAGGCGAGACAAAGGGACAGAAGATAATGTCAGAATTTTAGAGAGAAGGTCAGAGAGTACAGAGTGTGAGGTGTAATTATATATCTGAACATGCATATAATTAATTTCAAATAAACCAAAAAGATATATAATAACACATTTCAAGGAAATAAAAAGTATTTATACATAATTTGTGATTGAAAAATAACCATGTGAACATCTGCAGTGGTCCATCGACCCGACGACCCACGTTGGAGAGATCAATAGCATCTCGGTTTATGATGTACCATGCGAGTTCAATATTGCAATTTTGGAACAGCTTAAGAGAAGAATCGTTGAAAGCGATTACTGGTTATTATAAATTTCTGAACTTTGATTGCCTCCTGTATTCTGAACGATAATCCCATTATGACAACAAGACGAAAACTAATCTTAACAGCCGAAACAGTGTATTATCACAAGCAAGAATCTGTTTGATCCAGAAACACGTCATCAGTATAAAAACGTTTTCAAATTCGGAGACAAAATGGTTTATCAACGCTGATAACTAATGCTGATGCAAGTGATCCGATTGTCAACGAGCATTTGACTAATTGTTCAACAGGAAAATGTAACACCACAAACCATTCAATTAACTTTTGATTGAATGGTAATTGATAGGTAATCGTCGTATAGAATGTGGCTCAATTTGTTTTCCTTGGGGTGTGAACCGTTTTATAAACATGTCAAACCCGCTTGGGCATATGTACAAGAAATATAGACCACGGCCGCTTCGCGGCCTTGGTCTATATTTCTTGTACAGATACCCAAGCGGGTTATAACATATACATATAAGCATGGCAATACGCGTGCCCGACATATCCCGTGTTATATGAAGTTATTGGTTCTATCGTGTGGACAAGAAATAGATTCAAAGAAAGCTTTAAAAAGCTGACCTCATTACATAGGAGTTTCCTGTTGAGCGCGTGCAATGTGACGTCACATGCTATGGAAATAATTTGAATGAATTAGTACAGTCGCGATCAGAACTGTCTTCACTAACGACCAACGTGAGGAGGGGCATTGCATAATATATCAAAAGACGGTGATTTGGGAAATATGTTTATACTTATGAACATTAAACACAAGACAGTATATCGTCCGACACCGTCAACACAAATTTTAATAGAGGCAAGTTCGCCTAATCACCAAAAGCATTTTACATTTCTCTGGATTGAGACGATTACGCTTAGCCTCGTAAATGTCCCCTGCTTCACTGAACAAACGTTCACTTGCGACGGAGATGCACGCAGGTATTTGCTGGCAAATTTACTTAGCCCAGGGTATCTCAGTCTATTAATACGCCACCACTTTAGAGGGTCCTCGTCACGGCCGATCAAAGGTTCGGAATTGTATGCAGCGACTTCGTCCTCTAATGTTCTGATCTTAGAATGACATGTTGTGGCCCCCTTAGCCGACAGTAGGCGATTGTGGTCATCATCGAGTAAGCATTGTGCCGCTTTCTTTCCGAAACTCTTGCGTGAGTTGCGTCTCCCGCATCCACTGGATTGCTCTGAGAGTCTGTATTACCCGTAGTTTTACTAGGCTCCTCAGCGCACACGGTAATGTCTCCTTCTTGAATCCATTTTTTTAACTGATCGTTTGTTGAGCCATCTTTGTCCGCAAAGAAAACAGCTTTATATCTCGGATCTGCGAATGTAGCGAGAACCAAAAGTGTGTTGTTGTCAATATCAGTGATCCGCTTTGTCAATGAATCCTTTAACGAATCGGTTAATGTCTGGATTCCCCTGTCATCACCGTGACAGGAGAGCACACTAATTAGAAGTGAAGTAGATGGAATGATGGACGAGCAAGACGCCCTTGCCTCTGACATTTCCCCGAGTCATCTGCTCAAATCTGCGCAGGGTCTTTAGTAGCGTTTGGGCGATATTCCATTGATTTGATGTCATCACTGGTATATCATGATCGCTTGAATATTCAACCAAGGCAAGTCGCTGCTCAACAATGCGATCCAACATATAGTATGTGCTATTCCACCTAGTAGAAACGTCCTGTATTATATGGTGCTCAGGTAACTCGTGTTTCTTCTCAAGTGGTTTTATTTGAAAGTTAGCCAGAGGCGACCGACTAAAATGTCCCGCAATCTTTCGAATAATTGCCAACATATCGATAACAGATCGTTGTACATTTATAGCATCATGAATTACAAGCTGCAGTTTGTGGGTAAAACATCCCAAATGATCGATCTCGGTCAATTGACAACCAGAAACAGCATTCGAAGCGTTGTCTCTCAGAATAACCAGCACTTTGTCCTTTGGTATATCCCACTCGTTTATTATGGTTTATCGTCGTTCTAGCCGCTAGGCCACACACGACGTTGTCAATTTTACGGGTGGAGGAAAGACCACGCAGAGGCTCAATTTCACAGGGAAATTGTTCCACTGCGTGTAGAAACCACCGACCCCCGGAAAGCAACTGACAAACTTGCCCAGATACACGATTCCGATCACCTCCCTATGACGGGGTTCGAACCAGCTTCGTCAGCGCTGGACGGCCTGTGACGGCGTAATCCACCTGGCACTCTACCGACTGGACCACCGGGGGCCCCTATATCCCACTCAGATAACATCCTGCCAATTTCATCAGATATTGCCTCTCCTGTGTGGCTTCCTGGAAAGGACGACGCATTGAGCACACACCGCTTCCTGTTGAATTTGTTGTCAATCCAGTGACTCATCAAAGAAGTGGAACCACTAGACCAGATATCAGTCGTGACGCTGATGTGACTCATGTCTGGAATAATGTTATAACTTAAGTGCTGTCGTGTAGGAAGCTTATATCTTGGCTCAAGTGCTGCCACGAACCTTTGGAAACCAACATGTTCAGTGATGCAGAAAGGTTCGAAGTCTATCGCGATCATTTCGGCAAGTTTCTGGTTCATGCGTAATGTCCGGCTATCTGTAGGCGGCCATGGGGTCATTTTGTTTACAGCATCAGTTAATTTCATCTGGTGAACCCTCTTGAGTTCTGATGATGTAGATGCCGCTTCGCCTTCTAATTGATCGCGCTTCCTTTTTTTGTTCTTCTTCGTGTTCCGTTTGTTTTGTTTCCATCAGTTTGTACTGGGTCGGATGGCATGCCTTTAAGTGGTGCCTCAAGTTGGTGGTTGTGTATGCTTTTGTTTTTTTTCCTCCCCGGGAAATTAGCCTTTTCGTCCGTTGGGGACAATATAGAGAAATATTCCCAAAATAGTACTTGTTTTCTTAGCTCCTCGATTTTTTTTTAGTGTAAACAATATTTATTTGAACAAAAGAACAGAACATCACATTGACAATTATACATATTGAGAAATAAACATAGTTCAAATGAGGATTATATAACAAGCCATGAGCCTATGGCTTTTATAAAAATCTTTTCCTCCAAAAATGTTTTTTTTTTTCGATTCGCCATTGTTATAGAACTTATAGGGATTAATGAAATATGCTTAGCTCCACTTTGAACTTGGAGGCGGTCTTGCGAAACAAAAATTCAGTAGGCGGAACTATAAAAGCTACCCAGTTGTTAAAAGACAAAAGGTGTGACCAATGGGAATTTGGGAAATCTCAGACAAATCTGACAGCTGTCACAGCAATTATTATCCATCAATTTAAATTTAGTTAATAATCATCACCATTCCATTTCCATACATTGTCGCAACTTACATTTATTTAATCAAGACTTTTACACCGTGTGCAAATGTTCCACACGCGGTCGTAACGTGACTTTGAGTCGGCACCTTTGATCTCTTTGTCAAAACAACTGCCGGTATACATCAAGGGCAGCACACAACCGATGTCGGCGGAAATACTGTCGCGACAGTGTGTATATATTTCTTTGATGTATTTGGCTTTGAAACTATGCGGGATAGGGAGTGCATTGTGTGTATATAGGTCCATTATGGAAACAAACGTACAATATATATATAAACATCGGAATAGGAATCGGAAATCGGCCGATTGTGCCTCCAGTTATCGGAAATCGGTCCGATGGTCTTTTTCATTATCGGAACATCACTAAACTTCACAATGAATATATATCGCTGCTCAGAACATCACTGGATTGGGGTTTGGCCATGCATGATTTGACGCCCCGTTGGAAAAACGATCCATAGATGAAGCAGCCCTTTTTGCCCCAAAATGGCTGCCACCCGCGATCGTGGTCTGACCCAAACAGGAACTGCCACGTCATATCATCCCTTAATATATATACCACATCAGTTTATCTCCCTAGTTTTTCACAATTGTAGAATTACACAATTGATATCCAAACTTTCAGAGTTACTAACCTCATTGTGCGAATGCATTAACCCACCACCTGGAGAAAATAATTCCCGCTTAATTCAATGAATTCAAACATCGAAAATTATATTTCTCGCTTCTCGCATGCATATATGTATTAACTGGACGGACACATTCTTCAAACAGTCACCAAAAGCCCCTGCATGTGCATAACCTTCTCAGGTGACATGACAGGCACACTGCCAAAAAGGATTTTCTTATTTAGAAAATATTTATTAATATAAGATAAGATACCTTATATCAAGTAACGTTTGAGTGCATGCTCAACCGTGCTGACCTTGGCATATTAATGGACTTACTACTGATTGTACTTACATGTACTAATTGTATCTAGATTATATTGATACGCACTACAAGTATAACAATTATCCTAATATATACTTATTTGCATGCATCATCTCTCCTGGGTGCCGAGACGTATTTGGGGTCTAATTCCGTTTCTATATTGGACAATACACCATGATTTAACGCCATAATGTGAAATTTAGATAATGACTTAGGGATTATTGTATACAGCACTTATCACACTTCTTTTCCACCTACTTCATTATCTTTCTTGTCTATTTCATAATTTCCTCCCTTCTATCACTCCTCCATCTTTCTGATCCCTGCACTCGCTTAACTAACTTCCCAACATTTATTTGAAAACACAGAACAATATTCAAATTCCCGTCCTCTTTACCCTGTAGCTGTCTGTATTGACACTCGGGGTAACATTTTTGGAGGAAAAGATTTTTATAAAAGCCATAGGCTCATGGCTTGTTATCTAATCCTCATTTGAACTATGTTTTTTTTTCTTCTCAATATGTATAATTGTCAATGTGATGTTCTGTTCTTTTGTTCAAATAAATATTGTTTACACTAAGTAACTTTTGCTTTTAAGACAAATATTCTATTGGGAGCACTAACATACTGAGAAATTGGATGGATTATTCTTATAATAAGAAATTATTTCTAACGATTAAAGGCACGTGCGGCCTTAGTTGTCGAAAATATTCATATTTGTTCCAATCACCGTAAACAGAAAAACATTAAAGCGCATTCAGTTTCGTTCATATATACCATGACCATCTCGTAAACAGCATGTTATCATAAAGATTTACTATATTTTACCTAAGCAAGAGCCTGATTGTGTTACAGAATACAACACAATGCTGCTGGCTAATCACACACAAATGGCAGAAACGCTCTTTATTCGTTCCATATCAGGAATTCACCCACAAAGAACGCTCTTTATGTTTACCATCATAATATAAACAAACACCAGAAAAGTAACTTTTTATGCCTTTGTTTACATAACAATGGTAAAAAATATGACAATAACATACTGTTTATGCGATATTTCTTATTTGTATACGGACAAAGTCTGTCTACATTTTGATGTTCTTTCTGTTTGTGGCGGTTTTTGACGGGTGGAAATATTTTCACAGGATACCCACCGCCAAGGCCAACCGTACCTTTAAGATAATATTTCTAGGGTGAACGATATTGATGTGCATATTTTCTTAATTTCTCAAGTGTAAGACAGTATTTCTAAAATATGAGTATAGAATTTCTGGTATACGGACATTTCCCCACCGGACATTTCCCCACTTTCAAAAGCGGACATTTCCCCACCCGAACATTTCCCCACCGGACATTTCCCCACCCGGACATTTACCCACCGGAATCATTCCACTTCGTGTTCCGACCGCCGGCGAGAGAGGACGTCCCGGCTTGAGCGCTCCTTGACTTTGCTCGCTCGGCGATCGGATTACTGGCTTCAGCGGATTATGGACTCTTCTATTGTTCCCGCTGAAGTCAGGCACGTACTTAGCTCACTCCTGATCCCTGCTCGACCTGGACTTTACGCAGGTCGGGCCGCCACGTGGAGCTTTTTCTGGAATTCCGGGTTGAGCCATCACGGTCCTTTTCAGGACCCTCTGTTGGAGGTGACCCGGATGCTGGAGCCCACCAGCAACCCACCACCACAGGAGGGGCTACCACGAACAAGAACCGCACGCGACGAAAGAATACCTTAACAACTTAACAACCATCTCTAGCTTCAGTGAAGAGACCCCGGATCCACCAGAGTCTTCCTTCACGCCGGAAACTCCAGGATTCGATCACCCGGAGTCACCACCAGCCGAGGAGACACCAGCTGAAGAATTCGCCCGCCTGAGGAAGGAGATGAATTACCGTGTAGGAATGGCCCGCGTAAATTACAAATTTACAAAGGCAGATGAATTCATCATTAAAAAACAGATTACCTACAAAGGACCAGATGCAGGCGAACCAGCTATTGGACCAATAGAATATTCACTCGAGGAGAAAACGTACACCTATACCTCAGCCACATCTCCTTCGGATGCCAGTTCCTCAGCACCACCACCAGCAAAGAGGAAGAAGGGAAAGAAAAAGAAACACAGATGAGGCTTGCCACCAGCCTCCCACTACGGAAACTTTATTATGTTTAACATTGATTCTATGTTGACTTTTTTTTTCTTTTGATTTAATTACATTAAAGGCATAAATATGAGGGGTGAAGGAAAGGGCCTATCGGCCCTTTCGACCATCCCGGGGATAGCCCCCCAAATGACCTTCCTAAAAATGGAATCATTCATTCATTCTTGCTTCCGGCCACTCAGGCTTAGTCCAATGGACCGTATACCAAACCAAGTCTGCAACGCTTTGTTACGTGTGGTAGCTGGCAGAACCGAGACTGTGAAGAGGGCCGTCAGAAGGTTGAAACGAGGGAAAACGCCCAACTAACCGAGCACCATCAATACATTCCAGTCTTGCCAGAAGAGTATACGACAACCGGTGGTAGTGACAACTTGCCATTCCTCATATACGACAACCATAAAGAAGGCGAGAACAACGACATGGATGGGACCAGACTGCCGCACTGACTGACATCGAGAGATTGAGACTGGGTGAGACGCCATCGAAGAGAGTTCGACGACAGATGTCGGCCCTTCAGACCAAACTTAATAAGCTGGGTGTGGATTTCGACAGCGGCAAGAAGAGCATGAAAGATTTCATCGACATCATTGGCCATTCGATCAGAGTCAAGAAAGATTAAGTGTTGTTAAGTGTATCGTTACTATTTATTGTTATTGCTGTGTATATGTATATAATTTCGTTCATTGAAATAAACATTGATTTTAACACATACCCATAGTATGAGTCAATATACCACACGCCCCTAGTCAACAGGTGGGTAAATGTCCGGTGGGGAAATGTCCGCTTTGATATTTTGAAAGTGGGGAAATGTCCGGTGGGGAAGTGTCCGGGTGGGGAAATGTCCGCTTTGCCATTTCAAGTGCGGGTGGGGAAATGTCCGTGGGGAAATGTCCGGGATTCGAATTTCTAGCGGGTGAGAAAACATTTCTTCCGCAAGCATTTTGTAATTAAATATAGAAAGTATACCTAAAAACATTAAGTAACTTAGAACACAATTATTTTAAAGATGTCCCGTCTGATTTGACACCATAAAGCCACTAATCTACGGAAGTAATTAGATCGGACCAAGATTTGATCCCATTACCGGTAATACATTCTGGTGGCCAGATATTGACTTTTGCATATAAGAAATTCATTTTCTAGCTATTGGAAAATAAGATGCAAGAAATGTTTCTAGGTATACTCCCAAGATCATTTTTCTTATCTTAAGTTTTTTTTCTCAAAATAAGAAAGTCCTTTTTGGCAGTGTGGCAAACACGCATCAAGAAGAGAGCAAACAAGGATAGCTTTGCACTTTGCTTTGTACTCATATTTGTACGATTTATCATGGAGTTTGGTGCCGTAGTATGGGATCCTAATTACCAAACCGACATCGTTCGATAGGAAAAGTGCAGCAGCACGCATCATCAGAAAGAAATATCAGAGAGATGGTGGATCCGCCACAGAAATGATGACAGACCTAAAGCTTCTGTCTCTCAATGAAATAAGAAAAAAACAAAGGCTAATACAATACCATAAAATATAAAGGGGTTCGTTCCAGCCAGACGATCTGAAACCTAAGAAAAAGACTCAAGAAATATTTCTAGGGTGAACATTATAGATGTTCATATTTTCTTAATTTCTCAAATATAAGAAAATATTTCTAAAATATGAGTATAGAATTTCTAGCGGGTGAGAAAACATCTCTTCCGCAAGCACTTTTTTCTTAAATATAGAAAGTTTACCCATAAAACATTATGTAACTTTTTTCTAAGTATACTCCCAAGAAAAAAATTCTTATTTTAAGTTTTTTTTCTCAAACTAAAAAAATCCTTTTTGGTAGTGTGGCAAACACACACCAAGAAGACAGCAAACAAGGTTAACTATGCACTGGACCTACTCAGATGAACTGACACATCCACCAAGCTCCCAACAAAATGTAAAAGGGACGATTTGTCATGGAGTATGGTGCCGTAATATGTGATCCTCATTATCAAACCGACATCGTTCGACAGGAAACGTGCAGCATCAGAAAAAATGGTGATGGATCCGCCACAGACTTGCTGACAGACCTAAAGCTTCCGTCTCGCCGGGAAATAAAAACAAACAAAGGCTAATACAATACGTGTACCATAAAATAGTAAAGGGGTTTGTTCCAGCCAGACGAATCCGTTAATCATCTTATCTAATCCCCAATAATTCAGTATATGTTGCTCAATTTTTACAGTTATTGGGAAAATCCATAGTTCGCCATACATAAAAGATGTAGGAGTAGGTGCTTTTAGAGTTGTAAAATCCCTACACTCAATGTTCACTTCCGCCCTATTGTAATTATACACACTCTTTATCTCTATCGCTCTACCTTTCTCTGTCTCGTATTCCTTGTGAATATACCCTCTCTCCTTATTACCTACACAAGCTTACTTATCCTTTCAACACATTTTATAAACTCGTCTGTACATCATAGTATTAATATACCATCATTTTTTAAACCTATTGTTTCTCGAACTCGGCCACTTGCCATTCGCGCTTTCTTGATTTCTACAATCTTTCTACTTGTCTGAGGAGATAGCTCAACAAAAGCAGATATCTGCTTGCTGCTAAATCTTCTTCCCATTTTCTATTCTACTCATGTTTCCGTCATCAAAATGTTGTTCATCATAAATGTTAGATTAATTGGGGCAAATAAATATTGTTTAAATCAAGAAGGCAATATAAAACTTCAACAAATCTTAAATTCAATCTATCATTTTGAAGGAAAAAACATTATCCTTTATAGCCAATGTATGCTATAGTACTATAACGACTTCCTGTTTAGCCTCACAAAATGATAGATATGTTCTAGTTATCTAACAAAGTGGTTTAAAAAAAACAAGATCACATGTATCATAGGTCGCCTCGCATATATAAGAGAATGCATTGGCCTAGAGGCAGTCATTCAGATGACGGGAACTATTTGCAAAAACGCATTACATTATCTAGTTTAGGAATCAAACTAGGGTGTATACTTTGTCTATTATCTAAAATCACGACTTGTCGCCATGAAAATATATCAATTATTTCTCAATGAATATTTTAGCATTTTTGTAGCCATTCGCAGAACTATTGTTGTCGTTTGTAGGACCAAAACACTTTAAAACAATATGAATATTATTCAACCACGTGTTCAATAATCTGGAGGACATAAACACTCAATACTGATTCATCTGTTCATTTAATGTTTTTTCCCTCCCCATTTGAAAACTAAAGTTATGAAACTCGAAAATTGGTGGATTTAGAGGCATTGTCTTCCTGATAATTGAACACACGTTTTGTCTGTGTCATAATAATGGGCAACATATCCTCGTTAAAAATAGGTTCATATTGGACCTAAATATTCACATAGGTTCATATTGGAGTTATTTGATTCTGAAATAAACCCATATTGAATTTATTTTCGTTATTCCGTAGAATGGCGCGGGCCGCAGCAAAACACATTATAACAAGCGTGAATCTGGTCAGTCGTCTCAATGAAAAAAGGTAGATTAACCAAATAGATTCCAATGTGGGATTATTCCCACATTGGATGGAAGCGCAGTCTTGTGTACGTAAAATCGTAGATGGAAAGATCGTAGGTAGTCAGTCACGTGGTTAACCGTGGCTTACGAATAGCCCACGATCCCCGATATGCGACAAAAAACAGATTATCCAAGTTTTTGTCGTTTCGGATTTTTGCCACTTACGATTGAATCATGGTCGTCTGAACGTCCACATACAGTGTTTAACGGCAACATAAGCGATGTGATTCGACAGGAACACTCGCAGAAAGTGATGTATCCGTACTTCGTGAAACATGGGTTTCAATTACTATCCAATCAGTCGAGCTGAAAATAACAGACACCTTTCGCATAATGAACTACTACTGATAATAATTACGATTAGCTAAGTGTAGCCGTAAATGTTTCTGACGGTCCAAAATCCTTTCTATTACGAGTCAGTTTGTGAGACAATCGTGTCATTCAAACTTCTCTCCTACTGGCATGCCAAAGGCAATAACCATCTAGAGACAATATGACAGTTTGAAACAGTGCATTGTTATCTATTATTATTCTAGCGGTTTATAATTTTGTGGAACTTATGTATCTGTGTTTTGAAATTCACAACACTGTCGTATCAAGTGCAGCCTGCGGCAACTTTCAGTTGTTCAGATCACTGCAGATTGCTACTTTCAGTTGGTCAGATCACTGCAGATTGCTACTTTCAGTTGGTCAGATCACTGCAGATTGCAACTTTCAGTTGGTCAGATCACTGCAGATTGCTACTTTCAGTTGGTCAGATCACTGCAGATTGCTACTTTCAGTTGGTCAGATCACTGCAGATTGCTACTTTCAGTTGCGGTGAAGAGATGCATCAATGATTAGCCATCGGCCGTTTTTCGAAGATTATAACATCTTGTCCGGTTCACATTCCAAAATAATCCAGACAGTGTTAACAATATTCCATGTTTATAAGAAGCAAGTTGTGTCCAATTTCACACCAAAAAAAAGATGTTGAGAAATTTTAACACTTCCGTATTCTTAAATACCACCCAGTCAACGTAACTAATTAGGGACACGCTATAACGTGTAAGCGGAGGCCGAGGCCGATCCAATAGAAAATGTGTAAGCCAGTTATTATGTTGTTTTATCCGTTGTTATACATTGTAAAAACACAATCGCCTGAATCGGACGCCGCATTTTACCCTTCCATTGTGGCACCCAGTACGCACACGCTTGACTACCAAAGGATAACTAATCGGGGTTCACGATTAGATGGCTATTGGCTCTTTAAAACAATTCTTCAAATATTTCCGTTACTTCGTCAAAAACACTTCTTCAAATACAATCAAGGGGTTAACATGTGCCTTATACATGTATGGTCCAAATTCGAGTAAAGTGAATTAAGCTAGGTGGGTAAAGTTCCAGCAGAAGTTCGAGAATCGGCAAAAGGTACTTGATCTTTCTGCACTTCCACCATGTGAGGAATCTTTTATTCTACACTCAAAACAAGCCAGCATGATAGCAAACAGTGGAGACTTGCAACCATTGCCATATCAACCACTCCCGGTGTAGCACTTCATAGATGGACGGTCGATAGGCAGTCTGAGTTGTTTGAACCATTCTTTCCCGTAAGATGTTACACAGAAATTATATTGACTGATACCATCACATTTGATGAAATTGACAGTGATAGTGAAGATGAGATTACATAATCCGTGGGCAGAACTATTGCGATTTATGATATGAATTCTATCAACTAGTATGAACGAACTTTCGAGTTTAGTTTTGCATAAAATTGAAAGCTTTGAGAATACTATCTTGGGGTAGGGATAAGTTTTACTTTATTTCTTAATTCTGGTCTGGTACATGATTATAGCATTTCATGTCTGATATTGGGGAAGAATTTATGCTTATTGTGGTGCATGTTGTGCAGCTGTATCCATAAAGCTGACAAAGTCATGGGAATATTTCAAACATTTTTCACTTAAAAATAATTAAGATTTTAGCTAATTTACCCCAAAAAAATCAAATATTTAAACAAAATAGACTCTATCATAACACAAACCTCCTCAGATACATACTAATTCCATGATATATGATAAGACTCTGAATTGGTTAAAAAAAAGGAATGAAAACGGGCTATTCTGACTTAATAGGTATTTTCAGATAGAAAATCAGTTTTAGGGGGGTGGGTTAAGTTTTTGGAAATATCTCGGCTTCTTGGATATCATTGCTTGTGATGTTGATATTAATAAATCAGGCATATAATGCTGAAAAGTTTGATGCACCAATGAGAGCTTCATACCAAAAAATGAAAATTTTATAGGAAATCTTCTGGAAAACTATTTTGAAAAAGCACTGCAATTTATGCATTTTTTTGACATTTTCGTGAATTTTTCACAAAAATTGTTGGAAAATATAACTTTTTGCACATCATAAATGTTAAGCAACCCAGATAGAATAAGTATCTGATATTCAAGTATATTTTATTCAACATTTGTCTTACTTTATTGGTTTTCCTGATTATACTGAAATTTGCAGGTCAAAAACACAAAAAAGGTCAAAAAATTATATTTTCCACCTGCTCCGCCCTGGATACCTCAGTGTTTTGGAACCCCCATGGGGCAAGGATAATTGGAGATAGCGTCAAAATTTCTACCCTTTCGTGTGACACTTATCTCATCTGGGGGCCGGTCTATCAGGCGGCCACGGAGAATAATACAACAACATCTTCTCACGCTGCACGTTAGTATCAAGTGTGCGTTCAGAAACAAGAGAGAGCCCAGTCTTTCAATCCCCAGCTGAAATAGTATATATGGAAATCTGAAAGCCACACCCAACCACGTGTACCAATCTTATCCGTACACGTACTGGCCTGTCCAAACATGTTAAGATTTAATACAATCTTTATAGGAAATCACTTACTCGCAACGGAATAGCGCAGGCTATTCAATTTCGGGTCAGTTTCCCACGCATAATTTATGGACCTAATGGTAGGGTATTGACTTCCAGATTAACCTTATATACGCCGGGTAACATTGGAAGTATTACATAACTCTCAACACCTTTTTCAAGAATTTTGTCCTAAGACAAAAAACTTGATAATTCCGTGAGGGGAGCTCCAAACTATCCCATTTGGAATATACATGTAACACAATAAAACATAAGTTTTTAACACAGGAATGTCATACTCCGAATCGTCGATAGCAGGAATTGTTCCGAACCGAGGAATGTCATAATCCTGGAATATTAGCTTCTGATTCTGTGTTGGGAGTTAATAGTGGCCTCCCTATTAACTCCGTTCGTCCTGGCTCCATTCCGAATACCAAGTGGATCCAGATCCAGCGATGGAGGACGTCGATCGATCTCATCGTCATAGCTATGTTCAAATAATCGCCTTGTGTCGGTACGAAAATTGGAATGAATTCCAATTTGACCTTGAATGCGGGCGACATTTGACAAAGGATCAATATGATTTAATATCCAGAATTTGACTTCCTGTGGAGGGTTATATTTGCCTTGTGTCGATACGAAAGATGAATAAAGTTCAACTCGATCTTGAATTTGGGCATAACTAAAGGGTCAACATAGTACTGTCTAGTGGAAAGGACTTCATACGTTGTGTTTAGAAACTAATATCAATTAAGTCTGGTTGGCATTAGCGTGTGAAAATCACGCTATACGTGTAGAACACGTTTCATTGCACAGAAATGCCCATATAACCGACTAACCTTTTAATTTGGCTCAAAGGCCCTACAATACCAGCATGGTACAAATGCTCTTGTACAAATGCTCTATAAACTGAGATATTATAAATTCCTTGGCACGGCGTGTAAAATCACGCCTGTCACGTCAAATCGCTATCCATTAACTTGGAATGCCAAACTAAACATCTCCATATATACCAGCATGTACCTTAATGCTCTATAACAAACATTTTACAACATCATTAGCGCCGACGTGTCAAATTCTCGTCGTTTGTGTCAAAGCACGATTCCATAAACCTGGAACGCCAAATTAAATATCACGGGCCCTGTATTTGGGCATACCCGTCGAGTAATCTATAGCTTGTCAGCTAGTAATTCTAACAACTATTATAAACATTAACAACTCCCACACCAAGGACATTTTATATAAATGCCATCGATTATATATATATATATATATATTCCTTGTGAAACGGAATAAAATGTACAACTCATGAGACAATTTGCTTGGCTTATTGGTTCACATACTCATAGCTAATTATATATGTGTTTTAATACAACCTACTTAACTTTATTATCATGATATTTTCCTTTAAAACAATTCAATAGTTCACTATACAAACTTTAATTTCATGACATCAGCTATCTCTTTAAGCGTATTTCCAGTTCATTCTCATATGTCCCTTTAACTTAAAATCATCAGACAACGACTAACTTATATTTTCATGACCTCAGACAACTCTTAAACGGAATGCATAAGCTAGTCTTCATTCACATGTCCCATGTTCCTCGTACAATATGAATTCTCGATATGGTGAACGAAACTTAATTTATATGTGATATGTATGAAATTTTACCAAGCAGTCAAATTTTCAATTACCTCCATAACACTCGTGGACATTCATTTAAATTGTTCGCCTGAGCGACTCCACTCAGTTGCAATATAATTGACTTAGCCTTATATCATCTCCAGTGCGGTTAATGAAAAACTGCTTATTGGCCCGCGGAAAGTTTTGACCAGTTTGCATAATTAATACCCTAAGGCCATGTGTTGGCTAAACGAGGGTCTCGATATATCATTCAGGAATTTTGACCAAACAATTTGTATGTATCTTAGTAATTGCCTTATTTTGTTATTTGAGTTTGATGGGCTAAGCAGCCAGTTGTGACTTTTCTGTTGGACGGATATATTTCTCAATGATAATGTTTTCAACATAGCTATGGTTCAAACTGTGTCTTTATTCAGGACAATTTTCATGAAAAATTGTGTCTTTATTCAGTACAATTTTCATGGAATTAATAGGATTATCTGGATAAATTCATGTTCTTTTCTCCGACAACTCCTTAAAAAGTAAGTTCTTTCTTTTTCTTCTTTTATATTCTACATGTATATTATTACCTCCACAAACATTTAGACATACTGGAAAGCATGTTATTCTGATTAACACTTACAGACACTCTCAGAATACACGTAATAGATGTAATTATGGCATAATCAATTTTCTAGCCATTCTTTTCTTGTATGGGCACAACATAATTGATTATTCAGTTACATTTCTGACTTTCCGACTTGTCAACTCTGATCAACTTTGGTTTGTTCGAAACTTGAACACATTAAAACCATTTCGATAACGCCTACATACAATGGCGATACATGTACAGCGATCTGTCTATTTTAAAAAATCGACATTTTAACCCAATCTGGGTGTGTCCTAACAAAATACCATTAACCATCCGTGTAGATATTTTTGCAAAACATTGGAACCATTCGGCTAAATGGAACCTTCCTAAACCATACTTCAAACTTCAAGTGACTATAATGTCTCTAATTTAAAATTTTCCGAATTACTTCAACTAATTTCTTTTATTTAAAGATATATCTCTCTGGACGCAACCAGTCTCTTGACAAACTGTCATAAATAACTAATGTTTTCAAATGGATAATCTGAGCACAATAAAACTAATATTATACGCTCAATTGACCGACATAACAGCCTTAACAACAATTGAACCCACAATTCGTTCAAAACCAGAACTCACTAAACTCATACTGATTAACTTGACAACATCCTAAACTCATCAGTAATTTTAATACCTATATAACCTGAATTAGGTGTAATAATTTAGACCAGCGTACATGTAACTAATAATACCTCGAAAACAAACAATCTTTATTTCAAATCGACGCAACGATTTTTGAAACAACAATTTGACATAGAAAACGCTGAAACAACCGTAATTTCCAAGCATACCTAATATAGAAAAATTGACGCAACAATTTAAACTATAACTGTGAATTCCCTGCACATAATTCCCTGCATAATTTAATATCTCACTGGGAGTCATTCTCGCGCAGATTGTCAAACCAATCTCATCCAATTCTTTGATGCCATAGCTCTGGACACATTATCCCAGTAATTCATTTCATCTAGCTGATAACATTTTTCAATTTTAATAATTACGGCCAATTTGCACAAAAATTTAGACCAGCAACAATTAACTAGTAATATTTCGAAAATAAAAACCACTCTTTATTTCAAATCGACGCAACGATTATTGAAACAACAACAACTCGAAATAAACATACTGGCACAGCAGTAGTTTCTAAGTTTACCTTATATAGAAAAATTGATGGAACCATTTTAAACTATAGTTAAATATACCTATAAAGAGTTGTGAACCAAGCCAAATAATTGCAAAATTGTCTCATACCTTGTATTCCTTCCTATTTCCCCGTGACCACCTGGCATCCATCTCCAAGAATTCCAAGAAATGTCTAGCTCACGGCACCACGTCGACCTGTACCACTCGCGGGCTGGTCCCAGGTTCTTAGCATTAAGTTGGCAATTCTTAGAACACGTTGATGAGATTTATTATTACAAATATTTACAAAGTCACATCAGGCGGCCACGGAGAATAATACAACAACATCTTCTCACGCTGCACGTTAGTATCAAGTGTGCGTTCAGAAACAAGAGAGAGCCCAGTCTTTCAATCCCCGGCTGAAATAGTATATATGGAAATCTGAAAGCCACACCCAACCACGTGTACCAATCTTATCCGTAAATCACTTACTCGCAACGGAATAGCGCAGGCTATTCAATTTCCGGTCAGTTTCCCACGCATAATTTATGGACCTAATGGTAGGGTATTGACTTCCAGATTAACCTTATATACGCCGGGTAACATTGGAAGTATTACACATTCTACAGGAACCATCTGACGACACATCGCTGTACACCCCATGTGGGTCCTTTGTGCATACGTGTGCACGAATCTTTTGCAGATGATTAAAAGAAGCCAACAATATCATGAAAACCACTAGGTTTAATTAAGAAATGAATGTAGTGTGTGTTATTGGGGGATACGGCGCTGGGGTCGATGGGGCGCAATGTGTGAACCGCGAAGCCAGGAAATATCACAAGATATCGCTTCGTTTTGGGTGTCCATGGCATACTGGGCGTGTTCCTTTGTGGACACATATCTTACTGTTCACAAAACCGTTGTTTTTAGGCATCCATTTCAGGCGCTATAAAAAAACAACAATATCCTGACAAGGATAATTTCATGCATAACACAGACAAGTGGCGACACCATACTGTGTTGAGCGTCCATAACGCGGATGTGTTTGTGTTTACACTTACCCTGCTGGTAGATGATACAGCCAGCAAAAATACTAATGTAAGGTTTCTACTGCCCATACTGGATCAAAGGCTAATTCGACGCCATTCAACAAACCACAGACACAATTTCTAAGGGGCTATTAGGAGAAATAATATAAATCTCGTTTAATTTCTTCATCCAGAGCGTGTCATCATTACCATTACCCGAATTGTTGTTGTTGTTGTTCGTATCGCCCATGCAGTGCAACGCATAGACATGATATACAAGATATGAGATATAACAAGAAATCTCGACAGGTGTTGATGCAATCATATTATGTAAGATGGATCCGATATTAGAGCAAACACAAAAAGCCAATGGCACAACTGTAATTTCGGATGAGACACTAGTGAACGCAGTGAAGATATTAGAGTCACGTTTCTGCGAAATCCACAACAGTGTATAGGACTCGTTCATAAAAACGGTTCACAACATGAGTACCTTGGATTCACTGAATCATACAATCTGACAGTTCAAACACGCGGTATGCAGGGACTGACATCAAAACTTAATAACTTTGAGAAGGATATAGAATATTTTATTTCATGATAAAATCCTCATAATAGTATGATATAAAACAGTATAATTAAAACTTGAGATTTGCCATGCGGAGGCGACATGACCTGTCAGGTCGTCTTCCGGCCATCACCACAAATCACAAGAAAACCATAATCAGAAATGGTAACGCCCTCAAGATAATATTATTAGCCATAAATATAAATTATAATATAAAATATATCGGTTACATGAATGCACCGCCTCAGAATTCCGTTAAAACAAATAATCCTTCAAATTATTACAAAATACTACGGCTTATTACTGCAGGTTTCTCATTCACCACACCGGAGGCATTGTGTTCCCGCCAAGAGTGCATGGCCCAGCAATTGTTCATACCTAAACATCGAAAGCAATTAACGCGGTCATTATAGTTACATACTGCAACTATAAGACATCCAGCGGATACACACCCCACGAAAACCCGAAATGTGTTGTCCTCCTGCGAGAAATCCCATCGCTATAGCTCAATTTGACACGGCCAGATTAGCCTTCCTACAATATCCTAAAACCATAAAGTTTCTCAAATCATCGGCATAGTCAACAGAACTTTCACGAACTTGGACATCGACACTTTCTAATCGCTCTACATAAGCATGGTCAGACCTATCATCGAATACTGTAACTCTGCATGAATCCCACATCACAAATGTCAAAGCATTGTGTTAGAGAAATGCAAAGAAAAGCAACGAAACTAGTTCGTCAAATCAAAACTCTATGCTACCGATACCGAATGATAAGACTCAATTGGATGGCTTTAAAATGTCGAATATTTAGAGGAGATCTAATCGAGGTATATAAACTGTTGAATTGTCATTACAATATCAATGCCTGTGACCTATTAGAAAGACATTCATCGGGAAGAACAAGAGGACATAATAAAAAGCTACAGCTGCCCATTGTTAACAAGGCCATAGGAAAATATTTCTACACGCAGAGGGTGGTAAATAGCTGGAACTCTGTCAGACTTCTCTGTTGAAACTCCAACACTCGATCAATTCAAAATATACATAGACTCATTCTTCTATTATATAAAATACGAGTTCGACGACAAGTAATATGTTCAAGTGACTCACAAGTAAATATCGAATGATGATATTGGTACTGATGGAGACGTGAGAGCTGTTAATTGTTCTATTTAATCTTGCGTAACATTTTAATGGTGCTAGTAGACACATGTAGAAGTCATTTCAATGGATAAATCTTTTCAAAGTCTACGAGCACCATAACAATATTTTAGCACTGGACTAGGAACTTGTCAGAGGGATGTGAAAACAGGCAGCAATAGTATATAGGTTTATCAAAATTTATTTTGTGTTCAACGTTAACAAATAAAAATAAGTCATAAATTAAAATTCATATCACGAATAAGTGGGGCGACTTATATTGACATACGTATTCGTATGCTTCGTATACAATTAGAGTAAGCTGTAATAGTAATGAGCAATCCGGACAAAATTAGTTTGTCCATTTAACATCCAGTAATAATTTCCAGTTGTCTATAAAGGCTCATTTTGATCGAATGCTCTGGGTAGTTTTTGTTAAGCTTATTCCATAATTTGGGAACGACATGAAGATGTATGTTTTCGGTGGATTTAATGCGCGATTTTGTTTTATGAATTGCTGAATTGCCTGATGACCTTGTAGTCATACTAGGGTTTACGTATATGCTAAAGCTGTTACTAAAGGATGGCAGAGCTCCAACCGTGCAGGCAAATCAGTTGCTCGTGCAAGTCTTGTAGTTTCAAGATATTGTTACCTTTAAATAACGGTTCAGTATCGCTAATTGTAGCGTTTTTGTTAATAGCAGGAACATATTTTTTGTCTGTAGAACAACAATTTGATTATGGGTACCAGAATTCCCCCCATAACACAATTCCATAGAGGATATAGGAATGTACTAAAGTGAAATACAGTGTACGGAGACAATCCACTGGAAGGAAATTTTGTACTCGATGGCATATAAGGAGTTGGAAATGATTGCACTAGTGGCTTTCACATGGTGTTCAAACAATAAATGTTCATCTATGTGTTCCCAAGAAATTTGAATGATTTATATATGATTTCCAATGTTATAGGCGCCCTTTTTGGGCTGTATCAGCATGTATTTAGTTGTTTTAGTATTGAGTGAGTTTGTTTGCTCTACACCATTCACTTAATTTTCAGAGTTCCTTGTTAAAGTTGTTATGCAACTAGTCAAGGTTATGGTTTGAAGAATATGTAGTTGTGTCATCAGCAAAAGATAACATTGATATAAATCAGTTGATTTGTGCATATCGTTGACATAAATCAGGACGTGAATCGGTCCGGCAACATGACGCTGGGAGACTCTACATGTAGGATGTTTAGACGAAATCATGCCTTCTAAATCCACATATTGTAATATATTTGTTAAATAATTACTACCCCATTTATTAGCTTTGCCTCTTATTCCATGTTTCAAGTTTTTTATTTCAATAAAATGTTGTGGTTTATTGTATCAAATTATCAATAAATGCAGAAAGTGTACACTCCTTATTTTTCTTGTCATTATTAAGGCCCACATCATTAATTAGCCTCACTATCGGGTAAACTGTGGAGTGCCCTTTCCGAAATCCATATTGATCACGATAGAGAACATCATGTTTGTTAAGAAATTCGACAAGTCTTAAGCAAACAGTTTGTTCCAGTATTTTCGAGAAAGTATGCAGATTACTAATAGGATAGTTTTCTAGCAGATTTGGATCTCCCGATTTGAAAAGAGGGATTGTGCTATCTTCATTATGCCTGGAATAATTCCAGTTTCCATAGTTAAGTTGATCATATGACTTAGATGTTGTGAAATTTCATTGAAGGCACTCTTAATTAATGAAGACCATCGCAGTCGGAACTATGTTTCAATTTACAAGAAGAGACTAAACGTTGTAATTCGTTTGGTGTTGGGCGACACAATAGTGTTTCACTACATCCATTAACGATATATTATATCAATACCTCCTCCATATTAAAAGACGTAGGGTGTTCCATTTTGTATACTTCTTTTGGGCTACCTCTGCAATTAGTTTCCATGTATTTGCCATGTCTTGTTTGTACTCATTTATCATATGTTTGTATTGTAAAGTTTTACCCGCTCGGTAAATTCTATTAAAATATTTACAAAATTCTTTATATTGTCTTCTATTCAATTCAGATGGGTCTTTAAGTTTTCTATGAAAGAGCTTAGCTTGATCATAAATCATAAAAAATATAGGGATATGTAAGTCGCAATTGATTATATCCAATGATAAATTTGACATGAAAGTCCGTGGTTAGTAAGCTTATTGTCAATCATCATATAGAGGATCTCACATGAGTTTCTATTTTATACGGAATTTATCAACCGAGATCACTAAATTCGATTTGAGCCGAGGTTTACCGAGGCTCAAATAGAATTTAGAGGACGAGGTTGATAAATTACGTATAAAATAGGACGAGTGTGAGATACCTTTTATCACATGATCAAATAAACCCGAAGCAACCTGAAGCAACGCGAAATATTCATCGAAAACAACAATCATAAACTACAGCGATCGCAAGTTATTTGAAGAACGCCGTGACGTCATCGCACGCGCTGATATTAAACGTGTCTATTACCGATTATTATGAAACTGCTTTTATGGCCAAATTATGTGATAAAAACGTATCTTTTATCGTACATGTACGTATCTAGACGTTCTTTGAATTCTTTCATTTCGTTCACATCAAGAACAAATTGAGGAAGATTGTTCGAAGTACAATGTATGTAATATCCTCTGGGAAATGAAGTTCAGTCGCACCGTTCGCACGTCCTCGTGGCACTGGTTCATTTGTACTCGTGGTCGCGAGTTCTCGAGTCGTTGGCTGTACTGAATAGTAGGTATATATAGTCCGTGTGTTAATTTGAATGTTTCGATTGAATTGTGTCTCACACGTCTATATTTGGTGAGACATGAGGCCCAATAATTGAAGACGATCTCCATACGACAGTTTCTTTAGAGCAGAAACTAGTTTAATTGCCCTTCTTTTGATGTTTTCTGTCGCCTTTGAATGTTTGATAAGGTTCGTGTTGGGTAATCCCAGGTTTCTGTTTAGTAGATTTTGTTCTTGATTTTTTTAGTGGAAAAGCTATTTCAAAGGCATTCGGGTAAATTTCTATGAATGCTTTATTTGATTCTTAAGGTAAAATTTGGCCTAAAACGCTATTATAATTAGCAGATGCTAATACTCATTTAAAGCAAGATATGCTTACATCATTGATTACGCGTTGGTAATGTGCCTTGGGGTTTTTTTTTCATTATCTTTATTTTGTTTGTTCTAGTAACAGAGAAAAGAACCAAAGTGGTTTTCCAAGTCAGTTAATATAATGCCAGTTATTTTAATAATGATCAGCAGAATGATAATTAATCAAAATTTGATCAATTAGAGTAGCGGTAAAGTCAGTTACTCGGGTTGGTTTAGTTATGGTTGGTAAGAATCTAGAAGCGAAAATATAGCTGAGAAAATTATTTGTTTTATCATGCCTTCCGTATTTTAATACGTCAATATTGAAATCACCCATTACTATTGTTGTTTTATATATTCATTATTGAATTGAACCATTTTTTTCATTCATTAATTTAATGAATATATCCAGGTCGGCCTTAGGTGCGGTATTTGGCCTATAAATAGTTCCAACAATATATGTTTTGTTTTTGTTAGCTAGCACTTCAACAAATAAAGATTCAATGACGAGGGGAATGAATGCCGATAGTCATCTTTAATTTGTAAGATAAGCCGTTCCGAATGAACATCACTACACCACCGTGACAGTCGTCTTTGTCAGGGCGACATTTTGTTTTATCAAGGGATGGTAACAATTGGCATATTAAGCTCAAATATGAAGAAGCTCGGGAACAACATTTCAGAATAGATAATGATAAAACAGAAAGACGAAATTAATTAAATCCAGCTATCAATGAACATTTAGGACTGGAAAGAAAAAACTCAGAACTGATGTACGCACAACATAAAGTAACCAGATAACAGAACGCACTAATGCCCATTGACGGAGACGTTAGTGACCAATCGACAGAAAGACCGGAGTTAGATGGCATGAACCACCCCCACTTCGCCAGATATTGCTGATCCACCAACATATCCTCGCGCCAATACGTTCATATCGACCTATAATATTCACATATGTTCATGTTGGATTATTTGATTCTGAAATAATCCCATAGTGGATTTGTGTCCATTATTTGGGCCACAGTGAAAACATATTTAAAGGCACGTGGGGCCTTAGTTGTCAAAAATATTCATATTTGTTCCAATCACCGTAAACAGAAAAATATTAAAACGCATACAGTTTCGTTCATATATACCACGACAATCGCGTAAACAGCATGTTATCATAAAGACCTACTATATTTTACCTAAGCAAGAGTCTGATTGTGTTACAGAAGACAGCACAATGCTACTGGCTAATCACACACAAATGGCATAAACGCTCTTTATTAGTTCCATATCAGGAATTCACCAACAAAGAACGCTCTTTATGTTTACCATCATAATATAAAGAAACACAAGAAAAGTAACTTTTTATGCTTTTGTTTACATAACAGTGGTCAAACATATGACAATAGCATACTGTTTATGCGATATTTCTTATTTGTATACGGACAAAGTCTGTCTACATTTTGATGTTCTTTCTGTTTGTGGCGGTTTTTGACGGGTGGAAATATTTTCACAGGATACCCACCGCCAAGGCCGACCGTACCTTTAAGTCGTCAGTTTTTTATTCGTGTTATAGTCTGGTCGTTGAGACTCGATTTTGAGGTGAACCTAGAACAAATTGTTTACAAGCTGTTTTTGGTGTCATTTTGTCGGGCAGAATCTGGGGAACAATATATCCAAAATCCGCTAATATCCGCTTTGGGGAAAATTTTCCACAGCTCGTTGAAATGGGGTCCTATTTATGCGTTTTTGTGTAAATTTTGCTGTTCCTTATTAGTCTAGTCAATCTGATGGAAAGAAAAACCCAACCGTGAACAAATTACTATGCAATGTCTTTTGGTGTGTTGAATGTGACTATATCCATATGATAACATAACCAAAATCCCCGTGAATCCCAGGGTGGGAAAATCGTCATTTTTGGGTGAAAAGACAGGAATATGTAAACAAAAATGGTGAAAATTGTAATTTTCTGGTTGAGACTCAGATTTTAAGGTGAACCTATATTAAATTGGTAACAAGATGTTGTTGGTGTTATTTTATCGGGCAGAATCTGGGGAACAATATATCCCAAATTCGCTAAAATACGCTTTGGGGAAAATTTTCCACAGCTCGTTGAAATGGGGTCCTATTTATGGCTTTTTGTGTAAATTTTGCTGTTCCTTATTAGTCTAGTCAATCTGTTGGAAAGAAAACCCCAACCGTTAACAAATTACTGTGCACTGTCTTTTGGTGTGTTGAATGTGACTATATCCATATGATAACATAACCAAAATCACCGTAAATACCAGGGTGGGAAAATCGTCATTTTTGGGTGAAAAGACAGGAATATGTAAACAAAAATGGTGAAAACTGTAATTTTCTGGTTGAGACTCAGATTTTAAGCTAAACCTATATTAAATTGGTAACAAGCTGTTGGTGTTATTTTGTTGGGCACAATATGGGGAACAATATATCCAAAATTCGCTTTGGGGGAAATTTTCCACATATCTTTGAAATAGGGTCCTATTTGTGTCTTTTTTGTGTCAAGTTTGCAGTTCCTTATTAGTCCAGTCAAACGGATGGAAGGAAACGCCCAACCGTGAAAACAATTTGCTTTTGGTCGTTTTGAGTGTGACTATACTCATATAATAACATATACAAAATCCCTATGAACCAGAAGTCGTAATTTTTGAGTCAAAATACTGGAATATGTAAACAAAATGGTGAAAATTGGATTTTTTTTAATAAACAAATCTGCCAACCATAAACGCTCAGTCGAGTTCCATGACTGCCAAATGTGACCATATAATAATATATCCAAAATATACATGCGTTTAATGAAGGGATAGTCGTTAATTTAGATACAAATGAAGAAAATATGTAAGAAAATGGTGAAAATTGGAATTTTTGTCTGGGAACCAGGTCGACCAAAATGCTTCTCCAGACTGGGGCCCCAATATTAAACTTAATCCATTTTTTCGTAATGTGTCTGCTCCAACTAATTTGCCGCTTACATGTGGCCGTGAATATTACGGGGCAATATGGCGGCAATTTCCTGGAGTGTACTACCTCTAAATGTGTATTAATGTGACAGAAACCTGCAACAAAAAACGCATTTCGTGCATAATTTGACACTAATACTATAAAATGGCGAATCCTAATCCGTTATAGTAAGTCATATCCCGAGGATTGGGCAATTCGGTGTCTAAGCAGTCTTCAAAATGACAGCGAAAATGGCAGTCGGAAGTGAACAATTGAAATGTATTTTTTTCTTACGATATCGAATAAACGTATAGCCAATATGTAGTCATATATGTCACCATACGAGTTTGCAAAGCCACCAATAGTGTCATAATACATCAAATGATTGTCCCAAACCACACAACGAGTCCACCAAACCATATACAGAGTTACAAAACCCATCTGGTATCCAAAAAAACCAACATGTGAGTATCCAAATCCATACGACGGGCGCCCCAAATCCAAACATTGCTCCAAACCATCGAACCATCGACGGGGTGTCCCAATCCACCAAACGAGTTTCACAAACCACCAGACTGGTGTAGACTGAGGTAGGTAGCTCCCCAAACGATACTCAACTGGTGTCATTACTCACACATATAGTCCCCAAACCATGCATTTGGTATTCCAACTGACCCAAAATGAGTGTCACAAGCCACTAAATGAGTGTCTCAATCGACCTGATTAAGGACTCAAACCAATTATCGAATGTTCCCAAATCACACCAGTAGTGCTCCATACGTTGCAACCTATGTTCGAAACAACATAATAGTGTGTCACAAGCCATCCAGTAGGTTCCAGAAATATCCAATGAGTGTCCATAACCATCAGATGAGTAAAACATACAATGAGCACCAATTGAGTGTGTCAAACCACTCAATCAGTGCCTAAAACCACGCAATGGGTGTACCACGGTTACCAAACCATCCATCGGGTGTTCGAACCCACATGATAGGCAGACATCCAATATGTAGCCCATGCCATATGTCATACAACGTACAACTGTCGTCTCAATCCATTCAACTGTAGTGTCCCAAACGACCCAACCAGTGACCCAATCGGCCACGCAGTGTCTCAATGCACATAACCAGTATCTAAAATCTATAGCGAGTTTCCCAAACCACTCAATGTGAACACTCCACCCAATTGGTGTCCCAAAAGCATCCAACTGAAGTCACAAATTACCCAGCGGGGGACCCAAACCATAAAAATAGCATCATAAACCATGCAACAAGTTCCCTATCCACCAACTGCACAGGACTGGTGTTGCGAACCAACAACCAACTGTCATATCAATACACCTACAATAGTGTACAAAACCCTCCATCGAGTATTTCACACGATGAAGTGAGTTTGTCAAACCATCCAATGAGTTTACCAAAACATAGTTTGATATATTTGAAGGATGGTTTTATGCACTAGTTTGTGACACCTATTAAATGACTGGGACATTCAGTTGGTGGCCCCCCCCCCCCCGGTGTGCATGGGATTAACTCTGATGATTTATATTCATGTACCCATTCAGCTGAATTCAGCGCTTCGGTTCTGATGAAATTGCTTCTTTATTTTACGCGATGGCGTACCGAGTGCTGCAAATAGAATGTTTTCTTAACAAAATATACGACTCAAGTTGCAATAAAAGATTTTGGCAGTAATTTTTGCCAGAATTAAATTTTCTTGTTTTATAAATGCCAATGGGCTATACAAAAAAAAACTCATCTTCGGATGTATGGCCGAACGGCATTTTATTCGAATGAAGTCATAATTATTGAATGTTTATTTTTATATGTGTATGGGCACCCATTTAAATCAACTTCAACCGTTTCAGGTTGGTCCTTCAGGTAAGAATCGACTTTTCTGACCATATTGTAAACATTGATCATGGTCGTGATCTGTCAAATGTACAGCGATTCGACTATTATCATATATGTCGTCCGAAACATAAATACTCGACGGGTTATGTCACTAGTTGAAACCATTTGGGACCAGCTGATGATTTATAGTCGTCATGGACGCATTCACCAGAATGCAGTGCTTCGATCCTAATGGCGTCACTCTTTCATAATCCGATACAAATAGTACCCTGTGGCCATGAGGGAAAGACAGCATAAACCCCAGTTAATGTCCGCGCGTCATCTCGGGTGTTCCATTCAATTCCCACTGTTTTGCCATTCCAAAGAACTTGTATTGTGATAGTAATAACATGAATATACATGTATCAACCTGTTCCCATTAAAATAAACTCATATTGAACTTATTTCAAAAACACAAATACGCCCATATTGGTATTACTTAAATCGGAATTACGCTCTGTATGAACCTAAATCTACCTTCCAGATATACGCTCTTTATCGTGTGTTTTCATTGTGGCCCACAATAAAACCGAATAACGGGTAAAAGTCCACCATGGACTTTTGTCAGAATCAAATAAGTCATATTTGAATATTATTGGTCCATTGTGAACGTATGTGCTCGAGTATATGTTGTACATGGATGGTGCTTGTGCAGTGGACACATGTTTAAACTCTTACAGGGCTTATATCGGGGATTTTATGAACCTTTAGACGAGGATGTAAACGACGCCGAACAACCAGTCCAACATGTCCTCGCGAAAATAGGTTCATAATCTACCTATAATATGCACATAGGTTCATATTGGGCTTATTTGATTCTGAAATAAGCCGAAAATGGACTTATAGCCGTTGTTCAGATTTATGGCGCGGGCCACAGTGAACACACCATAAGAGGCGTAAATCTGGTAAGTCGTTAGCTGGTTTATTCGTGTCAATGCTGCCCATAATTAGCATATAATAAGTCATTATGAGTATATATTGGCACTAAAATACTCTCATTTTCAGTTAATTATGGACTCAAAATGAGGCGATTCTACGCCGAGTATTAACGTAAAACAAATCCTAGTATAAGCTGATAATGTGCTGATTTTCGGGAGAACAGGCTGACCAGTCAGACACCGAGCATCTACCCACATCACGCCTTCCAGTAAACATTTAACAACCCATTCCCGAACTGTACTGACGGTTTATAATAGTGGGCCTTTCGGTGCGGCAATATTAAGTCATATGTACACTGTTAGAAAATAATGTCGGTTCGACGGCTTCGGGCCGTCATAATCGACGGTCCCATACCGTTTCATCAGTTTGACGGGTTTTTACCGTTATTTTATGTGCCCATGAAAATTGTCTAAATTAAATATTTTCGTGATTCAAAGTCATGGCGTCAAAATTCAATAGTATATGTATCGGCAACCATAGTATACATGGCAATGACCCCGAACCATACAGTATGACTGAATCTTACTGATATTTAATATGTATTATTAATCCGGCATTCATTCTGTGTTATACGGGTCCGTACGAATTATCATGAGTACGGTACGTTATTCTCAATCCGGGGTTAAGTTCCCACTTTAGCACTCAGCTCATTTCTTCGCCATTTATCGTTGATCGCAAACTATTGTTTGTTTTGGAAAACTGTTACCTTTTCGATTGTGGAAGTTGTTAAGACGGTCTTATTTCGGTTCCTTTGATAACCGGACAAGTTTCAATTCTGCGAAAATCGGCTTAAAGGCACATGAGGCCTTAGTTGTCGGAAATATTCATATTTGTTCCAATCACCGTAAACAGAAAAACATTAAAACGCATACAGTTTCGTTCATATATACCATGACCATCGCGTAAACAGCATGTTATAATAATAAAGACCTACTATATTTTACCTAAGCAAGAGTCTGATTGTGTTACAGAAGACAGCACAATGCTACTGGCTAATCACACACAAATGGCATAAACGCTCTTTATTAGTTCCATATCAGGAATTGACCAACAAAGAACGCTCTTTATGTTTACCATCATAATATAAACAAACACCAGAAAAGTAACTTTTTAAGCTTTTGTTTACACAACACTGGTCAAACATATGACAATAACATACTGTTTATGCGATATTTCTTATTTGTATACGGACAAAGTATGTCTACATTTTGATGTTCTTTCTGTTTGTGGCGGTTTTTTACTTTAATCATTGACAAGTTCCACTAAATTCGATAGCAGAGATTCAGGTAAATCATGGCATATCCGGCCTCCGGGGTCTGACTTCATTCGACTCAGTGCTGGTGTTGAAATTGACAGTGTTGTGACTTAGTATCAAAACACTGGCACGTTTGCTGACACAAGATGAATCAGGTACACTTAACATGAGCTTCGGTGTCAACCAATAGTGACAATAATAACGACTAAACGAGCAGCTATTACTATTAAAATGTTGACAATCCAGTTGACAATGTTCTGAATCTGATTGTTTCAAAGCACATGCATGTACATTTACAAGAGATGATATACATGTACTGTACGCACCAGTGTAATTCACAAGAGCTTCAATGTCAACATCAACACTGTAAACAATGAAATGACGCCGCGCAGTGTCGGATGATCACATATCTACAATTCCAACATTACAATTACACGGACAAATTCATCCCGTGTTCATCAATTTTCATTGAAACGTGTGGATATGAGACATTGTCATCATTCGCCATGTTATCGTAAATTTATTACGACAATGTACCGGGATTACACTATTGGTTGGATGTTCTTTATCAAACTATCTTTGGCTGACTCACTGATATTGATACTAAGTTTCGTGATACCAGTATACAGTTTGATGCATCATGCTTCATGGAAATTGTACGACTACAGGAGAACATTGTCGCCAAGTAATATATTTGTTAAATAATTAGTACCCCATGTATTAACTTTGCCTCTTATTCCATGTTTTAAGTTTTTTTCTCAATAAAATGTTGTGGTTTATTGTATCAAAATATTGATAAATGCAGAAAGTGTACACACCTTAGAGTTCTTGTCATTAAGACACATATCATTAATTAACCACAGTATCGCATGAATTGTGGGGTGCCCTTTACGAAAGCCATATTGATCACGACAGACAGCATCATGTTTATGTTCATCTTAAGCAAACAATTTGTTCTAGTATTTTCGAGAAAGTAGGCAGAATACTAATAAGGCGATAGTTTTCTAGTAGTTTTGGACCTCCTGATTTGAACAGAGGGATTGCCCGTGCTATCCTCATAATGTCTGGGATAAGTCCAGTTTTCATAGTTAGGTTAATAATATGACTTAGAGGTTGTGAAATTTCATTGATAGCACTTCATTACTGAGGAAGTAAGACCATCGCAGTCGGTAATATATTTCACATTACAAGAATAGACTAAACTTTGTAATTTGTTAGGTGTTGGGCGAAAAAATAGTGTTTCACTCACTACATCTATTTACGATCTATTCTGTCAATACCTCCTATACTAAATAACGTAGGATATCCCAGTTTTTTTTTATTTCATTTGGATTATCTCTGAATTAGTTTCCATGTATTTTTCATGTCATGTTTGTATTCATTTATGATATGTTTGTATTGTGAAGTTTTACTCGCTTTATTAATATATTTCCAAAATTATTTGTATTGTCTTATATTCAATTCTGATGGGTTTTAGTTCGCTGTGAAATAGCTTAGCTTTATCATAAATCATAAAGATATAGGGATATGTAAGTCGCAATGAATTTTATCCAATGAATAATTTGGCATGAGAGTCCGTTGTTAGTAAACCTATTGTCAATCATCATAAACGTATCTTTGATCGTACATGTACGTATCTAGACGTTCTTTGAATTCTTTCATTTCGTTCACATCAAGAACAAATTGACGAAGATTGTTCGAAGTACAATGTATTTAATATCCTCTGGGAAATGAAGTTCAGTCGCACCGTTCGCACCTCCTTGTGGCACTGGTTGGTTCATTTGTACTCGTGATCGCGAGTTCTCGAGTCGTTGGCTGTACTGAATAGTAAGTGTATATAGTTCGTGTGTTAATTTGAATGTTTCGATTGAATTGTGTCGCACACGTCTCTATTTGAGAGACATGAGGCCCAACAATTGAAGACGATCTCCATACGATAGTTTCTTTAGAGCAGAAACTAGTTTAATTGCCCTTCTTTTTATGTTTTCTGTCGCCTTTGAATGTTTGGTGAGGTTTGTGTTGGGTAAGAGGACTTAATAAGTCCTTTGGTAATCCCAGGTTTCTGTTTAGTAGATTTTGTTCTTGATTTCTTTAGTGGAAAAGCTATTTCAAAGGCATTCAGGCAAATGTCCATGACTGCTTTATATGATTCTTAAGGGACAATGTGCCCTACAACGCTATTATAATTAGCAGATACTAATAATAATTTAAAACAAGATATATTTACATCATTGATTACACGTTGGTAATGTCCCTTGGGTTTGTTTTCATTTTTATTTTGTTTTATCGTGTAACAGAGAAAAGGACGGATATAGCTGAGAAAATTAATGGTTTTATCATGCATTCCATATTTTAATAAGTCAATATTGAAATCACCCATTGACATTGAGCTTTTTTATGTTCATTATTGAATTGAATTATTTGTTCATTCATTAATTTAATGAATTTGTCCAGGTCGGCCTTAGGTGCTTTTTTTTCGGCCTATAAATAGTTCCAACAATATATTTTTGTTTTTGTTCGTTAGCAATTAACCCTTTACCCAACAGAAGGGCCCTGTGCCAATGCATTCTCTTATATATGCGAGTCGACCATAGGTCGCCTCGCATATATAAGAGAATGCATTGGCTTAACACATTAAAAATTATAAAATTGTTAAAGAATGTAAGAAAAAATGGTAAAAAGTGTTAAAAAAAGATTTTGTTTAGGCCAATGCATTCTCTTATATATGCGAGGCGACCTATGGTCGACTCGCATATATAAGAGAATGCATTGGCACAGGGCTAACTGTAACTATCACAATGTGGTCAATGAGCCGGTTCCAATGATATCCATATTTGTATGGTTCTATTGAGACAGACCGAAGATATTTTAGGCTGTTGAAGCTTTATTTGGCCGGTTTTGGCCGGTTTGTTGGGTAAAGGGTTAACAAATAACAATACAAAGACGTGGGGTATGAATGACTATGCATATAGATCATCTTGAATTTGTTAAGATAAGTCGGAATGAAATGTACAGTCGTCTCCGTCAGGGCGTTCTTTTAATCAAAGGATGGTAACAATTGCCATATTAAGCTCGAATATGAAGAAGCTCGGGAACAACATATCAGAACAAATAATGAAAAAACAGAAAGACGAAATTAATTAAATCCAGCTATCAACGAACTTTTAGGACTGGAAAGAAAAAACTATATACAGAGAACTGAACGCACTAATGCCCATTGGCGGAGACCTTCGTGACCGATCGACAGAGAGATCGGAGTCAGTTGACATGACCCCCCCCCCTCACTGTGCCATATATTGCTGATCAACCAACATATCATCGCGCATATAGGTTCATATCGACCTATAATAGTCACATAGGTTCATGTTGGATTATTGTATTCTGAAATAATCCCATAGTTGATTTGTGTCAATTATTCTGAATAATGGCATGGGCCACAGTTGAAATGTATTTTAAAGAGCGCACATCTGTTAAGTCGTCAGTTTGTTTATTCGTGTTATTGTGCGCCCATAATGAACTTATGATAAGTTATTATGAGTCGAGAATGACACTAAAACACTCTCATTTAAGAAATGGATGTTGATTTGCTTGCGTTCCATAGAGTATGGATGCAAGTTGGTTTGACATTTTCTGTGGAACGCGAAAGCGTTCCACACATAAAAATGTCAGACCAACTTGCATCGAACGTATCGAACGCAACGAAATCAACATCCATTACTTATATTTACACTCAACCGAGTCAACTGGCAGATTAAAAGAGTTTTAAGCGCCCATTTCCAACGTTATTATCGTGGCTCGGTGCAAGTTGCGTCTACACAAAAATGGATGCAAGTTGGGGTCAGCACGCGACGTCATGTGATGTAATTTCGACCAACCAACGTCCTGCGTTCATGTTCCACAACGCGAATGCTTGTGTGAGTGTAAATATATTCAGTTCGTTATGGGCTAAAAATTAGGCGATTCTACGCCGAGTATGAACACAAAACAAATCATGTTATAAGTCCATTGCTTGCTGAGTGTCGGTAGAAGAGGCTGAACAACAACACCACTGTAGCCACACAATAGCCACACAAATACGCAATGACAAGTCGCAACGAACTTCGTGACTGAATGTGTCATGACCCTGATCGATTAAATGTAGAACGACTCAATGAAAGTACAAGAGATATCGCTCCCGCAAGTATGAATACCGGGTTAGTATGTCAGAAGTTAAAGACGTGTGGGACAAATTGATGATTTATATTCATGGACATATTCATCGGAATTCATCCCTTCGGTCCTGATGGCGTCACTCTTTCATAATCCGGGAAATACGTGCTTTAAATACACTAAAATCGTACATTGTGGCTCTGTGGGAATGAGAGCATTACAATTATTGAATTGTTGTTTCTGTGTGTGGGCATCCATTAAACCACTTAAACTAAATCTGCTCCTTCCGCTTGTGAGATCACAACACTACTAATGAAATTAACTTACAAATACGTAGCACGTCGAATCGATTATTCTGACCGAATTTAAGTGTAAACATGATTGTCATAATCGTCATCGGTAAAGTAGAACTACTCGATTAGCAGAATAAATGTCGTCCCGATAATATATAAATAATCGCTGGGCTTTGTCAGAAATTTAGCACGTGTGCACGGGGGGGGGCGGTTCCGGGCACGTATGCCGGGGTGCGTAGGTGGTCGATGGGACCAACAAACGATTTTTTCCGATTTTTTTTTTTGGCCAAATACCCCCAAAATCACTCGTTCCCATCTGTATGTCAATATTAACATAAATGACAAAATTCATGATGATCAGACAAACAGTATAGAATGTAACCCATGCTAATGGATATAATTTTGAAATCCAAGATGGCCGCTGGCAGACATGTTTTTTTTGGCCGAATGACCCCAAAAAGACTCGTTCCTATTTACATGTCAATGTTAACATCCATGACAAATAATATGCACAGATATTCATATACAGCTGTTTACAGAGAATTTCCCCCGCAAATCTCTGTTTTAGTGTAAAAATGGGGGTGGGTGTCAAAAAATGGTCGGAAAAAAACTGCCGAAAACGGAAAAAAGTTTGGACGCGGGGGTGGGTGGGTCCAAACAAGGGTCAAAAGTAAAAAAATCAGCATACGTGCCTGAAAAAAAATTCCGACCATACCCCCACCCCGGTGTGCGTGGGATTAACTCTCTGATGATTTATATTCATGTACGCATTCAGCGGAATTCAGCGCTTCGGTTCTGATGAAATTGCCTCTTTATTTTACGCGATGGCGTACCGAGTGCTGCAAATATAATGTTTTCTTAACAAAATATACGTCTCAAGTTGAAATAAAAGATTTTGGCAGTAATTTTTGCCAGAATTAAATTTTCTTGTTTTATAAATGCCAATAGGCCATACAAAACAAACTCATCTTCGAATGAAGTCATAATTATTGAATGTTTATCTTTATCTGTGTATGGGCACCCATTTAAATCAACTTCAACCGTTTCAGGTTGGTCCTTCAGGTAAGAATCGACTTTTCTGACCGTATTGTAAACATTGATCATGGTCGTGATCTGTCAAAAATGTACAGCGATTCGATTATTATCATATATGTCACCCCGAAACATAAATACTCGCCGGGTTATGTCACTAGTTGAAAACATTTGTGACCAGCTCATGATTTATAGTCGTCATGGACGCATTCACCAGAATGCAGTGCTTCGATCCTAATGGCGTCACTCTTTCATAATCCGAAAAAATAGTACCCTGTGGCCATGAGGGAAAGACAGCATAACCCCCAGTTAATGTCCGCGCGTCATCTCGGGTGCTCCATTCAATTCCCGCTGTTCCGCCATTCCAAACAAACTTGTATTGTGATCGTAATAACATGAATATATGTATCAACCTGTTCCCATTAAAATAAGCTCACATTGAACTTACTTCAAAAACACAAATAAGCCCATATCGGCATTATTTGAACCGGAATTACGCTCTATATGAACCTAAATCTACTTACCAGATCTAAGCTCTTTATCATGTGTTTTCATTGTGGCCCACCATAAATCCGAATAACGGGTATAAGTCCATAATGGGCTTCTGCCAGAATCAAATAAGTCCTATATGTGAATATTTTGGTCCATTGTGAACGTATGTGCTCGACTATATGCTGACATATGTACATGTATGTTGCTTGTGCAGAGGACACATGTTTAAACTCTTACAGGGCTTATATCGGGGGTTTTATGAACCTTTAGACGAGGATGTAAACGACGCCGAGCAACCAGTCCAACATATCCTCGCGAAAATAGGTTCACAATCTACCTATAATATGCACATATAGGTTCATATTGAATTTTTTTTAATTCTGAAATAAGCCGATAGTGGACTTATATCCGTTATTCCGATTAATGGCGCGGGCCACAGTGAAAACGCACTTTAAAGTGCGTACATCTGGTAAGTCGTGAGTTGGTTTATCCGTGTCATTGCTGCCCATAATTAGCATATAATAAGTCATTATGAGTATATATTGGCGCTAAAATACTCTCATTTTCAGTTAATTATGGACTCAAAATGAAGCAATTCTACGCCGACTATGAACCTAAAACAAATCCTAGTATACGCCGATAACGTGCTGATTTTCTGGAGAACATACTGACCAGTTAGACACCAAAACAGCCACACACCTAGCATACATACATGTACATCTTTAAAGGCACGGGCGTCGTTCGTTCCAGAAATATTCATATTTGTTCAAATCGCGATCAACGGAAGGAATATTAAAATATATATAGTTTTGTTCATATGCCAAACATAATCAGCGCGTAAATAGTATATTGTCGTTAAGACGTACGATGGTGTACGTAAACAAGAACCTTCTCGTGTTACAGAAGTTTTGCTTACATTACACAGCGCAATTTTTTGGTTATTCACACACAAATGATATAAACGCTCTTTATTATTTCCATATCAGAAAAACAGTAACAAATAACGCTCTTTATGTTTACCATATCCACCAACACCGCCCGTATCTTTAACAACCCATTCCCGTATATATAGCGGGCATTTCGATGTGACAATAATAAGTAACATTTATGCATATTGTTACATTATACAATTTAGACACTAGTGGAAATCACACCTTCCTCGTTTTGTGATACCCATGATATATGAAAAGGAGTATGCTCGTATCCCTACAGTAAAGGCACCCCTGAATTTGATTCCTGTAGTGAAAACTTCACTAGTGATGTCCAGAGCAGTCTATGTTGCGGCAGTTTACAAAGGTCAACATAAAGGTAAGAAGAGCAATAGAACATAACAGCATAGAACACCTTGGATTAACCGCCCTTAACCCTTTACCCAACAAACCGGCCATAACCGGCCAAATAAAGCTTCAACAGCCTAAAATACCCTGTGCCAATGCATTCTCTTATATATGCGAGTCGACCATAGGTCGCCTCGCATATATAAGAGAATGCATTGGCCTAACAATTTTTTTATCTTTTTTTTTAAATAAATGTTTCTTACAATTTTTAGGACATAAAATAAAAAAAACATCCATTACCCTGCAGGGAGCCCCACACATATATAGAAGCATATAGAAGAGTGTCGTCTGCTCATGTTTGTCTGGGGCTCTGTATGGGTGAAATTATAAAATTGTTAAAGAATACAAGAAAAAATTATTAAAATTGTAAAAAATTGTTAGGCCAATGCATTCTCTTATATATGCGAGGCGACCTATGGTCGACTCGCATATATAAGAGAATGCATTGGCACAGGGTAAAAAAAATCCCGACTGTTGGGTAAAGGGTTAATGTGAATTTGTTTCAGTTAATGGTGCCCTTGTCAGTAGTAGACCAGTGAGATAGATAAATTAAAACAGGGTAACCCAACAAACTAAAATTAGATTAAATTATTTTCAACAAGAGTATCGCCAGGGCGTGGCAAAATACGTTCGTGGCAATTCAACAAAGGGCCATAACTCAAATAAAGAAATATACATGGCAAACGTGACTGATGGAACTTCCAGGTCGAATTTGCTAAATTTATTATGCGATTATTCCATTAAAACCAGAACGAGTCGAGTATTCTGATTGCCCCCGCAAATAATTATGCAAACAGTCACCGAGTTATATCAGAAATGGAACACAGAACTGGCGATTTTTATGCACGCACGCATTCACCGGAATTCAGCCCTTCGGTCCTAATGGTGTCACTCTTCCATAATCCTAGAAATACGTGACTTGTCATCCATCGTACCATGTGACCTTGCGAAAACGAGAGCATAAACCCCAGCTAATATCCGCGCATCGTCCCGAGTCCTCTTTTCCATTTCCGCTGTCTCGCCTTCACAAACAAACTCTCGTTCAGTGAGAAGTGGGCATCTTTACGATACAGAGACCAGCTGTCGGTCTTGCTCATTCAATTTCCGGCAGACATTGTGACATTTCCGGTCCACGATATCGATATAATTGCCACAGAATCGCAGGTGATCTTAGAATTATCGATGACGTGGTAGGCTAAGCGATTACATCAATGGTTGGGAAGACGATAGTCCAAGTCGTCTCGTACTAAAACTAGCTAAGATTTTGGGATGGAGATGCTAGTATTTAGTCCGAGTTCCAGCCCCATGCATTCCTATGACACGAGTTACGCCCAGGATCTGTGGCGGAAATCTGTGGTGTATTTAACTCGATTTACCTAACAAAGCAATACATGATGCTATATACATCGGAAAGAGTGACATCTTATGGTCATAATGGTGTATAATAATCTAACTTTAATGTTAAATTACACATAGAATATTCCGGTTGATTGCCACAAACATCGTTGTTTTTTCTGTTTGTTTACTTAACTGAAAGCCGAACTCAGGTTCCGAAGAACTTCGGCATTGTCCGGTGTTTGTTTTGGCCGAGACGAATTTCGATACAAACAAAATGGCGGCCCCCCATGATATTCTATTGCTCATTGTGTTTACACTGTTTTAAACTGTGAGATGGTTGTAATTCCCGTAATTTATTTAATGTAATACATTTTTATCTTCAATATGTATTTAATCTATGTATTTATTTATTTATTGTCACGTATAATTACGATTACAATGGAGAATTCATCGTGCGTGGTTGATTGAAAATCTACGGAATATTTTCACCGGAAAATGCCGAACGCAGTTCGCAAGGTCAACTGAGTTCGCATACTTTAAAAAATATGTAAACACTGCGGCAAATGTTTCTTTTCACATTAAATTACCGCTTTCAATTCACAACCGATGTGGGTTTCAGATCAAATAGCATGTCTTCTGCGGAAACTATCCGTTTATTGTCGCAATTGTGATATTTTATTTCATATAATTGTGGTTTTATTTGAGCGGGTCACTAACGCTTAAGTCGTGTCATAGGAATGCATGGGCCTGGATCTCGGACTAAATACTAGCATCTCCATCCCAAAATCTTAGCTAGTTTTAGTACGAGAAGACTTGGACTAGGAAGACGAATGTGTTGCCATAATTAGACTACAGTGAAGCGCGCAACGTCATTTCCGTCCGCGTTCTTTCAGTGTGTCCTTGCATTCAGCGTATGAGTTTAGCCAAATTTTTGCGCCAATGGTTAGGAAAATGAATGTTTTAATATATTTAGACTGAGGTAATGTGCGTGACGTAATGTCCAGTTTAGTTTTAACAGATTTATTGGCCATGTTATGTATACATAAAATACATACATTTTGTAACTGGATTGAAGAACAAGCCTGTGCAACTTATACGATACCTCTCACACAAATATATAAATATGTACATGTACCCTAAAGACAAATTTAAAGTGGAATTAGATATGGAGTGAGCGCCTAACAACACAAAATCATATGATGTATACGTATATAATTCAATATATGGCATTTTTTATATTTGGGGTGTAGAGTAGGTCGTAAGAACCCCCTATTGTGGCTCCCTCTTTATCGCCGGGTGAATCCCGTGGTATGTGAGTCCCAGTCGATAACGGCGGCCATATCACGTGAGTCTAGAGCACCGAGTACGTCACCGCTCATGGTCCATTTTGGTTTTACATTGTTTCCTGGCGGGTTGATCTGTCTTAACACGTTAACTGCTAATTACGTCATGACCATGTGTGATGGGCCGATGAGATTATGGCCATTTTCCAGCGGAAATACATAACGGAAATATCATGGAAACCTTAAAATTGACTCAGTTGAAAGGCTATTATCATTCACATTCGTGGAACAAACAGACACTGTTGAGATTCAGTTGTTCCGATGCACCGATCTCTGATTTCCAATTATGAACAAAGGCCGACTGCTAGTGTGCTGAAGTATGTCCGTACTCAGTACGGATCTCTCTCTCGATATGGTGAGTTCGGACGTATAGCACACAACATGACATTTTACGTCCGTACTCAGTATTGAACGTATAGCAGTCAAGAGGTTAATCTATCGGCTATTGACACCTCTTCACAATGTTTCGGTTCATATTTCGGTTATATATTGTATAATTTTTCCTAATTTGTGTAGTTTTATCATCTGTATATCCATGTATGATGTCTACGTCGTCTCACGTTTCTTTCAATTTCGTCTTGATGATTGTTCAATGTTCGAATCTAGTGAAGTTCAGTGGACTGCTATATGTTGTAGCTGTAAACAGGTCACTAATTCAGATCATTGTGGTGAAGTTCAAGGGGCTGCTATATGCTGTAGCTATAAACAGGTCACCACTTCAGAATATTGTGGTGAAGTTCGGGGGGGGGGGGCTGTTATATGATATAGCTATAAACAGGTCACCACTTCAGATCATTGCGGTGAAGTTCAGGGGGCTGATATATGCTGTAGCTATAAACATGTCACCACTTCAGAATATTGTGGTGAAGTTCGGGGGGGGGGCTGTTATATGATATAGCTATAAACATGTCACCACTTCAGATCATTGTGGTGAAGTTCATGGGGCTGCTATATGCTGTAGCTATAAACATGTCACCACTTCATATCATTGTGGTGAAGTTCAGGGGGCTGCTATATGCTGAAGCTATAAACAGGTCACCATTTCAGCTATACCCACCTTATTCAAAGGGTAGTCCGAGTCGGCTGCTGAGCTAGTTGTCGAATTTTTGCTTTTCATATTGCAACTCAAACTAATAACAATGTATTGAAAGTAGGATTGATGATTCAGTGCGAGTGCATGGTTCGCGATGCCACTTGGCAGCTGGCAATGACACAGATAGTTCACATTTGGCAAAATATATTTTCATAATGGTAAACATTTTGGCAAGCCACTTTTTAATTCCTCAATAAACTTGAAAAATATTGGTCCATCAATACCATTCATTTCAGGTAACTCTTACAATATGATGGTATTAGTTGTGTATTTGGAAGGTCTGTGGGAAATTTAACCCTTTACCCAACAAAACGGCCAAAACTGGCCAAATAAAGCTTAAACAGCCTAAAATATCTTCGGTCTGTCTCAATAGAACCATACAAATATGGATATCATTGGAACCGGCTCCTTGACCACATTGTGATAGTTACAGTTATGCCCTGTGCCAATGCATTCTCTTATATATGCGAGTCGACCATAGGTCGCCTCGCATATATAAGAGAATGCATTGGCCTAACACTTTTTACCATTTTGTCTTACATTCTTTAACAATTTTATAATTTTTAATGTGTTAAGCCGATGCATTCTCTTATATATGCGAGGCGACATATGGTCGACTCGCATATGTAAGAGAATGCATTGGCACAGGGCCCTTCTGTTGGGTAAAGGGTTAACACCTCTATCAAGATGCAGTTAATCTGACAGCATTAGTATGTAGCTACGAATGGAGGGATTATTAGTAACTATTGTGGCGGTGTTTACATATATAATCCTCTTTGTTTCTCTGTACCATTCTGATGAAGAAACTCTTCTAAAATGTTATTGTTCGCTTATTTGTTTATTGTTATAAGATAAACCACAGTAAAGAGGCGTGACTAATTAATTACTAAATGCTTTCCTATCGATATCAAAAGCTGTCCATGTTGCAGACACTGATAGAATGTGGCAATTTCTAAATAATGTGGCAAAAATGGGCTGACAAGAAAATCGTTTGTCCGCGCTTCACCGAAACATTCTTTTCAGGCTGTTCTTCCGAAAATCCGCACATTATCTGCTTATGCAATAACTTGTTTTAGGTAGATAATCTGCTTATAAAAGGCTCATTTTGAGTCTATAATGTGCTGAAAATAAGAGCGTTTTAGTCACATTATAGACTCGTAACTAGGCGCTTCTAAGCAGATTATGTGCGGAAAATTACACAAATAAGCCAACTCACGATTTTTCAGGTTCACGCTCTTTAACATGTGTTTTCACTATGGCCCGCGCGGATATGATCCATGATCTGCCTATTTCATAATCAAATAATCACATTATGTACCTATTTCACATTATAGGTCGAGTATATGCATATTTGGGCGAGGATATGTTGCTCTGGTATATCCTCGGCTCTTCGCCCTTGGCTTTGATTCCAGTGTCAAAAAACAACGATTAGGGCCATGAACATACGATATTAATTTAATATGTAGGCTTTTGCTTCTAAAGTTCTTTAACCCTTTACCCAACAGAACGGCCCTGTGCCAATGCATTCTCTTATATATGCGAGTCGACCATAGGTCGCCTCGCATATATAAGAGAATGCATTGGCTTAACACATTAAAAATTATAAAATTGTTAAAGAATGTAATAAAAAATGGTAAAAAGTGTTAAAAAAAGATTTTTTTTTAGGCCAATGCATTCTCTTATATATGCGAGGCGACCTATGGTCGACTCGCATATATAAGAGAATGCATTGGCACAGGGCATAACTGTAACTATCACAATGTGGTCAATGAGCCGGTTCCAATGATATCCATATTTGTATGGTTTTATTGAGACAGACCCAAGATATTTTAGGCTGTTGAAGCTTTATTTGGCCGGTTTTGGCCGGTTTGTTGGGTAAAGGGTTAATATGTAGGCTTTTGCTTCTAAAGTTCTTTAAAAGATATAAACGTTGTCTGGCGGGATAATTAGTACATGAGCTTTGGAAATTCACAATGCCGCGATTTTAACATCAAACACACCTCAACCATTTAGTCGATGTTCGCAAAATGCACATAATCCCTTTCAGTACAATAACTCCTGCAATACATATCTAGCTAATCCACTGCGTGAGTCTAGATTGCAGCTATCCGGACATCTGAAGCGATGGTTTAGAGATTACATCAGTGACGTAGTTTCATGGCGCTGATTGAGTTTGTTTGGCAAAACACTGCAAAATTGTATCAATTGAAATATCACGCTAACCAGGACTGTGTCAGTAAATGGTTCTCTCAATTCAATTCATTTATTTCTCATTTCCTTAACAAACGCTTGAGATAAATATATTAAGTATATACAAATAAAATAAATAATGTACTTTTTCATCCATATCATATAATTTGGCCACCATACATGTACATATATATACTTCAATGGATTTAAGTTTTATAATTATTCTAATGCATGGACTTTCGTGTACGTTATATGATATGTATACCTAAGGAGCTTATTTGAATATTTGTCTTAGTATAAGAAATATAAGTCGCAATAATGGTTTTGCTTTTGTGTAGTTTCCTCATAATTATTACATTTGGATTTTCTGCGAATTCTATTGGCAAGAGACGGATCTTTAAATTTCTCGAATTTGAACAGATAATGGAATTTATCGCCAACGTCTTCAGAAGCACATAACGTGCAAATGCGTTCTTCAGTTTCAATATCATGCCATCTACCCATTTCGACTGGGAGTTTATGGTTGCTTGTTTGAAATTTGCATAATATTCTGTGTTTTTTCATTCGTACAGTCTAGACACTCTCCAAAGTATATACAACACAGGCGACCATATGGTAATTCCAGCGCGTAAGTGCTTGCTTAATTCTCAGTTGACCGACTTTCCACCATTGTGGTGAGATTTATGTAGAACGCATTGTCGCGATGCTGTTACCATTGCACAATTCATAGTAAATCCACACAGTTACTTTATAGAGAGATACGACACTCAGCGCTAAACCTGTAATTACCTCCGCTGGGGCACTGGGTCTCTAATGAAATTGCATTGGAAACCTCTACCTACATTATATAAAACGATGATTAAGTTTCAATTAACAGCATGAATGAAATCATTTCACTTATATAAAATTGAGGAAACATAGCACTGTGTTCTTATCAGTTCAGATAATTAAAAATGTGTGTGGCTCTGGTGAATAATGCTGATAACATAAGAGTTATGACCGGAATTGGTGGAAAATATGTGTGGGTTATAAGCAAACATATCAACTAAGGTGGCATACATATGCCACTGATTGTGAATATATTACTTCCGAAACACAAGAAAGGTCTACTTTTTCTTTTTTCGTATGTGATATATATGAGAATCTATAGGGGAATTATTAAAATGCCTCCCACATAGAGGAAATCCATGGCCAGAATTGTGGGGTACATAATGTATATAAAGGCTGTTTATAGAAAATGATATACACTCGGTACCTGTGTAGAAAGTAAGACTCCAAATGGATACCGAAGCGATCACCACGTTCCTGGAAAAAGCACCAAAAAAGTCCAAAACACATTGCATCAATTGTGCCAATGCCAGATGGAAGAATGACAAGCAAGGTGTTATTTATTTGATAGTTCACAATTATATAGATAATTTACACAACAACTATAAAATAGATTTTGCGAGAGCTAATTTTCAAATTCCAACTTTGACCTTATATAGCATTTTTTGCCATATGTAGCAATATAATCGGAGAAATATTTCAATGTACACATGTACATAGCCCATTATAATTTACATATACACAAATCAGTTGTATTATATATACTGGTGTGTGTATAAATAAAGAGGTTTACTATATTTAAAAATGGAGAAAATGAGACCAATTGGAAACAAGAAGGAGCTTCCTAAATGGATGGAAAGTTTCCATCGCTTGTCTGTTGGAACTTTGGAAGCCACTATCTGAAGACGGACTTAAATACCTCCTTACTAACAGACTAAATCAGGATTATCTAGAGAACCTGTTTTCAGGTAACAGATCTTCAGGTGGATTTCGGGACAATCCAGAGGCTGACCACTTCGCCAATTCATTCAGGAAATGCTTTGTCACTGAAACACTAAAACCGCCGAAAACATAAAATTGCATCGATGATGCAGACAAGATTTTAGTTATCATCGGGAGTTTCTGTACTAAACAATCCAGCCAACCAAATTATTTGGATTTTCAAGTACCCCAAGACTCTCCAGCACAAATTGCCACAGGCATTAGTGATATTGTGTCATTGCCGATATCTAATGCATTAATGTACATTGCAGGATACTGCATCTTTAAAACAACATAAAAACCACACAAGCTGCAATTGTGCAGATCATTTAATTGTGGGGAAAAAGCAATCAGATGGTGAGATAAAAAAAATATTCACTTCTCTGAAAGACATTATTCAACCCAGGGGAGAATATGGCGGACTCAAAATCCCGACTGACGAAACCTTCATGAAATTCACTCTCCCTGAAGGAATATTTGTCACCCTTTTTCCAAATGTAATGTACATTGGCAAGATACATGCAAGGCTGAGAGCATCCATGCATGGTTCCATGGATGTGAAATTCCAATGTTGTGATTCAGTTGGCAAGAATATCACGGATCTATTTATCATTCTGAGAATCCATGCAACATTGAAATTCCAACATCACGACACTAAACAGAAAACAACGAATCGCAAGGATAGAAAGTTACTAAAAATTTGTCATCTGTAAATACATGTAAGTATCAATTTTCTCATCTCCACCCACATGAGCGTGTATGTGATTTTTTTTGTCTTTAAAACCGGCACTGGACAAACATGACAGATTATGTGATAAAACATGGTTTATTCCCTATTAGTTTTCTATTGCCAGCCATCTCTCCTGGCATAGAGACCCTCTAAGAAACCCACGCTAAGAGAGCAAATTAATTACATAGAGCTGTATGGGAGTGTCGTATCTCTCTATATAGTATATCTGGTATTACTGCTACCCTGGTAGGTCAAATGGACGACCGCTGATTGCCGGCAGATAAGCGGCGTATGCTACCGGCGAACGGAGCGATTTTACCAGTGAAAAGCTATCGAGTCAGTCATCTGTCAACCGGGAACTTTGTAACTTGTCCATGCTCTCCCGACTCCCACATTGACCATACCTATCATCCGTCGTGTGAAATTTCCACGAAGAACATATATTCTTAGAGATGCACAAGGCACAATAGCATGATGTTTCCTTCGTTATAAAGTGATCGGAGCTGTTAACTGTGATCTGATGAATGGTTATGGTGCCCTTCACTGTTGTGTTCGATCAACATATCGTCGGGCAAATACGCACATAATCGACGTATAATGTGAAATAGGGACACCATCGGCCGAATTCTGGTCCCTGGTCTAGACCACCCTAATAATCACGGTGTTCCATGTCTGGACCTGGTCTCGCGAAACCACCTGGTCTCGATTTAGATTAGGCGGGTTATTGTTCAATCAACGACGATCGGTGTATCGACGGACAAAGGCACGCTTGGTGCTCGAACAATATGATTGCGTTCACGTCGCGAATAGTTGAGCATTAATGTAACGGGTTATCACCGAACACGTGCGGTGTGTCGTCTTTACAGGCATGTGATTGGAGTGTCTCCATGTGGATGGTGGGGGTGTTGTCCATATTTCCAATCCGCTCCATCCTAATTTGGGGGGGGGTGAGACACCCCAAGTTCCCATGTCGCCACGACCCTACCTTTATGTTTATTTATTATGATAACCTATTTTGATGTCAGCGGTTTGAGTAAATGTTTTAGTTGAGTAAAAAAAACACTTGTTTCACGGCCGATGGAACCACTCATGGCCTAAACGTGGCTATACATTGTTTATACCATTACTACCTCCCGATGCACCGAATAATCAGTCTCAGAGACCGCCCTTAAATCTCGACCCAAACATATAATGGGCTAAAAACAATTGCGCCCATCATTTCAGTTGCCATCATTCCAATTTCCAAGAATCCAAATGGTAAGACATTACTGGAACAAGGACGATTAACAAAATGTACGTTAAAATAAGAATTTCTCAGAGATTCTAGGGTTTGGTTTGGTTTGTTAGGGTTTATCGTCGATATAGCCGCTAGGCCACACACGACGTTGTCAATTTTACGGGTGGAGGAAAGATCACGCAGAGGCTTAATTTCACCGAGAAATCGTCCCACTGCGTGTAGAAACCACCGATCCCCAGAAAGCAACTGACAAACTTGCCCAGATACACGATTACGGTCACCTTACCTATGACGGGGTTCGAACCAGCTTCGTCAGCGCTGGACGGCCTGTGACGGTGTAATGCACCTGGCACTCTACCGACTGAACCACCGGGGCCCCCGAGATTTCTAGGGACACAAGATAGTAAACTCCATTCTTGTATTTATTTTTCAGCAAATGCGTATAAATAAAAGAATCATAAATTTATTTATCACATAATTTGGCCATAAAAGCAGTTTCATAATTATCGGTAATAGACACGTTTAATATCAGCGCGTGCGATGACGTCACGGCGTTCTTCAAATAACTTGCGATCGCTGTAGTTTATGATTGTTGTTTTCGATGAATATTTCGCGTTGCTTCGGGTTTATTTGATCATGTGATAAAAGGTATCTCACACTCGTCCTATTTTATACGTAATTTATCAACCTCGTCCTCTAAATTCTATTTGAGCCTCGGTAAACCTCGGCTCAAATCGAATTTAGTGAACTCGGTTGATAAATTCCGTATAAAATAGAAACTCATGTGAGATCCTCTATATATTTAGATTTTTTTTCTTCTATTTTTGTTTTGTTTTTATTTTATTTTAATGTTTTGAAAAAAAAAAATTCTTTTGTTTTTTTGTTTGTTTTGTTTTGTTTTTGTAATTTATTTTTCTGGTTCTGTTTTTTGTTTGTAATTTTTTTTTTCGTCTTTACTGTTTTTTTGTTCGCTTTACGTTTAAAATAAAATTACTTAAAACATCAGTATTATTCTTGTTCAAAATACTGGAATAATCTACGTGAATGGGCGGTAAGAGTAATCCCCATTAAGAAGCATTCCATGCAACGTCAATTTTATGAATACGCCGGGAAAGCCCTGCATCCCGCCCATGAGATGAAAGACGAAAATGAAAATCCGATGTGCCATTCACTGTTATGCCGGGTCGCCCATGCTCATCCACAGCAAATCACCGGGGTACACGCACGCGTGATTGTTACAGTTATGATAGGTGACATTATATAAAACACAGTTACACTAGATCATTTCTAATGTCCAGTTAAAAGCCAGCTTGTGATTGCTCAAACTATTCACCATCGTGCGAATGACTGGCTTACAATCAAACTAATAATCCGCATTAGAGTTCTGCACCATAAATATATTCTCGAAACCAGACTTCGCTATTCTCGTCTCAGGATCAAGTCTCGGTTTATACAAAAATCTCAGACCAGGGGGGGACTAGGTCTCAGTTGCAGACTATTACCTATAACACACATAATTATGGATTATATTAAATCTTGTCCAGTTCATATATAATTATAATCTTTACTCTACACGACATACAAATATAACACAATTACAATTTGGTTAACATAAAGATAAATGCTTCCAAAAAATACTTATGTTTCTGTTACCAGAACTTGTACGTTACCACATGGTTCGAATTATGAACAGACCGACAAAGGCTTGAATGACAATAAGAAGGCAAACCTTGGTTTACGTAAACCTGAGTTTCAAAAAGACGAGAATACGGACCAGTGCTGACCAATAATCCCAGCTTACTCGCCTCGAAGCTGGGTAACATATCGCGATCACCGTGGTTTCGGCCTGGTCTAGACTATAGTTTACATGAAACTCTGGTCTAGACCAGGGACCAGAATTCGGCCGCATGTGATTATCTGATTCTGCAATAAGCAGATAAGGGGGTCATACCCCTTATTTCGTTATATGGCGAGGGCCATAGTGAAAATGCGTACACTTGAAAAGTCGTAGTTGGCTTAATAGTGTCATTGTCCGCACGTAATCACCTTAGAATCGCCTTATTATGAGTCGATAATGTGACTAAAACGCTTTCATTTTAAGCACAATATCCACACAAAATGAGGCGATTCTAAGCAGATTATTTACTTCATATTATCTATATCTATATTTGCGCATGTCTGTCCGTCTGTCTGTGTTCTTCGAGAAAGATAATGGTGCGTGTTAGGATTTTCCAAAGTGACGCCGTTGTTGTCAGGGGTAGAAATGGGGGGAGGGGCAGAAACATTTTTGTCGCCGATTGCCACGAAACTTATATATAATCATCCCCATGATATAAGCAATCTGATATGAATTCATTTATGTCAAAGGTGGCGCCGTTCGAGTCAGGGATGCACGGAAGGGGAGAGGGGCACCAACATTGATAAACTAAGTTTAGCTCAGAGGGACCATCTAGATGGCACCAAACGGGTCTACTAGGGGTAACGCCGTTGTCACATGTAGAAAAGGGGGAGTGGCAGAAACAATCTTTGTCGCCGATTGCCACGAAACTTATATATATTTCCCATGATATGAGACATCTATTGGTGTTGTTTAAATATGTCAAAAGTGGCCCCATTCGCGTCAGGGATGCACGGAAGGAGAGAGGGGCACACAAATTGATCAAACTAATTTTAGCGCCGATTTCCACCAAATTGATATATATTCTTCTCCATGATACAAGGACCATAATTGTGCGATTTAAAGACTCCAAATATGGATCGTTTGGATGAAAGATTGTGGGAGGGGCACTCAATTGGATAAGAATGGGTTTAGTTACCGATTGCCACCACACTTATACAATATCTTCCTCATGGTATGAGGAATCTAATGGTGTTGCTTAAATCTGTCAAAAGTGGCCTCATTCGAGTCAGGGATGAACTGAAAGGCAGATGGGCCCCAAAATTGATACGCAATAATTTTAGCGCCAATTTCTACTAACGTGATACGCATTCTTACCCATAATATGAGGAGTCTGATCGTGTGATTTAAAAACGCCATGTTGGTGCTGTTTTTTTGTGAGAGATGGGGTGGGTGAGCACTAAATTTGATCAAAATTGATTTAGTCGCCGAGTAGTACCAAACTTAACAATAATCATCTCCATGGTATCAGGAGTCCAATTGTGTGGTTTAAGGATGTCACAAGTGGGGCCATTCGAGTCAGGATGCATAGAGGGTGAGAGGGGAAAACCATTCGAATATGGCGGTATCTGACCAGATCTGCCACAGAAGCATTAGTGCATACTTTGATCACTAGTCGTTTGGACAACGGCAATTCTTTGATGTATGGTGTCAACCAAAATAAATGTCGAGACTTCGGCGAATACAAAACACCGCGACCAGGGTGGTGTGTAAGATACCACTTACAGATCAGATTACACTGACATTGCTCACGCTACATTGGTTTCCCGGTTCCGATGGAATTAAGTTCAAGATGTTCGCAATGACTTACAGGTCATCAAAACATTATGCACCACAATACCTCAATGATAAGATGTGTGCATATGTACCACCGAGGCATCTCAGATCCGAGGACTTAATGCTCTTAGCGTACCCAAATGTTGATAGTAGTTTCGGTGACATGTCGTTTTTTCTCTGGAATGCTCTACCGTTGATCATCCGCAACTGTCAAGGATATGATGAATTCAAATGCATTTTGTAAACTCCTTTATTCAATATAACATTTGAGCGTGATACTAACGAACCAGATTTCAATGCGGGCTACATAATTGTTGCATGTGTCAACTGTACATGAATTGTTGTCAAGCGCCTTGAAACCTCGGTGACATGAGCGCTATAAAAGAAATGTGTGATATATCATATGATACATAGAATATACCTCGGTGTATAACTCTGGGCATCAAGTTTTTGTTCATAAATGTCTCTTTGCTTAGACGATCGGTGACTTTGTATCGCTTAACCACATGTTCTGCTACAGCAGACAATGCCTTCTTCTTCCCATGAGAATCGGCACTGTCGACCATATTCTTTACTTCGGAAAGCATATCATATCACACATTTCTTGTATAGCGCACATATCATCGAGGTTTCAAGGCTCTTGATAACATTAAAATAAATTAAATTAACAAATTCCTAAATTTAATGTTCAAAATGCGATAATTATGTGGTCCGCATTGGAAGCTGGTTCCACGTTCAAATGTTCAGAATAAAATTCCGTTAATAAATTACTTTATTGAAGTTCAACGAAGAATTATTTAGAGCAGGGTGTTAATGTAAAATATTAGATCGACGGTGGTTAAATCGATGGGGCATATCTGGGTGATTGGCGATGTCTGGGTGATTGGCGATAGTAGTTCACGCGTGATAAGCATTGATTGATAATTGACTCGATTCAGCACGAGTTTCTCGAATGTTCTAAAGTGTGCTTGAACGTAAACAAGATTCTAGCGCTCATTCTACGTTTAGCTTCTTATGTGCACGGTTGGGCCCATCACATGTAGTAACGTAGATCATTCAATTATATATTAGCTTTTGAAAAAGTTGATCATCAATACATACGAGAATATAGGCTGCAACATTTAGTTTCATTGCCTGATACATATTTATAGTATGCCATAATAGTATAGGTCTTTTATGATTATTTAATGATAACAGTATATAGGATGTGCACAGTTCATGTGAAGCCAACGTTATCCTGAATTTCTAGATTAAATCTTCGTTATACAATTCGTAGTTGTTATTCTATAAATCATTTATGTTTGTTCGAGTGAAACGAGTTAAAACATAAATGAGTTTTCAATCGACCTTGGAATTCATCATATCCAGAACAGTTGTGGATGATCAACGGTAGAGAATTGCAGAGAGTCTAGAGGCTATGGAAACCGATATGTCACCAAAACTACTATATCAACCTTTGGGTACACTAACAGCATTAATTCCTCGGATCTGAGCTGCCCCGGTGGTACATATGTAAATATATTATCGTTGAGATATTGTGGTGCACAGTTTGCGAAGACGTTCCATAACAGTAGATGGTCTCTAATTTATTACATGCGTGTTCCATTGAGACCGGCCCATTTTAACATCATAACTGTTTTTCGTCTTGTGGTGTTCACTTGGCATACCCTGCGAATTCATCTTTGGATTGGTTATTGGACTGTTTGGAGTTTGCTCTTTAATATCTCATTATCTTTCTTTGTCTTCGCCACTTCCTTTATGGCCATCGAGGCTCTCTTCTTTCCCAAATTTAACCGCGTGATTGGCAAACAAACCATCAGTTTCTGGCGTTTTGGTTTTAGGTTGAGTCTAGCGCGAACACAGGCGCGATACTTTAACCCGTGACGGGAGCTTGGATGCGTCAGAATTAAAGATGATGTGCCAGTGCATTCTCTTTTATCTGCAAGTCTCCCATATGGAGCCTAGAATATTTAAGAGTATGCACAGGCTTACAATGTCAACATTCTTAGGCCAATCTGTTCTCTTATATATGCGAGGCTCCCAATGTGAGACTCTCATGTATAAGAGAATGTATTGGCTCAGGGTTTTCGCCGGTCAGAACTCTTTGTTTAGTTTGCTCTCTTCTCATTTTCTTCGCCGATGATGTGAGACATAATATTGTGTATGTGTCTCATTCTTTCATTTGCTTTCTGTATGTCAAATATATATCAGCAATTTACATTTTTATTTTTATGATTGCATAATTAAATTTGCGACTTTATTGATGTTTTTCATTCCAGATAGACATCAGGGGCTTGGGCTGGTCATGATAAGATAGTAAGATAAGTTTAATTGGCACAACATCCTTATAAGGACAGTGTGCATACATAATAACATATCAATGTACATTGTGCAGTGAACAGTATAATAAATTGTATTAAAGTAAGGTAATGTATAACCTCTGTAAAGCTGAATGTGCATAGGATAGTCTCGTCCATATATTAACCCTTTACCCAACAAACCGGCCAAAACCGGCCAAATAAAGCTTCAACAGCCTAAAATATCTTGGGTCTGTCTCAATAAAACCATACAAATATGGATATCATTGGAACCGGCTCATTGACCACATTGTGATGGTTATAGTTATGCCCTGTGCCAATGCATTCTCTTATATATGCGAGTCGACCATAGGTCACCTCGCATATATAAGAGAATGCATTGGCCTAAACAAAATCTTTTTTTAACACTTTTTACCATTTTTTCTTACATTCTTTAACAATTTTATAATTTTTAATGTGTTAAGCCAATGCATTCTCTTATATATGCGAGGCGACCTATGGTCGACTCGCATATATAAGAGAATGCATTGGCACAGGGCCGTTCTGTTAAATCATCACGTGCAGAGAATAATCTTCGGATCATATGACAAATTGAATAAGATTTTGACAAGCTGTTCAGTTTGGTCATACTTTCGAAGTCTGGGAAATGTATCTTCATACGGTTTAGGAGCTCAATACGTGGTGTGTGGTAAGCGCTGTATTCTAAAAGAAAGTGATTTTTGTCTTCCATAGCATCATCGTCATATTTGCCCAGTGTCGATCTCTGCCATAAGTAGACACTTCTATACACATATTTCCTAGATACCTTAAGAAATTAAATGAAAATGAATACAAAGCTTAAAGATATATTATGTACTTGTTCGGGTGCGTGAACAGTTAGTATTCAGGTGCTATGCCAACTGGAGGAATGTAGCATTCTTCTAACATCACCGAAAATCTCAAGCAAATATACTGTACCTCACTATAGAAACATTAACTGAACTACGCTAAATTGTAAATATTTACTACTCGAATCGGGACGCTTCTATCTGTGATAAACTAACTAAAACGATTTCGCCATCGGCAGTCACTGCATTTAATTAATATATACAAATGATGAAGTGTATTGTCAATTTAGATATAATATTTGTAACAAATAACTACTTTGAACAAGATTATTCTCCATTTCTATTTTATCACCCTACAGCAGTGTTTCACATCACTTTAACTAATACACCGTAGATAGATCTAAATTACATACGAAAATTAATAACATGGATATACGTGATGATGCACACGTGACTGTATATATATATATATGAATTGTATATATGTTATTCGTTGTCTAAAATGTATTATAGAGTTTGCACACTAAACGTGATGATGCCTGGCATCATGTCTGTTGGTATTCTTTGAGTTTTGATGAGGTTGCCTGGCATCATGTCTGTTGGTGTTCTTTGAGTTTTGATGATGATGCCTGGAATCATGTCTGTTGGTGTTCTTTGAGTTTTGATGATGATGCCTGGAATCATGTCTGTTGGTGTTCTTTGAGTTTTGATGATGATGCCTGGCATCATGTCTGTTGGTGATCTTTGAGTTTTGATGATGATGCCTGGCATCATGTCTGTTGGTGTTCTTTGAGTTTTGATGATGATGCCTGGAATCATGTCTGTTGGTGTTCTTTGAGTTTTGATGATGATGCCTGGAATCATGTCTGTTGGTGTTCTTTGAGTTTTGATGATGATGCCTGGCATCATGTCTGTTGGTGTTCTTTGAGTTTTGATGATGATGCCTGGCATCATGTCTGTTGGTGTTCTTTGAGTTTTGATGATGATGCCTGGAATCATGTCTGTTGGTGTTCTTTGAGTTTTTGATGATGATGCCTGGCATCATGCCTGTTGGTGTTCTTTGAGTGTTGATGATGATGCCTGGCATCATGTCTGTTGGTGTTCTTTGAGTTTTGATGATGATGCCTGGCATCATGTCTGTTGGTGTTCTTTGAGTTTTGATGATGATGCCTGGCATCATATCTGTTGGTGTTCTTTGAGTTTTGATGATGATGCCTGGCATCATGTCTGTTGGTGTTCTTTGGGTTTTGATGACGATGCCTGGCATCATGTCTGTTGGTGTTCTTTGAGTTTTGATGATGATGCCTGGCATCATGTCTGTTGGTGTTCTTTGAGTTTTGATGATGATGCCTGGCATCATGTCTGTTGGTGTTCTTTGAGTTTCGATCATGATGCCTGGCATCATGTCTGTTGGTGTTCTTTGAGTTTTTATCATGATGCCTGGCATCATGTCTGTTGGTGTTCTTTGAGTTTTGATCATGATGCCTGGCATCATGTCTGTTGGTGTTCTATGAGTTTTGATGATGATGCCTGGCATCATGTCTGTTGGTGTTCTTTGAGTTTTGATGATGATGCCTGGCATCATGTCTGTTGGTGTTCTGTGAGTTTTGATGATGATGCCTGGCATCATGTCTGTTGGTGTTCTTTGAGTTTTGATGATGATGCCTGGCATCATGTCTGTTGGTGTTCTTTGAGTTTTGATGATGATGCCTGGCATCATGTCTGTTGGTGTTCTTTGAGTTTTGATGATGATGCCTGGCATCATGTCTGTTGGTGTTCTTTGAGTTTTGATGATGATGCCTGGCATCATGTCTGTTGGTGTTCTTTGAGTTTTGATGATGATGCCTGGCATCATGTCTGTTGGTGTTCTTTGAGTTTTGATGATGCCTGGCATCATGTCTGTTGGTGTTCTTTGAGTTTTGTTGATGACGCCTGGCATCGTGTCTGTTGGTGTTCTTTGAGTTTTGATGATGATGCCTGGCATCGTGTCTGTTTGTGTTCTTTGCGTTTTTATGATGATGCCTGGCATCATGTCTGTTGGTGTTCTTTGAGTTTTGATGATGATGCCTGGCATCATGTCTGTTGGTGTTCTTTGAGTTTTGATGATGACGCCTGGCATCATGTCTGTTGGTGTTCTTTGAGTTTTGATGATGATGCCTGGCATCATGTCTGTTGGTGTTCTTTGAGTTTTGATGATGATGCCTGGCATCATGTCTGTTGGTGTTCTTTGAGTTTTGATGATGACGCCTGGCATCATGTCTGTTGGTGTTCTTTGAGTTTTGATGATGATGCCTGGCATCATGTCTGTTGGTGTTCTTTGAGTTTTGATGATGATGCCTGGCATCATGTATGTTGTTGTTCTTTGAGTTTTTATGATGATGCCTGGCATCATGTCTGTTGGTGTTCTTTGAGTTTTGATGAGGTTGCCTGGCATCATGTATGTTGGTGTTTTTTGAGTTTTGATGATGATGCCTGGCATCATGTCTGTTGGTGTTCTTTGAGTTTTGATGAGGTTGCCTGGCATCATGTCTGTTGGTGTTCTTTGAGTTTTGATGATGATGCCTGGCATCATGTCTGTTGGTGTTCTTTGAGTTTTGATGATGATGCCTGGCATCATGTCTGTTGGTGTTCTTTGAGTTTTTCTGTGCATGCCGTGCTTGTGCACTTTTGTTGCGTGCCATGTGTGAATTATGACGTATTTCTGTGTGCCTTAACGGTTTGGTAAAAACGGACGTATTACCACAGGACAGTGATGCGCACGGCAGCATGTCTGTTTTACATTTTTTCTGCGCATGTCGTGTCCTCTCTTGTTCTCTCATTAGATTTCCGGCGCATGTCGTGCGAGTCCAGGTCACGTGCTAATATGCCGTGATAATTACCACCATTCACGGACTGCTCCGTTTATTATGGTCAAATTTGGCAATGCTTTTTGGTGAAGTACAGTGACATCAGTAATTTTCTAGCTGGTTCCAGCTGACCAGAGATCACGTGCTAATATGCCGTGATAATTACCACCATTCACGGACTGCTCCGTATATTATGGTAAAATTTGGCACTGTTTTTTGGGCAGTACAGTGACGATCAGTAATTTTCTAGCTGGTTCCAGCTGACCGGAGCTGAAAAATAAAATTACGGGGAGGAAATGGACAACGGATCATAAAAATTAAATTTCAAGCATATAAAACAAATTGACATGAACGTCTGGTTCTTCATAATGTGGTGATTTAAAGCAAGCTTGGAAATAAGGTGCCGGGCATTTTCAGAATGAGGTCCCCAGAGGGTGAATTTAGTGACGCTACTCCGCGCAGTGGGCGAGCGTCACCATATTCATCCTCAGGGGACCTCATTCCGCATGGCCCCATCTACTATGGGAGACCTTGACTCAGATATAAGTTTCCAGATGGTGAATATTTTGATGTGCACCCATTGGGGGCCTTTAATATACATTGTGTCGTCTGCCTATTTTGTATATATATAGAGGATATAGAGACGCTTAAACTAAAAAGGAAAAATAATTTTTCAGAAGAAGTTTCTAAAGAAACTACAAAAACATGCTAATTTGATAAACAAAAACTTTCCAGAGAAGATGAGGCCTAAGCAAAATGAGGTCCCGGTGGGTAAATTTAGTTATGCAAGCCCACTGTGTGGTGTAGCGTCACTAAATTCACCCTCTGTCGACCTCATTCTGGCACCATTTTTTGAGGCCCGATAGAGAATAATAATAACAGCACATGCGACCTCTACATCGAACCAGACACGGCTGATTCTGGGCCAGTTCGGTGACTTTGCAATCCAGACAGTTGTGTGAGAAATCTATTACGGGACAATTGATGGACTAATATCCATATATCGACAATCCTCCATCCCATGGGGTCCTATTTAATATTCTGTGTCGAGTTATAATTGGTGGTTATAATTTCGTCTGCGCGTCGTTGAGATCCTGACCACGTCTCCCGTCATCATTCAATTCAACTCTGTCTTCACACCAATGAGCTCGATAGAGGGCACGCACGCGGATGTATTGGTGACAGCAATTTGTTTTAATTGAATTTAAAGTTACGGGCGGCCTTCCTGGTGTGCATTGCTGTTAAAATTTTCACATCCGCTAAAACCGCCATAAACAGAAAGTATATTATATAATAGACATATTTTGTTCTTATACCAATCATAAATATCGCGTATACTGCATGTTATTGTCACGTTTGCACGATTTGTTATGTAAACAAATATCAAAAACGTTACAGAACCATTTGTTTATAGAAAAACACTCGGAACTACCGGATCGTCTAATGGAAATGTTCCGTCGCGCGAATATCAAATTATTGGCGCCATCAAAAATCGCATTCAAATCACATTTTAATCGACCCATTCTACCCCCTGTCAGTTTTTTAAATCCAGCTAATCCACGTTACTTCATGATTGGGAAATCATCAGACAGAAAACGTGTACATAATATAATTGTTCTCGTAAAGATGTGAATATTTTTCAATCCAATTAGTATTTTCTCCTAACTTTGGTAATTACCTCACTTATGTTCTCCTAACCTATATATGGTAATACATACCAAATAAGGAATTTAGTATGATATTATTGTGAGTTGTAAGTTATAATAGACGCACCATATTATCGGTTTTACAATCGACGTATAACGCGCGCGAATCTAAATAAGGAAATGACGCAATATCGTGACTCTGCTTATAAACAATTCAATGTTCTTTTTTGCGAGAAACTAAACATCACTCGAACTGCATTTTCTCTGACACAAAGCGTGTTTTGTGAATAATATCGCATCCATATCATCATTATGCTACACTATTAGTATATTCTTGAGGAAATTATGTATATATGTTATTTATATATGTGTCTAAATAACAAATGTGATTTTATGACAAATATATCTATGTCTATGGCCTCGAGATCGGATTGGAGGTTATTTTTAGCATTTAGATGTCTGTTTGGTCGAAATTGGCCTGTGGATCAGAATCTCATGCCAGCCATTCCAGTTACCCTATAGTATCCAGACAGTTTTGTTGGAAATATACCAGGGGGACAGGATAATGTGTCATGTTCGCGCACTTAATGGACTAACATCCATATATCGACAATCCCCCATCCCCTGGGCCGTATTTAATATTCTGTGCTGAGTTATAATTTGACCCATCAAGGCGTATATATGTGGTTACATTGTATAATGACGTATGCGTTTAGTTGAAACGCCGACCATGTCCCCTGGCATCATTTAATCCGACTCTAACTTCAAACAAATTATCTCGTTCGAGGACAAACGTGTGGATTTCCTCAATGATCGTCTGAAGCGACGGTTTAGAGATTGCAACAATGATAAAGTTTTACTCGTTCTTGTCACGTTCAGTAAATGAATAAATTACCCAGATACCAATTATAATGTTATGCTCCTAGAATCTGATATGCCTGATATTTAACTTGAACAAAAATACTGATTGTCAAGAAGTTGGGGGCAATAACCGCCTCTCCCACCTATGTAACATATATACAACTATAAATCATAAACATCTCTAGCACCAAATAACAATTTAGGATATCATATCAATGATAGCAAGATCTGTATTTTTTTAAATTAGAGTGAGATGTAGCACATATCTCAAGCTGATAACAGAAAAATGGGGAGGTAGGGTGGGAAAATTAATTTCGTAATCAAAGCAATTTTGGAATTCATATTTGCCAAAATTAATTACATAATTGTTTGTACAATAAACAAGTTGGCGTGGTCTCTCTATCGCGCATGGATATTATGTGAATGAGAGAAAATAGTTCCAACATTTATCAAACTTAATAAACTAATAAAGAATATATTATCCATGCAATAGGATTAACTTGTATCAGTAATCCATGAATAAGTTCTATCACGATATGAAAACCATATAATACGGCATCATTATGAAAATGCAACATTTCCTAATTAGAATAAAAACCCATAGCAACGTGGGGAAAAAAACCCAATCTATTTTTAGGCGATTGCTTCAAGCATAAAATTGATTATTTGCGTAATCTTATCTTATCTTAGATGACTTTGATGAAGTGAGAGAAATTACTACTTTAAAGATGTATTCAGAGTTCTATGCTTCCTGTTACAACAACAACAAAATAAAACGCTAATTTAACATCATTTTCTTTATTCTGTTGAATAAATGTTGAAAACCAAATATGACATAAAATATAAACTCGACTTATAAATGCCAAAGTATATCATTTTGTTATTGAAATATTGAGAAAATAATTTTTGGTGTCTCGAAAACATTGAAATTATATAAAATAAATGCATGAAAATTCAATATCAACCAAAATAGAATCTTTCTTGCAAGACTTTATGTTCCAATATGCATGTTATGTTATACTCTGGAACATAAATAAAAAGTTTAATAGGTAACGTAAAAATTTGCCTGAAACCCTGAATACATCATCAAACGAGCATGACCTTTGAACCTTGAAATTATTATTTATTATTCCATCATATAAATCAAATATAGTGACTCTCGTTAGCGAGATCATCTCGTTTGTTTATCGGTGATATGTAAGTAACGAAACTCAATAGCGGCTGTTTGTTTACAATTTTGCATAGTTCGGATGTTGTGTTTTATGAAAACGAATATCCATTGTTGTCGTCGAATTTTCGACAATAATAGTTTAAAGGTACTCAATCCGATTCGATGGTCCCCATATCATCAGATTCCAACAACAACATTTTTTTTTTAAATGCCGCTTCAATTATCAGAATCGAGTAATTGCCCAAAATAATGCTAACCACAGTCAACTATAGTATAAACTTTCCGAAAACATGTTATTTATCAACATTTTATCAACGATGATTTTAGAGTTATCCATTTTCGTCCGCAATTTATTCAAAGAAAGTCTTCTCGTCGACTGTTAACTGGGCCACTAAAAAAATAACGGTAGTGAAAAATAATAGATTTCAAAAATCGATATCTAATAACTCTGATATTGGATGGGTGGGTTCCTCGGCTCGAATCAAATAGTTTTCACCCCGAAGCCAAGGAAATAGTAAATTGCGAGCGTTAATTCGAACTATGCATCTTTAATAAAACATTCTTCATATGGGTGTAGTGGTTGAGTTGTAAAATATCAGTTGAGGTAGTGAAATAATCACATGATATGTCTTTAGAGGCATATCATTCCGAATCACAAGCTCATAAACAGCGAAGTATATTACTTATAATTACATGAGATTGTCACTTATAATTACATGAGATTGTCACTTATAATTACATGAGATTGTCACTTATAATTACATGAGATTGTCACTTATAATTACATGAGATTGTCACTTATAATTACATGAGATTGTCACTTATAATTACATGAGATTGTCACTTATAATTACATGAGATTGTCACTTATAATTACATGAGATTGTCACTTATAATTACATGAGATTGTCACTTATAATTACATGAGATTGTCACTTATAATTACATGAGATTGTCACTTATAATTACATGAGATTGTCACTTATAATTACATGAGATTGTCACTTATAATTACATGAGATTGTCACTTATAATTACATGAGATTGTCACTTATAATTACATGTGATTATCACTTAAAATTACATGAGATTGTCACTTATAATTACATGAGATTATCACTTATAATTACATGAGATTATCACTTATAATTACATGAGATTGTCACTTATATTTACATGAGATTATCACTTATAATTACATGAGATTGTCACTTATAATTACATGAGATTATCACTTATAATTACATGAAATTGTCACTTATAATTACATGAGATTATCACTTATAATTACATGAGATTGTCACTTATAATTACATGAGATTATCACTTATAATTACATGAGATTGTCACTTATAATTACATGAGATTATCACTTATAATTACATGAGATTATTACTTATGATTACATGAGATTGTCACTTATAATTACATGAGATTATCACTTATAATTACATGAGATTATTACTTATAATTACATGAGATTAGCACTTATCATTACATGAGATTAGCACTTATAATTACATGAGATTAGCCCTTATAATTACATGATATTATTACTTATAATTACATCTCAGTGAAATCTATGAACCAGAAAATTTATTTTGAGTTGCAAATATTGTTAAATATTTGGAACGTTATGGTGACGTTTCTGTGACGCCATGTGTTGTAACGAAATTCTACAATCAGCGTTCACTGCCGCCCCATGCGATTATCCTATCCAAATAAATATGTGTTCTGGTAATGGAACATGATGTGAGCACTCTATTGAACCGAACTACATTAATGCAAATCGCGCCTTGATAGTTCCTGTTTGTTGTATCAGATTTAGTAAATGTCACAATATTCGTGGTGATGTTGATATATTTTGTTAGATTGGTATAATTGCCCTAGATTAATAGCTTATTATGTGTTTTCTGACACCACTGGGTGTTAAGAATAACATTTTCGCGCGAGATATAGAGATTGCGTGATAGAGGAATCCTTTTATTGCATAATCCCAGGAGTGCACATAGGGGTAAGTTCAAACACTCCAAAGTCTGCACGGTATGTTCTTGCAGGCATTTAGTCTTAGAAAACAATATGGTGTCCGAATGTGGACGGAAACATGCATATACAATGCATCTTTTCGAAAGCTAAGCATATGAGAAGTGAAATTTAAGTAGTTCCATATGAAACATAGAACGGATATTGGATTTATATTTTAGCATGTGACGAGCTTCGATACTTTTTGGGTCACCGTGACGATCAGATAGACCGCCATGTATATCTCATATGCCACAAACCACTGGCCAAGCGACTGGATGTCCTTGGTCGGCCTGACATACTAATCTGATACCGGACGACCATCTTCGAATGTAACTGTTTGTATATTGGCTTCAGGGTGTGACTTGTGATTGGGGGTAGCTCAGAGAGCTCCACGAATTCACCTGCCCAAATCTTTTCTTTCAACAGCTGGGAAACCATGTCCTCTAACAATGCGACGAATGAAGTTATCACACACGCCAATAGCGGAACCAGATTGTGGTTGTGGAATTAATGCGTGTGTCTGAGGCACAGACTGTGCTGAAATAAAAGACATACCAAATTATCAGTGCTAGTGGCATTTGATCAATACCTATATGACTGATCCTTGCGAGATAATTGCATGTTAGTTACACGACAATTTTGGTAGCATCGGTACAGGTGGAACTACAGAAATTGTAATTCTCGTGTAGTTAGCTTTGGTAAAGTTATACAGTTTATATGCAGGTTTCCGTTTGTACGACAAAATACCAGCAAAACATGCCAGGCACACCAAACCTGTGGTCTGTAGGGTGTGCCGAAGATTTAGACATGCAAAGAGTAAAAACCAAGATGGAAACTGGAGGTAATCCCAAAGATACCTGTAAATTTTCAAAACATTTCGCCATTAATTGTGGGCTGCTGTGTGTGCCGATGAAGTCAAATGCTAAATCAAAGCTGGTGCCATTTTTTTGTTTTTTACAAAATTCTGAAATAATGGCAAGCTCCCATCTAGAGGTGACCCCCGATGGTACCCCGTGTGGGCCCCAGGGTAGAATATATAGGCCTGCCACCCCACTGCGAGGGGTAAGAATCCCTTGTTGTGGCACCGTTTGCCGCGGGGTGCAACCATTGATGTACAGTGTAAGCGTTATGGTGGTACTAGGGCGGCCGTACAACGCGAGGCATCGACCTGTGGGTACGGCTTACCTCGTGGGCCAATTTGTTCCCACGTCTCTTCACGTCGAGTGGTTGAGTTGACCCGGCTCAATCAATCGGCTAGTCACGCCTCTCCACAGTGTTTCAGATTCAAGTTGTGTTATCTGTTATATTGTTTATCTGATGTTTGAAATACTATTTTCTGTTTTACAAGTACAATGTTTCTGTAATCTCCTGTATGTTTTCGTCTCGATGATTGTTGAATGTTTAATCCTGTATTGTTCACGCCTGTCCCACTGTGTGGATGTACCGGGAGGCTGCTGTAAGCTGTTGCTAAACGGGTCGCCGCTTCAGCTATGTACCAGTCTTTGGTCCGACCAAAATTCGAAGGGTACTACGCGGCGGCGGCTGCTGTGCTAGTCTACTTTTTGCTTCTTATATGGCATCTCAAACCATAAAGTCACGACTTGATCGTACGAATGATGACTCCAACTGATGCTGGGTTATTCCCTCAGTACATGGTGCTTGGCTTCGATCCGACTCTGGACAGACCTTTGAACAGATTTGATAAGATACTTCAAATTATTGCTGGACAATTGAAATCTGCCAAACCGATCAGGACTGGGCCAGTGAATGGCTCTCTCCTGATTGAATGCTCAAAGAAAGTTCAATCTGGTGTTTTGTTGCAGTTAACAGATATTGCACAAACACCAGTCATGGTTCCTCCTCAAAAACATTGAATAGCTTCAGAGCAGTTGTGAGAACCCGCGACATCTCAGACCCATCTGAATTGGATATATTGGCACCACAGGGAGTTACTGATGTTCGCAGATTGTCTAAGACAGTTAATTGACTAAAAGTCCCTTTGCATAGTTATATTTTGACTTTGAGTCGGTGCGAATATCCGCCGCTATTGAAGATTGGATATATGTATATAGATTTGTCTACATATGTTCCAAATACCTTACGATGTCTTAAATGTCAGGGGTATGGTCATGGCCAGAAACATTGTAAAATTGCAGAAACTATATGTGCACGCTGTTCTGTTTTCTGGTCATGAGCATAAGGATTGTAATAAACCAAACAATATTCAAACTGTCAAGGACCACATGCTGCAGTGGATCGTTCATGTCCATCGGACTATGAATTCTAAATTCAATGATTTAAGGCTGAGACATATCAATCATATTTCGATACAAAGACAATAGTTGGTGTTCGGCCATCAATTCAACCAGTCACATACTCTTCTGTCGTTTCTATGAATCAATTATCAACGCTCAGACGGACAACAGTCAGACCAACACCATTCGTATCACAAGCAACACAACTTGACGTAACCGATATAGCTCCTGTCCCAGAGCATGTATACAGGCCATCTACTGAAACCATCTACTGAAGATGCACCCGTTGCTCCCAACCAATCTACTCAAGTTGAGCCAGTTATGACAACAAAGTCTATTCGTGTTGATGCTATTTCTCCACAACAAAAAATCACCTGTTGCTTCAAGGGGGGGGTCGGAAAATTTGGTCAGGCATGTATGCTGATTTTTTCCTTTCGATCCTTGTTGGGACCCACCCACCCCCGCTTCCAAATGTTTTTCCGTTTTCGGCAGTTTTTCCCGACCAGTTTTGGACACCCACCCCCTTTTAACACTAAAACAGAGATTTGCGGGGGGAATGCACTGTAAACAGCTGTATATGAATTTCTGTGCATACTATTTGTCATGGTTGTTAACATTGACATGTAAATAGGAACGAGTCATTTTGGGGTCATTTCAAAATTCAATCCATCAGCACGGGCTACAGGCTATAATGTTTGTCTGATCATCATGAATTTTTTCATTTATGTTAATATTGACATTCTAAGGTGTTTTAAGCCGAACTCATTGCAAAAACAGTCAAAAAGACTTGCAGGGGGGAAAACATTTGAGTTGCGGAAAAAATTGTTTGTTGGTCCCATCGACCACCCACCCACCCCGGCATACGTGCCCGGAAAAAATCCCCCCCCTGGTTGCTTCGAAACAAAAATCGCCAGAGTCACTCCAACGTTTCGACTTTCAGAAAGAGAGGTACATCTTTGAGCTTTCAAAGTTTGACCGGATGACTGATTCGAAACGATAAACTCTAAAAGACACAAAACAGTATTTGTGGATTGAAGGTGTCGGTTGTGTAAATTTTGACATTCTGTCTCACCCACCCGACTGTCAGCTTGACATCAGCGGAATCATATCCTCTTGTGTGCTTTTGTTTGTACGTAGCTCATTGTTTTAATACAATCCACTGTGTATATATTTTTTCAGACTTTCATTTTTGAGGCGCGCGATCGCTCTTGCGCACCATCGCGCGCCTAAAATTGAAAACCAGCGAGTGATCGATTGCGCACCTAGGCCAAATGCAGCGAGCGACCTGATAACGCTATTTTCAGTGTCTACCCAGACGAGATTGGTTAATAATGTGTCACGCCATCCATTATTTAAAACGTGCGCACAAGTATAAAGCAAAATATCAAATGAATTCTCCGAAACCAACATTCATTGTCGGCATACATCAAAAGGTGAGTCCCTCGTGCCACGATGATTGGCAGTTTAAGTTATTTGAGGTCACACGGTGTGACGTGTGGAATGCACTATCTGTCTGAGACTGAATGATTCCAAGCTAAAAATACATTTCTATGTATGGCTTATGACGTCACATAAATTCCTGGAAAATCAAAGCGAAAACACGTGGCCGGGAGATGTTGATATTTATTCTGTCAGCATGGAATTGGAGTATTAAATTGATTCCTTATTAATAATTATGAATTACAATTAATATAGGAGCATGTACAATATAAAAACAGTGTGTAACATTCACTTGTGCTTATGGATAGTGGATTAACTTAAGCAGTGTTAAACCATCAAAAGAGTTTCACTGGACATCGATCGTGAGTAAACTAATTCAATTTACGCGGCATTTATGAATGTATTTCCGCTGTTTATTTTATCTTGATAGAAACCGAGCGCCTGGCCAAAACCCAGCGAGCGGGACTATGTGCACCTACATTTTCTAAAAATGAAAGTCTGATTTTTTGAAAACTGATTCTGTTCTTTGTCGTAATATGGACTAACGGCTGAAATGACGTTAAACCTTCAATCAATCGCCCGAGTGTCCATATGAAGTTTGGTGACGATTAGATGTGGGGTGTGCTAATAAAAACATTTGACGAACGCACGCATGCACGGATACACGCACGCACATGCACAAACCCATGGCAATAGCTCAAACTTTACTTAATCAAGTTGAGCCGGTTGAGCTACAAATAAGTCGACAGATGCAGCTGACAGATGCGGTAAATATTTTTTATAAATACTTAAATTGTTCAACAATTTGTGACTAAATCATGAAACTTTGCACACGTTTATGGGGTCATCATTCCTTCATTTTTTTTTATATGGAACCACTTCCAAATCATTGAACACTCATTAAATTCTGAAAATCCCATAACATGGGGTTAATTTCAGCGTGGCTCTAAATCTAAAATAAAAATGTTTGTGAATATGGACATATTTCCAAAATGTCATGCTTTAGTCATAAAGTCAATATTTTCACTGGTCTACCCCACTAAGTATAGGTTATAACCCGCTTGGGTATCTGTACAAGAAATACAAACCTAGGCTCGATAGCGCCGCGGTTTGTATTTCTTGTACATATACTCAAGCGGGTTATGACATATTTATAAACTGATTCGCCCCCCCCCCCCCCCCCGAGGAACAGGTTGTCATATTCGACATATTCACTATCTACTCGACCGTGAGTGCTCAATTTGATAGAAACTCATTGCATTGACCCAATTAAATTGTCACTTTTTTACTAGTATATAACGCTTCAGTCCGTTCACAATGTATTTTTTTAGTTTGATTACTGGTATATCACGACTATTTCGAATGGATCTATTAACTGACGATTTTTCTCTTGAAAATCATTGTGATGATTTGGATTTAACTACCGTTGATATGGCTGCATGTGAAAGTCAGGCCATCGCAAATGATGGCGATGAACTTCAAAAGCGTTACCGCCGATGTATCCCGCGAAACACTAGATATTCAACATCATTGGGATTAAACGTGTGGCGAGACTGGGCTGAACATCGAAATCCTCAGGAATCGACAATGATGGAGGCGAATTCACTAGTTCTACTGGAAATTACCTTGGAAATTCCCGTTATAGATTTTTGGTTGGAACGATTTATCGCTGAAATTCGCAGAAAAGATGGTAGTGATTAGCCTTCATCTACCCTTATGACTATTGCCTCCAGCATTCAGCGGGAACTGAGGAACGTTGGTCACGTGTAGGCAAGTGTGTTTTCAAAAACTGAAAACTTTAAAAATCAATTGATTGCCGAATAAAACAGTTGACGGCCGAGGGTTTAGGAATTTCCGAGTATATTCCGAATCACATCTTGAATACTATATACATTTGAAGATTATACGATGTTCCTTTCACTGAACCCCCCCCCCTCCCCCCCCCCCCCCCCCATTGCCACAAACATAATTTGAAATCACTGCACCGCAGCGAGCTTGACAATCTAACCCCATCGCCGCGTGATTACTGATGACTTCCTATATATTCGTGATTTGATTTCACACCTGCCTCAAGTTTTATTGCATTCGTGTAACTTGCCAGCGTTTAATTGCTGAGCGTTGATTGTTTGTCAATGACACCATTGTTCAGATAAATATTTTTGGTCGGCAGAAATACAGATTCATACAAGGATTATTGTTCAGCAATTCAAGCGAGGGGTCGAATCAGTTTATAACTTGATATACAAACATACATATATAAGACGCGCAGACGTCATTATAACGATCGTATAATTCGGGCCTCGATTTTCTTCAGCAATAAAGAGCGTTCATTGTTAATCTATTCCTGATACAGTAAATTAAAGACCGTTTGTCTCAAATGTGTGCGAAAACTAAAATTCTCTGCAAATTGTTATAACTTTGGCATGTTTTCTAGCTTATCTACAAGTGGCATGTAAAAGATCGCTATTGTTTCTACACATCGCACCTTCGAAATTAGGTGTGAGCCATTTTCGTTAAAATCTAAAACTACAGATATATCTTTGGCCACAGCCAATACGTGTAAAACTAGTATACAGAATGTACATGTTCCGGGAAGACTTTATAAAAGATCTAGTCTTAACTTATTCCTTCTATGTTTGCGAAAACCCTGTGCAAATGCATATATGCGAGTCTCCCGAGATACTCGCATATATAAGCTAATACATTGTCTTAACAATATTGACGTTCACATTAAGACAGTACTTTTATATATATATATATATATATATATGTGTGAGGCTCCCTATATATGGGATACTCTCATATATAAGAGAATGCACCTGCGCATGATATTTAATGCTGCCCCATCCCGTCAAGAAAGGGTTAATATCCACGGAAATACAGACGCGAGCCATGTGTGATCAACGTACATTTCAAATTGAAATTGTTTAAAAAAAAAGGACTTGTAACGTCTGGTTATTTAGCAGAGACCGCGAACCCGATATCCCGGTGCAGGCATCCCCATTAAATGCACGTTATAACGTCATTTAGTGACGATCAGCTCGACTTATCTGCACTATAGGTCGTAATTTTACGACGATAAAAACTGAAATCCAATTCCACTATAATTGTCACTCTGATGATTGGTACGATGTCAAATATCACGAAATAACTGTAAAAAAAAGCCTGGATCAGGAATCGGTATACTCGTTAAGCAGTAATACGCGGGAAGTGTGCATGGTAATTATAAATGAGTTTATGACTCCAGCCATTTATTCACTTCCATTATCATTACCATGTTGTTTTCATCGTTCATAGAGTGCATGAGTGTATTTTTGGACTAATCCATGGCTCACATTCATTCCTTTGTTGCATTTTTTCTTTGAGTATAAAAGGAGATGCATGGTCCCATAAATGGTCGTATTTAGTGTACAGTATCCCTTTAAACGGCGTTATGCCAAACGAATATAAAAGAAATCTCGACCTTCTAAATGCTTTATAAATCGGCTTAATTTACAAATTGTGATAAATTCAACCGGGAACAAGCGTGCTACTTACATGATCATTGATCACGCTAAGCAAGCATTTCTTATGTGTGTTTATTTCGATGTACATTTATCTTGTGTTTTGTTTATAATTTGCATTTATGATTGTCTCACCACTCACCACGTTCTCCCATCAAGCACACTTGTGACGAGTGCTGTCTCGAAATGGTCTCATACAAAATATCCTATTACTTGCCAGTTAACCACAACATGTGTTATTTCCAATTTAATCATCCATGGCATCAATCTAGCGCAATATAGGCAACTACGTACCGGTGTGTGCAAAATGGAGAATTTATCTAAAACTCATGGTAACAATTCTAACATAAGATTACCTAAATTAGGGCACTAGCAAAAATAACTTGCTAGTTCAACTAAGTTTTTTTGTTTTTGTTTTTGATTATTTTGAGCAACGACGTGGATACAAATGCAGGTCCGTGTGGACAGGATACATTATCAATATTGCCTTATAACGTCTGAAGTCTAAGACACAAATTGTCGAGATTAACTGAGTATATTGATGAATATGACGTCGTTTGTCGAAATTAACTGAGTATATTGATGAATATGACGTCGTTTGTCTTACGGAAACCCATCTCAATGTTGGTTTCCCCAAGTCAAAAAATATTGCTTCCTAATTATCAAGGGCCAATTAGATTGGATAGATACGAGCAATTATGTAACATGTGAGGGGGGTCTCCCTATAGGTTACTTTATAAATGTCTATATGATGTTGTCAAATAGCTTAACTTGACAAATACTTGAAATAGAGGATTCAAATATTGCCCAGTCCCACTCCTAGCTCAATGGCGAGTAGAAATTCAATGAGTTCATTGGATAATTGATCATTTATTCTGGACTGATCTGACAAAAGTGATATATATAATGTGTATTGATTTCATGAATATAAGATGGAGTATAATTTGTGATTGCTAGCTCCCTACTTGCTTCAATGTTCCAGTAATTCCAACTGTAATGGCATATGACATAAACAGAGTGTCCTGAGCTATGTATTATAATTAATGTTAATTCATTCTTATCATTTATGTCGATTGACCATCAACATTTGTATTCATATATTAGTTGAATACTTCAAGATATTGCTTTAATAACAATATTAAATGTGTAAATACTTGTCAAAGGGTGAAAGACGGTAGTCTAACACGAAAACAGGATACATCGGATGGTATCCATGATAAACAATACTGTCAATAGTATCTAAAATAGATTGGAAATTCCCAACGGAACGCCTACTCAAATGGGCTGACTTGTCTCAATGACGGGCGTACCCTAGTACTGATAAATTGTTCAAGAGAACTTTGTGATGTTTACTGCTATCGTCTGGATTGACCAAAATAATATGAGATTGCGTTCCCTTACGGGTGGGGGGGAGCCTTTTATACCCCGGGATTGAGTTCCCTAGAGGGCACGCAGTACGTTCCCTACGGTCACGTGACTGCGTTCCCTCACAAGACTGCGTTCCCTTACTGGGCACACACTGCGTTCCCTGTTCTTGGGGGGCACGCAGTGCGTTCCTAGTAACCGTATATAACCAAGCGCACAGTAATTTCACGAACCGGAAGTTAAGCTTCTGGATCGTGACGTCACCAGTAAACAATGTGCTAGCAATTTTCACAATGAATAACATGACAAATAATATTACTTGCGCGAATAAAATACTGATATATAACGAACCAAGTTTCCAAACGGGTGATGTTATGAATGAGGTGTATGGTTGATAGGTGAACAAATACGAAATGAAATGACGCGCTGCTAAACGAAAGGTGAAAACCTAACTTCGTTACACCATCCCCCCTTTAGAGAAAACATGTTCGCCCGCGAACTTAACTTTACAACGATAACAGTATATATAATGAACGGAATGACAAATAATATGGCTATCTTGGTGATAGCCAATTCCTCCTCTCTTCATTGACAGATCCAATGGTTGTCTACCTTCAGGTTTCCTTGTGGTGTTACTTCTGTCGTCCGTCTGACTCGCCCGCGAAACTTCTATCTTTACTTCGGGATCTTGGAACCATGATTCATTTAGGGAATATACTCTCCCATCGGGCAACCTCACGCTCTCTACCTTCTTGATGCATAAATACCCATTCGGATTGAACCGCCTCTGGTAATACTGTAGATGTGCCCGTGCCCCGGTTCACGCCGCTCGTAGCAGTTGGGCGGTGTGGCCCTCCATATACATGAAAGGCGCCCCGATAAATAGGAATCGAGGGTCCGAGCTTAACTGCTCGTATGTCGAGAACGGCTCCGGTAGTGTGATGTTTGGGTCCATCTTCAAATTAAACTTCTCCTGAACTTTCTGTGGATGATACTTTTCCGGTTCACTATCCGCCTGCGTGCCTACATCACTTCCCAGATATCTGATATCCGTTTGGGACGAAATTGATTCTTTCTGTGGTATGACTGGGGTGCACACCGTGACTGGTCGTGCTGTGATAGTTAAATCTAATGGCTGATCAGCTGTTGATGGTGAAGAGGTGATTGTTGTTGCTGCCGCCATTGAAGGAGTCACCAAGTTTCCCCAATAACTTTTATTCTCACCATCCCGGACCTCACTCAGAGGAGTAATATTGCTCATCAAATCTGATTCATCTGGAAAATTTACATTTATGGCCTCCAGAACCTCCAAGAAGTCGGTTGCCATAACTTCCTCTGATAATCCTGTCTGTACAACAGGATTCTTGGGGATTTCTGCCAGAAAGATATCTGGATTGAAGACTGGTGAATTGACTGCAGAATGTAGCAAGAGGTCAATGCTGGGCGAGTTCCATGTAACGGCTGGACGATTCAGCCCTGGGTCTGATACCAGTGTCTCGGCAGCTGGTTTCTTGGTTGCCACTTTCTGACATGGCTTGTCAAACTTTACAGACACCGTCTCTGTCGTCACCTTTCGTTCTCGTGACCTATCCATTGGTGCCCTGCTCGTGACCTTTACTCTGGGTGTTGCGACTCGGACCTGTGACTTTATTCTTGGGAATGGAATCCTTGCCTCTATCCCGGTCTCTTCTGCTACTCTCACAATCACCTCTGTCTCTATCATTTATGTTGTCCCTCTATCGTGCCATTTCCCGATCAATTGCTATCTTCGTAATGTTAGGTTGCTTCTCAAGGTGTTGTGCCATGACATAACGCTGCCCCTCTGCCACCTTGTACGTACCGAATGGGCATCCAACCGTTTCCCCGTGGGCGTTTCGGTGGTGCCGGCTCCGCTGCTTTCTGGTAATAAACTTTCGATTGCAATCCCAACATTGGAACTCTTCGTTTGGCTTCGCTCTTGCTGACATCTGGGAAATAATAAAAAAAAATGTTTCTTTCAGTAATAGTGCCTAATGGGCTGCGCCCTTAAAGGCCTATCTCTTAAAAGTTATTGGGACCGCGTTACCGTTTTAGGGCCCGGTATGAACCATCGCTTCGCCCTTCCTTTGAATTATTTTAATCTGTCAGCGTGTACTACCCTAGAATTGAATTTCGCCCCTCTCTTGATCCTAGATAGAACATCTGTTTAGAGTTTCAATAATAGTATACGGTCCATCAAACTTTTTTGCAAGTTTTCGTGAAAGCCCCTTTCCCACATGAGTGACTCTAAGTAACACCATGTCGCCTACTTTCAATTTTGTTTTTATCGTCGCTGCGAGTTCTTATGTCATATTGTCGTTTCTGTCTGTCGTTTGCATGTTTCATATTGTTGCGGGCTACGTCATGTGTTTTGTCCAGTTTAATTTTAGAGTTTCTCAATATATGTTATGTTGCTTCTCAACGCCGCCCCTCTGCCACCTTGTACGTACAAAATGGGCATCCAACCGTTTCCCTGTGGGCGTTTCGGTGGTGCCGGCTCCGCTGCTTTCTGGTAATAAACTTTCGATTGCAATCCCAACATTGGAACTCTTCGTTTGGCTTCGCTCTTGCTGACATCTGGGAAATAATAAAACAAAAATGTTTCTTTCAGTAATAGTGCCTAATGGGCTGCGCCCTTAAAGGCCTATCTCTTAAAAGTTATTGGGACCGCGTTACCGTTTTAGGGCCCGGTATGAACCATCGCTTCGCCCTTCCTTTGAATTATTTTAATCTGTCAGCGTGTACTACCCTAGAATTGAATTTCGCCCCTCTCTTGATCCTAGATAGAACATCTGTTTAGAGTTTCAATAATAGTATACGGTCCATCAAACTTTTTTGCAAGTTTTCGTGAAAGCCCCTTTCCCACATGAGTGACTCTAAGTAACACCATGTCGCCTACTTTCAATTTTGTTTTTATCGTCGCTGCGAGTTCTTATGTCATATTGTCGTTTCTGTCTGTCGTTTGCATGTTTCATATTGTTGCGGGCTACGTCATGTGTTTTGTCCAGTTTAATTTTAGAGTTTCTCAATATATGTTATGTTGCTTCTCAACGCCGCCCCTCTGCCACCTTGTACGTACAAAATGGGCATCCAACCGTTTCCCTGTGGGCGTTTCGGTGGTGCCGGCTCCGCTGCTTTCTGGTAATAAACTTTCGATTGCAATCCCAACATTGGAACTCTTCGTTTGGCTTCGCTCTTGCTGACATCTGGGAAATAATAAAACAAAAATGTTTCTTTCAGTAATAGTGCCTAATGGGCTGCGCCCTTAAAGGCCTATCTCTTAAAAGTTATTGGGACCGCGTTACCGTTTTAGGGCCCGGTATGAACCATCGCTTCGCCCTTCCTTTGAATTATTTTAATCTGTCAGCGTGTACTACCCTAGAATTGAATTTCGCCCCTCTCTTGATCCTAGATAGAACATCTGTTTAGAGTTTCAATAATAGTATACGGTCCATCAAACTTTTTTGCAAGTTTTCGTGAAAGCCCCTTTCCCACATGAGTGACTCTAAGTAACACCATGTCGCCTACTTTCAATTTTATTTTTATCGTCGCTGCGAGTTCTTATGTCTGTCGTTTGCATGTTTCATATTGTTGCGGGCTACGTCATGTGTTTTGTCCAGTTTAATTTTAGAGTTTCTCAATATACTCATCGGCCTGTCCTACTTCATTGTAACGTCCATATTGTCCAATTGTCCGCGGGTATAAAAGGTCAGCCGGCATGTCAGGTTCTCTGCCAATTATCATCATACATGATGTGTCACTGTGCTGTCATGTACTGGTGTTCGGTATGCAAATATCATCAGTGATAAGTATGTGTCCCAATCTCGCTGTATTTTGGAGATATATTTACTTAGCATGTCCTTAAGCGTACGATTCTGGCGTTCTACGAGGCCATCGGAACGAGGGTGAAATGGAGTCGTACGAGTTTTGTCGATATTTAAAAGTTTGCACAACTGCTGAAATACTGCACTTTCAAACTGTCTGCCCTGATCGGTGTGTATTTGTAAAGGTATTCCCTAACGACTAACGAACTGTTTGAGGAATATGTCAGCAATCGGTATGGCCTCCTGATTAGGCATGGGATATGCTTCTGCCCACCGCGCGTAATAATCCATAATGACCAGAATGTACCGATTCCCCTCTCTAATGTTTGGAAGTGGACCCGTTATATCGATTGCAACCCGTCCCATTGGTGCGCCAATCAAATACTGTTTCATTGGTCCGTTGAGCATCTGACCCGACTTCCTCTTCTGACATTCTGGGCATTTCTGCCCCTAAGTATGGGACATGTTAAAATACCCTGTCCAGTAAAATCGGTCACGTATGCGACCCTTGATGCGATTTGTACCCATATGTGCTCCCGTGGAATCCATATGAAGCATTTTCAAGACTTCCTGCTGCCAACATTTTGGCAGTATCAATTGCCATATTATCTCATCTCGGTTTTCATCCACCCACTTTCGGTATAATACTCCATCACGCAATTGTATTCGGTCCCATTGTGCCCAATATGTCTTGGTTTTACGCGATAGTATCGAAATATGTTCCCACCGGGGTTTCTCAATGCCTTGTCCCTTCCACTCTACTATTTTCCCCAGGTCCTTGTCACTGGCATGAGCCTCTCGTATTTCTGTGGGGTTTCTTCTCGCTATCCATGCCTGAGCAGTTGAATTCTGTGGATGAGAGCTCACATTGGATGGCTTTGTTTTTTGTCTCGCTTGTAACTTGCCCGGACGGTGCTGAATTGTAAAATTGTATGTCTCCAAAATATTAGTCCATCGGGCCACTTGTCCCTCCGGATTCTTGAACATCCGTAGCCAATTCAAAGCTCCATGATCGCTCCTGACTACAAACTTTGTATTGAATATGTATGTGTGAAAGTGTCGTACTGCATCTACAATTGCTAATAACTCCTTCTGTGTTACACAATATGAGCGTTCGGGTTTAGATAGGGTCCGGCTATTATAAGCCACTGAATATTCCCCATCTTCATGCACTTGGGACAAAACTGCCCCGATCGCGTCCTGTGAAGCATCTGTATCCACGAGAAAGGGTTTGGATAGGTCTGGGTATCTTAGGATTGGCTCTTTTATTAGGGTCGCCTTTAATGTCTGAAATGCGTCTTTGCATTCCTTTGTCCATGCGAACTTGATGTCTTTCTCTGTCAATTTATGGAGTGGTTTTGCATTTTGTGCCAAATTGCGAATGTGCCTCCGGTAGTATGAGCATAAGCCCAAAAAAATACGGACGTCCTTGACCTTGGTGGGTGTCGCCCATGTTTGTATCGCGTGTATCTTTCCTGGATCAGGCTCGACTCCTTGTTCAGAGACCATGTGTCCCAAGAATGAACACTTTTCTTTGAATATAAGACATTTATTGGGTCAAAGTTTTAGGTCCGCCTCTTTGATACGTGTCAGAACCTGGTCTAACCTTTCGCATTGACCTTGGAATGACCTTGAGAAAACCAAGACCTCGTCAACGAACAACAAGCATGTGTGCCACGGCAGTCCGGCTAGTACCGACTCCACCAAACGTTCAAAGGTGGCTCCTGAATTGCATAACCCCATTGGCATAACACGGAATTGATATTGTGAATTGGACGTTATATTGGATGTGATCTTTGGCCTATCTTTCTCTGATAATGGAGTCAGCCAATATCCGGCCAATAAATCCAACGACGATTAATATTTTGAGTTCCTGAGACAATCCAGACAATCATCTTGCCTAGGAAGAATCACGTACAGTAACATCATTTACCTTCCGGAAATCCACACAAAACCGTATTTCTGGTGGCTTGTCACTTGAAGGTTCCTTCATCTTCTTTTTAACGATGACCACTGCGCTAGCCAATCCTGATTGTGATTTCTCTATGACACCGGCTGTCAACATTCTCTGAATTTCACTCTCGACCTGAGGTCGAAGTGCAAATGGGACTCGGCGTGGTGCCTGTTGTATGGGACGTGCATCTCCTGTGTCTATGATATGCTATACCAAATGTGTTCTCCCTAGGCCTTCCTTATTAACAGCAAATAATGTTCTGTGTTTATATAATAGCTTCTTAACTATCTCTCTCTGTTCTTCTGATAAAACTTCCCCACTTTGATCCATTAAAATGTTCGTGTGTTCCGGCAATTCAACTGGCCCCTCTGATGTGTTATATTTTTTCTGCTATATTACATATGGTTCTACACCCTCCTCGATTTCTCTAGATTCTTTATTTTGCGCGCTATTGCCCCGTGTCACTGTTGTCTGAACAGACTGGATATGATTTGCCCGAATGAGTTCACATTCAGCTACATGGCTATTTTTGTATAAGGTCTTCGGTTGGCTATCCATGTTTATCAGTCTGATAGGCACATCATACCGTGACGGGTCAAAAATGCTAGTGGCTAACATTAAACCATTCTTTCTGAGGCATCTTCCCCCAGATGATATTATCGCATTTCTTCCTATTATATCATCATTCTCTACCTTAACTAGCAAAATTATTTCTGATAAAGGTGGGATAATGGCATTTTCTTGCAAGGTCAGTCTGAATGTTGAGTCAACTTGACTCTCTAATTGGCATCCAAAGTCCATGTTGCGCATCTTTCAGATATTCTGTTTAAAATTCAGCTCACATCCATTACGGTTGAGAAAATTGTACCCCAAAATTGCTGGGGTGTCCAAATCAGCCACTATCATTCGGCATGGACAATCAAATTCTCCTAATTTAATGGAAAATATGGCAGCACCCAGGGGGTAACGTTTTCCCCATCGACCATCTTTAATTGACCACAGCGACTTTCCAGTCGTGGTCTAGAGCTCTCTGGTATTTTATTGAAAATCTTTTAGTGCAGAACTGATACCGTAGCACCGGTGTCTATGAGACACTTGACTGCTTGGCCATAAATGTTCACCTGCAAGAACATGCCATCATGTTGCTGCTCAGAAAATTCATTTATCAATTCGGGTCTTATAATATCATTAATATTGTTCAAATCTACTGCTGCCTCTTGACCCCCAGAAACAGCATCTAGCAGTTTCCCTGACTGGTCTGGGTCTCAGCACTGGTTACTTTTCATTGGGCCTGTTGGATCTGATATGTTTATTTCTGTTATTGTACTTTGCATCCTTTGTTTCTTAAAGCATTTATCTTCAGTGTGATTGTCTTTCAGGCAATAATTGCAATGTTTCCATTTGGGGCCTTTCCCTTCTTATTGCTCCTTCAACTGCATCTGTCACCATTTGCCTCAATTTTCCATCCACCACCTGCGGATTATTATTATTCTCTTTTTCCTCTAGTACCATATCGTCCAAACATTCAGTTTGCATTCGAACTCTGTTATTTTGATAACGACCATATTGGCTCAGCCTATTCCTGCTGCTCTGAAACGCCTCATACTTGAGCGCCAAACTAAGTGCATCCTCAATATGTTCAGTGCCGGTCTGGTATATAGATCATTCCATCTCTTTGTCGTGGAGTGCATCTCTAAATGCTTTATATGATAAACTATCCCTAACATCCTGTGGAGCAGTAGGATATGCCATCCGAACCAGTCGTTTTATTTCCTGTGCCAATTCAGGCAAGGATTCTTTGTCACGACGTGTTCGTGCCTCCAATTGAGATCGATATATTTCAGTCTGGTTCTTGGGCTCGAAACGCGATGTTAATACGACCAGGAGCTCATCGTAATTATCTAACTGATCTGGTCTTATATCGGCTAAAACGCCTCTAGCCGATCCCCATAAATCTATACTGAGCTGCATCAACTTCATATCTTTTGACCACCCATTTATACGGGCTACCATTTTGAAGTGGCCTATGTAATCTGACCAGCTAGATCTGCCGTCATATACATCGGGTCTTGCACTGAAGCGGCCTCCTGAATGGACCACCCCTATAATATGGAGGGATATTAGCATTGTTTTCTCCTGGATACCTGCTTACGTTCCCTGGATTCTCAAACTTATCACATCCATCTGTCTCATACGAATGTTCCATATCTCTCATGTCTACATCCTCATATTGGTTGGGCTCTATGCACCTCTCATCGCCTCTGATGTCCCCACTGATGTCGCATTTGTGTTAGTCATAATTGAGTTGGTATACCCCCTGGAATTGATTACCGGTCCCTATGTGGATTTGTGTCCAATTCAAAATAAGCGTTCCGCCTCCCCTTGTTCCATAATGTGAATATTCTCTGTAAGTCTGTCTATGTGGGGTATATGGATTATGTTCATGCATTAAGTGAATGTTACTAGCGTTAGCAGTTTGCGGAGGTCCCACTGGATTTGCATTATAGCCCATTAATCTCCCTGGCCTGTCTCTGTAAGCTGGGTTTATGTGACCCAAATTAACTTTTATGCCATGATCTGGGTTTCGGTCTGACCAGTGTATAATATTATTATAGGTGTTGCTTTCATATGGTGGGCATATGTCTTCCTTATTAAAACCGGTACCAGTAGTCCCTCGATTGTGTGTATGAATGCCACTGTTTGTTTATGTCTGATGGTTCTCTGTGTTGTGTGTTGTAATCATTGTTTCCTTTGTCTGAGAATTCTGTATGTCCTCTAGTTTAGACATAACTGTCTTAATATGTTTTTCCAGTCCGTCCAGTCTTTTTACCAGCGTACTGTCATTATCAATAATGTCATTTGGTTGTTTCTGACCATTTATGTTATTTATTGTGTCATCTGTCGTGCAATTCTGTGTCTCATCTACGAAGTCAGCCTGTCCTTTCGCTGAACTACGTGTAACAACTTTCCGTCTTCGTGATTCTGGTTTGAATCGATCCGTTAACTGCTGCCACCAAATTATGTAACCAGTGAGGGGGTGTCTCCCTATAGGTTACTTTATAAATGTATATATGATGTTGTCAAATAGCTTAACTTGACAAATACTTGAAATAGAGGAATCAAATATTGCCCAGTCCCACTCCTAGCTCAATGGTGAGTAGAAATTCAATTAGTTCATTGGATAATTGATCATTTATTCTGGACTGATCTGACAAAAGTGATATATATATAATGTGTATTGATTTCATGTATATAAGATGGAGTATAATTTGTGATTGCTAGCTCACTACTTGCTTCAATGTTCCAGTAATGTAATTATAATGGCATAGGACATAAACAGAGTGTCCTGAGCTATGTATTAGAATTAATGTTAATTAATTCTTATCATTTACGTCGATTGACCATCAACATTTGTATTCATATATTAGTTGAATACTTCAAGATATTGATTTAATAACAATATTCAATCTGTAAATACTTCTCAAATGATATTTACGTTGGGTGAAAGACGGTAATCTAACACGAAAACAGGATACATCGGATGGTTTCCATGATAAACAATACCGTCAATAGTATCTAAAATAGATTGGAAATTCCCAACGGAACGACTACTCAAATGTTGTCAATGGGCTGACATGACGGGCGTACCTTAGTACTGATAAATTGTTCCAGAGAACTTTGAGATCGTTACTGCTATCGTCTGGATTGACCAAAATAATATGAGATTGCGTTCCCTTACGGAGGGGGGAAGCCTTTTATACCCCGGGATTGCGTTCCCTAGAGGGCACGTAGTACGTTCCCTGGGCACACACTGCGTTCCCTGCTCTTCGAGGGCACGCAGTGCGTTCCTAATAACCATATCGAACCAAGCGCGCAGTGATTTCACGAACCGGAAGTTAAACTTCTGGATCGTGACGTCACCAGTAAACAATGTGCTAGCAATTTACAATGAATAACATTACAAATAATATTACTTGCGCGAATAAAATATTGATATATAACGAACCAAAGTTTCCAAACGGGTGATGTTATGAATGAGGCGAATGGTTGATAGGTGAACAAATACGGAATGAAATGACGCGCTGCTAAACGAAAGGTGAAAACCTAACATCGTTACACGAGCAAGGGGCGGTCAAGCCATTTATTTTGCTGACGGTCTCGCATTTAAGCATATCCCTCATCGGGAGCTTCTCAACCTTGATCGACCTACTTATAATAAGCGATACCGTGTCTTTCGTTAACGCATCAACCATCGATCTTGGTCTCTCAGACCATTATGCGACCACCCATAGAAGTACTTACGCTCAATCGTAGATCAGAGAAATGCAATCGTCAGGTATGGAATTATTCCAGAGGTGATTACCTAAGTATAAATACAGAGATCCGTACAATAAATTCGATAGTTCTTTTAGACTCAATCAATATAGTAGATGATGCCATGAATCTCTACGACTAACGCCCGTAGAGATCAACAGTATTAAACATTGGTAATATTTTTTGACAGGTAACTTAATAAAGTCAAAAAAATAACGCAGGGAATATATTTCTTGGTTATTATGTGACCTTAATAATGTACTTCACTGTGGGTGAAGCTTCACTGTAGGTGAAGGTCCCGACTCGAAATTGAATGCCTTTCTGTGACTATTGTGAGCCGGTATCGCAAAATACATCGAATTAATTTCTCAGGAAAACTTCCATATTTGCAAGCGACGCAAAGCAAAATCACTCAGAAATTCACTTAAATCTTGAAATTTCGAGTTGGGACCTTCACATACAGTGAAGTGCATTAATAAGAAACAGATAATAAGTAAGAAATATATTCCCCGCGTAATATTTTTGACTTTATAGGGTTCCCTGTCAAAACTTTAAAAAGTTCCAAGGTTTTGTACTGGTGGAATGTGATCTCTACGGACGTTAGCCAGAGTAGAGATTCGTGGCATGATCTATAAATATAGGAAACAGTGATCGTGTGCGAGAAAGAAAGCCTTAAAAACAAATACAACATCGCACTGAGATAAGTATACAGAACAATTCGAAACAAGATAAACAACATGAAAACATTTGCAAAAGAGAGATATATGTCAGATCTGGATGAAAACTTGAAATTCATCTCGACTCAACTCCAAAATAAAATCGCACTTGTCCTTCAATCCCAATGCCAATTTGTATTTTAATATACTGATTGGTAATAAATATGTTTAACCCTTTACCCAACAAAACGGCCAAAACCGGCCAAATAAAGCTTCAACAGCCTAAAATATCTTCGGTCTGTCTCAATAGAACCATACACATATGGATATCATTGAAACCGGCTCCTTGACCACATTGTGATAGTTACAGTTATGCCCTGTGCCAATGCATTTTCTTATATATGCGAGTCGACCATAGGTCGCCTCGCATATATAAGAGAATGCATTGGCCTAAAAAAAATCTTTTTTTAACACTTTTTACCATTTTTACTTACATTCTTTAACAATTTTATAATTTGTAATGTGTTAAGCCAATGCATTCTCTTATATATGCGAGGCGACATATGGTCGACTCGCATATATAAGAGAATGCATTGGCACAGGGCCCTTCTGTTGGGTAAAGGGTTAAACCAAACTTAATGCCATACATTTCGTTGTGTCAGTTAAAGATCGGATGGCACTCATTATTGTGAATGCGTTATATCAAATAAATTTGAGGGAAACCTGATTTTAGTCAGGTTTTATTTTTCCAAATGGCTTTTACGTACTGAAACTGAACTGTGCCATTTCTGCACCCGGATTGGCGCTTCGTGAGGTTCGACATTTTATATATGTATGAATTTCCAAACAACAGAATCCCAGTTACATACCAGATACAAAACTGTATTTAAAAATGTAAAACGGTAATTCAAACTGTATGTTTAAAAAAAACTCATGTCTTCAAATGAACTTACATTGTTTGCATTATACGTCGTAATTTTGCGACTAATCAATTCCTTTGAAGACGTATAAAGCAAATATATAGCCTTAGCTTAATATCCCCACAGAAATACAGACGCGAGCCTTTGTGATCAACGTACATTTCTAATTTAAATTGTTGCAAGAGAGGACTTGTAACGGCTGGTTATTTAACAGCCATCACGAACTTGATATCGCGGTGCTGGCATCCCCATTAACTGCACGTTATAACTTCATTTTGCGACGATGAGCTCGCATTATCTGCACGATAGGTCGTAATTTTACGATGATAAAAACTCAAATCCAATTCCGCTATGTCACTCTGATGATTGTTAAAAGATGTAAAATAACACGAAATAACTGTAAAAAACAGGAACAGGAATCGGTAGCCTCGTTAATCAGAAATACGCCACGCCAATGTTTCTGCATGTGGTTAACCGAATGATTCCGTGGACTAACGGAATACGTCACCCCAGTGTTTCTGTGGTCTAACGGAATACGTCACGTCAATGTTTCTGTGCTCTAACCGAACACGTCACGAGAATGATTCCATGGACTAACCGAATACGTCACCCCAGTGTTTCTGTGGTCTAATGGAATACGTCACGTCAATGTTTCTGTGCTCTAACCGAGTTCGCCACGCCAATGTTTCTGTGCTCTAACCGAATACGTCACACTGATGTTTCTGTGGTCTAACGGTATACGTCACTAATACTTCTACACAACCTACAAGCCACATCCGCCATCCGATCGTCACCAAACTTCATAAGGATCTTCGTGTGACCTCTAGATAGGAGCTAACGATATTTACCGAATTTCGTTATAAACCTGGTCGCCAGCGGCCATCTTGGATTTTACTTTTTTCGTGATTACAATCCTTTGGCACACCCTACTTGCAGCATCCTTCATCCCTCATCCAAACTTCGTATGGTTCTTTGGAGTGACGTCTATGTGGAGCTGTCCAATTCTTCCGAAATTTGTTTTTTTTTAATGGACGCCTGGAGCCATCTTGGGTTTCACATTTGAATCCATCGGCACACCTTCCATCATCACATTTAGTTGAGAAATGTTCGAAATGAAATTAGTTTCATTTACACAATACAGTACATTTACTGAAACTTTTTGACTTTCCTTCTTTATCATTCTATTTACTGCTCAGCATAAAATTGTGAACGCCTAACCAATTTAAGCTACAGTGTCATTGACACTTTCATTTGTTCCATGCCGTGCAAATGGTTGTTGTTTGGGACCGATACATCGTGTCCAAAGTTGTACTGTTTATGACTTAAATGCCTCTTTCTGGGACATACACTGACCGTGGACAAGAAAAGTTCAAGTATTTATCGACCTATTTCGATACCGGGGAAAATTCAAAAGCGAATATTATCAGGTGTCTTTTGGAGCGCAAACCACCAAGTGGCTTTAAAATGATGTGAAACACTACTCTCAGAACGGAATAACAGAAAATCAAATAAAAATTAAATAAATTATTTTCCTTAATTTTATATATAAATAGGTAGAAAACAGCGTCATTGTTATTAACTTATTACATCTAGTGACTAGATTGTTGGCGATTTTTGCCAAATAATTCGTCTCGAATACAGTAGTAAATATTTATATTTGTGAGTAGTTCAAACGTTTTGTTCTTTGAAATGGCACAGTCGATGTTGTTGGACTTTTCAATAATCTTAGTTGATTGCCACATTCTTCCAGTGGAGATCGCGTTTGGTTTCTAACTTATCTGATTGCTGATTGTTTATTTAACTCAACGCCACAATTAAGTGGCGAATACAGATAAGAGTACTAATTAACATATATACATATGTTTACAACAGGGAGGCCACTGTTGTCTGGCTTGCCATTTTTATATGACAGAAGTGCATAGTTGTACTATTATGATCATCATTATTATCATCATCATCCTCATCGTCATCATCATCATCGTCATCGTCATTATCAACATCATCATCATCATCATCGCCATCGTCATCATCAACATCATCATCATCGCCATCGTCGCCATCATCATCGTCATCATCGTCGTCATCATCACCAACCTCATCACCATTATCATCATCATCATCGTAATCATCGTCGTCATTGTCATTGTCATCGTCGTCGTCATCATTCAGCATCATCATCATCATCATCATCATCGTCGTCGTCGTCATCGTCGTCATCGTCATCATCGTCGCCATCATCTTCATCCTCATCACCATCACCATCGTCATCATCGTCGTCTTCGTCATTGTCATCATCGTCATAATCATCGCAATCATCGTCATCATCGTCAGTATCATCATCACAATCTGATTTAATCACTAAATTACTTAAGTCCATAATATGTCGTTAATTCGCACAGAGGCTATCTGGATCGTGTCGTTAGCCGTAATGAACGCTGGATGCTTTTCTCCGTCTTAAACGAACACGTCACGCCAATGTTTCACGGGATACCGCTACTTAACACTCGATTTCCCCAAGAGCAAACGAATTAACGGGACGCCCAGCACGCTACGTTAACCTTTCTTCACTAAATATTGTTATATGTAACCAAGCTTCGATATAGTGTGTCTGACAATTGCAGAATTAGGTTCCCATAGTGTGATTTGAGTTCATCCTATTAGTATGTTCCAGACATTCAGGCCCAAGACTCAAACATGGAACCAGTACAAAACACTGACAAGAATACATAATATATTACATATACGACCCTGCAAAACAATAATATACCATTTAAAATGTATATGTTTAGGGTATGTTCATACACTGGCAAGTTTGCACGGTATGGGTTGCAGGCATTTTGTCGTAGAAAACGATATGGTGCAGAAATATGAACGGAAACAAGCACATAAAGTGAATCTGTGCCACAGCTAACTACGTACGAAGTAAAAATCTCTGTAGATCCACCTGTAGCGATGTTACCGGAATTTGCCTGAAAATATCATGCAATTATCTCGCATGCAAGAATAAATCATACGGGTATTTGAAGGCAAATTAGAGTAGCACCGTTACAAGTGGAACTACAGAAATGTTACTTCTCATGTCGTTAGCGTTACTCCCCATGTCGTTAGCGCTACTTCTCATGTCGTTAGCTTTGGTAAAGATGCATGTGTTGTAAAAGTATAGAGATCCGGGGGGGGGGGCTGGGAACACCACAGGATACAAGGGTAAACCTGTCTTCGGTAACATGGACAAGGGTGTTCATTATCTAGGTACATATTCCGAAGCGCCATTTGGACAATTCCATAGTCAGTTAAATTAAAAACAGGAGCATACTAGAGGTATGCCTAGTGTTTTGAAATTTGGAAAATATAGGTATACATATGACAGAGTATGCGTACCAGTATCGTAGAATCACACACTATCATAAATGAACTAGTTATACGTAGAGTATTAAAATATTTTTTAGTTTCATGATTGTCCCATACCGGTAGTGTCAGTAAAAGATGGGAGCGTGGTACATGGTTAGGTGTTACAAATTTAGAAATTAGAAACGTAAGCATAGGCCGCGAGTTTTCGAAAGGGTTAATTTTGAAATTTAGAGTTATGTACATGAGTAAGCAGTTGTAGAATGTAAGTGTAGGTGTAAGTCTGCAGTAAAATATTAAATATCACTGGAATCGTCGTCAGTTATGTACCTGGTGATGGAGTGTTTAAACAACAGACCACCGCTTTTCGACACTTTTGTGCATGTTTCTATGACGAAATTCCCGCAAAAACACACTGTGCCAACTTGCCAGCGTATGAACGTACCCTTATAGTTGAATTGAAATTATGTATAGAACGGGTTAACTCACCCTCTTTTTTTGGTCTTCCTTAAAGGCACGGATGCCTTGATTGTTGGATATAAAATTTAATATAAAAGTTACCAAATGATGAAAATATAAAAGTTAGCAAAATATAAAAGTTACCAAATTATGAAAATTTCATCAAGATTATACTAATAGTATGAGTTAAAGATAGCGCGTTTGTTTGTATGCAGGGTTCACGCTGCCACTTGCCAAATTTGCCAATGGCAAAAATAATTCACATTTGGCAAAAAATATTTTCATTTGGCAAAAGTTTTGGTAAGTCACTTAATAATTCCTCTATAAAGTTGAAAAATATCGATCAATCAATACTATTCATTTTAGGAAACTATTACAATAGAATTATATTAATGGTGTTTTATATGGTTTCGGAAAAGTTAACACCTCCATTAAGATGCAGTTAGTCTGATATCATTAGTATCGATTTTGGTGGAGGGATTACCCGTATTTAGCTTGATGGTGGTGTTTATATGACTAATCCTCTTGTGATGTTCCCTTCTGATGAAGCAACCGTTCTACCATTTTATTGTTCGGTGATTGGTTTATTGTTGTATTATGAACCACAATAAATATGCCAGTATAATTATTAACTAACTGCTTTCCTATCGATAGCAAACGTCGTTCAAACCGCGAGTGTCAAAACATAAGATCCAATCAAGGTTGCAGAAATCAGTGATAACATTTGGCAAATTCTAAAAGAATTTGGCAAAACATATTTTCATTTGGCAAATAATAATAATAATAATAGTAAATTTGGGTCTAGCGCGAACCCTGTTTGTATACAACATATACAGAGTGAGCGATAAGCAAAACACTCAACATCGTGGCGATTTGGGGGGGGGGAGATTGAACGATTCACGGTGACCCATTCAACCCCGAAATGTTGATTGGCGAGGGTTATCGAGCGCTATAACTATGTTGTAAACAACATTATACAGTTGTCGCCCGTTGTCGAGGGAGTCATTGAGATTTGTCACCCGCTCGAGAACGGAATGTCCGAGGGAGACATTCCGTTCTCGAGCGGGTGACAAATCTCAATGTCTCCCGAGAAGAAGGGCAACAACTGTTTTGTTATCCGATTCTTCAATATCGGTCCATGCAATGTAAACCAATAAGGCATATAGGTATGTTCTCGTCTTCTGCAATGTGGCATATTCAATGTCTTGTGCGCGCAATTTACTCGCGATGTTCATTTCATAACGGTCTTCCCCGAAAGCTATTGGGAAGTTGTCAATTTCATTAATGTACATTCAAATGTGTCAGTGCTCATGGCGATCCCCACATAAAATACTTCTATGATCACATTGCAGACATCGCAGAGGATAAACGTACAGTACCATTCATTCGCGACAAACGTATGCATTACGTTGTCTACCAGCGAACATTTATAACCAACCAACCTCAAGGGATCTCTCTTTCAATCTTGCATCATAATGTCGACATGAACAAATTGAATCACCGAGATGTTTCGATGTAAAAAGTAAATAATAACGTTTGACCGATAAAAGTATCAACTTAAAAGTTCGAATATTAGTGTTCACTAAATATATGCAAATTAGCAAACACCACAACTGTTGTGTTTTGCGAATCCGTGGGGTATATAAGATCTATGATTTTTTAGTACGTCGTAGTGATGTGAAATAGATGAGTTACTGCAGTGTGTGTTTGGAAATTTTCTTGCAATATAACATCAGGCGGGCGACAAAAACAATGTCTCCCAGGTCAGCGGGCGACAGTGTGATTTGTCGCCCGGCACGTGACAGCACATGGGTCTATCAGAATGGTGGAAAATATTAAGGATAACAACGTATCCTGTTTTAACCCGACTTCACTTTGTGATATATCCCGGGTGTTGATTATTTTGCTTATCGTACACTATTTACGTACTGTTTACTAACACTGCGTACGATCTTGTCAATAACATGTTATTTATGTGATATTTTTGATTGGTATAAGAACAAAATATGTCTATATATTAATGTTCTTTCTATGTGTGGCGGTTTAACGGATGTGACTTATTTTAGCAGCGATACCAATCGCGAAGGCCATCTGTTTCTTTAAACACATATGTCTGGGGACCTCATTCTGTTTAGGCCTCAACTGCTATGGGCGACCTTGATTCAGATTAAAGTTCCCCATTTGAAGCTGGTGATGATCACCCATTAGTCACCTCGATTATGCAATTTATGTTCTGCAAATGAGGGCGTATAGAAACAGAACAGAAGGGAAAAAGTAACTGATTTGTTTTTTTTTATTTGAGACATTAGATACTTCCCAGACGATTAGCATATAAGCAGAATTAGGTCCCACATAGTGTGAATTTGCATGGTAATGTAGCCCGCTGTGCGGGGGGGCATAACTAAATTCACCCTCAGAGGACATAATTCTGGAAATGTGAGACAAACTATATCCAGGCTTGTATGTAACCGTTATAGGCAAGTGGGTACACAATTCACGGACTGTTTGGAATTGTATATACAAGTTCCCCGTACACATACTACGATTTGTCACAGTATCCCATATTCCCAATACACATACTTTGTGGGATACAGTTATGTAGTAGGCATGCTACAAGTTCAAATTGTTCGATGAAATACTATCACTTACTATCGCCCCCTGTATTACTCGCTTTCAATTAACATTTTATAATAATTAATAATGACCAGTTTTATATAGCGATTACCAATTACTTGCTCTAACACGCTTGGTACAATATTACCCCAGTCATTTGTACAAGCCATTACCCCAGTCATTGCAGGCGATGCTCTAGTGTGATCAGAACATGCTCTGATACTCACCAGTATGACAAGCTGACTGGTACTCGTTTAACACATGAGTGATGCGAAGCCGACACAGTACGATCACAACTTGACGCGGGTTTTGAAACAGCGAGCAATCCGACAATTGCACGTTGCTCAAAACGGCCAAGCCACTGCTATGTGTGGAGACGCAATGACCGGCGGCGCGCTGCGAACCCATATCGATGTGTTTACAGCGAATACAAGACCGACGACGCTAACCACCGGACCACGGAGCTCCACTCATTTTACTCAATTACACAAACGTCTTTCCGAATTCTTAGTTGACAGCAACACAAGTAGTATAGCATGTTTGAGAATATCAACACAAGCACGTGGGGCATTGTGATTATTCAATAGCAATCGCAGTGAATGATTGTTTACGTTTTGAGTACGCAAGCTCACGCCTCACATTCAATTCAACTTCTGATTGGTCAAAATATCTCATGGGATCGTATATAAGTAGTTTTTCTGTGCGAATGAGGAATCATTTCACTGATAAATTTTGGAGCATGACGTAATACAGTGAGCCTTACCGCCTTGTTGTTCTTGATCATTCAAATGATTCCTTGCTGACAATCGCAACATGTTTTCACGGACCCAGATACCACTTCTGCTGTATACACAGTATGGTGCTGGTAAGGTCACCAGAGAGAGGATTTAATTATACGCTACCCCGCGCAGCTGGCTAGCATAACTAAATTCGCCATCTGTCCTTTGTGGACCTCATACTGATTAGGCCTCATCTCCTCTGGAAAGTATCTTTATTATCAAAATAGTAATTTTTAAGTTTCTTTAGAAAGTTTCATTCCATTTTTAGTTTAGTTTCTCTGTATCCCAAAAATGGCAGACGACACAATGCATATAGTCGATGTGCCCAATGGATGCACATCACAATATTCACCATCTGGTAACTTCAATATGAGGCTAGGTCTTCCATGGCAGATTATAGGTCTAATCAGAATGACTTCCCCAGAGAGTGAATTTGTGACGCTAGTCCGCCGCGGGATGACCTCATTCTGCATCACCAGCCTAGGGTGGGTAACTGTATAAACAAGTTTATAATTACATTTTGCGTTTGGTGCAAAATGACGTAATTGAGAGCCTATTACATATAGCATATTCGCATAGTGTTTCTGAATAACAATTTTAATCCACGAGTGGGATTGGCGATTTACACCACGAGCTTCAGCGAGTGGTGTAAATCGCCAATCCCACGAGTGGATTAAATTTGTTATTCAGAAACACTATGCGTATATTTTGTTTATGCCACGATCTTTACAATGCGATGGATAAACACTTTTCCGTTCAAATTGTATGGAGAAAGTTTAATCCACTCTGCGAAGTTTATGCCACGATCTTTACAATGCGATGAATAAACACTTTCCGTTCAAATTGTATGGAGAAAGTTTAATCCACTCTGCGAAGTTTAATCAACAGTATATAGGCACGTTTAATCAACAGGTGTTGATTAAATGTAAAATTTAAACAGATGGCTTTATTTATATAGTAAGATAGGCGATCGTGGTATAAAAAAAAAAATTACTTATACAAACCTCAATGAAAAAAATACGGAACATATCTTTTTTCTGACTATCATATTTTAACCACGGTTGATTAATTGTTTGACGACAGTTTTAATATAGGCAGAAAGGACGTATTATCGTTTTGTGAAAACTACAGAAGATTACATGCGTGCATGTATCAGTTTAGACATATCATTGCTGACCGTTTGGTTAATATATTTGTTGATTGGGGTTTCCTTTGCAGTGTATATAAGTCGGCATACGTAACGGATAAACCGCATTCGGTGATGTTTATGACTAGATAGCTCACATCACATAATTTAAAAACCCACTTGCCAAATTTTTTGCCAAATTAAAATAATATTTTGCCAAATGAAATATTTTTTGCCATTGGCAAGTGGCAGCCCGAACCCTGTCACTGTGTGAGGTCTATAGTGCATGAATCTCGGTTCTGTTGACCATTTACCAAAGAGATTGTATCGATTGTAAAACGACTCGTGCTTCAAAAAAAGTTTTTAAAAACAACGCATGATCACGTTATCCTGGGCCGGCCGCGTAATGCGGGTTAGAGGCAGTGTCCGCGCTGGCCCGAAATTTACTTTTGCCAAATATTTTGCCAATTGAAAATATTTGTTATCAAATGCTGTTAGAAGTTGCCAAATACTATCAGTGTTTACAACATTGTGTCTTTTATTTTGATTATTAAGACAAACGCTGCTTGAGCGACCTTTGATATCGATAGGAAAGCAGTTCATTATTAATAATTCTCGCCTCTATACTTTGGTTTATCATACTAGAACAATAAACCAAAAGCATAGCAATAAAATTGGAGAAGGGTTTCTTCATCAGAAAGGCACATCAAAACAAAGACGATTAGCTATGTAAACGCCACAAGCAGACATACTAGCAAACCCTCCCACCCGTCGATACTAATGATATCAGATTAATTGCATCTTGATAGAGGTGTTAACTTTTCATAACCTTATAAATCACCAACAATAATACCATTAATGAAAGAGTTTTTTGCCAAATTGAAAATATTTGTTTGCCAAATGTGAATTATTTATGCCATTGACAAATTTGGCAAGTGGTAGACTACCACTGGTAGTGCGAACCCCGGTTAGAGGCATCGGAAACAACTCACAAATGATGCATGTGCCTAATATACGAAGATCCTATATAATACACGAGTGACCAAACATAAAATCATCACAAATGCATTCCTTATGATAAGTTCGCCAAGACCAAGAGGTGTGTACACGCATCACAAGCTTCACTCACAGAACCGGAAATAATTCGACCAATTCGTCTGTCTGAACACCATAGACAATATCAAGAACCGTACAATTCTTAGCACACATGCACTGGTACGTCGTGCGATTGCATAAATTGACACATAGAATCGCTATTTTTCCAAAATAACTATGTAAATTAACGTCATCAATTACATGACTGACTTTCTCAGTCTGGTCCATTAGTTGTGTGGCTTAGAACAAGTTAATAATACTAATCGATCGAGTGTATCACGCATTGGACAGTGAATTAATTCAAATGCACTTGACATTAATTGTTACCTCTGTCATATAGGGGCTCCCTAATAAACAACTATGCAAGCAAAATCTATGCGGCGGTGAGCAATAATAATGACTACAAATATTTACAATGCGTGGAGACATCCTGTCATTCTTAGATTACGCTTTATATCTTTCCAGTTTTGCCAATAATCCGTTGCACATCGGAGTATTATAATAGTCCAGGCACATTAGGTTTCACTACGGCAAATAATACGGGAAAGCTGAATTTTTCAGGGATTACTGAAAAGATGTTTATGGACAATATGGCGAAAGTCCCCTAGAATCCGAGTTGAGCATTTTGAGATATCATGATTTTTCGTAACGGTGCAAATTCTGACGAAATTCCATCAGACCATACGCTAATGCAGTCATATGTAGGCTAATTTACGGACTCGATCTTCACACATACCCGGCTAACCACCTAGCATTGACAAATCTACTTAACACTGACAGACTATTCAGTTATTTTATCAAAATGACATACCTGTGTGGAGTTTATGATTGTACCTTCCATCAATCGATTGTTGGAATACATTTTAATGAGACATGTAAAAAATATTGACCCAAATTTATGTCGATACCAACTGACCCCCCCCCCCCCCCCCGACATTCACAATACATTTGACAATGGAATCCATGAAGAACACTATATCATGGTGTGATAGCATCCCCACCAGTTGCTATACGGTAGGAACCAACTGTGTGTCCTTCCTATCCATGCCATAACTACATATATGTCAATACATTGGCATGGGTCATTTACATGTCAAAAGGAGCTCGCACATGAGCATGGCCTATATATTTCAGACTGTAATACCATAAACTACCTTTAGGAACAGTGCCTATTTACATGGGCAGCCATAGGCCCATTATCAACCCATAGTTACCATGGTTCATGACCTATCTATATGGAACTGCATCAAATTACGTGTCTTAACTATTGTGTCCATGTCATAGAAAGGGGTCTGGACCGATGGTATAAGTGGTACACACGGCCAATCTATAGGGACCTCCACCCTATAGGGCGCTGCATGGCATGCATATAGAGAAGTGGATCCATGCACAGGCATTTTGGTCCATGACTTACCCGTAGGGCCTAGAGTCCATATGTCTCCTATACAGGTGGATCAGTCCATTGCCTACCAGCATATATGTGAATATATGAACTGACTAATAACGTGCCTGTGCCTTTGGTGTAGATATATCACGTATAAGGGGTGGGTCCATATCCTACATATAGGCATCTGCTTATGCCTGGGTACAATGCTATATTGCATACATATATCGGCCTTGGTCCATGGTCTACACATATGGGCATGTGTACATGGCCAACATACAGTGCCATGTGTGTGGGCTATTTATATGCGCCTCCACCCTTAACCTTCATATATGTGGCATCGGTCCAATATCAATGTATACATGTAGGTTGATCTGTCACAAAACTGTCCCATATGTTCATACCATATATATGGTCCTGAATCCATGGTCTATGGTATCTGAGTACATGGGCACTTGTGTATTTGAACCATCCAACCGTGTCATGGTCCTTTAAAATGCAGCTTATGTATCATACATGTATAATGGGCTGGATCCATTGCCATAGAGTATACTATTGTATTTCTATAAGACGGCATCGCTCCATTGCGGCCTTGGTGACCAGGTATAACCCGTCTAGCATCGTGGTTAAATGGTGTATGCCTAGTCTATAGATGCCTGTATCCAACGCCAATATATAAGGGCTTATATGAAGCGGTCTGTTTCATGGACTATACATATCCTAGTCTATGTGTATGGCCATGGGTTCCATGACTATGTATATGTTCCTGGGTCCTAACCCAACTATTGTAGGCTATGTCCATGGCTAACATATTGGTGGCTGGCCCTATGTTCTTCATATATAGTAGAGTGGGTCCGTGACTTACATTATACATCAAGCTGTGTTGGCCTATGGCTTATATAACTATTATGGTTATGCCTCATATAAAATATAAGCAACGACTTTTCAACTCTCACTTTGAATTCCCGATATCTGAACTGGTGGAGCATAACGGATAATTGTACCCATATGTAAATCTGTAGCACATTCTGGTTAGGCTCACATTAACACCATAAAAACGAGTTTAGTTAAAACTATCATAATATCAGTGCATTTTTGGAATTTCGGGTATGACCCTGGCAACAGACACCACTCAAAAAGTGAGAATTATATGGTACTGTTTTCAGCTATTATCATTGTTTTCAACATAAAAGTGATATTTGGTGTAGTTTAGTTTGTTAAAGCAACCATAATATCAGTCATATGTGCATTTTTATATTTTGGGTGTGTCCCTAGCAACCGTCACCACCTGTAAGTAAAAAATATGGCAGTTTGTCAGTCAGGTCAAAACTGACAACAATTTTTTATGGTGTAGAGCAACTTAAACGCATTTCAGTTCTACAAAATGAACGTTGTCCGATTATTGACTGCAGAGTGGGGGAGGGGTGTTCAAAAAATACATTCTCTCCGATCGCGACCAAACTTACATGTCATGGTCTACATTTCACCCCGATAACGATGCTATGAAAATTTTGTAAATCGGTCGAAAATTTACCGAGTTACCGGCCCCTGAATGTTCAAAAATAATAAATATCTCTAAAATGGGGGTGCTGGAGCGCGGGAGACGCTGACACCAGGCCCGGGAAGGCGGCGCGGATGTAAACGTCAGATTTAGCAAAAAAATGTCCAGCGCTATAATATTTTTTTTGCATATTCCGAATGGGGAGAGTGATCGGACCGAAATGTACACTTTACCGATATACGGCCGGGACAATAAAATGACCTATTTATAGCGCCAAATCAAACGGGCTAATTATTGAGAAAGGTTAATGCAGGAGCAAGTACGCCGGTATCATGTAGGTACGACACCAAAGTTTTACCGCACTGCTATAAAGGCAACCCGCCCAACAGCGAGAGAGCTTCGGGTGGGTTCAGACTTTTGGCAAATTCGAACGAAAATCAAAGGGGGGGGGGGGGGGAAATTGTCAAAAAATCAAACATCGAGATAAAAATATTTTGATGGGTGGATGTGTGTCCAGGAGCAACTTTGTCGTATCTGCTCAAATCGCACTAAAGCCGAAGGTTTACTCGTGGCGAGACTTTATAACGTAAATAGGTATAGTTAAGTGCTGTATCACTAGATTATTTTTCCCGCCAAACGGGCGAATGAAGGAGCGACGTAATGCAGGTGCGTGTACGCCGATATTCTGTACATAACTTCCCAAAGTGTGACCGCCCTACTAAATAAACAACATGCGCAACGGATAGCTCGTGTGCGGGTGGGTTCAAATTGGCAAATTCCACCGAAAACCAAATGCTCCAAAAAATGAAACATGGAGTTACATTTTTTTTAGAGCGAACGGTTTACTTGTGGCGACACTATATAGCATAACACGTAATACATAAAAATTAACACAGTCCACCATACACTTCACCTCTTTGCTGTTAAATGACGTTATGACGTCGTGTGCTGGGCTGTTGACGTTATATTCGTCTTCCAGTGGACAAATATGACGGAAATATCACAAGAACCCTAACACTGACTTAGTTGAAAGGTTATTATCGTCAACAATCGTGAAACATATTACACTGTTTGAAACTTCGATGTACAGTTACTCCGATGAGCCAATATCTGAGATCCAGTTATGAATAACGGCCTACTGCTCGTGTGCTGATGTACGTCCTGACCATATAGCACATGACGTGCAATTTTACGTCCGTAATAGTTACGGACGTCACAGCAACGAACAGGTTATGTAGACGAGTCGATCATATCAGGAACACAGCCTACTAAGACGCGTAGATCTTACCATGAACTTAGCCTACTACAGAGATACAGAGGGACGATCTAGCCACGTCCCTGCTAACTCATGATTTACACTGAATTAATGTTTCCATTCTATGTACAGTTCCGGGCCTATAATGTAGAATAACACAGAACAGCCTATAATATTAATATGACTTTAGAACATAAAACACAAACAAACATAAACGTGTTCACCCTTGCACATGCACCTCCACCCTAAAGATGATCCATGCGCCGGCCTGTCCGAATAATTATTGGGATAATTTCAAGCAGAAACGGTCAAAATGTGAAGCATGTCATTCACATCTTTGACATCCAGCTCTGGTTTGGCGACATATCATCGCAGGATCGATCTGCGGCGTTGATACCCGAAATTATACTGGGTACCCACACTTGGACGCATATAATATTTTTGCGAACAGCTCTGCAGGCCAGACAATTTTATGGTTAATTAAACATATATTTTTCTATTGATACACGCATTATCCACCATCTATGACTGATAATTATGTTTCGAACGAACTACCTAACGTCAAAAAGTGTCTACTCTTTATGATAAAATCGGAAATGAGTCGGAATTTCTATTAATTTATCTGGGTGAGAGCAATTAAGCTATGGTCGCTTTCCCATTGCGGGAACATTCCGCTTTGCGAAATTGTGTTTTGAAATAGTCGATATCACCATGTAACTGGGAGATATATAGCTTCATCTGAGGGAAGATATGTTCATTTATCAAAACCGCAATTCTCGGGTTTTGTGATACCCTCGGGTTTGGCGATACCACGTACATGGGGGTGATAATAAACCACCCGGAATTTTGCAATCATGACTTGTCACGTGTGCCATTATAATACACCAAACTTATTGTATTACGACTCGGTACACGTGTCATGATAAACCAATCACCGATTCTGTACGTGATCATTATGGCACAATAGAAAATATTCGCCTTTGTCACATTCAGGTGTTCAAATTAGGAATGCATTTTACTCAAACCCAACATAGTGAAATTAATAAAAACGGCGGTCTTTCCTTTACCAAAACAACCGATAGTTTCATGATACGACCAAGAGACTATATATATGTCCACTGCATTGCCCAATTTTAAACCGTTAGGCTGCTAGCCTTTATTTCGGCTATACAGCTGAACCTCCTGGTGATAGTTATGCTTTTTTAATAAATACACCAGAAGAAATGCTAGTATAAGCTGAAGGAAACATAAACTGCAAACTAAAAGTGAGAATTTATTTCTTTTCAACTGCTTGCTGTCTACTATGATAAACCAAAGCGATGGTTCATTTACGGATAAGTAGTCAGCGAATGAGAGAGCGACCGACAGAGAGAGAGGGAGGGTGGGACAGAATGGGATAAAGGAAGAAAGCGATAAGAATGTAATATATTACATGAGATATTGGAAAACGTGATATATGGAAGTATCCAAATTTCCCACATGGAATTTGAAGCCTAGTTTATATCTATCACGTTACCGTAGATAAGAATTTGGAGATCTTATATTGTGCTGACGTAATGTGCTGCGTGGGCTGTTCTCAAATTATCGGCAGATTTCCTAAATATAAGTAAGAATACAGACAGATGTTTTATGGGAATATATCATCAAAAAGCTATATAAATATAATAAATTAATGTAGTGTGTGTTTTATTTGGGGCATACGGCGCCGTGATCGTTGGGGGAACATTTACAATGTGCCCCAATGACGACAGCGCCGTATCCCCCAATAAAACACACCCACTTTATTCATTTCTTAAATTAAACAAAAACCAAAGGCAAAAAAATAATGGATTTTGCATATGGCATGTTAACGTTGTTCGCTGCTTCGTCCGGCATATACAAGTACACTCACCTGATATCCAGTTAAATTTGTAGTACAAAAGTGCAATGAAAACATCACGATGGTGGCATTAACATAACTTCATAATAAAGTTGTATTGTAGCGGTGCGTTTAGTCGTGTGACTCTAATGGTCAATCGACACCGGGCGCGAGCGCGCGATTTTTACGGCCGTTTTCTGTCGTCCGTATTTATATTCACACCGGAAGCGACTGGATCGCTTAGTCGTGCGCGATGGGTTGGGTAGATGATCGTTTTAAGTGCACCATTTACAGACTGGTCACAAATGCAATGTATATGGACATTTTATTCAGAATTTGCTAAACATGTACATGTAAGAGTTTTTCAAACTCATTTAATTGTCAAATATAGTCAAGTGGAATGGTGCACGGGCTTCCTAAATTCTCATAGCAATATAGCAATTGCGTTTAATTGATTTTCATTCTATGAGGTTTTTTTATCGGGGGGTGTGAATTGTGGGCAAACGACTTCACGATCTTGGAATGGATTGGGACCCAAAATTAATCAGACGATCCTGTTATTACGTCGAGTTCTTGCTAGGCTTTTTCTCTTCTCATTTATCCTGGCACTTCAGATATCAGCATGTCACTAAAGTCCTCCACCACCTTTGTTGTCGCGACGGCGAATGAATGTGTCGCCTTCAAATAGAAGGAATACGCGCGTATATATATCCTATTTGACAGCGACCCAATTATCCAGCTGGTTTTGAACAAAAGCGAAACATCGACGAAGCATAAATTCACTGCTGTGGTCGCCTCGTGGTCAGCGATTCGGTCGCTTGTGTGTGAATATAAAAATCGCGCTCATTGAACTTCTACGAATGACAGAAAACGGCCGTTATAATCGCGCGCTCGCTTCCGGTGTGGATTGACCTTTATATGAGACAAATAACATGCACTTAAGTCGCTAATTCCCAGTATAATCAGCAAAGGAGCACACGGTCGTGCTACATATACCAGCACAGTGACAATAATCTCATCAAAATGGCGTCTACTTAACTGCCTCATAAAATCATCGTTTGCCATTGTCAAATAATCTAAACCATTGCCAAAAATAGTAAAATAATGTCCATGTCGTATAAATTATATACTATATGTTACAACCAGATCATGTAGTATATTAAGGGATATCGCAATACTTAGCGTGAGATATCGCGATATAAAACGCGGAATGTCACAAGCGGTGCGCTTAAAAGCGTCGAGTCTTCGATATTGCCGCGATATTGGGCGCGAAAGTAGTGCTCTTAATATACCACTTGTTCTGGTTGGTACTGTATCTGCTGTATAATGTTAACGCCATCCTCCGGAGCATTTACGTGACGTTCTATTAAAATCATACCGTTTGTTATCACATTCTACAGTAAGTGACTGTATTGTTATACATCGGTTGGCCCGCCTAATAACTCTGCGTGCTAAATCTCCAATGACGTGAGAAGGAATAATATATAAATCTTGCAAAGCTTTACGTTGCTCGAAGTCATCTTGTCTTTATTAGATTACCGTTTATATATTTCCTGATTTTATCAATAATCCGTTGCATATTGGTATATTAAAATGTCATAACATAAGTGAAAGGAAGGAGTAATCGAGTAAGGGGAGCCTATTCAGAGTAATGTTAACAGCAGAAAATGTGATTATAGCATTTGCATGATTCTTCATATTATTGAAAAATATACGTGGGTGGAATACATCAGCGCGAATCACTTGTTAAAAGAGTTATAACCACGCCTGAGTATAGTGTGCCTGTCATTTGTAGAAAGAGGTCCCCAGAGGGTGAATTTAGTGACGCTATCCCTCATAGCGGACTAGCACCACTAAATGCGCCCTCTGGTGACCTCATTCTGCATGGCCTCATAGACTCAGATTGATGTTTCAAAAATGGTGAATATTGTGATGTACACCCATGGGGAACCTCGATTGTGCAATGTGTCGTCTGCGAATTTGGGGATATAGAGAAACTAAACTAAACAATAAATAGAATCTATGCGAAGAAGTTTCTATATAAATTTGATAATAAAGAAAATTTCCACAGAATATTAGGCCTGAGCAGAATGAGGTCCCCAGAGGGTGAATTTAGTGATGCTATCCCGCAAATATATGCGGGATAGCGTCACTAAATTAACCCTCTTGGGTCCTCATTCTGCAAATGATAGGTACACTAAATCCAGGCTTGGTTATAACACTAAAGCCGCTGTAATTGAATATACATGCATGATCCAGAGCAAGGCCATTTAAAGCAAGGGGGGTAATTTAATCACTGTTTAGCGAAACACTGATCGGATTATTTCTCTTTGTTCCGTAAGCGTTTCGAATGACAAAAATATCCTACAGCCGTATTCCAGAGTGTGCTCACGAAATTAAAGTAGAGAGGGCAAAGTATCAACCTGACAATTTATATAACACTACGTTCACATCTCGGCGGTGCTAACGAAATTGCCGAGAATAATGGCGCTTTAAACCTCCAATTAGCCGTGCAAACACTCGCTTGCGGGTGTCAAATAACTTCATTTTGCAGACATGTGCTGGTATTTACAGAGTTTCGGAGTAAATTCGATTATCTGACACGACATTGATCAACTAAACACTACGAGTTATATCTCATAGAACCAACAGAAGGGCCATGTGCCAATGCATTCTCTTATATATGCGAGTCGACCATAGGTCGCCTCGCATATATAAGAGAATGCATTGGCTTAACACATTAAAAATTATAAAATTGTTAAAGAATGTAAGAAAAAATGGTAAAAAGTGTTAAAAAAAGATTATTTTTTTAGGCCATTGATGCATTCTCTTATATATGCGAGGCGACCTATGGTCGACTCGCATATATAAGAGAATGCATTGGCACAGGGCATAACTGTAACTATCACAATGTGGTCAAGGAGCCGGTTCCAATGATATCCATATTTGTATTTTCTATTGAGACAGACCGAAGATATTTTAGGCTGTTGAAGCTTTATTTGGCCGGTTTTGGCCGGTTTGTTGGGTAAAGGGTTAAATTGGTTGTTGCCTATCGTGAGTTCGGATATGATATTTCAGTTACGGCACCGGAAATTCCGACCGATATCAATATACCGCTGCATGATAGAAAGCCCCGTTTTCCCACATAAAATATTGTTGAGGACTTCCGAATTTCTTTACAGGCAACGTGTGATAAGCTCCGAGATCCCCGTGGTAGCTAGTAGTCGCAAGAGAGAAACAAGAAAACCATAGTCAGAAATGGTAACGCCCTCAAGGTCATATTATTAGGCATATATAAAATATATTGCAGCTTTGATGTAGTGATTGTGAAAAAGCTGTATATAGGTAACGGCTATGTAATTGATAATATGTGATATTTTTGTATGTGTGTATACTGTGCACTTGTTGAGAAGGGATATAAAAACATTTTAAAAATCGGACGTACGAAACTAAAGTTTAATTTCAAATATTTAAACACCATACGTGACGTATAATATATGTTCACAAAGGGCGCATACGTTCCAATTGGTTGAAATGTGCATCGCCAAACATGCAACGGACATTGCATTGCTACACCAATAACCACACCATTGCCAAAAAAGTGACGAACGCCTTGATGATTGACACGTTATTATGTTTCTCGGTTCTGTTATACGATATTTTGAATTGTTTTCGGTTGGCATGTATCTTTTCTTTGTTATTTGTTTTAATTTCTATTGAAAAATAGAGGCTATGAATAGCGCATGAAATAACATGCAGATTAATATTCAGGCCAAAAGCTATCGATCTTCGTTACATGGTTCAAATACGCAAATACTGAGTATGTTTCTAATCACATTAGTCCATACAAGTACGCAAATACCTGTTCTAATTTCATTTGAAATAGTGGTCTGAATAGTGTATGAAATAGCACGCAGAATAATAATCAGGCCCATAAATTGGCGATCTTCGTTACATGGTTAAAGTGCGCAAACACAGAGTGCGTTTCTAATCACATTTAGTCCATCACCTCCTACGACAGGGTCGGATATACTTGCCAATATACACCTAAGAGGGCGTAATATCAACTTTGAAAATATGGCCTCTCGTGAGGGTTAATTCAAATACATGTATGGTTACATGAGGGTAATTCAAATATGGTCACATCCAGAGAGGGTTAATTAAAATATGGTCCAATGAGGGACAAAAATAAATATGATTCCATGACGGTTAATTAAAATTGTACCTTGATTGTTAATTAAAATATGGTCCCATAACTGATCAGGGTTAATCAAAGTATGGTCCCACGAGGGTTAATAAAAATATGGACCCATGGGGGTAATTGAAATATGGTCCCATGAAGGTCAATTAAAATATGGTAACATGCGAGTTAATTAAAGTTAAAATATGGTCCCATTATGAGGATTGATTAAAATTAAAATATGGTGTCATCGATGTTGATTAAACTACGGTCCCATCTGGGTTATATAAAATATAGTCCTATTAGGCTAAATTAAAATATGGTCCAATGGGGACTAATTCAAATATGCCCCCTCCCCACGAGGATCAATTAAACTATGGTCCCAGAAGGGTGGTAATTTTCTGAACATTCTTAAATTCATATAGCATTCTGATATATGCTCCGTATACATGTAGTAAATGAAGTTTAGAATAACACCACATTGTATGTCAAACAACCAATGTGAAGTGTTAGTGTTGGAACTTTTCTTAATAACACTTCTATTCATAGCTAAGATATATTCTGCATACAAAGAAATGAAAAAAAGTTTAGAGACCAAGACTAAGGTCCACTAAACATCAATATTTACGAACAGCATGGAGGAGTAAGGTGGGAAGTGGTTAACAATTGCCATCCCAATGCATTTGGAATATAACATGCCGATATTTGTCGCGTATATCTAAATGAAAAAGTTCACTAAGCGATGTTAAATAACATGTTAAACGCAGATATAAACAAACAGCTCGAAGGGTTCATGTGCGAATTAAATTTCTTGTAGCATCCTTAATTCCCCATGCAATATAATAGTAGATGTCACGTAAAAAGAAATGAAAAATGTTCAAATAACAATGCAACAAAGCAGGTTAACGAACAATAGAAACACAACAACGTGCGAATTCCCGTTCCAGTTACTCGGTGCGCACTTTTTAGCATGTCGAGACGCCCGCCGAAACAACCGCAAAGCGATGCGTGAATATACATCGCGACAGAATTACTGATACTCCCTCTGCATTAGAAACGAGTACGGAGTACGAAAATAACCAAGTACATTTCTAATCATATGGTTCGAGTACGAAAATATCCAAGTACCTTTTTAATAATATTTCACCCATTGGCCCATAGCTCCATTGACAAGTAAAAAACAATTTCACAGAAAACACACATAGAGGGCGTAATAACACACATAGAGGGCATAATAACACACATAGAGGGCATAATAACGCACCGACTTTTTACGTGACGCATGCAGTTTGCTAATTTCAACATTGGTGGTAGATTGATATATAGATAGATTTATTTTCCTCCAGCCATCAGATAATGACGCAGAGAAACCAAACACAAAACAATACATTTTACAATATCGGTCAACACTGTGAGAAGGAACAACATACAAATTAATATATAAAATTAGACACGAAAATAACATGAGTTAGCTATGCGGATATAATTCAGAGTTCTTTACATACATATTGTACGAATCTACTTAATTTCCTGTTAATTGACATTTTAGTATTTGAAAGTAAAATTCTGAGTTTAGACAAGCTCGGGCATCGTCGATATGATCGATGTATCAGCCTATCTCTTTCTTCGTCAAAATATGGGCACTGGAATATATAATGATATTCTTCTCCTAAACGGTCATGTTGGCACAATAAAATAATTCGGTTATTTCTAGCTGTGCCATTCCACCGACCGGTTTCAATAGGCAAAGGGTGATTACTTGTTCTAAATCGGATTAGAGTTATTACACACGAATTATCTCACTTAGATATGTAGCTTTCTTTGTCAAATTCCCGTTTCAGAAGTTTGTACAACTCTGGTTGATCTGTCTATACACGCATGCCATTCCTGGATATATTGGTCTTTTAACTTCCTGGCCAGGGCTGTTTCTCTTTTTTTAATATCTATTTCGTGATTTCGATTTAGCCAGATGTACGACATCCCACACTTATCAAGTGTACATTTGATACTTTTAATCCAGGAAGACTCGAAGAAAGATTCTTCGTGTAGGGTGCATATAAGTCTATATATACTGAGGGTACTTCCTTGTTTATTCACCAACTTGGCCCAAAATTTAAACATGCGAATTTGTATATCAATTTGTATTGGATATCTGCCTAATTCTCCGTATACCATATAATTAGGAGTTGGAGTTTTAAGATTTAATAACATTTTACAAAATATAAGGTTGAGCCGTTCTACTAAAGTATTATTCCCATCTCCCCATATTTCCGATCCGTAGATAAGTAATGGTAGAACTATCGTATCAAATAAATGTAGTTGTGCATCAATCGAGAGTTTATTCGCTCTTCCTATTTTTAGAACGTCATACATAGCTATTGTGGATTTTTTAACTATCTGTTGTTTAGCCTCGGTAAAACTGCCGGACCAATGGAGGTTAATGTCTAGATGATTAAAAGATCTGACATTTTCTAGCTCTGTACCATCATAGATGATTTTAAAATGTTTAGGAGATCCCCTTTTTGAAAAATACATAACTTTAGTTTTATTTGTATTAACCCTCAGTCTCCACAAACTACAGTAGTCACTAAAACAATCAAGCTGGTACTGAAGATCCTTTTTAGTAACGTGTCATCAGTGTGTCATCAGAATAAAATAACACAAATAGTCTACGATAATTATCAATTTTTTCTTCTGCCTCTCGCGATATGTTTTCCATCCCTTTAATATCAGCATTTAATAGAAAATCTGTAAGGTCGTTGATGTAGAGGGAGGACAAAAACGGTGAGACCTTATCTCCCTGTTTAAGACCAATCAAAGAGGGAAATGTGTAGGATATCTCTCCATTGTTAATAACTTTAGATTTAATATCGGTATACATATTAACTATAACCCTATATATCTTTCCAGTGATATCATTATTTTCCATTTTGTACCATAATGCATCCCTCCACGGTCACGGCAGGTTTTTTTTCAGAAACCTAATCTCCCCTAATTAATTCTACATATGTACATCGCCACGGGTACGTGTGCGGGTTCATCAGAAACCTAATCTCCCCTAATTAATTCTACATATGTACATCGCCACGGGTACGTGTGCGGGTTCATCAGAAACCTAATCTCCCCTAATTAATTCTACATATGTACATCGCCACGGGTACGTGTGCGGGTTCATCAGAAACCTAATCTCCCCTAATTAATTCTACAAACCTGTGCGGGTTCATCAGAAACCTAATCTCCCCTAATTAATTCTACATATGTACATCGCCAAACCTGTGCGGGTTCATCAGAAACCTAATCTCCCCTAATTAATTCTACATATGTACATCGCCAAACCTGTGCGGGTTCATCAGAAACCTAATCTCCCCTAATTAATTCTACAAACCTGTGCGGGTTCATCAGAAACCTAATCTCCCCTAATTAATTCTACATATGTACATCACCAAACGTGTGCGGGTTCATCAGAAAGCTACAGCACTTAAAGATACATAATACGAATTTACGCTCCTTAATTACTATTTATTTGTCTTCTGGGGTAAACATTATCTGATTAGAGTCGAGGAATCCACCAATCAAAGCTCAGAGTTATCATATATCGATTTTTTAAATCTGTTATTTTTCACCATTTGGAATATTTGGCAGCCTAGCAAATATTCGACGAGCCGACCGACATACTCTCGATACCAAATTGCGTTGAACAAAATGTTGATATATAACACCTTATTGGAAAATGTTATACTAGACTAGTCCAAGTCTTCTTGTACTAAAACCAGCTAAGATATTGGGATGGCGATGCTGGCGTTTAGTCCAAGCCCGCTTGCATACCAATCCTACCACACGACTTACGCCCACGATCTGTGGCGGGAATCTGTGGTGTATTTTACTCGATTTACCTAGCAAATCAATACATGATGCTATATACATCGGAAAGGCTTACATCTTATGGTCACAATGGTGTATAATAATCTAACTTTAATGTTAAATTACACATAGAATATTCCGGTTGATTGCCATAAACATCGATTTGTTTCTCTGTTTGTTTACGTTTTAACCGAAAGCCGAAGTGGTCCGAATAAGTTCGGCATAATCCGCTGTTTGTTCTGAGAATTCTACTTTCCGTTTCTATATATAGCGCGGGTTTTCCGAACAAAAATGGCGAAAACCGATCGCCCGAAAGTCCAGTTTTCTATGTGCTTTCAGAACAATTCCCGCACTAAAAACTTAATGACATAATGGAGGATCAGAACGGTAGTTTTGTTGACAATTTTCGCAAGCAACTTGTCAAAATTGGAGCAAATTAGAACTCTTGTGTCTGACTTTCCATCCGTGTGATTTTCATCCATGTGCATTTTGACTTTTGTGTTGATAAAATAATCGGAGAACCGAATCACACAGTTTCGAAATATAGTTCTTCCGTTTTAGTGGGACTTTTCAAACTTAAGGTTAAAAATTTATACAAATTTTGTTTGATTTTTTGTGTGCTTAACAAGAGCAGTATATTGCTCTGTTCGCTTAGTATATATCTTAATTTCGCCGAAGTCCACCAAATGTGGGAAATGTAGCACCATATTATTTATTCTAATACTCGTTGTGTTAACACTGTTTTAAACTTTGAGAGGGTTGTAATTCCCCGTAATTTATTTAATGTATTACATTTATATCTTCAATGTTTAATTAATCTATTTATTATTTTATTTATTGACACATAATTACGATTACAATGGAGAATTCTTCGTAATTTTCGTTGTTGTCCAAAATCTACGGAATATTTTCAACGGAAAATGCCGAACACAGTTCGCGAGGTCAACCGAGTTCGCATACTTTTAAAAAATGTAAACATTGAGGTAAATGTCTCTTTTCGCATTAAATTACCGTTTTAAATTCACAACTGATGTGGGTTTCAGATAAAATAGCATGTCTTCTGCGGAAAATATCCGTTTATTGTCGCAATTGTGATATTTTATTTCATATAATTGTGGTTTTATTTGAGCGGGTCACTAACGCTTAAGCCGTGTCATAAGCGAGCATATAGGGCGGTCTTGGACTAAACGCCAGCATCGCCATCCCAATATCTTAGCTGGTTTTAGTACAAGAAGACTTGGACTATACTAGACCTGACAGTGGTTAGCATTATATTTTGGTAATTAATCGATTCTGATAACTAAAACATCAATTGAAGAAATGTTGTTGTTGTTGTTGTTATTATTGTTGTTGTTGTTACTGTTGTTGTTGTTGTTGTTGATGAGACGGGGACTATCGAATCTTATTGTGTACCTTTAACTGTACATACCAGCTCTTAACAACTGAAATTATTGGTTTATTTTGCGGGAAGATGCTAAGTAATTTTGTAATGTGTTATCAAAAACAAGGGAAAGGATGTCCCGATGATTTAGATCCATGTCTATGAAGATGAAATGATATGTAAGTTCTCGTACATGATTTAGCAGTCGAGCATTACAAAGATTTTAGATTTGCCTATTTGTCTACATGCATGACTATTGTCACCGCACATAATATGTCGGAATTCTTCGACTCCTTTCCATTCGCTGAAATTTGGGAAGTAGGAATTCAACTTGTGGAATAGTATCCTTCTCAGGTTGGAGTACTTACGGTTACAAACAACTAATTATTTTCCATAGGCGACAGTGCATGTTAACTATACGTCCCGCCGGCCATGGGTTAAGCCTATTTGAACTTCAAGTGGTCAATTTTCCCTTAGAACGTCATCCGATACACCAGTCTGTGACAAGAAACGTGCCCTTTTCGTTTTTTTTTTTCACATTAAACATTAACATTAAACATTTTATTGACAATATACACCCACGTGGGGCATTTGTCATAATACAGATAATTTAAACACAAGTCAAGACAATTTCATATAAAATTTCATGTTATTAAACATTTTGACATCTTGCATTTCCACAACTACCCCATTTAATACACAAAAATCATCATCATAGAAATACCCAGACCACTTCCGTAACTTACGAACCCCACCAGACTCTTAATGGCCACCTAAACAAACATGATCGCCTTATTTACGTAGGCTATGATTTTCCGTTCCCGCTTTGGGAAATTTACCGCAATAATAATCAACCAATCAGCAGCCAGATTTTTTTTATGCTGACTCGAGTTTCCCTACACAAATTCAAGAAGCGTAACTCTATATAATTAGTTGCTTGTAACCTAATGGAAGTCAGTTACAAAATGGCGTTCATCATCTAAGTTGTTTCCAGAATGTATGAATCGTCTCCCAATACAAACAGTGTTTAGCGAAACACTCATTGGATTATGTCCCTTTGTTCCGTAAGCGTTTCGAATGACAAAATATCCTACAGCCGTATTCCGGAGTGCGCTCTCGAAATTAAAGTACTGAGAGGGAAGTGTCTACCTGACAATTTATATAACACTACTTTCACATCTCGGCGGTGCGGAGAATAATGGCGATATGAACTGGCAATTAGCCGTGCAAACACTCGCTTGCGGGATTCAAATAACTTCATTTTGCAGACATGTGCTGGTATTTGCAGAGTTTCGGAGTAAATTAGATTATCTGACACGACATTGATCAACTAAACACTATGGGGATTGTTACGTGTCATATGTCAATTATTAAATTTCCAGCTTTAATTTTTTTGTTTCCTCTCGCGAGTTGTGATCTGACATGCAGTTGCGGCATCGGAAATTCAGACCCGGTATCAATTTACCGCTCCATCATAGACGCATTCGTTTTCCCACAGGCCATCACGCCTTCGATAGTAGAGGATATTCGAAGTTCTAGATGTCTTCACAGACGACGTGCAAAGAGTCTTGATCAACATGCACCGATTTTGCTGACGTTTCGCCCGAGGAAGTAACCATCGCAACTGCAATTTTATGTTGGTTTTCTAAAATCCAACAGTATACACCTTTCGCATAATGAACTATATATGACAGATAATCATTACGAATAGAGTACTACGTCACTAGAATGTGTTTTCGACCTGACAATTTATATGCACCTACATTCTCCAACGGCAGAAAGCCAAATTTACCTCTACCAGCACATATATATGCCAACTATGCGGCAAAGAACCTGAAGACATGGTCCATTTTATTACATCATGCGACAGTCCCAATGAAGTCAGAAGTCGATTTATACACCCTAAATCTAGTTGGATAAGAAGTTATCCAACAGTCAATCAACCGTTGTATGCCCACAGCACCTATCTACGTTGTGTGAAAAGTTGCATGACAATTTTGTTAGATACACTTTTACACAACGTTGCATATATATTTACTACATGCGGTTGTATGTTAATTATACAACGTGTTGGATGAAATTTCACACAACACTCAATCAACGTTAATTGCCCACAGCACCTATCTACGTTTATTGAACTGTTGGGTGTTGGGTAGAGTTGGATGACATTTGTTGATTGGAAAGTTTACCCAACGTTGATTGGAAAGTATACTGGGGCAAGACTGTGAGGTAATGGACACATAGATATATATAGGTACAAGTCTTTATTACGTCGTGAATAAGATACAAGCAGTATATACAAAAGTGACAATCGATGATGCTAGTGTTAGAATAGTTGAGCCTCTACGTATTAGAGGCTCGGAAGTTGAATGGGGAAAGCATCATATCTTGGGGAATTGTATTTACTTATATACCATTTGGGTGAATACATAATGAGGTGTTTGGTAATACACATCGGGATTGGTCCCGCTGTTATGGTCATTTCCTATGACCATATTTGGGGAGCTGTCTTCATTGTGTGTAGGACTTGGTAGGGAGTAAGACGTGTGAGGTTTCTTTCCTTAAAAACCGAACACGGATATTCGAGTTTGGGGTATATATGTCCTTGAATCAAGTTATGGGAATATAATGGGGCATGTGTAGTTATGTCACATATTTCCTGGTCCCGCTGTTATGGTCATTTCCTATGACCATATTTGGGGAGCCGTCTTCATTGTGTGTAGGACTTGGTAGGGAGTAAGACGTGTGAGGTTTCTTTCCTTAAGGAACCGAACACGGATATTCGAGTTTGGGGTATATATGTCCTTGAATCAAGTTATGGGAATATAATGGGGCATGTGTAGTTATGTCACAAGACGTCGTGGATAGCTTTTCCGGTATATTATACCTTTGTTATAATTATTCTTTGTACGATACACTGATTATGTAGGCTTTATGTGTTGAGTGTATGAGTGTACTACTTTAGTCAAATTAGTGCCGTCAGCAGTTGTGCAAATTTGTAAACTTCAAAATTTGGCAAATATAAATAAATATACACTCAATACATAAAGCCTACATAATCAGTGTATCGCGATCGTACACAGAATAATTATAACAAAGGTATACTATACCGGCAAAGCTATCCACGACGTCTTGCCCCATATTCCAGTCGCTCGGGAGTTTTTTCACGCAGTCGTCCATCTTGTTTTGGAGCCAAAAACTCGCATGCTCGCCCGCACCGGAAACGCGCTGCTATTGGATTACCCGGTCACGTGGCGGTTTTATCCAATGCGGTATGAAAGTAATACCACAGAAGACAGTTCACGCAATCAGTTGTGTACATCGTACTAAACTGTTGGATAATACGAACACAACAAATTCGCATCCAACGAGTTGTATACAACGTTCATCCAGCTAGAGCTAGTGTGTAAACGCAATTAAAGAAACCCCGAGCCAAGCTGGACTGAACCCGTCTTTACAAAATCAACAACTACTGAAATTAATAGTCGACTGCTCAATATATAATATCGCACATGACTGCATGCAGAAGATATTAGCTATATGCATGCCCGACTCCGTATCCTGCCTGCAAAGAAACCTGGAACCAAAGCTCCGCCTGTGGACCCCGGCAGTCAGTGACCGTCTTAACCCCAACTTGACACCTATTCATCCAATCTAAACATATTGACATGTACATAAATGTCAGAAGAATATGAGACATACTACAATATTTAGACTGCGCTCAAGAAGAAGTGGTCACGTCCACCATAAGGACGGTTCTCCTGACATAGGATGAATTTACAGAGAAGGTAAAGGTAAAGTTCTTTCTAATCGTTTTCGTTCTCCCTATTCGTTGTTAGGATTACGTTATCGCATTTTAAACAAAACTCACAAATAGATCATGTAGTAAAAAGTTCGCGATCGTTTTTCTCAACTCCTCGATGTTGAAGACGATTCTGAGATTATGTCCTTAAATTGTGATCGCCATGTGGCATTAATTTTTACCTGCGAGTGGTAATATACATGTGTTGCCCGCGCTTTAGTGAGGCACGGGGATTTTCGCCCGCTCGATGACTGGGATGTCACACAAGGGCCGCCATGCCCGAGGGTGACATTCCAGGTCGAGAGCGGCGACAAATCCCGTGTCTCACGAAAACAAGGATGACAACTGTTTTTGCAATCTGACGAAGTAGTACACACGCACATCCTTAATGGCAGGTCTATATAGTGCGCGCGTATATTCTTTAATCAAGTTCGAAGATTTAATTTCATGTTGGAATCGTAGTTTTTTAGAAAATATAACGTTTAAATTTTTGACCGATTAAAACATCCATAATTTGCACAGCTAATTTCCGATAGTTTGGTGGTCGCGTGGTGGGAATCGGTTCACGGAAAGGGGAGTAAAGTGATTTCGAAGTAGAGTAGCCATGCTGCGAAATGTTCGGTTTCGTTTTTATTGAGCGTATAGACGTGTTAATTTCTAGAACGCTAAAATGTAAAACTAACAAGTTTTAGTGGTGCATGAAATATATATAAACATCCTGGGATTTTACGTTAATATCGGGACCGGACAGTAGATAGATAATTCGGATATTTCATGGGTTCTTGAATATTATGGGTATTAGGGGGCTATTTTGGTACCAAAATATGTAATTACTGAGCCTGAATATAAATTTAGACTTTTACGTCACTCCACATCATACTGGAACTTCTAATTTTATTGGTTGATATAATTAGAATACACGTCAGTATACATCACCTTTGAACTTCACAGTTCAGGTACCCATAATCCCTATCTGGTATATAAGCATTCGCGCCCAAATTTTCCTCATTATTCGAATATTTTGACAGATCAATTTGCAGATCAACTTTTCGACTTATAAATTATAATATCGATATTCGATCATACTTTAAATTAACGTTGAATTTATTTAATGATTCGATTCAAACAAGAGCGAGCAGTAATCGATTATAACGAAATGCACAAATCAGGGCGAAAGGAGAAAGGTGATAAGTTTGTGTCATCCGAAGTGACGGAAGATGAAAGTCAGACCAACGAGGACGGTTATACGCCCAACGAAGAGGTAGAATCTTCTGCAGAAAGCGACAGCCAAACAGGAAGCGAAGGTAGCGATGATGAAGAGACGAAATGCATGATTGAGGAAATAAAGCAGAATCGACAAAAAAGAAGTCTCTGGACGACAGAAGAGCGGAACGGAAACGAAAGATCAGACAAGAGTTGGAAGAGTCCCGAAGAGAGTTGGCGGAGGCCGAAAAGGCAGCATTGAAGAAAGGTAAAAAGAGTAAAATAAACATTACCTTAGATAATTTGAGATCTGACTCACGTCTCAAAAAGAATGTAAACAATCAATTGAAAAACCTAAAGTTAGGTTTTACATCGGACACATGTGATGATGAAATGGACAGTGATGCATCATCTGATATATTTTATTGTATACCTCCTTGTAGGAGAAGAATATATACATACATGGAAATATATATTATACAGCAAATGGAGATAATTAAGAAAACAGAACCGTTGCGTGGCTGATCGTATGCGTCATATCTTGAAGAGACCCGTCCATGTGAATGCGATTTTGTTTTATGCGCAAACAATAATTTATTTACACAAAGTAATTGTTACTGGATCAGATGACACATCCCATACATGAAGTTAGCCATGTCGAGAATTATAGTTTCTATGTTGTTGTCAAGTTCGGGGGGTGAGTTAATTGGCTCACCACCCAGAAGCAGGGCTAACAGAGACATATCATTTCTAGAATCTATGTACAGAAAGGTCGAGAGACCAACATCATCAAGAATGTGTTCCCAGAACGAATTCCGAAAGGCAAGTGAATTGGCTGCTGTACAATAACGAAGGGCGTGTAATATGTCATTCTGAATCCCGTTACCACAAGCGCGACACGTGCGATCATTAGAAAATGTAGTTCTGTTGAGCAGTAGAGCGAGATTTTTCAGAGCTTGAGACGCGCCAGGGTGCCTTTTCAGTAATGTCCAAATACTCCAAAATGACAGTGGATCATTGTGCACAATGCGAAACAAATCAAGTGATGTATCTCGGTCCACGGTAGTTTTCCATTGTATAACATAGTGTGACTGTACTGTTGATTTGCAGAGGTGCTTCCATGCTGATTTAGAAGGAAATTCGCAACGAAAGTATCCAGATGCGCGTGCAGATTGTATTGCCGAAATAACTGTGTAATGTCGGACACAAACCCTGTTGTCGCACGTCCGAAGAGGCTCTGTAAGAAGAATTTATATAAGAAGATTCGCAGTGGTTCCTGGTGCCCATCGGGAAGGTAAATTAGATCAGCGAGGAATGAAAGTTTCTTTATGTGTATTTCGTTTTCGAGTGGCATAAGACCTAACAGGCTCATTGAAATAACAGTAAGAGTCCGAGTTGGGAGAGATTGTATATGCTTAACACACGAGCGATAAGCTTTATCCATGCAGTAAACATTGGAATCTGTAGTGGTTGTCAGAATTTCACACCCATAGGGCCATTTCGGCAGAACAATAGTTTTTAAAAGAGAGGTCATCGTGGGCGGAGTGCATTGTTTCGTGATATTTCTACCAGCAATTGCGAAGAATGTTTTTCTAAGCTTATCAGAAATATCAGAGGCCCTGGTATTACTGTTCTTGAACTTGCACTGTCTTATCCCTAAAAAGAATGTAAACAATCAATTGAAAAACCTAAAGTTAGGTTTTACATCGGACACATGTGATGATGAAATGGACAGTGATGCATCATCTGATAGGTCGGCCATATTTAAGGAGAGACCGAAAACAAACAAGAAAGTAAAGGCAAAACAGAGTAATATTTCTGCTTGGAAGCCAAATCAGCTACCAACATTTTGTATCCACAATTATGCCCACAGTCATTGTTGCAATTAGAGTATGTGAATAAAGAGATAAGATATCAAGACCTCTCCTTCGGCCAATTTGTTGCTGGAGAACTTGAAATTATTATGCAGATCAGAAATGAGAAAGAAAAGAAAGGTCGATTGTTTTTATTACGTAAAATTGCTTATTATTTGGAAATTTATGAGTGGAAGTCACTGTTGGACATTTATGCTGCTGTCATTCGAAAGATCGAGTATGGTCAGGCAGACTGGGGTGATGACACATCATTGTTGGAAACCCCATTACTGGTTGGTCATACTCGGCCAAAATATGGTAAGACGTTTGCGTTGAGTACTCAGAACAGAGCCAGTCCTTTGGGTGGTGTTGCATCAGGGCGGCCTACCCCAACCAAGGATAATTCGAACAGGGAATGGTTCTGCCCTGAGTTTCAAAGAAATAAATGTCCAAAGAAATCACCTCATTTGAGAGTTGTTCAGGGTCAAATGAGACACGTGCAGCATATTTGTGCAAGTTGTTTGGAGAAAGATAAGATTTGTTCTTCTCATTCTGAGACCAGCTCGACATGTCCTCATCAGGAAATCTCATCAGGCTCATGACTTTCAAATGAGGCCAGTAAGAACAATGACAAATGTTCTGTGAAGCATGTCGAGGCGGATTCATTTGAATTAACATCTTTTTCTGTCTCAGAACACAGTATAGCCGGTGACAGTTCATTCAACGAAACAGTAGTGAATGAAAATATCAAAGTTAGACAGTCCGGTTTGTACAATTTTGAGTTATGTCGCATACCAGTTTATTCAAAATTAAACATTGAATTTTTTTAATCAATGTTGACAAGTTATGAAGATAAACGGTTATGTGATTTTCTAAAGTATGGTTTTCACATTGGCATGGAAACTCAACATGTTAGACCAACAAATGTTAGAAGTAGGAATCATGCTGGTGCTACTTCCTTTCCAAATGAAATGAACCAGTATATTGAGAAAGAAATATCTTATCAAGCAGTAATCGGTCCCTTTCAACAAATTCCATTTGATACTGCATTTCTTTCTCCATTAAATTATGTCCCCAAGCGAGACAGTGTAGAAAGGCGAGTCATTTTATATTTGAGTTTTCCCCAAGGAAATAGTGTCAATGATTTTATTCAAAAAAATGTATATCTTGGAGAAAATTACAAATTAATATACCCATCAGTCGATAGCCTTGTTGAATTGGTCAGAGAATGTGGTCATAATTCTTTGATATACTCAAGAGATTTGAAACGATGCTATAGGCAAATTCCTGTTGATGTTGGTGATATTGATATGCTTGGTTATAAGTGGAAGGGTCAAATTTATTTTTATAGACTTTTACCAATGGGGTTAAGAAGTAGTGCTTTAGCATGTCAATCTATGACCAACTCATTAAGATACATGATGAATCAAGCTGGATTTAACTTGGTAAACTATCTTGATGATTTGGCAGGTTGCCAAGTTAAAGAGGAAGCTGGTGGGGCATTTTTATATTTAAAATATTTATTGGATAGTTGTGGGCTTGAAGAAGCCGAAAACAAGAAATGTTCACCGTCAACACAGATGAAATTTTTGGGTATTCAATTTGATACCGAAAGTCTTTCATTGAGTATAGATTCAGTTCGCCTTTGTGAAATTCTTGATCTTGGTTGAATAAGAAAAAGGCCACGAAGAAGGAACTGGAATCATTATTGGGAAAATTTAATTTTGTTTCATCTTGTGTACGACCTGGGCGATTATTTGTTTCACGACTCTTAACATGGTTACGTACATTTAACATCAATAGGCAGAAAGTTTTCTATTCCGGAATTTGTTAAGAAAGATCTGGAGTGGTGGTCAAAATTTCTTTGTCACTATAACGGCATATCAATGATGATGCTTGAAGAATGGTCAGCACCAGATGTGGAATTGGCATGTGATTCCACTTTAACTGGCTGTGGGGCAATTAGTGCCAATGAATGTTTTCACAAGGAATTTCCTCAGTTCATTTTGAAGTTGAATTTATATATAAATTGTTTGGAACTTCTTACAATTTAGTCAGTCTCCAATTGTGGGGTAGTCGGTATACAGGCAAAAGAATTACAATTTATTGTGACAATTCAGCTTCAGTGGCATTATTAAATTCCGGTGCCGCTCATGATTCGTTTATGCAATCCTGTCTCAGGGAAATTGTTTTCATAGCAGCCACTCATCAATTTGAAGTTAATGGTATCCACATATCAGGCGAGTCTAAAAGGATTCCGGATCTATTATCTAGATGGTCTGATATGAGTGCTTATAAATTCAGAGAACTGTTGGGTGACAGATTTGTAAAAACAATTGACATTTCAGATGATCTTTTTAAATTTACAAATAATTGGTAATAAATTTCAGAGAAATCTTTTATTAAATTACAGATAGTGATATGAGAATATTGAAAGCAGATGCTAGACTATCCACAAGAGCAGCCTTTGCTAAAGGCACAATGAAGAATATAAAGATTCAATTTGAGTCATATTTATTGTTTTGTAGTCATTTTAATCTGGTATGTTTACCAGCAGACTGTGTAGCAATTCAGTTGTATGCTCAATTTCTTAGTAGATCATTTGAATCTATTGATGTCATAAAGAATTATGTTGCAGGAGTGAAAACATTACATTTATTAACAGATCATGAATTTCCGTCTGATACATATCAATTGAAGCTAATGTTTAAAGGTATAGCTAGATTGAATCCACATTCAATTAAAACAGCGTATCCGATAACTCCTGAAATTTTATTGGAATTTTACAACATAATGGATATCAACAAGGCATTAGATGCTACCTTTTGGTGTCTATTTGTCATAGCATTCTTCACATTTTCAAGAAAGTCTAACTTAGTTCCTGATTCTGTTAAGTCTTATGATTCATCCAAACAATTAACCAGAGGTGGTATTGCCATAACAGATAATTTGATGACTATTTCCTTCAAATGGTCAAAAACTAACCAGTTGGGAGAGTGAATTTTACAGATACCATTAGTATCAATTCCAGGCTCACCATTGTGTCCCATTTTTGCCTTTAATAATATGTGTAAGTTGACACCAGCCTCAATAGAGGCACCAGCCTTTTTAATCAGAAAGACAAGAAAACCACATAATTTAAAGGTAGTCACTTATTCTGATTTTCAAAATAAATTGAAGTCACTTATACACATGACTGGTAGAAATCCAAAAAAGTTTTCATCCCATTCATTCAGAAGGGGTGGTTGCACAGTAGCCTTTAGATGTGGAGTGCCTTTTGATCTGATTCAAATTCATGGTGACTGGAAGAGTGATGCATATACAAAATATTTGGAACTGAATGTTGAAGATAGGTCTCAAATGTCAGAAGTCTTGAAACAATATATTTTGAACTTATAGAAATTCATTAGTTACATTATACAGATTCATTGATTAATGTTTCTATATTTATATTTACAGAGAAATCTGTTATTCTCCTTTCTGACTCCATATGCAAGTATGTTAAAGGAGTCAATTGTACTAAGGTGGAGGCACATCGAGGAGCGTCCATCGAAAAAATAACCTCGATTATAAAGAAAAACAAGGGGAGTATTAGTTCCAAGTACCTATTGATTCATGTCGGAACTAATAATGTTAATTCACATTCTCTGGAAGAGATAAAATCTTTATTTAAAAGATTATTAAAAGCAGTTACGAATTACACTCATTGTAAACTGATCATTTCCGCTATATTGCCTAGACCAGTTGATTTTTCTTTAACAGAACAAAAAGTTATTGATATCAATCTTACCTTGGCAAAATTATGTAAGAAGAAAAGCATTAGGTTTGTCAGGACATTCAAATCTTTTATTCATAAAGGTAGCCATAAGATCGAGATGGAGGCCTTCATTTAAATTTTGAAGGTACATGAGTGTTAACTAATTTCTTTATTCAGGTTATCAAACATTTGTCTTGAATTATACATTACATGTTTGGTTTATGTGTTATAAACTCTGATTTTGGAAGTATATTGATTTTAATGGAACTTGATACTGATGTCTTTTCCTTTTATTCCTTTCAGGAGATAGTGTGAACCGCATCTCTTCCCAGACGATCAGGGGCTCTGATGACACCTCTGACTTCTGTGTTCCCCTCCCTTGAAGACATCGGCATTCATTTCTGGAGGCCTACGGCTTGGCGGTTAAAATCAATTTTGTTCATGGTAACATATTAAATATGTACATGTATTGTATGTTAATGTGTTATGTGTTGTATTTGTTTTGATACATGTATATGTATTTAGTGTTTTCATCCTATCAACGGAGAAAACTTTCAATAAATACTGGTGCCAAAATAGCCTTTTATTTATTGGAATAGTTACCAATGCAATAGTAAGGCATTATGGTAATTGGGCTATTTTGGTACCAAAATATGTAATTACCGAGCCTGGATATAAATTTAGACTTTTACGTCACTCCACATCATACTGGAACTTCTCATTTTATTGGTTGATATATTTAGAATACACGTCAGTATACATGACCTTTGAACTTCACAGTTCAGGTACCCATAATTCCTATCTGGTATATAAGCATTCGCGCCCAAATTTTCCTCACCATTCGAATATTTTGACAGATCAATTTCCCACCCACCCAGCCCCTTTTATATAGGGTTTAATTAAAATTTTAATAGTCTTAAAGTTATCATGAGAAATAAGTTTGTAATCAAATTAATTTGTTCTCTTTTAGAACATATGGTTAAATTAGTTTGTCTTGTATGTATTAATTGCGGTTAAAATCAATTTTGCTCATGGTAACATATTAAATATGTACATGAATTGTATGTTAATGTGTTATGTGTTGTATTTGTTTTGATACATGTATATGTATTTAGTGTTTTCTCCCTATCAACGGAGAAAACTTTCAATAAATACTGGTGCCAAAATAGCCTCTTATTTATTGGAATAGTTAACAATGCAATAGTAAGGCATTATGGTAATTAATAAGGAATTCAGGAGAAGAAGATGATTTTCTGGGAGGGGAGATTATATGCTATGCTACGTTTTAATCTCTAAGACATGCATTTACATGCATGTTACTGGTGAGTGAATAAGTTAACTGGAAATTGCCAATTCGTTATTAACTAAACTTCATGCAGTTACCAATTCGTAAATTTGAAATTAATGATTCATTAAAATACTTATTAGACCATTCCAATGTGCATGATACTCAGTTATAATATATTGATGGATGTCGGGCTAGGAAATCTCAAACGATGAACCTGACAGTATATGGTTATTGTTTGCTCCGAACTGAACACTGACTGAACCCTACAGTTTAGCTATGAATGAGTTTGTCCATAAATGAGAGTGGATCAAACATCCGTTGGTTGTTTTTCCGCATAAAAGAAACTTCTCGCCTTTCCTCATTCAGTTCCTCTTTGTTCGTTTGAATACGACCCATCCCTGTTCAATAACTTCCTCGTCGCGATTGACTGGCGAGACTCTATGAACAGATGCTGTCGCCTGAATATCTTCCTTTATGCACTTCCTCGTAATGGAAATTGAATCTAGTTTTTTCAAATGTGTCAACAATGATTGAACAGAGTCAACATAGTCAGTGGGTCATGGTCACAAGCGCGTATCATATTGTTGTAAAGAGATCACTTCTAGTGGACATTCATGATTTCCTAGTCACCTAATCCTATCAGAGGGGCGATCAGTTACCTGTGTTAGACAGACTAATATAATCAACATAATCCATATGTTGTGATCTGCATGCCATCTGCTCTGGTTGTAAGATATCCATGAGATGTTTTATTGCGCCAATTTATGACAACTGAGGAAACATGTAATTTCAAAGTCTTAAAATTCGGGTACGTTGGTAGTTTCGGTTGTCAACAGTATCAATTATGGCGTTTTAGCTAGCTTGTTTAGCAGGTATGCACACTTGGATACAGCTAAAAGTTGTTTATTATATATATTTATTTGTGATTCCATAGTCCTTAAGCGCCTCCTCTTATTGATTTTCCTGCGGAACTCGCACTTATCATCAAATTTGGGGTTCCTATGTGGTAGGGCATCACCCGGCGACATATACTGCTCGCTCCTATGTGGTAGGGAATCATCCGGCGACATATACTGCTCGTTAACAATCTCGTAGTCCTCGAGTCCTTCGTGAACGTTTGTGAGCGTCCCACATTCCCTTGAATCTGCATGGGATGGCAAGACATTCATCTGAATAGAGTTGTATTCGGTCGATGTCGCCGATTCCATTGTGTACATCTTACTTGGCTCCAAAAACAGTTCCTCGCCACACCCCGTCACTGGACATTTCTGTCCCATGAGATTGAAAATCGCTCGATTTTTCTGCATGAATTGGTTAATCTCATCATTTACCCTGTCTAATAATTCAGATATCCTGCAAATAAACAGAAATGTTTCCTTGGTTTGTCAACTCGGCTAACACTTCAACATATCCTCGCTCAAATAGGTTCATAATCGACCTATAATATTCACATAGGTTCATATTGGATTGCTTGATTTTGAAATAAAGCCGATTATTCTGTTTAATGGCGCCGGCCACAGTGAAAACATATTTTAAAGGGAGTACATCTGGTAAGTCATGACTTGGTTTATGCGTGCTATTCCGGCCATTATAGCAACCACCAAGGGTGCTTATACCTAAGGCAGATGAATGCCGTCATATAATTGTTTCTATACCCATCAGTGATTTTTCAAGATCGCGGGTATATATTTTGGAGAAATTATCACGTGACTTCCGGTTAGCAACAGTGTAAAGATTGCAAAAAGCGCGGAATTGGAAATGAAGCATCGCGATAAAAATGAAAGTAACTACTTAACAACTTACGAAGAATTCACATGTGATTTTTGGCATGTCGTCTCCGTCGTGACCACTGCATGATGTTACATATATTATTCTTAGCGTTATGTCGCCGAAAAAAAGGCAAATTTGAGGCACATCATGTGTGGTTGCTCCACTACGTGTCACGTACGATTCATATTAGACTTATACTGGTAACAAGACGATATGAGTCAATATTAGCACTAAAATGACGCTCATTTCAGTTCGTTGTGGACTCAAAATAGGTAATTCTAAGCCGATTATGAACCTAAAATAAGTCATTGTATAAGTCCATAATGTGATCATTTTCACGAGAACAGACTGAAGACGTGTTGTAATTTGATCCTCATCTATATCAGATTCATTTTCATTGGAGAGATTCCTCTTCTGGCGATTGTGCATGCGCGGGTAACTCTAACGTCACAGGTCACGTGACACGCTTTTTGTCTATAAGCGACCGACTTGTGCGAGTACGACTTTCTCTACTTGTAAACATGGGTATAATTATATTTTTGAAACATTTTGTTCTAACTCTATGATTCAGCATTAATGGATTATTTGTTAAAACCTCATTTAACAGTTCGACATGGCCATTTCATCAGAAAATTGGTTGAATATGTAGGTAAGTATTTTACTCATGGAATCCAGATAGTTTACGCCAAATTGTGACTTTAAAATTGAACTATCGGAACTATGTCAGCCTCTGTTACAATCTTAAAATTATAAATAATCATGTTTCAGGCATTACATTGACCGATAATGTGATTAGTTTACTGGGACATGGGCTGTGTGAGGGGATTTACCACAAAGCACCGCCCGCCCAGTAACACGTCCATTTTACTGAATAAACCACATACATGTACAATGCATAATTGTTCAATGGAATTTATGTTACATTGGTTACAACAAATTATTCTAAACAACTTAACTTATATTTTGTAACCTGAATTTTTCAACAGTGTTGTTGTCTCCAGACATTATTGACAAAATGCTTGTAAGTTTTTTTTTTTTTTTTTTAAATTGTTTTTATTGGAATAAACAGACATCAACGAAGAATGTAAATACAGACAGGGTACATGTTATTATAAATAAAGTTACATTCTTCCAATTCTCGCACATCTTGCTCACTTCATTTACACGTCTTTCGTACGTCATATGCACTCCCAGTGACTTACATGTAAATAGGGATAAATCGAATAATGTGTTCATTTTATATAGTAATCCAGATTTTAAATTTTTTGAACTTTGTTCCTGTGTACGGCGCATCGGTACGACATCTAAGTATAGACGGCGTTGTGGTATTGGGGCGATAATAGTATTTCTTGGGTATAGTAATTAAGTGAGTTTTTGAACTGGTGAAGAGAAATTTTTCAGGACAAGTTTATTTTTGTTGACTCGTGCGTATATGTATAGCTTTTTCTAAAAGGAACCAGTTTTTCGAAAATTCTTGTTGTTTCGATTGGCATCGTGCGGTATACTTCTCACATTGGTATCTGTAATTCAATTCTTTGAGGAAAACATTTAGCGATAAGTTAATTGGCTTGAATTTGGTCCTATAAATGGATTGTTTAATTAGAAGCCACAGCATGTTCGTTATAAAGTTCGGATTCGTTGGTGATGAACCGAGAATCATTGTCATCTGCTGGGGACAGAGATCAATGCTGTTAATTTTACCCCAATCGCTGAGTTCCTTAATGAATTTCTGAACGTGAACACAGTTCCAAAATATGTGGGAGATGTCTTCTGTCTCGCTTTTACATCTATCGCATTTATCATCTTCTCGTAGATTGGACATTTTAAGAAACTTGTTAGTTGATAATATTCGTGCTTGTAAGTTAATTGCTAGGTAACATCACTAAAATAAAAGAATACTCATATCGAATCATATAGCATGGAAAACCACGTGCCGTATTAAAAGTCACATGTAACGACAATCAACATTTGTATCGGTGCGCACAGAGCTGTTTTAAGTCAACAATCTAACAATTATATATGTCTCATCGCCTACATGTACTGCACATTTACAAGTAACGTTATCTGCATATAGCTTCGATATATTCGTGTGTGTGATACACACGAATATATGCCTAGTACGCAGTTACCATGGATACCCACTCACAATCACTAAACTCTGTACAAACGCTAGAAGCAGAATATATCTGATATCAAAACCATGGCAAAATAAACTTCATTACCAGAGTCCATTTTATTATCAACTCCATTATCAGAGTCCATTTTATTATCAACTTCATTCTCAGGGTTCATTTTATTATCAACTCCATTCTCAGAGATCATTTTATTATCAACTTCATTCTCAAAATTGTGAACGTTCTGTGGAGAAAGCCAGTGAGTCGGTCTATTGTCACCTTCAAATGGTTTGATATGAATATGTATAATACTAGTGTCAGTACCGAGCTGAATACCCGCTGTGGTATTACTCAATATTTACAGAATAATAGATGAGCCAATTCATGGTACACCAAGTGTTTTATTCGCTCGATGTGGGTACCAACGCCACACCCATTCTCATATAAAAAAGATTGAGGTCTAGAATTTCTATCATAATACTTTGTTTGTCTATTAGCGGACGCACCCGAATTCCCATTGTTAAACTTAAACGAAGTTTGTACTGCTTTCTGGATCCACTCTACATATTCAATTTGGAATTGTGAGAAAAGCCTGGCGGATAACCAACCATCGAATCAACAGGGAATGTGACTTTCCGTACTAACAGTGTCCCAAACAGTATGATTATCAATAACAAATAATGACAACACTGGGAGGGTACGGTTGAATCGTTCAACCATGCCATTGGATTGAGGTAGATAAGGCGTTGTGTGTGATTGTTTATTAGGTTATTGCTGACACAACTCGCCAAAATGAAAATCCCTCCTTGGTCTGTATGAATACGACACTGGCTCCCAAATCGAGCGATAAACTGTGTTACTAAGACAATGGCTACTGTCTGTGCTATTTGACTTTGAAGAGGGAAAGCCTTTTTTCCATTGTAACTAATCGACATTTGCTACTATATATTCAGTATTATGACAATGACCCAATAATATCAGTTGTAATACATTGCATGGGGCGATTGTTTATAATATGTTGAAGTGTATGTTTACCAAAACCTGGCCCTGGCTTTTCTTTGAACCTTCGTCACATGATTTACACTAGCAGCGAATACTACATACATACATACATACATGCCTGGTCAATTGTATCTCTATACCATTGCTCGTATATGTTTTCACCCCAAAATGGCCTGCTTTGTTATCCACAAGCAATTTCTTGAATACGAACACATAACTAGGTGCAAAAACGCTCTATATACCCACTGACTCAGACTTTATATAGATTATCACATCATGAAGAACTAATGCCTTCCAGTGTGGGCAAAAAGGGCCCACATTAGAGTTTACTTTCGATAGCTCACCTAGACTAGGTGGTCCGAATCGGCATCTCCAGTTTAAACTGGGTTTTAGTAGTAAAACCAAGTCTTACTCGACCGCGGGGACGACATGGATTTTGTCGATTGCGTTACCTGTGGGTCATAATTGCTCAATTGCAAAGATAGGAGGAGTGGTCTGTCTTTATTGTGGCTACTTGTCAATGCATTGTCGGGTCGCGCGACCTGTTGTCGCTATATAATCTCCTTATCAGGCGAATAACCCGAGCACTTCGAGAAATCACGAGGTATTCACGGTCTGTTGTTTAGCGGTTAGTTGTTATCTAATAACCATGGACAAACATGACTTTGGAACTTATTCCCTATTCCGAATTCGCAAAGATATTTCTTTCGGTCAATTTGATGGCATGTGTGGGTGGTTCGCCCAAAATACCTACAAGAAACACCCCACTCCTCACCCGGGCGGTGCCACCTGGAGGGAGTGAAATGGGGTATGAAGCATTTTCGAGAACATTAAGGATTTAGGCTTATTTGACAGCAGGAGTAGGTGGCCCGACCAAAATACAAAAGACCCCCCCCCCCCAACTCACCGGAGGGGTATAACCCGAGGGGTATGGGCCATTTTCGAGAGCGGCAAGGATTTCGACCAATTTTACGAGAAGAATGGGTGACCCACTCCAAATATCCCATAGAAACACCCCAGCCCCACCCGTGGGAGTCGAAATGGGGTATGGACCAATTTCTAGAATGGTAAGGATTCCGGCTAATTTGATGGCATGGGTGGGTGGCCCACCCCAAATACCACCATAGAAATACCCCACCCCTCACCACGGGTGGTACGACACGAGCGTGTGAAAATGGGGTATGGACCCGGGGTTATGGGTTAGGGTGTTTCTATGGGGTCATTTGGGATGGGCCACCCACCATTCTCGAAAATAGTCCATACCCATTTTCACCCCATCGGAGTGGTACCCCCGGGCGAGGGTATTTCTAGAGGGTATTTGGGCGGGCCACTCATCCACCCATGCCGTAAAATTGACCGAAAGAAACATTTTAGCAAATAAGGTAACCCCCCCCCCCCCCCCCATGGATGAGGGTGGGGTATTTCTGTGGGGTAATTGGAGCGGACCATCCACTCCTGCCGTCAAATAGGCCGAAATCCCTACAGTTCTCGAAAAATTGTCCATACCCCATTTCCCCCCTGGGGGTTGTTCCTCCCGTGTTGAGGGGTGGGGTATTTAAGACATCAGATTGGCCGAAATTCTTACCGATCTCGAAAAGTATCCCATGTTCACCCCTGGGTTTGTACCCCCCCCCCCCCGAATGTTAGGGGTGTGGTGTTTCTAGTGGCTATTTGGGGCGGCCACCCACCCATACTATCAAATTGGCCGAAATCCTTACCGTTCTCGAAAATGGTCCATACTCAATGTTCATCCCATCAGGGTGTTACCCCCCCCCCCCCCCAGGGCTGGGGTGTTTCTTGTGGGTATTGGGCGGGCCACCAACCCGTGCCGTCAAACAAACTGACCGAAAGAGACATTTTTGTGAATAAGGAATCAGTTCCAAAAGTCATGTTCAGTCCTATCACGTTATGCTCTGTCGTCAAAGCGACATCCGAACGAGTGAATCGCAAAAAAAGACCTATATAGCAAGAAATCATCCATCACATATTTTGTTAGAAGTTATCTCATAAGTATCGACATCGCCTCCCCAAAATTCCACTAAGACTCTCCTATAGGGATATAAACTTCACATGGAAATTGAGTGACAAACACCCGAGTATAAACGCCTCCCCCATTCAAAAGAAACACGCGAAGAAACAACATCAATACTGGGCGAAAAAAAATCGACAAAATAATAAAAGTCTGGCGTAGGGTTTTACTTTGATGTTCTTTGAAAGTATATTTAAAGTTATATTTTCGAGACGAGACGTACGGATAAACCAGATATAAATAATCGTTTCCTGGTCGTTATATCGCAAATTCACCACAAACAATATAACTTTTATCACGCCAATAAAACCTAGTTTTAATTGAGATCGAATTCCAAAAACTAAAACTGAGTTTATCACTCCTACTAAAACCTAGTTTAAACTAGAGTAAAACCAGGTCTACAATAAAACCTAGTATATACCAAGGATGCCGATTCGGACCTATGTGTACGCTCTTCAACGTGTGTTTTCACTGTGTCCCGCGCCGTAAAACGAAATAACGGGTATGAGTCCATTATCTGCTTATTTCAGAATCAACTAATCCAACATATCCTCGCACAAATACGCACATAATCGACCTATAAAGTGAAATAGGTACATAATGTGATTCGGAAATAAGCAAATACTAGAGTCATGTCCTCTATTTCGCTTTATGGCGTATGCCACAGTGGAAATACATGTTAAAGAGCATACATCTGCAAAGACGTGATTTGGCTTATTTGTGTCATTGTCGGCACATAATCTGCTTACAATCGACTCATTATGAGTCGATAATGTGTCCAAAACACTCACATTTTCAGCACATTATCGACTCAAATTGAGGCAATTCTCAGCAGATTATATACCTAAAACAAGTTCTATTGTAAGCAGATAATGTGCCTGTTTTATGAGAACAGGCTGAATAATCACATTATGTACCTATTTAACATTATAGGACGATCATGGGCGTATTTCCTCGCGGATGTGTTGGATAATGTACTCGTTTTCGGGAGAACAGGCTGAATAATCACATTATGTACCTATTTAACATTATAGGACGATCGTGGGCGTATTTTCGCGCGGAAGTGTTGGATAATGTACTGGTTTTCGGGAGAACAGGCTGTTATCTGTGGCTGGTTTAAAGCATGCGGTCGCACTGTTTACACCATGTAGCTGAGCCAACTCTCACAAATAAATTGATAACAAAGGAAGGTGCAGTAGGTGTTATGCTCTCACATGTTTCATTTTTGTTATTTATGTTAACGATATGTATTATATATAGATACAACTCTATATACGTCAGGATGTGACAGCAATTGTTTTGAACACTAGGTAAACTGAGAATTAAAAAACATTTACAACTCATGTTGTAACAGGCTCTCCGTAAATAAGAATAAATGTAATTATATGCTAACTCATCCCGAAAATAATGAACAAAAGTTGAGAAAACTATATAAAAAACAACTGAAATAAACAGAGTATGGAACATCTTTGAAGAAACATCCGTGAGATGTTTGGGCATTATGATGGACAAGAATATCACGTTTAAAAAGTACATCTCCGTGGTATGCTCTAAGATGGCACGAACGATCTATTGTATCAACACAGTTAAAAGTTTTTTTCCCGGGGACACACTGCTAACTCTATACTATACGCACTTGTTAATAGCCATATTGTATACGGCATTCAGATATGTGGGCATGTGGCGACACGGTGTAGAACTAATCAACCAGTACTAAAGTACAATTGAATGCAAAAACAACTACTGCCCTGATTTTACACATAACTGATAAATGTTTTTGAATTTGAAATATAGTACAGTGGCCACTTACCTTAAATGCTATAAATGACCTTACAATTTTTACCAGAGTACCACGACGTTTATATTGTAAATCTCGCCCAATGCCAGGATGTATATACTAATGGAATTTCACTGTGTCAATTGTGTTTTATTTGTGTTATTTAATGCTGCATGTCTGTTCATTACGCCACAAGGTGGTGTAAGTTGTTTTACAGATTTTGATATTCTGTGGTCGACTGTGCGAAGGTATTATGTATAATATTTTTAGAAAATATGACTCAATCGTATCGATAGAGTCAGGACAGGCTGAAATTGTAAACTTAAAGTCACCGGTGTAATAATATGTTGTTGAAAATATAAATAATCTGATAGCCTGAAAATAATGTATAACCCATTGGGAGCCCCTGGTGTGGTGAATTGAATTATGGGTAATTTTAATTGGAGTGCGGTACCTGTTCCGTTGTAGTAACCGCCATCTTTTATTTTCTGGAATTATGGTAAGAGTTGCGCCTGGAACATGATAATCTTCTCGACGGTTTTTGCGTCCTAATCTATTCAAACTTTCTTGGATATCTTGAAAGGTGTTTTGGAAGGATTGTTTTGAAATGTATATATATCATTTACCTTCCAAAAAGGTGAGTTTGAGGCCTGCATTTCTTGACATGAATATTAATTAGCGCTTGTCTGCAAGTAGTGAAGTACAGTGATCAGGTGATGGCCGAACGGCGTGTTTTATGAAAATGTCACCAAGATTTCTCCACTCGATTCTCTTAAAATGCACCCTAATCGGTCAAATTCTTTTGATAGTTCTATCTAGATACATCTTAGCTATTATTCGGATCTGCTGTCCTGGTCGAAAAAGGTTTAGTTTGACCAAAACGGCTATTGACAAAAGTCGTACTCAATGACCCGTACACGCTGTAAATTTATTATTGGAAAAAAATTCAATTTCTTCCATCTAAAACATAATTACGCGCTGGACTCTGTCATTTTAAGAATATATAAGTATTACACACAGACACACCAAGTCTCAGCTTAAAATTTTGATCCGATGTTAAATAAATTTTAGGACCCTGCGAATGTTTTCTGAGCTGTTCCATATTGGGCCCCAGAGTCCATATTTGACCGGTTCTACCTGATAATTGTGCGACAGTACAGTCGCGTTACTTTATACGTCAACATTGGTCATTATCACCCGACAAATTTATTTCGGTCTATTGTATCAACCCCTATTTCCACCGCGTAGCCTGACTAAGTGTCAACATTGGTCTTTATCGCTCCACTAATTTTTATCATTTCATCGGTATGAATTCCATATCCAATTATCCACATATAACCAACCCAACCTCTAATCCCGGTCCAATTTATTTATTTTTTTCATCGCTATAGTCACGTTACGTAATATTTTATCACGTGATACTTGTACTTATATATCTATGGTATTACTATAGTATACCATATACGTATATCAATTGCTATTCCTTTCTATATAATCCTGGTGCCATCTATAGAAGTAGAGATAATTTCAGACCCCCCCCCCCCATTTTATATCATTGCTGATTTAGTACAGTCGCGATGCATTACATGGCAACATCGCTCCACTAATTTATGTCAGTTCATCGGTACGAACCTCTTTTTCTCCGAGTCCATATAACCAACACAAAATCTTATCCCAGCCTAAATTATTATTTTTATTTTCATCGGTATAGTTGTGTTACATACATATTTTTATCATTTGATTCTAATTTGCATTGTACCACTATAGAAGTCCATAAATGACTATTATGGCACTATATAGAGATGACTAAGATTCTGTCACCCCCTTATTTTATAGCCTTGTTGCAACAGTATATTTGAGATGCATACTATGTCATCATTGGTCGTTATCGGTCTACAAATTTATATCGGTTCAACCCTTAGTTCCCTGTATCGCCCACCCCTCCTTCAATTTATTTTTTCATTTGTATTATAGTCTCGTTCGTACACATTTTATCTCTTGTAACTTTCGCTTCAACATGCCGAGTACTGCTGCAGACAATACAAAACTGACAACATTTTGAAATGTAAGCAGGCTTCAAACTCATCTTATCCAAGAAAAACCCTGGCTACGTAAGAAATTTGTGTATCAGGTGTACTTGCATTTGTTGCGTTAAAAACCAAAGGTCCCAAGTCAAGGTCCAAGATCCCCAACACACTGATGTGAGGTTTAACTCCATCTACATACAGTAATGTCCAAAGTAATTGACCGCTTAACCACAGCAGAATTATGGGTAATTTTTCAGGATATTAAATCTTGAAAAATTACCCATAATTCTGCTGTGGTTAAGTGGTCAATTACTTTGGATATTACTGTAGCCCATATAAGGATGTGAGGTTTAATGATAACTCAATCCACATACAGTAATGTCCAAAGTAATTGACCACTTTACCACAGCAGAATTATGGGTAATTATTAGGATTTTAAATCCTGAAAAATTACCCATAATTCTACTCTGGTTTAGTGGTCAATTACTTTGGGCATTACTGTAACCAATATAAGGATTTGAGGTTTAATGATAACTCAATCCACATACAATAATGTCCAAAGTAATTGACCATTTAACCACAGCAGAATTATAGGTAATTTGTCAGGATTTTAAATCCTTAAAAATTACCCATAATTATGATGTGGTTAAGTGGTCAATTACTTTGGGCATTACTGTAACCAATATAAGGATGTGAGGTTTAATGATAACTCAATCCACATAACCAATATAAAGATGTGAGGTTTAATGAGAACTCCATCCACATAACTAATAAATATGTGTGAAAATTAAAAAAAAAATATGGACTACCTAATTCTGCTCCAAAAACACGTATATTGAATATATGGATGTTTATTGGCGTGGAAACCAATTATTTCAATGATATTTTCATTAACTGGGATCCAAAACCCGACCTACGGGAGAGCGCTTCGCGCGCGACTGTATCTTAAGCATATGTGCATATTTAATAAGCCAACAATTGGAATCCCAACAGAGAAGATTGGCGGGGGTCCCTTGTGCTTGCGCGATCTGTCCATCAAAAAATATTTAGACATCTCAAGACACGTAAGACCCAATAACTTAATATACAGAATAGATACATCTATTGCCTGAGTGACTAATATTTATATTTGTTACAATGAGGTCAAATATTTGCGAAGCCAGCACCACAGTTCAGATTTGTTAACATCACGTCACTAAGTCAATTACTTGCGAAGCCACAGCCATAACTATTTCCCTCCATAGTAATTCTCAAAACAACTTCTTAAGAACAATTGACCAGGTCAGTCGCGCAAACAATGGAAGAGCCAGGGTCAATCATTTTTTTTTAAACTAAATTTTACATTTAAATTATTGCTTTATTTAACCCAAAAAAAAAAAATTAAATGAGAAATAGAGGATCTCAAACGAGCTACTATTTTATACGGAATTTATAAACCGAGTTCACTAAATTCGATTTGAGCCGAGGTTTACCGAGGCTCAAATAGAATTTAGTGGACGAGGTTGATAAATTACGTATAAAATAGAACGAGTTTGAGATACTTTTTATCACATGATCATATAATCGCTAAAATTTTATCGAAAACAACAATTAACTGCAGCCAGCGATCATTGTCCCAAAGAGCAGCGTGACGTCATTGCACGCGACGATATTACACGTGTCTATTACGCTCGAATATTACATCGGAAAATAGTGCTAATCATGTGATAAAATTAACTTTTACTACTTGCTAAATTTTATCTTTTAATTATTTCATTTAAATTTTAGATTAAAATTTAAAAATATACAGTCCCAGTATTTACAGTATACTAAGTCCAAGTCTTTATATAATCTGTTGAGTGACCCCACAGTCATTTACTTGCTTTATTAGTAATAATTTGAAGGATTACTTGTTTAAACGCAATTGTTATCAAAATATTTTATGTATTTTTTATAATTTCTATTTATATGTAATAACATAATCTTGGTGGCGTTACCATTTTTGACTATGGTTTTCTTGTTTCAATGTGTTACACGTTCCAGTACGATGTTCGGTATGTTTACAATATCTATTGTATTGCGAACATATATATGATGCTCTATGTGCCAATGGTACAAATCGTTAACTCACGTGCCATGTAAAAATGGCTGAGATTAAAGTATCATTCATGCACTGGCGAATATTTATTTGCCAAGATTTGGTAAATTAGTTATAGAAGACTGTGTGTTATTCAAACATCTGTATTATATGTTATATTCGAGACCCTTTTAGCTACATACTGCGTATACAATACACAGTGGTTTACTAGAATTGTACTGTGCTCTACCTCCTCAGTCATTCGATATCACTCTGTGGTGAATTTCATTGAAGGTCTGCTGAGCGGGTTTCCTTTAGTATGCGAGCAAAGTCTTATTAAATTCCATTTATATATTCAGCCGCAACCTACTCCAAAACCTGTTTTTGAGAAATTTGACATTGCATATCCATATTCTTTCCATCCATTTTAAATACATTTGCTTATTCACCGCAATGTATATCTAAATTTTATTTTAAAATCAATTGAAAATGAAAGTGAAACAGTTATATTATTTATTTAGCCATTATTGGCGGAACTCTGCCACATTGATGGGTGCCGGTAGACTGCCGGTAGACTGCCGTCACTTACCACAGACTCCACACAATGCATGTACGAATAATAAAAGTCAATTATATTATCATGTATTAACATATTTTATTACATGATCCTACCTTTATTCCATTCAATAAACCCATTCTATAAATTGTGATATTAAACGTTCGTTTAATAACAGGAAATAGTGCCAGGTGACCTTTGACTTCCGGTTTGTCGACCTGTTAACATTCCGTACGCTACGTCTCAAAATACTATGGCTTCCAATATTTTTCCAACAAACTATTACGAATGAAGAGTTTGAAAAGTTATGTCATTAAATATACGCCATTAAATGCGTTAACAAGTCTGTATTTATCTGGGACTATTTCGTTACGCGGGCAAACAACGAATAGTTACGTGAAACGTCATCGCATGCCTTATAGAAGCCGACGTTAATTTCGCGTCACATTTGTCGATTTAAGTTTGTTTTGTCGATGTTTTGGATCATGTAATAAATAGAATCTACAACTCGTCCCCAGTTTATAACGGAAATTACAAAACTCGTCCAGTAAATTAGGTCTGGACCTCGCCAAAGGCTCGGTCCAGACCTAATTTACTGGACTCGTTTTGTAAATTCCGCTATAAACTGGGGACTCGTTGTAGATCCTCTATATATTGTGATATAAAATATTATGCTATCCGAACTTGTTCATTATAATAAAACAAGTACATGTTTGGCAGACGGCACAATCGATGTGCCCAATGGGTGCGGTGTACATCGCCATCTTCGCTACCTGGTATTTTACATCTGTGTCTAGGTAAAACATAGCAGATGATGCCATGCAGCATGCAACTAGCCCGCTCTAGCACCACTGAATTCACCCTCTGGTGGGCATCATTAGGTAAATGTCCGGCACCATGTTATCAGGACTGAGTGTGGCGTCCTGTGCTTCACAGAATGACAAGAAAAAGCTGAAATAAAGAGAGCCGTTATATTTATAAAAGCTGAAATAAAGAGAGCCGTTATATTTATGTGGGTGGGGCGAAAATATATCCAGCTACATGTTATACTATATTCATCTTTGTGAGGATAACTTCATTTCGGAACCTCCTTTTCTGTCATTGCAAATAATGCATGTGGTTTGGTGTGTTCTTCAATAAGCTATATTGGAACATACTAAAGATGAAAACTTATATAATTAAAACAGAGAACGAGCGACAATTTGGTCATTTTGTTTGGGATAGTCACTACGTTAGTTCACACCCTTTATTTGGCTTATCCTGCTATTTCCCAATAGTTTATTCTCATTAACAATTAAGTATCGGCGATTCAGACGAGATTTGATAGAACCGATATTTATAGTTATTATAATCTAAACCCCTGTGATTTTGTTTGGACAAGCTGTTGCTAGCAAGATAATGATAATGATGGTGGTGATGATATGATGTTGATGATGATTATGATGAAGATGCTGTTGGCGACGACAACGACTATGATTATGATTATGGCGATGATGATGATGATGTGATGATGATGCTGTTGGCGACGACAACGACTATGATTATGATTATGGCGATGATGATGATGATGATGATGATGATGATAATGATGATGATGACGACGATGACTATGGCGATGATTATGAGTGATTATAATGACGGACCATACACCATGTTGATCGGGACTCGGGAGATCGTTGTATATTATGTCCTCTATGATATTACAAACACGACATGGAATCCATTACCTCAACAAGTTACAATTTCAATGTTGTTTATTCCTATAACCGTTATACATGGGATATCAAGGACAATACAGCTCATACACTGGTCACCGACCCCTTGGCACCAAGTCTTACTATACACACATACATGCGCAGCAATGAAGGTGTCATCACTACCTTAAAATCTCTCACATCCTGTTTTTTTTCTGTGAGTTAAAATTTTGTCTTGGTGTAAACAATATTTATTTCAAAACATCAAACACATAACACAGACACAATATACATGTAGAAATATAGAGATTTATGAAGAGGATTTGACAACAAGCAAAATGCTTTTTTAAAGTCCTCTCCTCGTGGAATAAATGTTACCTCAAGTGACAGAAATATCACTTGAGGTAAAGCAGACGGGATATATAGGTTTGTTTGATTGGAATGTTGTTTAGGATTGAGATACGGGTATAACATTGTAATACGGACGTTAATGGTGAGGGTGAGAGAGAGAATTAAAGAGAGAGATAGAGAGGGAGAGTGAGTGAGAGAGAGGGGGGTTTGAGACAGCGTACATTCGATACAAAATAACACAACACCATCCGTTCAGTGGGGGAATCACTTGCACGAATGCGTCACGACCACGGAAGAGAAAAAGCGGTTCATGCAAGAGGAATCTAGCCGCGTCACCTGAAGTGATCTATGAGAAACGGCCATTATCTAAAAAAAACTTCTGTACCGCCAAGAATATTTCGGAATTTACTTTGTTTGGAAGTTCGTGAGATCCACACAATAGAACATCGATTGTTATCATACTTACGGGTAAGTTACTTAGCAGTTCTGATCTAATGCTGGCGTAAAGAGGGCATCGGAAGAAGAAATGGTAAGCTGATTCAGTTTCAAAACTACCGCATTGACACAATGGTGATTCTTTCAAGTGATTAATAACAAGGTCACGGTTCAGGTTGCTGCAACCTAATCTAATACGAGTATGATATATTTGGGCTTTCCTGGAATAACACTGGAGATAATAATTTGCAATTTTCGCACGGTCAATATTTAGTTTACGCTTAAATTCTTCGAGTGTGTTTGACGATTTTATTGAATTCGATAAACTAGTCCATGCTCGTGTAGCCGAAGGCAGAAAAGTATTCATGTAAATGTCTCTGTTGCTGCCAGACGGATGGATACTAACATACCTAAAACTGTAACCAGATGAAGTGGAATCGGGAGCAATCGTGTTTGATAAATAAGACGGAGCTTGGTTACTAGTCATTTTCTGTTTTGTTCTACGTTAGGCAATTGTTTCCCAACCTGTTTCTAATAGTAGGTTGCGATCGCTGGTACTTCTCGTGGCCCCAGTGACTATTCGTGCCATTTCATACTGAATATATTCGATATAATCGCTCATATATTTTGGTATGTTATCCCATACTGGTGATGCATATTCAAGGGTGGGTCTAACAAAAGCAAGATATATATTTTCAAGGGTCTTTCTGCTCAGTCTGAATTTGTGCTTCCTAATCATATTTACCTTTTTCCATGCCCTATCGGTTATATTACTTATGTGAGTTTCTCATGAACCGATGTTGTCAAAAGTGAGACCAAGATGTTTGTGATTTTCTACTTCAGTTATGTGAGAATCAGCCATGATTAGGGGTGGGTGAACTATATTTGTTGATTCCTTCGATATCATTAAAGCTTCAGTTTTGAGGGGATTAAATTTTACAAGCCATTTTTGGGACCAATCGACAATAGTGGCAATGTCTCTATTAAATATTTCAGCTGCTAAAACAGGGTTCTCGACACATAAGTATATTGATGTATCGTCAGCAAATAGACGTATGTTGCACGTGATATTTTCGGTTAATTCGTTAATGTAAATCGGGAATAACAACGGGCCTAATATGGAGCCTTGGGGCACACCTGCGGAAACATTTTGCCAATCAGAACTAGCATTATCGACTATAACTCTCGGTTAACGAAATTCAAGATAAGATTAAATTAGTTCATATACTTTACCCTTTATCCAAGTTTCATAAGCTTATACAGGAGACCTTTGTGCCAAACCTTGTGAAAGACTTTGCTTATGTCACAAAAAATACATCGAATTTCTTTACCTTCGTCCAGAGATCTGCTAATATAGTCATATATGTCAGTAAGCTGATATACTGTAGAGTCACCTTTTTTAATCCAGATTGGTAAACAGAAAGTAACTTATTATCGTCTAGGTATGTCCAAAGATATTTGTAAATGCACTTCTTATAAGTTTCAGATATACAGCTCAGAAGTGAGATAGAGCTGTAGTTAGCTATTGCGCTTGGGTCACCATTTTTAAAAATGGGAGTCACATTGGATTTTTTCCATTCATGCGGATAGTAACTCTTGTCTGTGAAAATATTAAAGAAATGGAAAGTGGATCACAAAGAGACGAAGCACACTGTTTTAGCATACGTGGGCTAATATTATCAGGACCACAGGCTTTGGACACTTTCAACTTTTTAAGAGCGTTAAAAACATCGACTGATGTAATTTTTATGTCCGCTAGTTCAGGATCAGTTTCTGTATATTGAATGGTAGAGCTCAAATGAGTATTGCACAAATTATCATCAACTTTATATATTTCACAAAAATAATCATTCAACGCATGTGCCTTTTCTGAAGGGGAAACTAAATAACAGTTGTTGCTTAAAAGAGGGGGTATTGATTTTCTGGTGGGGGGAATTACTTTCTGCAGATTCTTCCACCATGTCGATGAATCAGTGTTTTTGTCACTCAAAATGTGGTAAATTTTACTGTCATAATCGTCTTTTGCTTTTCTGACTGCACACTGATTTCGAACAATACGAAATTTTGCCCAGGAAGATAAAGATTTTTTTAGTTTGGCGATTCTATGTAGTCTATTGCGTTGGCGCATTAGTTTTCTTACACCACATGTCAACCAAGGAGGACAGTCTTTTCTTATGCAAATTGTTTTATTTGGAATAAATTTCAGACAAAGCATTTTGTAACATTTATGTCAGTTCGTTGTTGATCTTAGATACGTGAACATTGCTACTAATACTTTTTAATTAGATAACATGTTGTTAATGCCTTCGTAGTCGGCTCTATCGTAGTTCCAAATAAGTCTTTTAGTAGATAACGGATTTGGTAAAGTTAACTCGAATATCGAGTTTGACTGGAGCATGGTATCGAATACGATCATCAAAAAATGAACTTATTACATCTGCGTTACATACATAATCATCACAGTTTGGAAGAACAGATTGAGGGTCGACGAAAATGTTTCCGTGAAATGAGTAGGCGAATTCACTAGCTGTTTGATACCACAGTGCGTACCTATACCATTAATCTTACCATTGGTATCTTCGACATAATTTTCATTTAAGTCGCCAGCTACGATTACCAAATTTACGTCATCGATTGCGTTTTTAATGTTGAGTTCAATAGTATCCCAATGCGAAACTGGTGATTGCTGGAGTCTGTAGAAGCAACAAAGTATAATACTTTTACGACACACCTTGATTTCAACCCATACGGACTCAAGGCCTGGAACTATCAGATCATTACGGAATTTATAAGGAATACAATCGCGAATATAAATACTCACACCACCACCTGATGTTTGGGTATTCCTGTCATTTCTAATTGGATCATGAAAACCGTGAAGTAAAACTTCGGAATTATCCACTGAATTATTAAGCCATGTTTCAGTGAAAATGCAAATATCAAAATTAGCATACTCAGCATTTAGTATTGTCATTTTATTTCTGATGCTCTGTGTGTTCAGTAGTAACATGGAACAGTGTCTTCGTATCGCACTATTGTTGGCCGTCACGGGTTCAGTTCGATATCGCCGCTTAACATTAGTAATAAGAATATAATGGAAGTTGCAGTTAAGTAACATAATAATTTTGCCTTGTGTGTTTGTATTATAACATGTCGATCTGTACTATCACGGATGATTTTCAAAACTGTTTGTATTAAATGTGGACAAGTACATGCTATCAACAGTAACAAACTTACAATTTGAATCTCTGGCAGTTTTCTTGAACGTAGGAAAAGGTAAATGATGATAGTTTCAGACATATTCAGGTCAAAGCGTTTTCCCATAGGTGGTCGAGACGCTCTCGACAAAAAGCTGCCAATCCGAGCACGATAATGTATTATATCAACCATTGTCCCATATATATTGTAAGATTTTCAAAACATGTAAATAGCTCGGTTGTTGGCAGATATGATTTACACACTGTTGAATGTTGAATCAAGATGTTTAAGATATTGGCGTGAGATACACGGTTTATCTTGGTCATGTGCAGTTAAGGGAGAGATTAGAAAGATAACAGAAGATAAGAGAAGGAAGAGACGAAAGAAATATAACTCTATTAGTGATCCCGGGATAGGGGGAATCATTAATTCCATACCGTTGCTCGCATGTAGTTGATGGGTCAATATAAATATATTACTTCTCTACGTTATGGGTCCCAAACATCGCGACATAGCGATCATAAAGGGAATTTCGAATAAACACCGATGAGCGTTTCTAACTCAACATGTCTGTACGGGTCAATTTTATTTAAAAAAATATGATTTGACATAACATGAGGCGTTTTAAAGAAATGATTGTTCGAGGGACGACTGCCAAAATATACGCACTGAACAATCTACAAATATAAAATACGCAACAGTATGGTATAGAGGACAATACGAACCGACCACACAGACGAGCGGGCAGACGGAAGACGAGACGCGCGGACCTGCATGAAGGCGTACGTTGTGATATAAATATATGCTTTGAGATACACAGACTGACAGACAGACAGACGATTTTGGCGCTCATTCATGGTCCGCGATGGACCGAAACTTTCTTTTGCCAAATATTTTGCCAACTGAATAAATTTTTTGCAAACTTCTTTTAGAAATTGCCAAATGATTTCACTGGTAGTATTAGTTTCTGCAATGTTGAGTCTTATATTTCAACAATCGCTGTTTGAACGACTATTTATATCGATAGGAAAGCAGTTAGTTATTCTCGCATCTCTATTGTAGTTTATCATATAAACCAATAACTGAATAATAATATTTCCGAAGAGTTGCTTCATCAGAAGGGCTCATCAAAAGAGGTGTAGCTATGTAAGTACCACCGCAATAAATAATAGTGATCCCTCCACCCTCCGATACTAAATGCTGTCAGATTAACTGCATATTAATAGGGGTATTAACATTAATATTCATAAACGTTATAAAACAACAGCAATACAAGTATACTGTGCGCGTTTCCTGAAATGAATGGTGTTGATCTTTCTTGAAAAATAAAAAAGGGACTTGTTAATACTTTTGCCAAATGTAACTATTTTTTTGCAAAATGTGAATTATTTCTGCCGTTGTCAAACTTGGCAAGTTGAAGAGCGAGCCCTGCTCTCATTGACATTATTCTCCTTGTTTTTTTTATGTTATAGTGCCAAATAATTTTCACCGGGACGAAAATTCGAATAATTTGTCTTGGAGTTTTGATGATAATGACGGCCCACACATCCACCCAAGGAATGCAGATATTTGAATTAAATGTTTTACATGGGACCACCAATACATTTCAGTGCAAATATATTATATATATCGTGCGAATATGCATAATATCATTCTTACCTTTGATCAGATTTAACAGTTTTAAAAGAGTACTACAATAATGAGAGACTGACAAATTTTTCAACATGTCAATACCAAGATTTTGAATACCCTCTCGATCACATTATACTGCGCATAACTACCAAAAATAACAGAGAGAAATGTATCCTCCTTTACCCAACACACTTAACAGTCCACTTAAAGAAACCAAAATAATTTACTATATTTTGTCATTAGAAATTAATAATATTATTCAAAAAGTATACATACTCATACCATAACGATACGAACATATTGCACTGTTATACTCTATTCTTCTTATCTACAACATATCCTCATGCAAATATGTTCATATTGGACCTAAATATTCACATAGGTTCATATTGGACACTGAAATAATCTCACATTGGACATATATCAGTTATTACATTATTTTGGCGCGGGCCACAATGAAAACACGTTATAACGAGCGTACATCTGGTAAATCGATTTAGGTTCATATAGCGCATTAACAAAATAATGCCGATGAAATAAGTTCAATATAAGCTTTTTCAGGAGAATAATGTTATTATTTTTACAACATATCCTCCTGTAAATAGTTTCATATTGGAACTAAATATTCACATAGGTTCACATTAGACTGATTTAATTCTTAAATAAGCCCATACAGAGCTTATAATACTCGTCATTCCGTTGAACGGCGCGGGCCGCAGTGAAAACACATTATAAATAGCGTGTACCTGGTAAGTCGTGTCGGCGAAAAAGGTAGATTAAGTCATCGACGTATATTAAATATAGATCGATGATTAAATAATGTCAATAATCAGAATGATAATGTCTTATTTCGTATGCATGGAAGTAGTCCCATATTGGACTATTTAATAACCGCGTTTTAGGTCCATATATAGCGTGTATTGAGGTTGAATAATGCCAATGTGAGCTTATTTCGATCATTAAAATAATCCCGTTATGTACTTATTTTTACGAGAACAGGCTGCATTTTAATTCGGTAGACATGTTTCGGTTATTAACTCTATATATACTAAATACCCATTGACGAATAGTGTAGTTCCATCATGAAATGTTTATATAATAAGTTAAACAAACGACTATAGTTCGTCTACTAAACTTATTGTCTGAATATTTCCCACCAATGGATAATTATGTTTCATTCTAAGCTTGTGTCATTTGTTCACCTTTCTGTCGTCGTCTGCTGTTATTATTTGAAAACCCCTGCAAATGAATAGACCATTCCAATGTATACTTTTTGTTATAACTGGGATAATCCATTCAGTATTGAAAGGTTTCAAAATATATTTAAAAAATAAATATTTACTTGTATATCAATCATTTGCACCGTGTTTCATAAATTTTTGGGGCCGAATCCCAAATTTACCTGGAACAAACTTGCGTGTCCGAAATCGGACAGGAATAAACTTGCGATCCCGGGGTGGTGTGTCCCAAAAAAAGAGAAGAAATCTAACAATTTCAAACGCGTATTCTGGGATTTTGTCCTAACACAACCCCGCCTGTATGCAGTAAATAAATAATATGCTATAAATAGATAAATAAAAAACTATGACGTAACACTTCTGTCAGAAGTTTATAAATTCCGAACTGTCACCTGTTAATATAATAAGTTACACTTCGATTTGAATGTTACATGTTAATTCATGTCGAGCATTATCCACACAGAAACAATTCAGTCTGTGTCGACATTGCAGAAGGGGGAAAGTAACCAAAACAATGTTAATGTCATTCTATAGACACTTCCCAGAAGATGAGGCCTAAGAAAAATGAGGTGCCCCAGGGGGTGATTTAGGTTACGCTTGGCCGCTGTGTGGGATAGCATCACTAAATTCACCATCCGAGGACCTCATTCTGCATATATGTAAAATATGCAAGTGTCTTGGGTCGCTTTAAGACCGGTCTTTGGTCATATAGACTGCCTGATTCAATTACGATCGGACTAAATGCTGCAGAAGTAATGAGTTCCTTTCGGTATAGTTCTGGGCCGATCGCAGACATTAATAACACACCACGTGACATAAGTGTTAATCGTGGCACACGTGATGTTAATCAAGGCTTACTCGAGTGAACTCCCCCGTGATCGGCGTGACAGCGGAAGTGATATAAATAAGAGTTCCCTCACGGTCCTTTGATTTTCGCGGCGTTATTGACCTTCTGAGATTAGAAGGGTTTCATTACACACATGGATATATGATCTGTCCAGCAATAAGCTTTCTATCCGCCAATCAGTCGCAAGTTTGTGTGAAATAGGACCGCGGGTTTTTAAGGTTTCCTCGTATACACACGGATATGTGATATGTCCAACAATAATTTAATCTTTATATCACGTTAATCAGTCAAAAATCGGACCCTATGTTTTTAAAGGGTTTCCTAATACACGTGGATATGTGATATGTCAAACAATAAGCTTTCTAGCACGTCCATACCCCCGACATATTCGGATTAACTGAGGGGATGTAAGGTATATACCAGAGGTATATAGTCATACCAGAGGTATATAGTCGAAAAATAACCGTTTCAAGAATTTTCTTATTTTCCTCAATATTGTTTAAGGTCATTCCACACCGGACGCGAGCGCGCGATTATAACGGCTGTTTTCTGTCGTCCGTGGTAGTTCAAAGCGCGCGATTTTTATATTCACACCGCAAGCGACTGAATCGCTGACCACGAGGCGATCACAACAGTGATTTTATGCTTCGTCGATTTCTAGCTTTGTGGCAAATCAGCGGGATATTTTGATGCGCGTATTCCTCCTATTTGAAGGCGACACAATCATTCGTCGTCGCGATAACAATGGTGGTGGATGACTTTAGCGACAAGCGGATAACTGAAGTGCAACGATAAGTGAGAAGAGAAAATGCCCGTAAAGAGCTCGATGTAATAACAGGATCCTCTGGTTAATTTTTGGTCCCAATCCATTCCAAGCTTGTGATGTCACTTTGCCCACAATGTGCCCCCCCCCCCCCTCCGATAAAAAAAACCCCTCACAAACTGGAATTATGGAATGAAATTCAATTAAACGCAATTGCTATATTGCTAATAGAATTTAGGAAGCCCGTGCACCATTCCACTTGACATACTATATTTTATAATTAAATGAGTTTGAAAAATTCTGATTAAAATGTTCATATACATGATTACCCAAACCATTGCGCGCGAAGAAGCGGTCCAGTCGCTTTTGGTGTGAAAATCGCGCGATCGCGCCCGGTATGGATTGTCCCTTAGACTCGAGTGGTTTGGATGGTATACGTTTTGTGCGAATTCACGTGATGTAGTTTTCGCAATGGCCAGTGATAACCTTCAATTGTATAGTGTGTGTACTTTACATTTCCAATTTTATTATTTATTAAATTCACATTAGTTGGTTCGAGGCGGAAGGGGAAAGTGCTTCATTTCAAAATGGTGGTAACTAGCCTGACACTAGGACAACTTCAGGTTTGTGACATGGTAAAGTCGCATACCAGGCGAGTAATTATGGTAGCTGATTGGTAGAGTTGTGTTGGGGACATGGTAAATTACCTTACCAGCAAGCAAATCCTGGTTTTATTAAGTTAAATACTATATATACAACTGCAGAGCTGCTTGATATCAATATCTCTATGATAACCTTACACGGCTAAAAAATAATTACTTAATAAGAAGACAATTACTTGAAACAAGAAAAACAATTACTTGAAACAAGAAATATTAAGAAAAAAAATTAATCTTATTTTAAGAAATATTCCCCTCAAGTCTGCTACCTTAAGAACATTTAAGAAAATCCCACCAGACAAGAGATAGTTTTCTCGAATATGATAGATTTAATCTTGAAACAAGAAACAATTAAGAAATAAATATTTCATTTGAGAAACCATTTTCTTATTAAGAAAATGGTGTCTCAAATGAAAGTTATATTTCTTGTTCTTTAAAAATAAGAAATGTTTTCGACATATTAAGAAAACGTCTAGAAAAAATAAATATAACATCACTTATGCTGTTGTAAATTCGTTCGTACAAATCTCAGTTATTTCATCAAAGTCGTTCTATATAGAGTCATTACCCTTCCAATAAACTCATATCAAAATACTTCGATTGCATATCAATCACTATATATCTGACAGTGAACATCGATTAAGTATCTTTCGCTATCTAATCATGTGTCACATCGGACATTCATCTTAAATTCTAACCCAGAAGCATTCATTTTGGTCCATTAAAATCTTTTGATATTTCTTCAAACAAATACCACTGCCTAAACAAACTATCGTTAGTAATAGTTACTGCGGTTATCCACCCCGGAGCTATATATTCTGCTTCAAACCGAGACTTTGTTGATTTAATGATTTTGGCGAAGTCTCATCCAATTAGTTAGCAATTAGACTGTCCTGTGTCGGAATGATTTGTAATTGATGATTAACCCTTTACCCAACAGAAGGGCCCTGTGCCAATGCATTCTCTTATATATGCGAGTCGACCATAGGTCGCCTCGCATATATAAGAGAATGCATTGGCTTAACACATTAAAAATTATAAAATTGTTAAAGATTGTAAGAAAAAATGGTAAAAAGTGTTACAAAAATATTTTTTTTAGGCCAATGCATTCTCTTATATATGCGAGGCGACCTATGGTCGACTCGCATATATAAGAGAATGCATTGGCACAGGGTATAACTGTAACTATCACAATGTGGTCAAAGAGCCGGTTCCAATGATATTCATATTTGTATGGTTCTATTGAGACAGACCGAAGATATTTTAGGCTGTTGAAGCTTTGTTTGGCCGGTTTTGGCCGGTTTGTTGGGTAAAGGGTTAAGAGTCGGTGCACACGATCCCGATTGTCCCCGATTAATCCTGCTGCATGATAATTCGGGAGCAATCAGAACCGTGTGCGCGTAAGAGTCGGCTCTGATTTAATTGGAGGGATCAAACTGAGGTTGATTTCATCAGGAGAATCTGGCTCGTGACGATGGCAACGCACGTGTTTTGCTTGTCAAATGACCGATCGTCACATGACCAAAACCTCATTCAAAATGTCGGAACAGATATACAGCGGCGACCGCTATTTAAAATCAAAGTCAGAATGAAAGTCAAGAATTATCATGACTCTGGTCAATCGATCAGGAACAACGGTTGTTAGACCTGTGTGCACAAAATGAGCGCCTGTATAATAACTGCGCTGCTGTATGCTATGCAGATTACGACAAGAGAGCGACAGCTATGGACAGGTCTATTACGACTATTCGGCCTACTGCTCGTGACCTCAATATATTATTAGTAATAAATAGTATTTAGAAATACATATTAATACAAGAAAACCATAGTCAGAAATGGTAACACCACCAAGATCATATTATTAGCCATAAATATAAATTATAATATAAAATATATTGGTTACATGAATGCACCGCCTCAAAATTCTGTTAAAACAACTAATCCTTCAAATTATGACAAAAAACTACGACTTATTACTGCAGGTTTCTCATTCACCACACCAGAAAGCTTCTAAATGCGGATACAAAATCGGAGGTCTTGTGTTCCCGCCAAGAGTGCATGGCACAGCCATTGTCCATACCTAAACGTCGAAAGCAATTAACGCAGTCATAATGGTTACATACTGCAACTTTAAGACATCCAGCGAATACACACCCCACGAAAACCCAAAATGTGTTGTCCTGCGAGATATCCCATCGCTTTAGCTCAATTTGCCTTCCTACAATATCCATAAACAAGATCATATATTATATACCCACGATTTTAATTTATAGAATATAAAATATATTGGTTTCGCGAATGACCAACTCAGAATTCCGTTAAAATAACAATAACAACCAGCACCTAATTGTCGAACCGGCGGCCGACTCGGCCGTCTCGAGCAACAACTATCAGTGGGCTGCAGAACGAAAAATATCTATAAAAGTTGAAATATAAGACTTACAAATTATCATTTAAATGTTTTTATTGGTAATTGACATAGCTTGTCACAAACAAAAAATCAACATTATTGACATAATAATGTAAAGGACAATAAACGAAATTGAAATTCTCAACTACACCTTTTACCGGACTCGGCCTCCTGGTCGCGTAGTTCGACTTTTAAATAAACCGGAATTTCCCATTCTATAAACAAAACACCCACTGTTAATGTCAGCGCCCACAGCTTTCTAGAATCTCAAGGACAGCATACACCGGTGGTGTTAATAAAGCACCGTGACTAGTGGTAGTAACTGGCTAGATCGGCTGGCCACACCAGTTGTCTTAGACTAAAGTGACCATTATAGCGGGTGGTGTGACCCCCCCCCCCCCCCCCCAACAACAACAATAAATCGGGGTGGAAATTTTCTAGGATTTAGCAATTTTCAGGTTCAGATCTAAAACAATTCTCATACTGGACCGAACCATTCCTTTCCCCCACCTGGCTATTGGCCACAAACTACTGATCCGTTTAGAATAGGCTACCATCCAGGTATGTGAGGGAACAGTTGTGAAATCAAAGCCCAAGCGGTGTGCGCAACTGAAATTACACAAACTGGTGTGTTTGGTGTTGTTAAAGGCGGGGTTGCAGTTGGAAATTCCAAGGTGGATACACCCCAACAGAACCCATCTAGCCACATACCTGGTGCCAAGTATCCAGACTAAACATGTGGTGCACCTTTGTGTTTGATCGTCAAAACACTATACATTAAATATACATGAGAAGGCGTATTGATACGAACTATATAGAGTGTATTTTACTTATGATATCTCGCATATAGCCATAGTATACATAACCGGGCTATCAGCAATTGGTTGTGGGTTTTCTGCTTGAAATACCTCCTTCAGACTCATTCATTCAGCATGATGTTTAATTATTGAATGTAATGCCGAAACTGCATAAAGTGCGTACATTTGCGGTATAAATACTATAGGTATACGTCTTCTACACTTCCCGTGATACTAATCGATACACGTAAAAATGTCGCAATAATTATTATACTCTATGAAACACTCATCTCTCAAATGGGTTAGCACCACATCTCACCAGATCGAAGAGACGGTATACCTCGCATTTTCTGTTAGACTAATGTTCATGTTGCTACCAAACCGGTCTCCTAGTGGACAATGTTGTTCAAATCCCTTCAGTCGGCACTTTAAAACTGGAATATGCTACCACGGAATCCACAATATTCGTGTTCATTATCTTGTTGTTTGAAAACATCTTATCAATATCACCCACGTACTTGTGCTAAATATCAGGTGATCATCGCAAAAGACCGTTATAAAGTTTCAACGTTGACCATTCACCTGTATATTGCTAGTTATGGCTGCTGTGTGTATCTACATCATATATATGTAACACTAATGGGTGTGGGTAAACACTGTGATGCGTTTGCAGGAAAACGTAGTGGCATTCGAGTATATGTGGCCTTGGTAAATATCACCAATACAATTCCCAGGTACATGTGTGACAGTCTCTGTCATAGAGTATCTAGGCAATTGATCAAAACACAAAGAAGTACCATAGACTATCTTCAATAAACTCTAACCCTGACCACTATTGCCTAGATACTCTATGACAGAGACTGTCACACATGTACCTGGGAATTGTATTGGTGATATTTACCAAGGCCACATATACTCGAATGCCACTACGTTTTCCTGCAAACGCATCACAGTGTTTACCCACACCATTAGTGTTACATATATCTGATGTAGATACACACAGCAGCCATAACTAGCAATATACAGGTGAATGGTCAACGTTGAAACTTTATAACGGTCTTTTGCGATGATCATCGGATATTTAGCACAAGTACGTGGGTGATATTGATAAGATGTTTTCAAACAACAAGATAATGAACACGAATATTGTGGATTCCGTGGTAGCATATTCCAGTTTTAAAGTGCCGACTGAAGGGATTTGAACAACATTGTCCACTAGGAGACCGGTTTGGTAGCAACATGAACATTAGTCTAACAGAAAATGCGAGGTATACCGTCTCTTCGATCTGGTGAGATGTGGTGCTAACCCATTTGAGAGATGAGTGTTTCATAGAGTATAATAATTATTGCGACATTTTTACGTGTATCGATTAGTATCACGGGAAGTGTAGAAGACGTATACCTATAGTATTTATACCGCAAATGTACGCACTTTATGCAGTTTCGGCATTACATTCAATAATTAAACATCATGCTGAATGAATGAGTCTGAAGGAGGTATTTCAAGCAGAAAACCCACAACCAATTGCTGATAGCCCGGTTATGTATACTATGGCTATATGCGAGATATCATAAGTAAAATACACTCTATATAGTTCGTATCAATACGCCTTCTCGTGTATATTTAATGTATAGTGTTTTGACGATCAAACACAAAGGTGCACCACATGTTTAGTCTGGATACTTGGCACCAGGTATGTGGCTAGATGGGTTCTGTTGGGGTGTATCCACCTTGGAATTTCCAACTGCAACCCCGCCTTTAACAACACCAAACACACCAGTTTGTGTAATTTCAGTTGCGCACACCGCTTGGGCTTTGATTTCACAACTGTTCCCTCACATACCTGGATGGTAGCCTATTCTAAACGGATCAGTAGTATTGTGGCCAATAGCCAGGTGGGGGAAAGGAATGGTTCGGTCCAGTATGAGAATTGTTTTAGATCTGAACCTGAAAATTGCTAAATCCTAGAAAATTCCCACCCCGATTTATTGTTGTTGTTGGGGGGGGGGGTCACACCACCCGCTATAATGGTCACTTTAGTCTAAAGACAACTGGTGTGGCCAGCCGATCTAGCCAGTTACTACCACTAGTCACGGTGCTTTATTAACACCACTGGTGTATGCTGTCCTTGAGATTCTAGAAAGCTGTGGGCGCTGACATTAACAGTGGGTGTTTTGTTTATAGAATGGGAAATTCCGGTTTATTTAAAAGTCGAACTACGCGACCATGAGGCCGAGTCCGGTAAAAGGTGTAGTTGAGAATTTCAATTTCGTTTATGGTCCTTTACATTATTATGTCAATAATGTTGATTTTTTGTTTGTGACAAGCTATGTCAATTACCAATAAAAAAATTTAAACGATAATTTGTAAGTCTTATATTTCAACTTTTATAGATATTTTTCGTTCTGCAGCCCACTGATAGTTGTTGCTCGAGACGGCCGAGTCGGCCGCCGGTTCGACAATTAGGTGCTGGTTGTTATTGTTATTTTAACGGAATTCTGAGTTGGTCATTCGCGAAACCAATATATTTTATATTCTATAAATTAAAATCGTGGGTATATAATATATGATCTTGTTTATGGATATTGTAGGAAGGCAAATTGAGCTAAAGCGATGGGATATCTCGCAGGACAACACATTTTGGGTTTTCGTGGGGTGTGTATTCGCTGGATGTCTTAAAGTTGCAGTATGTAACCATTATGACTGCGTTAATTGCTTTCGACGTTTAGGTATGGACAATGGCTGTGCCATGCACTCTTGGCGGGAACACAAGACCTCCGATTTTGTATCCGCATTTAGAAGCTTTCTGGTGTGGTGAATGAGAAACCTGCAGTAATAAGTCGTAGTTTTTTGTCATAATTTGAATGATTAGTTGTTTTAACAGAATTTTGAGGCGGTGCATTCATGTAACCAATATATTTTATATTATAATTTATATTTATGGCTAATAATATGATCTTGGTGGTGTTACCATTTCTGACTATGGTTTTCTTGTATTAATATGTATTTCTAAATACTATTTATTACTAATAATATATTGAGGTCACGAGCAATAGGCCGAATAGTCGTAATAGACCTGTCCATAGCTGTCGCTCTCTTGTCGTAATCTGCATAGCATACAGCAGCGCAGTTATTATACAGGCACTCATTTTGTGCACACAGGTCTAACAACCGTTGTTCCTGATCGATTGACCAGAGTCATGATAATTCTTGACTTTCATTCTGACTTTGATTTTAAATAGCGGTCGCCGCTGTATATCTGTTCCGACATTTTGAATGAGGTTTTGGTCATGTGACGATCGGTCATTTGACAAGCAAAACACGTGCGTTGCCATCGTCACGAGCCAGATTCTCCTGATGAAATCAACCTCAGTTTGATCCCTCCAATTAAATCAGAGCCGACTCTTACGCGCACACGGTTCTGATTGCTCCCGAATTATCATGCAGCAGGATTAATCGGGGACAATCGGGATCGTGTGCATCGACTCTTAACCCTTTACCCAACAAACCGGCCAAAACCGGCCAAACAAAGCTTCAACAGCCTAAAATATCTTCGGTCTGTCTCAATAGAACCATACAAATATGAATATCATTGGAACCGGCTCTTTGACCACATTGTGATAGTTACAGTTATACCCTGTGCCAATGCATTCTCTTATATATGCGAGTCGACCATAGGTCGCCTCGCATATATAAGAGAATGCATTGGCCTAAAAAAAATATTTTTTTAACACTTTTTACCATTTTTTCTTACATTCTTTAACAATTTTATAATTTTTAATGTGTTAAGCCAATGCATTCTCTTATATATGCGAGGCGACCTATGGTCGACTCGCATATATAAGAGAATGCATTGGCACAGGGCCCTTCTGTTGGGTAAAGGGTTAATCATCAATTACAAATCATTCCGACACAGGACAGTCTAATTGCTAACTAATTGGATGAGACTTCGCCAAAATCATTAAATCAACAAAGTCTCGGTTTGAAGCAGAATATATAGCTCCGGGGTGGATAACCGCAGTAACTATTACTAACGATAGTTTGTTTAGGCAGTGGTATTTGTTTGAAGAAATATCAAAAGATTTTAATGGACCAAAATGAATGCTTCTGGGTTAGAATTTAAGATGAATGTCCGATGTGACACATGATTAGATAGCGAAAGATACTTAATCGATGTTCACTGTCAGATATATAGTGATTGATATGCAATCGAAGTATTTTGATATGAGTTTATTGGAAGGGTAATGACTCTATATAGAACGACTTTGATGAAATAACTGAGATTTGTACGAACGAATTTACAACAGCATAAGTGATGTTATATTTATTTTTTCTAGACGTTTTCTTAATATGTCGAAAACATTTCTTATTTTTAAAGAACAAGAAATATAACTTTCATTTGAGACACCATTTTCTTAATAAGAAAATGGTTTCTCAAATGAAATATTTATTTCTTAATTGTTTCTTGTTTCAAGATTAAATCTATCATATTCGAGAAAACTATCTCTTGTCTGGTGGGATTTTCTTAAATGTTCTTAAGGTAGCAGACTTGAGGAGAATATTTCTTAAAATAAGATTAATTTTTTTTCTTAATATTTCTTGTTTCAAGTAATTGTTTTTCTTGTTTCAAGTAATTGTCTTCTTATTAAGTAATTTTTTTTTTAGCCGTGTAAGGTTATCATAGAGATATTGATATCAAGCAGCTCTGCAGTTGTATATATAGTATTTAACTTAATAAAACCAGAATTTGCTTGCTGGTAAGGTAATTTACCATGTCCCCAACACAACTCTACCAATCAGCTACCATAATTACTCGCCTGGTATGCGACTTTACCATCAGTTTTATCACACCGCGCGATCAGATTTATTCAGTTTTGTCGTGTGAAATTAATCACGTAATGTGGCGATATTATCGAGATCGCGCGCGTAAAGTTAATCGAATTACGATACTGACAGCTCATGACAATTGATCTCCAACAGTTACGCTCAATATTGGATACTATCACGCCAAGTTTGCTTGTATATTTGAGTTGTAAGCAATATTGTGTTATGCGAAACAGGAAGTCCATGTACTATGTTTCTATCGTATATATTAAAGATGCATAATCCGATTTAACGCCCCTAAATTACTATTTCTTCGGCTTCAGGGGTAAAAAGTACTAGATTTGGGTCGAGGAACAGACCGATCAAAGCCCAGAGTTATCAGATTTATAGGTTTTTAATCTGTTATTATTCATCACCTCGAACATTTGGCAACCTGGCAAATATCCGACGAATGTCGACCGATATACTCTTGATACCAAATTGCGTTGAACAACATGTTGATATATAAAACTTTTGTGCAATTTTGTACTGTAGTTGACAGTGGTTAGGATTATTTTTTGGCAATTAATCGATTCTGATAATTGAAGCGGCATTTGAAGAAATGTTGCTGTTGTTGTTGGAATCCGATATATTGGAACCATCGAATCGGATTGTGTACCTTTAAATATAAGTTAAAATGTTGACATATAACTCATTTTGTGCAATATCGTACTGTTGACAGTGGTTAGCATTATGTTTTGGCAATTAATCGATTCTTATAACAGAAGCGGCATTTCAAGAAATGATGTTGGAATCTGATGATATTGGGACCATCGAATCGGATTGTGTACCTTTAAAGATAAGTTAAAACTTGCTGGTTTGAAAGTCGATATATGGTCAACGAAACCTCCTATTAATGGGTCAGACCAAATTATTTTCGATCATCGAATGTTGGTTTTATGGTGTCAAATCGACATTTAACACGTTTTGAATATTTGTCGTCCTGTCATAAATTATAATGATCACCTCTTATAAAGAGCGTCCATGCATACGTAGCCCGAAATCAGTAGATCATAAAGGGCATTCATGCTTATACGTAGCCCGAAATCAGTAGCTAATAAAGAGCGTTCATGCTTATACGTAGCCCGAAATCAGTAGCTAATAAAGAGCGTCCATGCTTACGTGCCCGAAATCAGTAGGTAATAAAGAGCGTCCATGTTTACGTATCCAGAAATCAGTAGATAATAAAGAGCGTCCATGCTTACGTACCCCGAAATCAGTAGGTAATAAAGAGCGTCCATATTTACGTATCCCGAAATCAGTAGCTAATAAAGAGCGTTCATGTTTACGTACCCCGAAATCAGTAGCTAATAAAGAGCGTCCATGCTTACGTAGCCCGAAATCAGTATAGGTAATAAAGAGCGTCCATGCTTACGTACCCCGAAATCAGTAACTAATAAAGAGCGTCCATGCTTACATACCCCGAAATCAGTAGCTAATAAAGAGCGTCCATTCCTACGAAGCCCGAAATCAGTAGCTAATAAAGAGCGTCCATGCTTACGTACCCAGAAATCAGTAGCTAATAAAGAGCGTCCATGGTTACGTAGCCCGAAATCAGTAGATAATAAAGAGCGTCCATACTTACGTACCCCGAAATCAGTAGATAATAAAGAGCGTCCATGCTTACGTACCCCGAAATCAGTAGATAATAAAGAGCGTTCTCAATTGTGATATTTTGTGATGGTTTTCGTAGTATTACTGATGGATTATTGTGTGGATTGTGTGGATTGTCGCGTTGTCGTGATGTTAGCGTCAAGTAATATTTCTTGTACACGGTTGGCTGACAATTTGCTTAGTAAATTTGTGTATGAAATCGGAGAGGGCATCTTTAAATATCCACCGATTCCACACACACAAAATCAGAATTTCCTATAAGCAACGTCAACGCCAAGAGACTCGAGAACAATCATAAAAAAAAAACTCATAAGTGATAACGCTCTTTATTACGTACTGCTTTTTGGCGACAGAATCATGCACACTCTTTATAAGAGGCGTTCATTGGAACTGTTCATAGAATGACAACAATTTACAAAATGTATTAAAACTTAGTCTCTATCAGGCCATCACGATCCCAATCTCCGATTAAGGAGGCGCCCCATTCGTCAATTTTCAAAACATCTCAATGGCAAACTATCAATTTGAAGGGTAAATTATTATCACCTGTAAACAATGTATGCTATAGTATTATAACAACACATGTTGACACTCACAGTGTGAGAGATACCTTCTAATTAAGTAAAAAAAAAAGTGGTTTAAAAAAATAAAAATAACTTTTTTGAGGTATGTTGATAGTAAATATTTGCAAAAAAACATACGGCATTATCGCGATTATGAACCCAAAACGATTAGTCTACCACGCCCCTGATATACGCGTATAAAGTAACGGGAACTTATTGGCATTTAAACAGAGTCGGAACACGTTTATTTTGTTTGCAATATTTATTCGTCACATTTGATAATAAATGATAAACAGAATATAAACACAATTGCACGTGTGCGCGCTACCCACGCTATTACATGCCAACAGAAAACGTCACTGTATGTACAGTACACACGTAGTTCTACGTGTAGCAAAACCCAATGATACTGTAGCAGTAAAAAATCACTGTCAGATATAACTTCAATATCGCCATCATCTCGGATGATGTCATGTTGAGCATATCCATTAGATTTCATAAAAACAAGTACACATTTGCACGCTGCATGTGGGTGTTCAATGTATAGTTCTATGGTCATATGAGTCTATATCAACCAGAGTCACTGTAGAAAGCATCGATGTATATCTGATAAAACATCAACATCGTCATCTCGGACCAGCTCCTGTTGAGCGTTGGATTTTCGTCTGCAATGTTCTTCTATTAGATAAAGCTGATTCCGCGCATAAACCTCGTACATGTTCAAGACACCTTCTGTGACGGCTATTCTGATTCGGAGATGGTAACACCACTTCTTGTTCGCCTGTTCGGTAGCTGTTTCGAATCTTTTATGGAGATCTGCTAACTGCTTGTCGAGTAGGAAAACCTGTCCACATGCTTTATGGAAACCGTGCAGCAGAAAACCTATCTTACGACGTAAATGTGACTGTTTGCCGGGAATCGGCAACTCATTTGTTCTAGATATAATCTTCATCGGAGCGATAGTTGAATGTGATAAGCGTCTATTGGTTGGTGGAGTTTTTCAGATGTTGGCCTAAAGTTTCAAACCAATGTTTATATATCATGAACAATCAACTAATCTTGACATTGGGCGTCGTTCTCATTAGAATTAAGCTCTCACTTCTCTATGTCTATAGTCGAGACTTGTCACTCTAGCGCTAATTAAGTCGTTCCCGGGCAGGTCACGCGTGTTGTCACCTTGGAGACCATGATCACGAGGCTTCTCCATCACATGATTGTTTTCATTGGACTATATTAATTAGCCTAATGTTGATTGGCTGCAATTAAAGGTGACTACCCAATAGCAAATAATTACATAAAAAGAGCACAAGGGAACATTAATAAATTTAACAATTACATAATTAAAAAATTACAGTAACAGGACTAAACGGATTTTAACGATATTTCGCTGCGTAATTGAAGAAGGTTTCTCGTGGTAACGTTATAATAATGGACCTTTGTGTTAAGATTCAATCGCTAAAATAGGAATCGGCTTAATAAAAGTGTTTCACGCTGCAGCATAGAGCGTTACGAACAGTGGGTATTTTTTAACTGGCCAATTGCTCGCCCCGAAGCGGATTGCTGGACATACAGTCAAGGTTTTTGCAAATTGGAAGATACAGTAAAAGTTTTCACGGCAGATCATATTTGAAAAAGTGAGAGCAGTGTGCATGGCACCGAAAAGGGTTAAGAGGGAGGTAAAGTGGCAACATTTAAACGGGGAACTCATTGTTGATTATACTCAATATTTACAAACCGTAGAATAATACTTCATGTCTTGTTGGAATGTTTGAGCATATATCTAGTGACAACGCACAGCAGATTTTTCATTTTATATTTTGTTTTGTGACATTTGATGGAGATATTATAAACAATGATAAACAATGGTGACCTACTTTTTAATAATGTCCAATAATATCCAATCTCGGATGAAAATCAAAATTCCGCTTCGCGTTGTCACTAGATAAGTCTTCAATCTTTCCAAAAAGGGTATGCTGTGGTCACCTGCGCTTTGTAAGGTTTGATCAATCTTTTTCTAAAAAAATAACACTTAATTTCCCATTCAAATATTTCCACTCTACCGACCTCCCTTTTAAAAGGATTTTTATTTATAGTGTCGCTGAAAGATCCAAGCCCGGTTTGACATCAAATTTGACAAACTTTCCTCAGACATTTTTTAGCTTTCAAAGTAAAAAGATAAAACAAATTTACTTTGAATTCCTCTGAATTGTTTATTTGCATAGTCAACATTTAAGTTGCAACATGCCTTAACATATATACAAGTATACTCAATTACACATAACACACAAAACAAATACTATTTACATAACAGATACAACATAATTATGCATATATACGGAACAAATTATATTTACTAAATTAAAGTAAACTGCATTGTAACTTATAACGTTACTAATATAGGCCATAGACATCAGCCCATTCATAGCTAACTTTATATAAATACTTATAATTATATTATACATACAATAGTGTCATGTTTTCGTGAGATAGCAGGACGTGAAATTTATTTCGGTTCGGATATTCCCAGTAGTGTTTGGGGATATAAGTTACTTGAAACCAACATTATTCGTATGGAACTGGGATCCCTAACACCCGAAAAATCATTCCGGAGTAATACGTCGAATAGGATCACAAAATCTCATAATGAAGAACGCTCTTTATCATCTACCGCTTTGGACATCAGCGGAAGCGTGGGCTCACTTTATAATAGTATTGTCGTCGGACGGTTAGACCCCACAATAAATTTGTAAAGAAGCCGTTTTGGTCTTAACATGTGCGGGCTGTTTTGCAGAACAAAATATCCAAAATCCGCTAATATCAGATTTGGGGAAAATTACGAATTAAACATGGTGTCCAAAATGGCCGTCGGTATTGGGAAATGCAAAAGTTCCGAGGTAGGTGCACCAATTAGTTCCATATTAGTAAAAATTTAAATATACACAAACAGTACATATTTATAACGATAGCTGACGAATGTCTAATGGACAAAATCAAATAAATTTACATTTTGTACACGATTTAATAACTAGTCATACAAGGGCACATATATGCTCAAATTATGTGAGGAAGAATGGTGACAGATTATGAGAGGAACTTATTATCAGAGCCGTACGTATTCTCTCTTATGTATATCACGAGAGACAGTGATATTTACTCATGGATATTGAACAATCCGCGTTAAATTCAAGTTCGTGTCTTTATTTTAGGGGAGGGGAGCGTTTCCTAAGTTGAAATGGATTGTCATTACTTTTATCTCTTTCACATAATAAGCACACATGTATAGAATAACGTAAATGAGTGAATTCAGTTCTAAAGTTATCCATGGAGTTTTACTCGTACATATACCGCTAGTTATAATAGTTGTTATCGAATAGCTCCATGAACTGTTGAACTGGTTCAGTGGAAACAATGTAATCTGATAAACTATTCCAGTTTGTAATCACCTTTTGGGAAAAGATATATTTTCATAGATACCATCATGCATTCTTGTAATAAAAGCGAAATATTTGTGTTTCATCACTTTACTCAGTACTCTACGAATATCGCCCATATATACTGCTCTACACGCAACAGTGATATTTTAAAGGTTTGTTGTAGATATCACAACAAATGATGATCGGCCACATTCGTGAGACGTGGCGACAGGGTGGGGTTTGGTGGGTGTCTCACACCACCCCCAACTTTGGTCAAAATTTTCAACAGTCGGAAATTTCATACCTGCCAAAACATTAGTTGGTCATTTCACACCAAGAATAGGTTAAAAATGTTCTTGTAGATTGATTGTCAAACAATTTATTGGGGGGAATTAATTGTTTTTGAACCAATATTTGCACATTTTGCTATCTTTTGTCAAAATTTTGGACTGAAATGGTCATCAGTTGGAAATTTTCCAACCTTAAGGGGTGACAGGTTGGAAATTTCCAACACTTAGAAAGCTTGTGCCCTGTCCCTCCCCCGTGGCCAGTCAAAAACTGCTAGTTAATTTAAGAAAACAATATTGTCATGCATTTGGTCAACATTGTCATTGGAATTGTCATCAGTTGGAAATTTTCCAACCTAAGTGGGGTATCAGGTTTGAAATTTCCAACTCTAGGAAGGCTTGTGGCTAGTCTAGATGCTAGGATTTTGCGATTTAACTGTTTAATTGCACATATATCAGACGATTCAACATCAACAGCACCGACAAACTGTGTTGTTTGTCCGCTTCTTGGCGCCCAAAAGTTCAGATTTAACTGTTGTATGAGACCCTGCTGTCTCTTGCTTTCTATTCCATATTTTTTATTGAACATCCAAAACTTTAACATAGAATATCAATAATACACGATCTGAAATATGATAGAAGGGGAGATATGATAGGAGTTAACAATCTAACATACTGATTCTACAACATAGACAGATGTGTGTTTTTTGAAGACGGACACACTCCACAAAGGAACACGTGGACACAAGCATAAGATGCAAAAAGCACATAATTGTCAAAGATGTGCGAAAATATATCTTTTCCCAAAAGGTGATTACAAACTGGAATAGTTTATCAGATTACATTGTTTCCACTGAACCAGTTCAACAGTTCATGGAGCTATTCGATAACAACTATTATAACTAGCGGTATATGTACGAGTAAAACTCCATGGATAACTTTAGAACTGAATTCACTCATTTACGTTATTCTATACATGTGTGCTTATTATGTGAAAGAGATAAAAGTCATGACAATCCATTTCAACTTAGGAAACGCTCCCCTCCCCTAAAATAAAGACACGAACTTGAATTTAACGCGGATTGTTCAATATCCATGAGTAAATATCACTGTCTCTCGTGATATACATAAGAGAGAATACGTACGGCTCTGATAATAAGTTCCTCTCATAATCTGTCACCATTCTTCCTCACATAATTTGTGCATATATGTGCCCTTGTATGACTAGTTATTAAATCGTGTACAAAATGTTAATTTATTTGATTTTGTCCATTAGACATTCGACAGCTATCGTTATAAATATAAACTGTTTGTGTATATTTTAATTTTTACTAATATGGAACTAATTGGTGCACCTACCTTGGAAATTTTGCATTTCCCAATACCGACGGCCATTTTGGACACCATGTTTAATTCGTAATTTTCCCCAAATCTGATATTAGCGGATTTTGGATATTTTGTTCTGCAAACCAACCCGCACATGTTAAGACCAAAACGGCTTCTTTACAAATTTATTGTGGGGTCTAACCGTCCGACGACAATACTATTATAAAGTGAGCCCACGCTTCCGCTGATGTCCAAAAGCGGTAGATCATAAAGAGCGTTCTTCATTATGAGATTTTGTGATCCTATTCGACGTATTACTCCGGAATGATTTTTCGGGTGTTAGGGATCCAAGTTCCATACGAATAATGTTGGTTTCAAGTAACTTATATACCCAAACACTACTGGGAATATCCGAACCGAAATAAATTTCACGTCCTGCTATCTCACGAAAACATGACACTATTGTATGTATAATATAATTATAAGTATTTATATAAAGTTAGCTATGAATTGGCTGATGTCTATGGCCTATATTAGTAACGTTATAAGTTACAATGCAGTTTACTTTAATTTAGTAAATATAATTTGTTCCGTGTATATGCATATGTTGTATCTGTTATGTAAATAGTATTTGTTTTGTGTGTTATGTGTAATTGAGTATACTTGTATATATGTTAAGGCATGTTGCAACTTAAATGTTGACTATGCAAATAAACAATTCAAAGGAATTCAAAGTAAATTTGTTTTATCTTTTTACTTTGAAAGCTAAAAAATGTCTGAGGAAAGTTTGTCAAATTTGATGTCAAACCGGGCTTGGATCTTTCAGCGACACTATAAATAAAAATCCTTTTAAAAGGGAGGTCGGTAGAGTGGAAATATTTGAATGGGAAATTAAGTGGGTTTTTTTTAGAAAAAGATTGATCAAACCTTACAAAGCGCAGGTGACCACAGCATACCTTTTTTGGAAAGATTGAAGACTTATCTAGTGACAACGCGAAGCGGAATTTTGATTTTCATCCCAGATTGGATATTATTGGACATTATTAAAAAGTAGGTCACCACTGTTTATCATTGTTTATAATATCTCCATCAAATGTCACAAAACAAAATATAAAATGAAAAATCTGCTGTGCGTTGTCACTAGATATATGCTCAAACATTCCAACAAGACATGAAGTATTATTCTACGGTTTGTAAATATTGAGTATAATCAACAATGAGTTGCCCGTTTAAATGTTGCCACTTTACCTCCCTCTTAACCCTTTTCGGTGCCATGCACACTGCTCTCACTTTTTCAAATATGATCTGCCGTGAAAACTTGTACTGTATCTTCCAATTTGCAAAAACCTTGCCTGTATGTCCAGCAATGCGCTTCGAGCGAGCAATTGGCCAGTTAAAAAATACCCACTGTTCGTAACTCTCTATGCTGCAGCGTGAAACACTTTTAATAAGCCGATTCCTATTTTAGCGATTGAATCTTAACACAAAGGTCCATTATTATAAAGTTACCACGAGAAACCGTCTTCAATTACGCAGCGAAATATCGTTAAAATCCGTTTAGTCCTGTTACTGTAATTTTTTAATTATGTAATTGTTAAATTTATTAATGTTCTCTTGTGCTCTTTTTGTGTAATTATTTGCTATTGGGTAGTCACCTTTAATTGCAGCCAATCAACATTAGGCTAATTAATATAGTCCAATGAAAACAATCATGTGATGGAGAAGCCTCGTGATCATGGTCTCCAAGGTGACAACACGCGTGACCTGCCCGGGACAACTTAATTAGCGCTAGAGTGACAAGTCTCGACTATAGACATAGAGAAGTGAGAGCTTAATTCTAATGAGAACGACGCCCAATGTCAAGATTAGTTGATTGTTCATGATATATAAACATTGGTTTGAAACTTTAGGCCAACATCTGAAAAACTCCACCAACCAATAGACGCTTATCACATTCAACTATCGCTCCGATGAAGATTATATCTAGAACAAATGAGTTGCCGATTCCCGGCAAACAGTCACATTTACGTCGTAAGATATGTTTTCTGCTGCACGGTTTCCATAAAGCATGTGGACAGGTTTTCCTACTCGACAAGCAGTTAGCAGATCTCCATAAAAGATTCGAAACAGCTACCGAACAGGCGAACAAGAAGTGGTGTTACCATCTCCGAATCAGAATAGCCGTCACAGAAGGTGTCTTGAACATGTACGAGGTTTATGCGCGGAATCAGCTTTATCTAATAGAAGAACATTGCAGACGAAAATCCAACGCTCAACAGGAGCTGGTCGGAGATGACGATGTTGATGTTATATCAGATATACATCGATTCTTTCGACAGTGACTCTGATTGATATAGACTCATCGGACCATGCTACATGAATAGAACTACATTGGACACCAACATGAAGCGAGCAAATGAGTACTTGTTTTTATGAAATCTAATGGATCTGCTCAACACGACATACTCCGTGATGGTGGCGATATTGAAGTTAATCTGACAGTGATTTTTTTTTTATATTTTTTTTGTCATTTGTTATCAAATTTGACGAATAAATATTTCAAAAAAAATAAACGTGTTCCGACTCTGTTTAAATGCCAATAAGTTCCCGTTACTTTATACACGTATATCAGGGGCGTGGTAGACTAATCGTTTTGGGTTCATAATCGCGATAATGCAGTATGTTTTTTTGCAAATATTTCCTGTCAACATACCTCAAAAAAAGTTATTTTTATTTTTTTAAACCACTTTTTTTTTTTACATAATTAGAAGGTATCTCTCACATTGTGAGTGTCAACATGTGTTGTTATAATACTATAGCATACATTGTTTACAGGTGATAATAATTTACCCTTCAAATTGATAGTTTGTCATTGAGATGTTTTGAAAATTGACGAATGGGGCGACTCCTTAATCGGAGATTGGGATCATGGTGGCCTGAAAGAGACTAAGTTTTAACCCTTTACCCAACAAACCGGCCAAAACAGGCCAAATAAAGCTTCAACAGCCTAAAATATCTTCGGTCTGTCTCAATAAAACCATACAAATATGGATATCATTGGAACCGGCTCATTGACCACATTGTGATAGTTACAGTTATGCCCTGTGCCAATGCATTCTCTTATATATGCGAGTCGACCATAGGTAGCCTCGCATATATAATATTATGAACGACAAATATTCAAAACGTGTTAAAAGTCGATTTGACACCATAAAACCAACATTCGATGATCGAAAATAATTTGGTCTGACCCATTAATAGGAGGTTTCGTTGACCAGATATCGACTTTCATACCACCAAGTTTTAACTTATCTTTAAAGGTATGATCCGATTCGATGGTCCCAATATCATCAGATTCCAACATCATTTCTTGAAATGCCGCTTCTGTTATAAGAATCGATTAATTGCCAAAACATAATGCTAACCACTGTCAACTACAGTACAATATTGCACAAAATGAGTTATATGTCAACATTTTAACTTATATTTAAAGGTACACAATCCGATTCGATGGTTCCAATATATCGGATTCCAACAACAACAGCAACATTTCTTCAAATGCCGCTTCAATTATCAGAATCGATTAATTGCCAAAAAATAATCATAACCACTGTCAACTACAGTACACAATTGCACAAAAAGTGTTATATATCAACATGTTGTTCAACGCAATTTGGTATCAAGAGTATATCGGTCGACATTCGTCGGATATTTGCCAGGACGCCAAATGTTCGAGTTGATGAATAATAACAGATTAAAAACCTATAAATCTGATAATTCTGGGCTTTGATCGGTCTATTCCTCGACTCAAATCTAGTACTTTTTACCCCTGAAGCCGAAGAAATAGTAATTTAGGGGCGTTAAATCGGATTATGCATCTTTAATATATACGATAGAAACATAGTACATGGACTTCCTGTTTCGCATAACACAATATTGCTTACAACTCAAATATACAAGCAAACTTGCCGTGATAGTATCCACTATTGAGCGTAACTGTTGGAGATCAATTGTCATGAACTGTCAGTATCGTAATTCGATGAACCGTGCGCGCGATCTCGATTATATCGCCACCTTACGTGATTAATTTCACACGACAAAACTGAATAAATCTGATCGCGCGGTGTGATAAAACCGATGGCATTATCACGTGAAGTATCGCCGTAACGAGAAGTTCAGTGCGTTGTTGTTTCGGAAGTTCTTTATTGTGCCTCAGACTTGCAGTCATTAGATTTTGTGTTTGATTATTTTTATTGTGTTCATTGAGCGCGCTCATATGTGCCTATATATATAGCGACATTAACACCATCATGCATGCATATTTGTATGTTTCTTTTTAGCGATATCAACACCATCATGCATGCCTATTTGTATGTTTATATATAGCGATATTAACACCATCATGCATGCATATTTGTATGTTTCTATATAGCGATATTAACACCATCATGCATGCATATTTGTATGATTCTATATAGCGATATTAACACCATCGTGCATGCATATTTGTATATTTCTATATATATAGCGATATTAACATCATCGTGCATGCATGCATATTTGTATGTTTCTATATATATAGCGATATTAACACCAGCATGCATGCATATTTGTATGTTTCTACATAGCGATATTAACACCATCATGCATGCATATTTGTATGTTTCTATATCGCGATATTAACACCATCATGCATGCATATTAACACCATCATGCATCCATATTAACACCATCATTCATGCATATTTGATCACGCTGGACATATGGGTCTATATAGCGATATTAACACCACCATGCATGCATATTTGATCACGCGGGACATGTGCCTATATAGCGATATTAACACCATCATGCATGCATATTTGATCACGTGGGACATATGTGCCTATCTAGCGATATTAACACCATCATTCATGCATATTTGATCACGCGGGACATATGTGCCTATATATATAGCGATATTAACACCATCATGCATGCATATTTGATCGCGCGGGACATGTGCCTATATAGCGATATTAACACCATCATGCATGCATATTTGATCGCGCGGGACATGTGCCTATATAGCGATATTAACACCATCATGCATGCATATCTGATCGCGCGGGACATGTGCCTATATTGCGATATTAACACCATCATGCATGCATATTTGATCGCGCGAGACATGTCATAATAACGATGATATGATCGCGTGATTCACGTGACGTATCGGCGTAGCGAGAAGTCCAATGCATAATATCAAACTGTATAAGGCAGAGTTCAGTCCCCTCTTACATTAGTCTGAGTACTGTCATCACTTACACATAATTTGAGGACATCTCTTCTGTTTTATTTGAGAATTTTCTCGGTTAATTCATTCTGCATTATACTGTGAAACAGAACTGTAAACATTCATATGAAATTATGAATATTGGCAAGATTAAGCCAGAATACATTGAGTCAAAACTCTCTTAAATAATAATAAAAATAGATTTATGAAAATAAACGTGATGTAAGTGGTCAGACCAGTCTATCGAGGGCACTGGACTCTGCATTGCAGTTTGTGCATGTATATATATTACAACGAACTTCACACACACACACATATATATGTGTGTCTGAGGGTGGGCGTGGGTGTGCGTGTGTGTCGACAAGGACCATAACTCCGACAACAAATGAAACTCAAATTCGAATCTGACCTGTATTTTCATGTGGTAATCCGCATACGAAATTTAAAAACAATCAGATAACTATAACTAAAGTTATCATTTAAATCATCTGGGACGGACGGACAGATGGACGGACGGACGAACGAACCAATAACATAATACGTTCCTTTATAAGAAAAAGTGAACAACGTCATTTGCCCCTATTTTGTAAGCAATCGGACAAATCAAAATTGTGAAAATTTGACAAACTAAGGTCGAATACTGAGACAGATTCAAAATGCAAATGATGCCATTTTGGCATTCCTTTAAAAGCATTCGTTATGGCAAATATCCATACCAAATTGCATTCAGATCTGACAACCCATGGCTGGGATATCTGCTTGAGCAGACAAAAATAAATGATTTCCAGATAAACAAATGATCTCTATAAAATGGAAAAAAATGAACAACCTAATTTGCCCCTATTTTGTAAGCAGTCATGGTGATGAACCTCCATACTAAATTTAATTAGATTTATGTAACTATTGGTTGAGATATATGCATGCATGGACCCAAAAAACATATTTCCATATAAAAAAGATGGCTGATGGTGGCCGCGTGGTTTAGCAGCACATTTTTAGAGAAAATATTGACAGATCCATTCTAGAGACCGCCCCAAAGATCCATATGAAGTTTGGTGATGAGGGATGTGGCCAGTATATGTTGTCCCGAAGGATTTAGTCATGCAAAAGGTCACATTTACGTAATAAGGGCCGTAACTCTGGAAAAAATCAACAGACGAAACCCGTTGTTTGTAAATACTCTTTCCCCAGGTTGCTTCATCAACATAATACCGAAGATCATTAAAAATCCGACTGACGATGACCAATGTATAGATCTCCAAAGTTGGTACGGACGGGTGGCTCTATGGTTCCACGCTCTCACCAGAGCGTACTTGTGGGGTGCGACGAAATTAGCATTTTTTTTACCTAACTGTTTTATTCCACAAACATCTCCGTTATTTCGTTAATATAACATTTCTCAGATTATGTGTTTTTTTCTGAAATACGTATTTAGAGAAAAAAAATATTTAGAAAAACGTAATATTAACGAAATAACGGAGATGTTTGTAAAACAGTTTATAACACCACTATTGACCGGTTTGGTCCCGTATAAGTCGAATTCCACTTTAGGGTGGGTGGGTAGTCATGCAAACAAAAGATCGCACCTCACAAGTACCATGTCGTGTGTAGAGCCGGACGGACGGACACCGCTTATTTCTATAGTCCCAAAAAACCTTTCTGGGGACAATTAGATATTTTCTAACTGTTGGGGGGATTTTTGACGAACCTTGCGTTTAGATATTGTCCGAGGGGAAGTGCCGATAGCAGACAATAAAATCGGACCCATAAGCCCACTATAAGAAGGAAAATTCACCATACAACAGCATAAAACAACATAATGTCTGAACAATATTATAAATAGTGAGTGTTAATATCTGCCGACATGGTTGAATAATATTTATGTTGGTTTGGTCCTTCATACGATAAAAAATAAAAATGGCCATCAAAAAATTAAAATATGCAATGAAAAATGTTTTATTTATTTTCTCTCGCAGAAGATCTGATTCAGATGGTAGACTGGGTTCAAAAGTTCGATAATGCAGTATGTTGTTTTTGGGCAAATATTTCGTGTAAAACTCTCTATCGGCATACCTCAAAAAAAGTTATTTTAACATTTTTTTTTACATAATTAGAAGGTATCTCTCATATTGTGAGGGTGGACAGGTGTTGTTATAGTACAATAGCATATTTTGGTTACAGAGGATAATGGTATTCCCTTTTAAATTGATAGTTTGAAATTGAGATGTTTTGAAAATTCACGCGAATGTGGCGTTTTAATAGGAGATTAGGATCTTGATGGCCAAATAGACTACCAAAAAGGAATTTTACCAGGTTTTGAATATTTTTGTCATTCTAGGAAAAGTTCCAATGAACGCATCTTATAAAGAGCGTCCATGATTCCGCACCCAAACCCGGCAGATAATATAACGCTCACTATAGAGAGCGTTCTTTCGACGTATTTCTTGAAGATGATTGTGTGGAATTTCGCGATACCGGTGTCAAACGAATTATATTGATTTCGAATAGTTTTCGTTTTCTAAAGTTTGCCTACACAGCGCGATCAGATTTATTCAATTTTGTCGTGTGAAACGAATGACGCAAGATGGTGATATTATCGAGATTCGTCGAATTGAAGGTCTACATTAATTGGGTGGTTTTGTAAGCTGATCTCCCTTTGCATCGCTTATATCATACAGTTTGGACTTCTCGCCATATATACGCCGATACTTCACGCGAATCACGCGATCATGACATTCCCACGCGATCAAATGTACACGAATGATGGTGTTAATATCGCAATATATGCATATTGAGCGCGCTGAATGAACAAGTAAAAAAAATCAAACGCAAAATCTAATGACTATAAGTCTGAGACACAAAGAACTTCCGAAACAACGAACTATATGTTCTGAACTTCTCGTTACGGCGATACTTCACGTGATAATGACATCGGTTTTATCACACCGCGCGATCAAATATATTCAGTTATGTCGTGTGAACCAAATCACGTAAGGTGGCGATATAATGGAGATCGCGCGCACGGTTCATCGAATTACGACACTGACAGCTCATAACGATTGATCTCCATCAGTTACACTCAATATTGAATCACGCCAAGTTTGCTTGTATTTTTTTTAGTTGTAAGCATATATTGTGTTATGCGAAACCGGAAGTCCATGTACCATGATTTGACGTATATATCAAATAGAGGATCGCTGATGCATAAGTCGCAATTCTATACGAAATTTATGAACCGAGTGCACTAAATTCGATTCGAGTCGTGATTTAGCAAGGCTCGGATCGAATTTAAAAATGGACGAGGTTAATACATTTCATATAGAACTGCGTCGGATTTGACATCCAATTTATTACATAATGACACTAGCAAGGAAAAACGACTTTGAAACGGCTGGGTTAAACTAAATTAATATTGATTTCTTTATCGCAACCACAGAGGAAGTAAAGACACCATAAAAAAACAAACAAATTTTCTAAATGCGCGGGATGATTACAATAAACCATCTCCGAGAAAAGAAGATAACAAAACTGAAAACTATTTGATGAAAATTAATTGTTTCCGTTCTATAGGACAGTAGCACTATCCGCGGCGCGGTGTACTCGGTGCTCGTGTTGTAGCTACGGTGTCAATGACACAGTTTGTGCCATCGATTTAACCCAGTGACAATTCTATCTGATTCAGCGCATCGAAAAGTTCCACAATACCAAATTTCAGTTCGATATCGTAAACACTGTAAGAGCAGTCTATCGACTGTCGACAATGTTTTCTATAGTAAATTCTCATTGTAATTTGGCGAATCCCTAAAGGTACAGTTTGATTGACATAATGTGTACGTTGTCGACATCAGCGTTCCTATGTCGATTGGCGTCAAACGAAGTCTATGATGGATCAGGGCATGTCCGACTTGATAGGAATCGACATTCACACAATGAAAATCGGTTTCCAATTAACATGTATGTACACTGTATACGTTGACCTCTCAGAGAGTTTGAACTCTGCAAGACTTAGTCACGCCCACAGAGCACATCAATTTTCACCACTTATATTCAGACGACTGTATCTTCTAAACGCCTCTACGTGCGGAGCTGTCTGGTGCGTCATTTGAACGGCGACATGCTCAGCTATATCAAGTTGAATATGCGCATGCCCATATATACAGACCACCCCCCCCCCCCCTCCGGCCCCTCGCCCCGTTGAAAAACTAATGACATGTCTCTCAAAATGTGACGTGTAGTATGCATGTGCATGTGCACCCACATTGAAATTGTGTGTTTCGCTCAGTAGGCAGCATGTTATAAACATGGTGTGTTGGGCGACGCGTTATCTCGTCGCCGGCACACAGATGGCTTTCGGGCGACATGATATATCGTCGCCGGCATTGAATGAGTTAATTTAGGAGTGTGTGAGATCGGAACCCATTAATATAGGAGAGTGTGATGGCTAGATGTCGACTTTCAAAAGAGGGCATTTTAACAGGTTTTGAATATTTGTCGTCCTGTCAAAAATATAATGATGATGCACCTCTTATAAAGGGCGTCGATGCTTATACGGAGCCCGAAATCAGTAGATAATAAAGAGCGCCCATGCATATACGCAGCCCGAAATCAGTAGATAATAAAGAGCGCCCATGCATATACGCAGCCCGAAATCAGTAGATAATAAAGAGCGTCCATGCTTATACGTAGTCCGAAATCAGTAGATAATATAGAGCGTCCATGCTTATACGTACCCCGAAATCAGTAGATAATAAAGAACGTCCATGCTTACGTATCCCGAAATCAGTAGATAATAAAGAGCGTCCATGCTTACGTACCCCGAAATCAGTAGATAATAAAGAGCGTCTATATAGATGCTTATACGTAGCCCGAAATTAGTAGTTTATAATGAGCGTCCATGCTTACGTACCCCGAAATCGGTAGATAATAAAGGGCGTCCATGCTTACGTAGCCCGAAATCAGTAGATAATAAAGAGCGTCCATGCTTACGTACCCCGAAATCAGTAGATAATAAAGAGCGTCCATGCTTATACGTAGCCCGAAATCAGTAGATAATAAAGAGCGTCCATTCTTACGTACCCCGAAATCGGTAGATAATAAAGGGCGTCCATGCTTACGTACCCCGAAATCAGTAGATAATAAAGAGCGTCCATGCTTACGTACCCCGAAATCAGTAGATAATAAAGGGCGTCCATGCTTACGTACCCCGAAATCAGTAGATAATAAAGAGCGTCCATGCTTATACGTTGCCCGAAATCAGTAGATAATAAAGAGCGTCCATGCTTACCTACCCCGAAATCAGTAGATAATAAAGTGCGTCCATGCTTACGTACCCCGAAATCAGTAGATAATAAAGAGCGTCCATGCTTATACGTAGCCCGAAATCAGTAGATAATAAAGAGCGTCCATGCTTATACGTAGCCCGAAATCAGTAGATAATAAAGAGCGTCCATGCTTACGTACCCCGAAATCAGTAGATAATAAAGAGTGTCCATTCTTACGTACCCCGAAATCGGTAGCTAATAAAGGGCGTCCATGCTTATACGTAGCCCGAAATCAGTAGATAATAAAGAGCGTCCATGCTTACGTACCCCGAAATCAGTAGATAATAAAGAGCGTCCATGCTTACGTACTCCCGAAATCAGTAGATAATAAAGAGCGTCCATGCTTACGTACCCCGAAATCAGTAGGTAATAAAGAGCGTCTATGCTTATACGTAGCCCGAAATTAGTAGTTTATAATGAGCGTCCATGCTTACGTAACCCGAAATCGGTAGATAATAAAGAGCGTCCATGCTTATACATAGCCCGAAATCAGTAGATAATAAAGAGCGTCCATGCTTACATACCCCGAAATCAATAGATAATAAAGAGCGTCCATTCTTACGTACCCCAAAATCGGTAGATAATAAAGGGCGTCCATGCTTACGTACCCCGAAATCAGTAGATAATAAAGAGCGTCCATGCTTACGTACCCCGAAATCAGTAGATAATAAAGAGCGTCCATGCTTACGTACCCCGAAATCAGTAGATAATAAAGAGCGTCCATGCTTATACGTTGCCCGAAATCAGCATATAATAAAGAGCGTCCATGCTTACGTACCCCGAAATCGGTAGATAATAAAGAGCGTCCATGCTTATACGTTGCCCGAAATCAGTAGATAATAAAGAGCGTCCATGCTTACGTACCCCGAAATCAGTAAATAACAAAGAGCGTCCATGCTTACGTACCCCGAAATCAGTAGATAATAAAGAGCGTCCATGCTTATACGTTGCCCGAAATCAGTAGATAATAAAGAGCGTCCATGCTTATACGTAGCCCGAAATCAGCAGATAATAAAGAGCGTCCATGGTTATACGTAGCCCGAAATCAGTAGATAATAAAGAGCGTCGATGATTATACGGAGCCCGAAATCAGTAGATAATAAAGAGCGTTCTCAATTATGATATTTTGTGATGGTTTTCTGCGTATTACTGATGGGTGATTGTGTGGATTGTGCGGATTTCTGCGGTGCCTGTCATTCGACTGATATTAACTTCAAGTAATTTTAAATTTTCTTTTACACGGTAAGCTGAAAATTTGACATTTTTGTATAAAATCGGACAAAGCTAATAAGTTTCCGCTACTTTATAGTTCTATCGCAAATGATGGTTGAACCTCATATGTTCGTGCTAAGAGCACGTCACGTTTGCGATCAAAAGCACATTTAATAGTGGTCATTATCACGTGAACTGTCGCTGAGAAATGGCATGCAAAAAGCTTAAAAAAGAAATGGAAAATGTCATTGAGGAAATGAAAAGAAAACCACATGATAGATCTATGACATTGAAATGTTTCACAGCAAAAAAAGCATATAAACGGGATACAAAAAGAAATTCTCGCATTTTCCACCAAAATATTGTTGACGAGCTATCAAATCTCGAAACTAGTGACCCCTCGAAATATTGGAGAATCGTGAATAATATGCGACTGAAGAAGGAAAGCTTTAATAATTTAGACCCGGATGAAACAATCGATTTTTTCGATAAACTGCTATGTCCAAAAATGAAATCAATTGAAACGCAATCAAAATCCGTGAAACAAAGTACCGTTGTGACAAATTTCAACAATGATGATACATGTATAACTAAATGCGAAATATTAGATAACCTGTATCAACTTAAAAATAACAAAGCTAGTGCACCAGATAACATTTCAATTGAATTATTAAAATCAGTAATTCCATTTATGTTGGACGAGGTCACAAAATTGTTCAACACAGTTTTACACTCAGGTCATTACCCTATATGCTGGAGCGAGTCAACAATCAAAACCCTATATAAGAAGGGCAATAGACATGACCCTAACAATGATATACCTATTGCTTTAAGTAGTAATTTTGGTAAGTTATTCAACAAAGTTATAAACACACGAATAAACTCTTATCTTGAAGCAAATGACTTAATTAGTGACAAGAAATTCGGATTTAGGTAAAATCGGAGTACAATTGATAGCACATTTATATTGCGAACGATCGTTAATAGGTTAAAGAAAACAAAAAACCTATATATGCAGCTTTTGTTGATTTTCAGAAAACATTTGATTCAGCTGATAGATCGTTGTTATTCGAAAAATTGCAACGCGTAGGAATTAATGGTCATATATATGACGCGTTATAATCTCTTTACAAATCAAGCTACTATTCTGTTAAACAACGGCGGGAATTGGTCCTCGGATATTGTCTACACTAGGTGTCCGGCAAGGCTATTCTCTATCCCCTACGTTGTTCAATATAGCTAATATTTTTGACGAAACATGTGACCCCGTGCGTTCGTGATCATAACCTCAATCATTTGCTTTTCGCAGACGAATTGGTAATGTTATCGGAATCACCGACATGTTTACAATCGGGGATTAAGAAGTTAGAACAATACGCGCTTGACAATGGAATACAGAGACGTGGCGAGAGGTGGTGTTTGGGGGTGTCTCACCCCCCAACTTTGGTCAAAATTTTCAACAGTTGGAAATTTCATACCTGCCAAATCATTAGTTGGAAATTTCACACCAACAATAGGTTGAAAATGTTCTTGTAGTTTGATTTTCAAACAATTTATTGGGGGAAATTAATTGTTTTTGGACCAATATTTGCATATATTCCTATTTTTGGTCAAAATTTTGGACTGAAATGGTCATCATTTGGAAATTACGGGGGGGGGGGGGGTGACAGGTTGGAAATTTCCAACACTTGGAAAGCTTGTGTCCTGGTCCCTCCCCCGTGGCCAGTCAAAAACTTCTAGTTAATTTAAGAAAACAATATAGTCATACATTTGGTCAACATGTGAATTTCAAATTGGAATTGTCATCAGTTGGAAATTTTCCAACCTAAGTGTGGGGTGTCAGGTTTTAAATTTCCAACTCTAGGAAGGCTTGATGCTAGTCTAGATGCTAGGATTTTGCGATTTTCTTGTTCAGATTTGAAAATTTTCCCAAACCGGGCCGAACCATGGTCGGCCCGGTGTGTCATTGTCCCTCCCCGTGGCAAATACAAAACTGCTATAATTAGTTTAACAAAACAATATTTTACTACATTTGGTCAAACTTGTGGACTGAAATGGTCTTCAGTTGAAGAAATTTTCAACCTGAGGGGGGGGGTATGAGGTTTGAAATTTCCAACACTAGGAAAGCTTCAGTTGAGGCCAGTCTAGACGCTAGGATTTGCGATTTTCTTGTATAGTTTTCAAAATTTTCTCACACCGGGCCAAACAACAATGGTCAGCCTGGTCTGTCCTGGTCTCTTGCCAGTAGCCGTGTGCATTTTGTCTGAGTTAGACCACTAGATGTTAGGATTTATGCAATTTTTCAGGTTAAAATATCTGAATGTTCTCATACCGGGAATATAGAACCATGGTTTATGAATATACTAGTATAGGATGTTAGGTCTGAACACTGAGGTGCAAGGGGGTGCAAATTGAATTATGCAAAACTTGTGTTTTTTTGTCTGATTATGATTCAAGGGGGGGGTGCAGTTGGAATTTCCCAAGGTGGACACCCCCAACAGATACCCTCTAGCCACGTCCCTGATGGACTGTCTGTTGGTGTAAGCAAAACAAAATGTATGATCTTTCGTTCAAGAAAAACAAAACATGGTCATGTATTTAATATTGATGATATGTTAATAGAAGAAGTGAATGAATATAAATATTTAAGACTAATTTTCACATCTAATGGAAAAATGAAAAAGTACAGGAAAATCTGAGCGCAAAAGCATCAAAAGCCATGTTCTTTTTAAAAAATTTAACAAAAACAACACCGGTGTTACCTATGTCCATTAAATGTAAATTAGCCTATTTTATTCTATGGATGTGAGATATGGTCCACTGACCTTAATTTGCTGTTCAAAGATACCATACCATGTGAACAAACACATCTAAAGTTTTGTAAACGGACTCTATGTTTGAATAGAAAGGCCTCAAATCACGCTTCTAGAGCAGAGTTATGCCGTACCCCTATCGCGAATGATGCCATTTTACATCTCTTCATGTACATGCTAAAACTATCAAAAGTAAATGACCATAATATCTTATCCGCATGCTACAAAGAATCTCTGAATTGTAAATTACCTTTAACGTGGCTCACCCAATTGTCGCGTTATAACATTGTAATCAATAACGCATGCCAACTATCAGGGCAGCGTGAACAGATGCTGACTAAGACTTCGAAATCAGAACACATGGAAGTGTTTCGCAATGATATATTCAATGACGATAGACCGACAGGGAAAAATAAACTACGAACCTATAGGATATTTAAAGATGAATACAAAATTGAGCCATATGTCATTCACACACGATCACAAATTGCTCGTGAAATGTTTTCTAGATTGCGCGTGAGGAACCACATATTGGCAATAGAAAAAGGGAGGCATAGGCAACCAGTAATACCATTAGAAAATCGACTGTGTTGCATGGTGACAAACAATGTGTCGAATCTGAAATGCATTTTATCATTGAATGTAACGCATACGATTATTTAAGATCTAATTTATTCAGTGAAATTGAGAAACACGATATATAGTGAATTCAATAATTTGAATGACGCAGATCAATTTGCAATGATTATGAGAAATGATAATATTAAATTAATTAACAAGGTTTGCATCATAGTCCGGCTGTTCTTCCTTCGGCGGAATAATAAAACTTGAAGAAATTGTTGAGGGAATGTTGATAAGAACTGTGTTTGTTATAATATTTTTGTTATGTATTGCTTATTTATGTATATGATACTCATCAGTATCTTGCAACTGCCCATTGAGGTGTTTTGATATAAATTCTTGTATCTTGAACTGGCAGGAAAATGCCCGTCAGTTTAACGGTGTCAGACCGCGCAACATCGCTGTCAACCTTGGACCGTAAGAGGTACTGTTAGACCGTATAGCATATCCCATGATATAAAACCGTTAAAGTAACTGGCAGGCTGTGACCAGTAACAGTCGGACCGTAGTAATTTTGTTTTTACTTTTGACATCAAAACCGTAAATAGTAACGTCAGACCAATGGTGTTTTTTCACGGGTCAACGGGGGTCAACACCTATTTTTTGCTCTTAATTTGCTAATTTTCCTTAGAATTAGCCAAGTTCTCGTGGTGAAAATTTGATTTCCAGATAGGCATTACGATCATAGTGTTGATGAAACTTAAATCCTCAATGCATTAAGTGATAGAAAATACTCTGATGTCTGAAGAGGATCAAACTTGTTATCTGCCACGTATCGTTTAATCCGGATTATAGTCTGCGTACGCCTGATGTGCGCACCTTTCACTGACTGTAAACAACGGCTGCAAATAAACAAAAAACGATAACAGCTGAAAAGCTCATCCATTTAGTGTTTAAGTATATGTTATTAACATATAATTAATAAACGAAATGGGTGAGCTTTCAGTTACGAGTAATACTAATTTCGACCATTCTAAAACATATGAATCGGGCATCCACTTTTAACCCTTTACCCAACAGAACAGCCCTGTGCCAATGCATTCTCTTATATATGCGAGGCGACCTATATAAGAGAATGCATTGGCTTAACACATATTAAAAATGATAAAATTGTCAAAGAATGTAGAAAAATATTATAAAAATTGTTAAAAAATGTAAGAAAAAATTATAAAATTGTTAAAGAATGTAAGAAAAAATGGTAAAAAGTGTTAAAATAATTTTTGTTAGGCCAATGCATTCTCTTATATATGCGAGGCGACCTATGGTCGACTCGCATATATAAGAGAATGCATTGGCACAGGGCATAACTGTAACCATCACAATGTGGTCAATGAACCGGTTCCAATGATATCCATATATGTATGGTGTTATTGAGACAGACGGAAGATATTTTAGGCTGTTGAAGCTTTATTTGGGCGTTTTTGGCCGGTTTGTTGGGTAAAAGGTTAATTAAGAGATTTATCCCACAGGGAGCCTCACACAGATGGAAGCATGCACTGCATAGTGTCGTCTGCTCCAGTCTATGTGGGGCTCTATAAGGGTTAAGACACAAAGGAACAAAGCTATCGCATTTAAAACTCAAATTTATGAACAAAATAAAAGTAAAGCATCTGAATGACATAATTGTTTTGGTAACATGTAAGGTATGAAATTGTCCAGTTACTTGTAAACACAGTTCATGTCTTAACGGATGCATACGTATATACGTCACGGAAATATCAGTACAAGTCACAGCTGGTTGGATTGAAATCTTCGATAATAGCAGACTATACGTAGTAAATGCGTGATGACTTGGCGATAACGTTCTCCTATAGTCACATTTTTCGATGAAATTTGATAACATGGTGCATCAAAATGTGTACCGTATATCACGACACTATCAATATCTGAGTCATAGATACTTTGATAGGAACAATCTAACCAATACTTAGCGGACTCGGACGATAACTTGGCGAATACGATGAAAATACATTGAAAATTGATGAACATGATGCATCGTCCGCGTAATTGTAATAGTTCATTATTATTAGTTGTACTAGTAAGTTGGAATTGTAATAATCCGTCAGTTCATTTTGTTGACATCGAAGCTCTTGTGAATTATTCTTGTCCGTGTATCCTCTTATGTAAGTCATAAATGTATCATTGTATGTGCTTTGAAACAATCAGAACACTGTCAACTGGATTAAACACTGCATCAACAGTCAACATTCTAATATCTACGTTGTTGTTGTTGTTGATATTATTGTCACTAGTGGTTGACATCAAAGTCCTGTGAATTACTCTGATGCGTTTATCCTCTTGTGTAAGTACATGAATCTGTGTTTTGATACAATGTCAATTTCAACATCAACACTCCAGTCGAATCAGTCAAGTCGTAGCCGACTACTCGAATATGCCGCCTCGAATACAAAGCATCTGCCACAATTTAATCGAAAAATATCACAGACCAGCCGGTTTTCGCAGATTTAGAACTTGTCCGGTTCACATAAAAACCGAAGTCAGACAGTCTTAACGTAATTTCAGTCAGCTTTTCCAACCAAAAAAAAACAATAGTTTACAGACAATTCGTTAATAATAGATGTAACGAGGTTGGCGGAATAGCCGTCAATAACGTATTTTTTATTCTGTTACTGGACGCAAGCCGCCGGAATGCATTGCACTGAAATAACTCTGCCTGGAATGCAATGAATTAAAAACAAACACTTAATATCAGCATAGTCAGATTTAGTCATACCATACGGACGTGGCTAGAGGGTCTCCGTTAGGGTGTGTTCACCTTGGTAATTCCAACTGCACCCCCCCCCCCCCAATTGAATCAAACAAGAGACAAGATTTTGCATAATTCCATTTGCACCCCCCCCCCCCCCCCCCCGCTTGAATCAAACCAAATGTTTTGCATAATTTCATTCCCTCCTTGCACCTAAGTGGTCACAAGCCTAATAGCCTATTTATAAACCATGGTTCAATCTACCCGATATGATAATATTCATATATTTGAACCTGAAAATTTCACAAATCCTAACACCTACAGTAGTGGTCTAACTCTAGACAAATGTACACAACTACGGGCAATAGACCAGGACACACCGGTCCGACCATGGTTGTTCGGCCCGGTGTGAGAAAATTTTGAAACTAAACAAGAAAATCGCAAAATCCTGGCATCTAGACTGACCTCAAGCTTTCCTAGTGTTGGAAATTTCAAACCTCATACTCTTCCTTAGTTTGGAAGTTTTCCAACTGATGACCATATCAGTCAACCATTTTAGCCAAATGTAGTAAAATATTGTTTTCTTAAACTCATTAGCAAATTTTTATTGGCTACGGGGAGGGACCAGGACGCACAGGACCGACCATGGTTCGGCCCGGTGCGCGAAAATTTTGAAATCTGAACAAGAAAATCGCTAAATCCTAGCATCTAGACTAGCCTCAAGCATTCATAGAGTTGGAATTTTCAAACCTGAAAACGCGACTTAGGTTGGAAATTTCCAACTGATGACAATTCCAGTGACAAAATTTTGACCAAATGTAGGACAATATTGTTTTCTTAAATAAACTAGCAGTTTTTGACTGGTCACGGGGGGGGGGGGACCAGTACACAAGCTTTCCATTCCAAGTGTTGGAAATTTCCAACCTGACACCCCCTAAGGTTGGACAATTTCCAACTGATGGCCATTTCAGTCCAATATTTTTACCAAAAGAAGAAAAATATGCAAATATTGGTCCAAAAACAATAAATTCCTCCCAATAAATTGTTTTAAAATCAAACTACAAGAACATTTTCAACCTATACTGTTGGCGTGAAATTTCCAAATAATGTTGTGTCAGGTATGAAATTTCCAACTGTTGAAAATTTGGACCAAAGTTGGGGGGTGAGACACCCCCCCCCCCCAAAAAAACCCTGTCTCTGCATACTGTCACTGTCGTATAATTTGGTCACCGATAATACTGTTGAATGTTAAAGATGCACCCACAAAGTTGACAAGGTCAAGAACCGAAACTCTGGTAAAAAATTGGCGGACTAACGCCAAATTCGAACTTGACCTGTATTTGCATGTGGGTAATCCACAAACTGATTTGAAAACAATCAGATAAATAAAACTATAGTTATCATCCTGAAACCATCTGGGACGGACACACGGACGGACACCTGTGCTTGTTCTGGTCTCCGGAAAATAAAATCACAATCGTCTTCATGCTTTCCCTGAGTAAATGCTGCAATATGAATATATGGTGACGTGTTTACAATTTAACAGACCACTTTATCCTGCACTATATATTCTATATGAGTATTTTAATCTCGATTGAATTGCATTATGAACGATATGTCATAATTGGCCAATTGTTTGGCCATTTCTGAACTTAAATTACCAATTTTCCAACAACCTTGGCTCAATTGAACAACAAAAATATTATGGGATAATCGAGAAAATCGAAACTAAAACAAAAATATAAAGAAACACACACAAAAAATGCGACTTATATAAAAGTGATAGTTGAAATGTGCATCGATGTAAACGACAAACATTGAAATAGGTATCGTCTGAAATGTGTATCAACATAAATGAGCTATCAATAGTGATTAACCCTTTACCCAACAAAGCGGCCAAACCCGCCCAAATAAAGCTTCAACAGCCTAAAATATCTCCGGTCTGTCTCAATAGAACCATACAAATATGGATATCATTGGAACAGGCTCCTTGACCACATTGTGATAGTTACAGTTATGCCCTGTGCCAATGCATTCTCTTATATATGCGAGTCGACCATAGGTCGCCTCGCATATATAAGAGAATACATTGGCTTTTTGTAACACTTTTTACCATTTTTTCTTACATTCTTTAACAATTTTTATAATTTTTAATGTGTTAAGCCAATGCATTCTCTTATATATGCGAGGCGACCTATGGTCGACTCGCATATATAAGAGAATGCATTGGCACAGGGCCCTTCTGTTGGGTAAAGGGTTAAGAACGTACACCTTTCCAACAGCGTTGAGAGGAAAAATTATTACTGAATATAGCATTGAAACCTTTTGGACAAAACGTTTGAAATTTTCTTTGGCCACATTTTCCTAAAATAAAAAAAAAATGCTTGTTTAGGCTCTACCTCTCTACATCCCTCACACTTTCAATCATCTCTCTCTCTCTCTCACTCACACACACTCTCTCTCTCTCTCTCTCTCGCTCACTCACTCCCTCTCACTCTCTCTCTCTCTCTCTCTCTCTCTTTATCTGTTTCACCCCTCCTAAAAAAAAAAAATGCTTGTTTAGGCTCTACCTCTCTACATCCCTAACACTTTCAATCAATCATCTCTCTCTCTCTCCCCCACTCACACACTCTCTCTCTCGCTCACCCACTCTCACACTCTCTCTCTCTCTCTCCATGTATCTGTTTCACTCCCTCGCACTCTCTCTAACTCACTTGCTCTTTCTTTCTCTCTCTCTCTCACTCTCTCTCACTCTCTCTCATTCTCTCTTTCTCTTTCTCTCTTTCACTCTCTCGCACTCGCTCTCTCATTCTCTCTCACTCTCTCTGTCTTACTCTCTCATTCTCTCACTCACTCTCTCACTCTCTTTCTCACTCTCTCTCTCTCTCTCCCTCTCCCTCTCTCACTCGCTCACTCTCTCTTAATGTGGCTATGCCAGGGGAGAGATATCTTTATTACCTCCACATTTTCCTAAAATTAAAAAAAAATGCTTATTTAGGCTCTACCTCTCTACATCCCTCACACTTTCAATCCTCTATCTCTCTCATTCTCTCTCAATCTCTCTCTCTCTCTCTCTCTCTCTCTTTCTCTCTCTCTCTCTCTCTCTCTCTCTCACACACACACCTCTCTCTCTCTCTCTCTCTCACCCTCTCTCTCATCTCTCTCACTCACTCCCTCTCTCTCACTCCCTCCCTCACTCTATCTCCCCTCTCTCTCCTCTCTCTCTTAATGTGGTTATGCCAGGGACAAGCCTAAATGGTGACTTGGGAGACAACTTATCCATAACCCTGCCACTCCTCCTCTTTTTTCCTGGGAGAAGTGACTTCTCACTAATATAGCACCACGATAATGTCCCAACAGCATGCTTAAAGTATATTTACTAATTTACTTATTATAATATATCGAGAGAAGTCAAAATGGATGAAGTTCAATTTGCACCCTGACATTACCATGCTGCATGTGCTCTTGTGTTTCATAATATTTATTGGGTCATAGCAGGGTGTTATTATGGTGCAAACTTCAGCCATTGTGACTTATCTCTGATAACAGTCCACTTCTCCCTAATAATCAAACAGGGAGAAGTTACTTCTCCCAATTTGAACCCTCTTGTCTGGGCCTTGGGGTATATATGCATCGAAGTTGGCAAACATTATATACTGCCTGATTATTATATTATTGACAGGGAACTCGGTACAAACGAAAGCTGGAGTGGGACCAGAACCATGTGGTGAAGTCGTCGAGAGTGTCTGTCCAGTGTCCACAATACACCCCGTCCATCCTTGACGACTGAGTCAAAACGAAGCGGGTCGAGATATTATCAAGTATACACGATTAGCCGTGGATTGAGTTGGTCCAAATGAAATATTCAAACAATCGACAGCAGAAATCTGTATATTATCGAGACAGAGTAATCGAATGAGGAAGAAGAAGCGTCGATATCTTGATTAGATAAAACTCGCCCGGGGTTTGATGGCTTCGAGAGTAACATACGAGATTCTGTAATGGCATACATCGAGCTGGAGGACCATGTAATTAGCGGAACGGTAATGGCACCTGAAACGAAACGGAACGAATTTATTTCGCGCGCAATAATGGAATGTAATCGCGTCCTGACTGAAGATCCTTCCGCTCATTGTCCGGTCTGAATTTTTGCGTGACCAAGATCTTTTCAACGGGCGGGAAATTGAAGGAGACTTTATTAATTCGGTCGCCAGACACGACGCTGCACTGCCTCATCGGATGTACTTATAAAGCAACCTCCAGCAAAAGTGGAGTCATTGAGACTATTGACAGAATAATCGCACATATAGTGTTGACTCTTCGCGGAACGTTATACATTGAGAGCGGTTATATAGAATCAATTCTAGATCAGGCCATGAATTTTTACTTCGGTAGCCGACAGGGAGCATACTGGTCTCTTGTGCTAGCGGACCGGGGATCTCAACCTGTTCAGGGTATTCTAACAAAAATCAGAACTGGGTCAGATACATGTACAAAGTTTGTCAGACTGAAAAGTCTCATTCAAGGTGAATAAAGATCCGAATGCAAATGCCGACTCCGCCCCCCCCCCCCCCACCCGTTGCAACATGTGACCATGTATGTTGTCGTGTGTGCAGTTCGCTGTCCGCTCGGGCGCGGACATTAATGTACACGTGTACAACACACCTCGGTGTGTGCACGTTAAAGAATTCTACTGGAGTCACCACATGGTTATAAAGTTACTCGGACGTGGTAGCACCTGGACCAGTGCATGCGCCTATAACCAGAATATATTTACAGATGCATGTACTATACATGGTTACGACCACAGAGATCATATTCCACCAGTTTTTTGAGATATTTGATCTTTATGAAGATCTGTCGAGGAACTTTATGACATCGAAAACATAAAACATGTAATATTTCAAAGTCAATACCTGTTCCTTTATACTTCATTTCACAACAAGTGAAGATCCCAGCTCGAGATTGCATGATTTAGCCGACTTTTGTTTGTCATTTCGCGATAAACATGTATATAGTACCTCGGAGAGAATTGTATGACATAAGCGGTTCAAAGGGAAATCGGTGCAAAAAAGCACCTAAATCATGCAATCTCGGGCTGCACATGAACATTCACTTAATGCATGTGAATACACTACTGGGAACAGGTATGTTGTTGTTTTATGTTATGAGAGAGATGTTGAGAGAGGGGATATAATTCTGAATTGAATTTCTTTATTTATTTCACTCAATCATAATTTGTATGCAATACAGAGTGAAAACCGTATATACAGAGCTATGTACACAATGTTAGTATGGCCGTTGCGTTTGGCGGTCGAGGTCCGTAAGTGTCATTCGTCGTGTTCTTCGTCATCATTATCATCATCATCATCATCGTCGTCTTCTTCGTCGTCTTCTTCTTCGTCGTCGTCGTCGTAATCATCATCATCTTCATCACCATCATCATCATCATCATCATCATCATAATCATCATCATCATAATTAGCGCCGTCATCGTCGTGAGTGTTTCAACATCAGCATGTATATAGTCATTATCTTCGTCATCATCATCATCGTCCTCGTCGTCGCCATCGTCATCGTCATCGTCATCATCAGCGAAGTCAACAACATCTCGATGAAACCGATCTCATGCACCTACACTTCTGTTCCGACGAAGATGAGAGATTTCTGTCTGTATCTGTAGATATTACATGTAGTGCAGGAACCAATTCTGGTTGTGGACGCACTGGTCCAGGTGCTACCACGGCCGAGTAACTTCTTTAACGTGCACACACCGAGGTGTGTACACGGGTCAGCCATTAATGCCCGCGCCCGATCGGACAGCGTATACTGCACCCACGACAACATACCTGGACAAGTGTTGTAATTGGGGGGAAGTCGGCATTTTGCATTCGGATCTTTATTCAGTGATCTCGAATGAGACTTTTCAGCCTGACAAACTTGGTATCTGACCGAGTTCTGATTTTTGTCAGAATACCCTGACCAGGTTGCGATCCCAGGTCCGCTAGCACGAGAGACCAGTACGCTTCATCTCGGCTATACCGACTTCCATCGGTAGCTCACGTTTCATTTTCATCCGTGTAATCTGATCCAATGACGTAAACCCTGTTAGTCTGCATTAAAACCAAATAAAGGGATCACAAAAAAATGTTCGGCTGCCAGCACCCCAATGATTACAACATATGGTGGACCAATAACTTAATCGAATATCGGATCTTTGCGCAAATATGCGGATCAGCATTGCCATTAAGACTGGATAAACTTGCGTAATGCCAAGCATTATAGGACCACTAGGACCATTCGACAACACTGGTTCTATATGCGATAATCTCGAAACGTTGTAGACAGAATTTGATTCTTTTATTCTGTGAATCCGTTGATGGGTTCATTTCAGCGTGAGATCGCCATATGTTTGTTGTAGGATTTACGGAATCGACACAGACACACTCTTAAAACTATTGTCGTTAGTAATATTACCAATTTGAGATGTTTTCACCACGGGAGCCTGGCAGTATACTAATTTAGAACGCGAACTTTTAACTTCAAACGTTGAGGCTATTCCAACGGTCAGAAGATGCATGCGATTATCATACGCTCTCGCGGAGATATATCTATGCTTCTAGTTTTCTAGGTTTGTGAGATAATAATTTCTTGATATTTGAGAAAATATTTCTGACCGTTTTCTGATAATGCATGAGAAAATTATTTTCTATGATTTATGAAATTATTTCTAACTATTAAGAAATCGAGAGAAAAATAATAATCATTTCTTAGAAAATAGTAAGAAAACTATTCTCATAATTATAATTTGATTTCTATGAAATTGAAGAATGGACACAATCTTGAAACTATTGTAACGTTGTCAATAATATTACCAATTTGGGATGGTTTCTCCGCGTGGGGAGTCTCGCATAATATACTGATAGACAGGTTTAGACCGTGGACTTCAAACATAAAACGTTAAAGGTGAATTCATGGTTCCAAACATCCAGTTACATGTCGCTACTTTAAAAAATCAAATTATACTTTCATGGTGTAACTAAGGAAGTATATTATTGTTATTCTATTTGGGGCCGTTTCCCGTTTAATTGGAAATACTCATAAACTAATGGCAGCATGCATGAACGCGAAATCTTATAGCAATATAAATGCTGCTGAAATTAACTCTTCCATAGCTGGAGCTACCTGAAATTTTGCGAAAACCCTGTGCCAATGGATTCTCTTATATATGCGAGTCTCCCATAGAGATCTTCACATATTTAAGGGAATACATTGGCCTAACACTTTTTACTAGCAAGTGCATTCTCTTATATTTGCGAGGCTCCCTTTGTATGGGAGACTCGCATATATTAGAGAATGCTCTGACACATGGTCGTTAATGCTGCACAAGCGCACCTCCCGCCGTGAACCTCATGATTAAGCTTACATGCATCGCGATTTTGGCCCTACGTTTCGTTACGGAGATATCTCCCTTTTTAGATTATTGTTCTCTATTATTATTATTACATTGGCCACGTTTCAAGTACGATATTTCGGAAAGTATGAGGAGTATATAGCGCGCTAAAAGTTTGTATGTATATGTTGGGATTGACTAATGAGTTATCACACCTGGACAAGACTAGTGGCCCTGCTAATTATAATGTGCTATGATGCGGTTAGGTCCTGCTGAATTTCTATGATGCTGTTATGGCAAACTGATGCTGTTAACAAAACTAGCGTTATATTTTTTTAATTTGTCTTTTTCGCGGTGTTCCAATTATCTGAAAATATCCAGGAATGTGTAGCAAACATTCTAAAAACATATTTATTGCGAATTATATTTCATACTGGCTGTATTAGTTGTTGAAATCGACTATAATCAAGATGGTTATTCAATATTTTGTGTGCACTCTTCATTCATGTAGCAGTGACCATTCAGCTGCCAGGATGTTTTTATGCTGATCCAAGCTTGGGGGTGCCATGCAGGGGAAATCACCTGCAGTGATCTCCGAAAGTCGTCCAAACGATATTAAATTGCATCCATTTATATACCCACGTCAAAATAAATAAATTTGATTCGAAACATGCATCTGTGTTCTTACTTTATTTACCCTTTTCTGCTACCACCCATATCTGAATGTGATAAAAAATTGCCTGACTCTTGAAATGTCATTTTGTTAAATTTTAGCTGCATTTTGACAAAGTAAACAATGCCGACGTTCATGCATGTGGTCGATCTGATACATTGTATATAGATACCACTTCCAGAAAATATACCATACGATTCGCTAGCCGAATTTGGTGCACTTAGGTTTCACATTGGGCGCATCTACATAATTTTCCAAAAAAATCGACAGAAAACCAAAATTGTCCCTTCACAAGAATGCATTTATTTGCGGAAATTGGGCGCGTTGGATCGTCAAGCCATTTCTACAAACTTCCAGGGTAGGTATTTTGGTCAACCTGTGATCTTAAAGGGGTAATTCCCTTCATTTGACCAGATACTGGTCCGATTTTGCATCATATTTTAGAGTATATATGGTCCATAATGGCGTCACGCTTTACTCACATGTCGTGACCAAAACTGATAAATCTGCCTTGGCGTTCATCTATATGTTGATATGCTCTCATGTACATTAAAGGGGCACCCATGGGCCCAAAAAAAATAGGTCGAAAATGCTATTTTCGGTTCCAGAACGAGAAACAGAAATGGCATCAGAGGGGTTAATTTATAATTATGCTGACGGCTCCCGTGCCAAATAATCTATCGTATCGCGTGCTTTATGTTTCCAATTTGTTTTATGGGGATAATGAGCACGGGACTTGTTTCGGAGCAGAAATCTGAAAAACGACCATTTTCACTATAGGTTACAATACACCAAATGATTTGCATTGGCCTCAGTGTTAACACATCCAACTGGCCTGTATTCGCAGGAACGGGTTGACCCCGAACGAGTATCAAAATTTAAAGAACGTCCTTTTAGACACACGAAAATGTGCACAAAAGTACTTGTCAACGTATTGCGTCACACTGCAGTTTTGACAAACGTCATACTATACTCTTAAAATAGAGAAAAAATAACATTCAAAAAAACACCAACCCGTCCATAAATTATTCGCCAATTTAACAGCCGTAACCGTTCACCATGTGGCTATATTTGATGTTTCTCGTCGGGAAACACTTTTGTGAATTTGTTCGTGCACTTTTCATCCATGAATCATAGACCATTCAGATGCCAGGATTTAATTTATGCTGATCCTAGCTTGAGGTGCCAGGGGAAATCACTCTATATACTAATTTGTATTTGGGGTATTATAACCTTAAGATTCTAACCGCATTTTTAACCAATATATCTAGAATTCTGCAGAGAAGTCATCGGCCTTCTATATATGTACACCACAACCACGATACAGTTCAATGTGACACGCGTGACCATTGATTCTCTAAATTTAAAAAGAAATATTATGTGTTTATTTCACTGCTCCAAACTGATAGTTTACGTCTCAGCCACTGCATACCCATTTGAAGAACGTATCAATAATCTATTATCATCGAAACATTCAACAACAATGGATCGCGATGTACCATTTTGTAAAACACGGCGTCTGAATTAAAGATGGATTATCTCTTTAAATAACAAATTTGAAATAGTTGCGTGGGTATAAAATAATAAATATGAACTGAAGACCCATGTCCGCAAATGCTTCTATCAATTAATATTGATTTTATTTCGAATATTTTATTGGGCCCGTTTATTGGGATATTTTTAGAACAGACCATTCGGGTGATACCATATAGTGATATAGAGCATTAGTTCATTCCTATAATGGCTACGTACCGAACGTCAAATGTCACAGATTAATTGGTTGTATTGTTTTATTCCATAGTTATAAGCGACAATGAGTATAATTAACGTTTATTTTGTGACAAAATCTGACAAAATTACATAATAAAATTGTTGGTCTCTGTAAACAGTAACCACTATTGTTCGTTAGCTAAACAACCACACCTTTTTAGGCCAGAAAATATTCTAAATAAAATTAATATTAACCGATAGAAGCATTTCTGGACAGGAGTCTTCGATTCACATTTAATATTTTATACCTTGGTAACTATATAATACATGTTTACAAAGAGATAATCCACCTTTAAGTTCACAAACATGTAAACAAACAGTCGGTCATTCGTCCCGAACAAATCGCCGATAAACAAACGAGAATCGCCGATAAACAAACGAGAATCGCCAATAAACAAACGAGAATGATGTTACTAACTAGAGTGACTATATTTGATTAATATGATATATATAATGACGTTGTATGATGATATTTTGATACAAGAATAATTTAAATACCTACTTTGGGCAAGTTTGTTCGCTGGGCGCTCCAGCGGAGTGTTTCACATCAATGTAATATATATATAGCCTATACATTGTTACGACGGAATCTACCGACAAACTGTCACCGGGATCTCTCCGAACCAACATAATTTACCGAAGTGAGTAAAACAGTAAAATTGGATAATGTGCAGAAAATTGAACACTAACTCGAGTTTTAAATCGACAAGCGTGTTCGGTTCAGAATTATTACTTTATAAGAGTGTCCCTTTATTTAAAATACTCCCGGATGGAACCACACACGGACCGCAGCAGACGACATTCATTCATCAGTTCATTGTTCCCTCTGCCGGGGGGGGGGGGGGGGGCTTCGTAAAAGGTTAGCTATCTATGACTGAGAACAACGACACTACTGAACTCTCTAATTTGTTTTTCTTTTCCTCTAAAATACAGCGTATTCCCCTCTAAAATTGTCAGAATGCAACGTATTCCCCTCTAAAATTGTCATAATGCAACCTATTCCCCTCCTCGGTTTGAAACGCGTGGTATGTTTGCTTTGTTAACGCTCGATTCCGCTCAATCTTTCGCTCACGTTTCTATTAGAACTCGTGGCACCGCAGCCGGAAGTCTCCGCGACATCGGAGACAAAATTCGTGCCGACACCAATGGCGGCTATCGGATGCACTAATTCTCTCAACAAACTCCGAAACGCGAGCAGAGCACATAATCAGCCGTCATTGTTGGGGGGAAAATAGCGCACTGCATCATGGGACGCGTGGGCGTGACATTTTAATCAGACTCCATTGTTGGAGAAATGCTGTTAATCGCGGGTCACATGACCAAAGACAAGAAGATGCACAAACCCTCAGTAATAATGCCAATCGGGGATAGTGAGTATTCTTCAGATTCAGGAAATGTCATCAGACTGCATTGTTGGAAAATTCCCTTATAGAAAAATTCCAGGGGGCATGTGTATTAGGGAATTGGAACACTGTATCACTGTAACCTGTCACCAGACTCCATTGTTCGACAAACGAGCTGCATTATGGGAGACATGGCGTTCATTGTCACCAGCCTCCGCTGTTGGAGAAACGCGGTTCATCATGGGTCACATGACTAAAGGCAAGAAGATGCACAAACCCTTAATAATAATGTCGATCGGCCATTTTGAGTATTCTTCATATTCTGATTCAGACATTGTCGTCAGTCGCCATTGTTGGACAACGTGCTGCATCATGTGACACATGGCGTGACATTGTCATCAGAAACGCAATGCATCACGGGATACACGGGATAATAATGCCAAATGGCGACACCGAGTATTCTTCAGATTCCGACATTGTTGTAGGGATGCGGTGCACCATGGGATACGCTGTGTAACATTGCTTGCTCGATGCTGAGGCATAACTTGACCCCGCCCCGCCAAACCCCCACCCACCCACCCACACACGAATCAAGCGGTGATATAGGCCATATATAGATGAGTGTGTGGTGACGGCACAGTGCCAACGTAAAATATTCGCATTTGACTGAGAATCGGTTGTGCGTGGGTGAGAATCAACAGCCATTGCGTATTATCTACACAAGGAATGATTCAACCGAACTTGACTCACTAAGAGTATCATTTCTATGCTTTCGTTTTTTTCTTCAATGCCGAATGGGACATTGTCATGATCCCAACTCAGATCAAGCTGACAACTATACTTGTGTGCCTTATTCAATGGGTCGGCACGTATTTGGCATCGTTCGGCGACATGCATCACTGCGCATGTGCAACGAAATCCGATAGCTTCCGGGAGTTTCCTCGTTTGTCAATAAGCTCACGGTTTGTCCGGCGAAGTGGTGTTTACGAGGAATAAACATTCGAAGCTGGAAAGGACTCAACAAACACACGAAACTCAAACACATTCGAATTCCAGGACATTATCTGTAGACGATGAATACCAGTCTGTCGGATGAGGACGTTTACTGAGCGTGTTTGGTTAAGTAATACTCCTCAACCGTCAGCCATCATGTTCAAATTTCTAATTTATCGAGCCTCCATCAAATAATGTCTTGTTATCGGATGTAACTTTTCTATAAGTTTGGGTCCGTTAATATGGACATAAACTGGCAATGTTACAATTATGGGCAATTGTTGTTGAAACACGTAGCCAAGGGGCGATTACTCCGTCTGTTATAGTTATGAGTGAACATTCATCGCATTGATTTATATAGTTCTGTTGGCGTGTAATTCGTGTTATTTACACATATTATAGAGTTCCGGTGGTGTGCGTGCAACTCTGCTGGTTTTCGATTTGTTGCCCTACAAAGAGATTCTTCGATGACACATAGAACCTGTATCACTAATTCGAGTTAGTCACATCCGCCATTTTGATTACCTGAGTTCCGTTGTATCTTTAAAACGCGGATATCACAGTATAGACATTACATCGCATTGCCATATATCTCATTCTATATATACACGAAATCTTATTATCGCAATGTCTACCAGATAACTGCTATATACGCCAGTAGCCGGTACAACGGATATTTTTCTTCGGAAAACCCACAGATAAACATCCCAAAATCACATGTACATACAGAATGTTTATCGCCATTCTAATGTGTTTTTTCCGTTCAAAAACGTGTCATCCCCTCCCCAAATTTCGGTGAAAAGGCTTTATGTTTAAGGATGTCCCCGTAGCCGAGGTGGTCAGTTCGTGGATAAGATCATCCCAGTCTGGGCTAGATGAGATTCGCGCGAGTTCTAACCCCCGAAATGGGCGAACATCGGGACAGATTTTCAAGCTTCATCTCAGTTGAGGGACATCTCAATGTGCCATTCAGATCGATACATGGCCATTTCGATAAGGGAATGAGAGTTTGTTCACTCTCGCTGAAGCAAGTATATTTGAGGAATGAACACTCATACGCAATCCGTGATAAATATATAAATATGATATTTATATATATAATTGAAGAAAGATTTCCAGTTCATACAATATTATCGCATTATCTACCAGAGCGCACCGTGCAGCCAAACTTCCTTTCTGACTCTGTTGTGTTCTATATTTAGCGTAGGTTTTTTCCCGAAAATAGCGACTTAGACCGCCCCCCCCCCCCCCCCCCCAGACTTACTCAGCAAAATATCCGTTTCGAAATGTATTTGGACTGCATTGACAACAACAACAGAAGAAACATTGTGCCAATTCCGAACATGTAATCATAGACTGTCCATATATAGAGAGAGGAAGATGGAATGACACTAATGTAATGGAACGAACATGTCCCTTGTGTAATAATTATAAGCTTGGCGATGAACTTCATTACTTGTTCGAATGCAACCACTTTATGGATGTTAGAAATCGTTTTCTCCCGGCTAAATATATCAGAAAGAGACATGCGACCATCGATATTCTTGACGACTTATTTAATATGACCGATATAGCATCCCTCCGCCGAGTATGTTCCTTCATTAGGGAAATTAACCGTTATTTTTAGCTTTATTGACATGTTGTTGTTGTTGTTGGTGTTGTTGTTGTTGGTGTTGTTGCTGAGAAATTATAAGACGATGGCAAACATGAGGATGATTGCGATAATGTTGATTATAATGGTGACGAGGTATATATAACGATGACACTGATGGATGTTTGTGTAAATGATGATGTTCGCGATGACGATATCGATGATAATGATAGTGTTGACGATAATGAAAATGGTTAATGTAATGATGATGATGATGATGATGTTGATGTTGATGATGATGTTGACGAAGAGGTATAATATTGTTGATGCTGATAATATGATGATGAACGAATAGACGCAGAGCGGGAGGTCGCTGAGCATATCATGTACATAAAATTACCTTCCTTCTATCATTCTTTTGTATATACACTATTTTGTTTCTCAATGTCCTGTAATGTGTGTATGGATCAGAGAATAAAAGCATATGAATTAATCTGGGCGAAGTGTCCCGTCTCGTTGAAGAGGTCAGATCGCTGTATTAAGCGATCTGATGGGCCCTGTTTCATGAAAGCAACTTATGACATAGTTGGGACTTAAGATGGTCATAAGTTCAAACTTCAGTCATAAGTGCGTTTCACGAACAAGGTCTTAACTTAAGATGGTCTTAACTTTGGTCTTAACTTTAAAACTGCTGTGAGGTGTCATAAGATAATCTTAAAGTTAAGACCAACGTGATAAGTGGCATATCGATCACACGTAATGCGGCCTATGTTATTTTGCAAATTACGGAGATATCTGTACATTGTCTGGGTGGGCAATTCGTCGTCTGGTATACAGGGTCGTGGCTACAGAGTGAGAGGGTGTGTTCGCCTCGAAATGTCCAACTACACCCCCTTAAACAACACCAAATTCTCTTTGGGTTTAAACATTCCAACTGGTACCTCAAACTTTCCAAAACCAAAGTTTGGAGAGGGCAACCCCCCCCCCCCCACCGTATCTCCATAGGGTTAGTTTGGTAAAAACAATTCAGAGCACAGGCTTATCATCAGGGACGTGGCGAATGGGGTTTGTGTGTTGTCTACCCCCCCCCCCCCCCCCCCCCCCCACACACACTTTGGTCAAAATGTTCAGCAATTGGAAATTTCATGCCTGACAACAACATTAATCGTACACTATATATATGTTTCAATTGCTTTAATTTGTAACTAGTAAAGGAATGTGTGTTTTAGACAAACAGCAGCAACCGAAAATCACCAACTTTAGGGGCGTCAGGTTAGAAATTTCGAACTGTTGGAATATTTGAGTTACCAATTGGAAAGTTTAAATCCAACGGGTGGGGTGGACATGGCATTTCGCGAACATGGAAGGTTGGCCCGCTTCAATTAAGGATTGGGTGCAGTTGGAAATTGCACGGTGTACCCCCCCCCCCCCCCCCCCCCCACAGAGACCAACTAGCCACCCCGAGCCTCGTCGAATGTAGAATATAGTCAATTATCAGCTGTGTATGTGACCTATAGATAATATATATTATAAAATTGTATTACCCACGAATTAAACTTTTGATAAGAATTATGGCATAGCTCAAAGCTCACAATCTCCTCTATGTTATTCCATATGTGTGTGGGGAGATGGGGTAAAATGAGATCAATTAATGTATTGATTATTTCCTCTTTCCAAATTTCCGTCGGCTGTTTACAAAGCAGATATGTCATATAGGAAAGGTAACACAAACGCTCTTTATCAAAATATGTTTTAGAAATAGTGACAATTTTCTATAGAGAATATTATTTTTATTGAGTTTATGCCCACGCCCATATGTCGTGATTTTCAACGCTGTCCAATTTTTTTCATGTTTTTTTTTGCAGGGGTGGGATGACCGTTGTACAGCATACTGTATATATGATATACACACCCGTAACCATGACACCCCTTAATACGAGTGTGCTAATGAAAACGTAGTTATATATATATCTCATATATATTTTGAAGACCTCTGTCTGTTTGTTTGTCTGTCTGTTTGTCTGTTTGTTTGTTTGTCATTAATACAAATCTACGATACTCGACCGATCGGGACGAAACTTGGTACGTGGGTGTAGTTTGAGAAGGCGGTGGACGTTGTCGTATTGGCGAGCCCGTGCGGCGCCCGCTTCGCGCATGCGCAGACGAGATCTCGGAAACGGGGGGAGCTATCGACTTGAAATTTGCTATGTGAATGTATCTTGCCCCGGATACGAATTTTATCGGGTCGCCGAGCCCGTGCGACACCAGCTTCGCGCATGCGCAGACGAGATCTCGGAAACGGGTGGAGCTATCGACTTGAAATTTGGTATGTGAATGTATCTTGCCCCGGATACGAATTTTATCGGGACGCCGAGCCCGTGCGACGCCAGCTTCGCGCATGCGCAGACGAGATCTCGGAAACGGGTGGAGCTATCGACTTGAAATTTTGTATGTGAATGTATCTTGCCCCGGATACGAATTTTATCGGGTCGCCGAGCCCGTGCGACACCAGCTTCGCGCATGCGCAGACGAGATCTCGGAAACGGTGGAGCTATCGACTTGAAATTTGGTATGTGAATGTATCTTGCCCGGATACGAATTTTATCGGGTCGCCGAGCCCGTGCGACGCCAGCTTCGCGCATGCGCAGACGAGATCTCGAAAACGGGTGGAGCTATCGACTTGAAATTTGGTATGTGAATGTATCTTGCCCCGGATACGAACCAGATCTCGGAAACGGGTAGAGCTATCGACTTGAAATTTGGTTTTTGAATAGCCCGGACAACGTCGCCCGGACAACGTCGGGCTCATCGGCTAGTCTATTATATATTTTGGAAGATCTGTCTGTGTGTGTGTCTGTGTGTGTGTGTGTGTCTGTAATCGATGGACTCGAAAACGGCCTAGCCGATTTCGATGAAACTTGGTATGTGGGGGTATTTTCGGCCGGGGAGTGACATAGCCCTATTAATTTTGCCCGTGCGACGTGACCTTGACCTTGAAATAGGGTCATTTCAAGGTCAAACGCCCGAATATCACGGGATTTCGATGAAACTTGGTATGTGGGGGGTACCTTCGGCCGGGGAGTGGCATAAACTATTAATTTGCCCGTGCGACGTGACCTTGACCTTGAAATCGGGTCAATTCAAGGTCAAATCGCCAATTCTGATGGGATTTCGACGAAATTGTATACATAGGGTTACTTTTGTCTACTGAGTGTTTTGGACGGGTCGAGTCGTGACCCCGACCTGACCTTGACCTTCAAAATGATCAATTCAAGGTCAAATCGGGTAAAACCGGATGGATTTCGACGGGCACGTTTGTCGGGTACTTTTTGTCTGGGCAGTGTTTTGGACTGGTCAAATCGTGACCCCACTTGACCTTGACCTTCAAAATGGACAATTCAAGGTCAAAGCCCGGACGAAGTCGGGTCACCTTCTAGTCTATTATATATTTTGGAAGAACTGTTTGTGTGTTGGGGTGTGTGTGTGTGAGAGGGTGTGTGTGTGTGTGTGTGTGTGTGTAATCGATGAACTCGAAAACGGCCGACCCGATTTCGATGAAACTTGGTATGTGGGGGTAGACATAGGCCTATTGATTTTCAGATCCGAGGTCAACTTTTCAGGTGCCGAGGTCAAATCTGTTTTTACGCTGTGTTACGGGACTTTCATTTGAGTTCGGTGCTTACAAATCGATTCGAAACAGCGCGAATAATAAAATGCCAGTCATAATAATGACACTGTGAGAATCTTTCGTGATTCCTCTTTCCAACGATATATAAGTGGTACTATCTTCCATCAGGATAAAAACAATGCGTAACTTCTATGACGTCGTTAGAGGTCACAACGTTAGATCACGTTAACGCTTAACCGGCCGATGCATTTGACTGTTTCAGACGTCTTGGCGATATCTCGGGCACCGATGGTAATTTATCTTTATGTTGAAACTTGATAATTAATGAGCGTGTGTATTTGAGGCGCGTTTATATACTTGAATGGAAATCAAATCGGGTTAAACTGGCGGATTTTTACGGACGAAATTTGATGCATAGGGTATCTCGCTATCCGCTGGGCGATTTCCCGGTATCCGCTGGGCCGATTTCCACCATTTTTGGGGTGTTGGTGTTTGATCCCACCTGACCTTAACCTTCAAATGGTCAATTCAAGGTCAAAGCCCGGACGAAGTCGGGTCACCTTCTAGTATATATATATATATATATATATATATATATATATATATATACTAGAAGGTGACCCGACTTCGTCTGGGCTTTGACCTTGAATTGTCTATTTTGAAGGCCAAGGTCAGGTGGGGTCACGATTTGACCCGTCCAAAAACACTGCCCGAACAAAAGTACCCGACAAAAGTACCCGTCGAAATCCATCCGGTTTTACCCGATTTTACCTTGAATTGATCATTTTGAATAGGCTTATGAGACCCCCCATACGAAAGTATCCCTCGACACTAATTTTCATCGAAATCCCGTGATATTCGGTCACGTCGCACGGGCAAATTAATAGGCCTATGCCACTCCCCGACCGAAAGCACCCCCACATACCAAGTTTCATCGAAATCCCGTTATATTCGGGCGTTTGTCCTTGAAATGACCCGATTTCAAGGTCAAGGTCACATCGCACGGGCAACTTAATAGGTTTATGCCACTTCCCGACCGAAGGTATTCCCACATACAAAGTTTCATCGAAATCCCGTGATATTCGGGCGTTTGACCTTGAAATGACCCGATTTCAAGGTCAAGGTCATGTCGCACTTGCAAATTAATAGGCCTATGTCACTCCCCGGCCGAAAATACCCCCACATACCAAGTTTCTTCGAAATCGGCTAGGCCGTTTTCGAGTCCATCGATTACAGACAGACACACACACACACACACACACACATATCTTCCAAAATATATAATAGATATAAGGATTAACTGTCATGTGGACTGTTTTTATGGAGATGTAACGGTGAGGTAAGTGGACATAACTTGTGTAAAACCCGAAGGGTTTTACATACAAGTTATGTCCACGTACCTCACCGTTACATCTCCATAAAAATAGTCCACATGACAGTTAATCCTTATATTTATATACGTTTAGCGAAAAAGCCACTTTTGTAAATATATTTAAATCGAAAAGTGTATCGTGACAAGATCAGCCCAAAATACCCAATAGCACCCTTGGCAAAAGTTAATAGGAACAATTTCTCTTCATGTTGAAACCCGATGATGTATTAAGTCAATCCTGCGCGAGTCAAAATGCGCCCAAAGCACTACGCGTTCGTCTTTCCAAACCTAATGACGTATCGATGGTGTTATTAGCTTGGTGTTATTAGGCGTTGCGCATTCACCGAGAAATAACTGCAACTAGCCACGTGGGCGCCGACCAATCAGAATGCTGGATTTAGTGATGACAACACTTAGTGTGTAAATATATATATATATCCATGGTATGACTAACCGCATAAAACATCTGCATAAAAATAATAAAAAAGTTACTCTAACAAATATTTTTCATTTCCCTTTGAATCGAAGAATGACCTATGTGTGTCCTGATGACGACATCGCCGATTTATTTTGATTATTGCTACACGTAGAGAGCGGTGGTCGATAATACACGAGTTGTGTCGGCTCACATAAAAAATCGCCGCCTGATTATTGCTCCCAGTGGATTAACTCGGCGTGAATGCATGGTCGCAGTCATGCATCGATCCATATAATTATATTGTCTTATTTCTGACACCGCCACTCGTCAGTAAACGCAAAGCTCGTCATTTTAAGAGCCTGCGATGTACTCATGTTCGAATTCACATCGTGGAACTCATACAAGTCTAAGATCCATATGCGAATATAAGGCCACTGACTATAGACACAAAGATACATGCGCCCACCCCCACCACAGCCGCTATCCAGCATCCCTGTCACACAATAATGTCAACTCGGACTCGGCTCTTTCTCGATAACCTCTCAATGCCGTACATAAAGATTGCACAAGCCCACATTTTTTTGTTCCGGACTGTAGAAAATTGTCGATAACCAGTCTAAATGAGCGGGAACTTAACTTACTACTTAAGTAGGACTTAAAGGTACTCAACCCGTAAAGAGGGTCCCCATCTCAACAGATTCCAACAACAACAATCCGATCAGAGGGTCCTATATTACTATTTCTTTGGCTTTGGGGGTAAAAAATATTTGATTCGAGTCGAGGAACCCATCAAACAAAGCTCAGAGTTATTAGATATTGATTTTTAAAATTTGTTATGTTCTCGAGATGAGTACTAATAACTGCCGTAATCTGCTCTGGATGTGTACTCCAAATCTATTCAAACAGACAAGGATGAATAACTCTAAAATCAAGTGGTAATTTTAACGCAATTTTGACTGAGTTCTGGGCCAGATAGTATTCCCGATAATGAAAAATAATAGATTTCTAAAATCGATATCTAACAAATCTGAGCTTTGATGGGTGACTTCCTCGACTCGAATCAAATATTTTTGACCCCCGAAGCCATTGAAATAGTAATTGAGAGGAGTTTTATCGGGTTGAGTACCTTTAATCTTGTTTTGTGAAACGCGTTCTTGAAACGGAAAAGTTACATCATAAGATCCACCTTAGATCTTAGATTAAGTCCATCTTAAGATAATCTTATGACCTTGCTTCGTGAAACAGACCCAGGCCTCTTCAACGAGACGTGATGCGAAGCCCAGATCAATTCACTGCAGCGATAAAAGGTGTATTATATGACATGCTTTTTATTTAAAAAGGACAATTAATTATGAACCAGATGTAGGCCACTAGTAACACGAATAAAGAATGAACTGTTTTGTATAATTTTTAGTCCGGCTTTTTATGGACATGCGCAGTATGCGAGGTAGAGACGACTGGTATGACATCGAATCAGACTGTAGCTGATCCGATGGTCGGGAAATGATCCCTTTACTATAGCGGTATAGGGGAAAGAAAAACGATAGTCATATGTAAAGCGTTATGTACCATTGTGGTTTCTTATAACGATTAAATCATATCAAATCATATTAAATCATATCATATAATAAATATAACAATATCACAGACAAAATGTGGTAAAATGTCGCCAGTGCATGGCAGTGGTCTTATCGAGTCATAAAGGAAGATAACCCATGTATGTAGTCTTATCGAGTAACCAAGGGAGATAATCCATGCATGTAGTCTTATCGAGTCACCAAGGGAGATAACCCTTGCATGTAGTCTTATCGAGTAATCAAGGGAGATAACCCATGCATGTAGTCTTATCGAGTCGTCAAGAGAGGTAAAACCCTGCATGTAGTCTTATCGAGTCACCAAGGGAGATAACCCATGCATGTAGTCTTATCGAGTAATCAAGGGAGAAAACCCATGCATGTAGTCTTGTTGAGTCATCAAGGGAGATAACCCATGCGTGTAGTCTTACCGAGTCATCAAGAGAGATAACCCATGCATGTAGTCTTACCGAGTCACCAAGGGAGATAACCCATGCATGTAGTCTTATCGAGTCACCAAGGGGGATAACCCATGCATGTAGTCTTATCGAGTAATCAAGGGAGATAATCCATGCATGTAGTCTTATCGAGTCACCAAGGGGGATAACCCATGCATGTAGTCTTATCGAGTCATCAAGGGAGATAACCCTTGCATGTAGTCTTATCGAGTAATCAAGGGAGATAACCCATGCATGTAGTCCTATCGAGTCATCAAGGGAGTAAACCCTGCATGTAGTTGATCTTAATCTTTGAATTTCCAGCTTTGAGAAAAGGTGTGGGCCTTTAATAAACCAACACGAATTTCGTTTCACCATGAATAAACACAATCATTTCTCGGTGTCATAGATCCCCTCGGTTCGATGTTACGGGACACCGATTATTTGTGTGAACAATCGAATCTCACTTTATTGGAATTTGAAAGTGGTGTGTCCATATCTCGGAGATGGCCACTCGCTGTAATCATGATATCATCATAAAATGAAGGATGTCTATAATATGTCGACAAACAGATCGAACCATTAGATCGACCGATGAGTGCTAAGCAAACGAGGCCAAGCAGTGTGATGACTTTATTGGGTCTCGGGACTTATAATGCAGAAGTATCGAGATTCAGTTTAGCTAGCCAATTGTTTCTAAAAAATATGTCCAAGTTAAAATCAGTATGTGTTAAATAACAATCAATAAGTCAATTCCAACTTAATAGAAGTCGTTTCAAAATCAAAATACGTCAAATGGAAATTAATAGATGTAAAATAACAACCAATGCATATATATATGACTAGCTGGTGGGCCCAAACTTCGTCCGGGCTGTTTCCCCTCTGCTTTCATCCGGACAATAGTACCCATAGGTATAACATTTCGTTGAAATCCGTATTTTACCCGATTTCACCTTGAATTGACAATTTTTAAGGCCAAGGTCAGGTCGGGGTCATGATCTGACCCGTCCAAAATCACTCCCCAGACAAAAGTACCCCTAGGTATAAAATTCGTCGAAATCCGTCCGTTTTACTCGAGTTGACCTTGAATTGACCATTTTGAAGGTCAATGTCAGGTCGTGGTCACGATTTGACCCGTCCAAAAGACTCCCGGTACAACGGTAGCCCTAGGTATCAAATTTCGTCGAAATCCGTCCGTTTTACTCGATTTGACCTTGAATTGACAATTTTAAAGGTCAAGGTAAGTCGGGGTCACGATTTGACCCGTCCAAAAGACTCCCGGGACAAAAGTAGCCCTAGGTATCAAATTTCCTCGAAATCCGTCCGTTTTACTCGAGTTGACCTTGAATTGGCCGTTTTGAAGGTCAAGGTAATGTCGGTGTCACGATTTGACCCGTCCAAAACACTCCCCGGACAAAAGTACCCCTAGGTATCAAATTTCGTCGAAATCCGTCCGTTTTACCCGATTTGACATTGAATTGACCGTTTTGAAGGTCAAGGTCAGGTCGGGGTCACGATTTGACCAAAACACTCCCTGGACAAAAACATCCCTAGGTATCAAATTTCGTCAAAATCCGTCTGGCAGTTTTCCCGGTCATAGCTAACGCACAGACATACAGAAGTCCCAACATATATATTAGATAAGATAAGATAAGCTAAGATACGACTTATTTGCATAAACACCAATAAAGGCAGTATGCTAAGAATACAATGCATAATAAAACAATAATTAATAAATGATTGCATGTGAACACTGCATGTCTATAATAATTATAACTATATGTGTTTTATTGTGTGATGGCATGCATAATATTTATTCTGAACGCTTATCAATGAACCGGATCACGTTCCAGATTTTGCTGCTAATGTCAGGGGTATCATTCTTCATTGTACAACTAAATTTCTGATCGTTTTACATACTTGTAAAATTACTGTGATAACTACCAAAAATTTGGAAAAGTTAATTTCTAAAATCGAAATAGTGTTGACATTCCATAATGAAGTGATACTCATTTTCTATATTAGAACCGGTCCTGCATTTAAGGCACAATATTTTCCCTTCCTTAATTATAGGCTGATGATGTCTACCTTTCTCGATATATAGCGAGTTTATGATCACTAACACGGAGTTTTGTAAAATTAATCCTATCTTTTACAGTAAGGGTGTTGTGCGGATTGTGACATATTGATTGAAAAGAAACAAGAAATTTATTTTTTGCGTTACGTCTGTTAAACTGTGTTTTCGTGATGTATACGTATTAGCAATTGGTTACAATATATACATACATTAAAGACGCACTCCGCTTATTTAAATTTAAAATTGCGTGATATCTATCAAATCTGGCTTATCATCATAAAGTAGAGGTTGTCTATAATATGCCGACAAATAGCTAGAGACAGTAGCCTAGGTGGTGGTAGTTGGTAGAAATGTGGTGAGATTGTCTCAGACATGTCAAACATAGATGACTATATATATATTATATCAAATGTTTCTCCCGTATTAGGATCATACTGGCTTGATGTGTCACTTTGACAGTCTCTCTCAATGTATAATAAGGGTAACGTTATGCAGCCAAATGACGAAAAATCATCATACACCTCGAGATACCTAAAACGTCGGTATTATGTATATATATTTAATTATACGTATTTCACTTTAACATGTTCTCTCAAATACTGTATTTGTATATGGTTTAATGAGAATAAACATATTTGAATATATATAGGTTGATCTATGAGTGCTAAGCAAACGCGGTGAAGCAGTGTGTGGACATAAATAGAGGCTGTGTTGGTTGGTGCAAACCGGCCATAATTGAGATGGTTATTTCTGTCGTTTTGCAAATACCGACGCCACCATAATCAATGTATATCAACATATATATATGTTCTTGAATGTTTCGTACAGACACTGGCTTTTGCGAAATCGCTCGATCAGCCAAACACCGCAAAAATAAAAGGTTTAGAAAAAAATAAGGGTACTTTTTATAGTATCGCTTTGCCCTGCCATCACAATAGCAAAATGCAAGACCCACCAGCATCATAGCAATTCAGCAGGACCAACCATCAGCATAGCAACTCAGCAGGACCCACCGTCATCATAGCAGCTCAGCAGGACCCACCATCACCATAGCAATTCCGCAGGACCCACCACCATCATAAAAACTCAGCAGGACCTATCATCGTGGCAATTCAGCAGGAACCGCCATCATCATAGCAATTCAACAAGACCCACCATCACCATAGCAATTCAGCAGGACCCACCGTCATCATAGCAATTCAACATGACCACATCATAGCAATTCAGCAGGACCCACCATCGTTATAGCAACTCAGCAGGACCCACCATCATCATAGCAACTCAACAGGACCCACCTTCATCATAGCAATTCAGCAGGACCCAACATCACCATAGCAACTCAGCATGACCCACCTTCATCATAGCAATTCAGCAGGACCCAACATCACCATATCAACTCAGCATGACCCACCATCACCATAGCAACTCAGCAGGACCCACCATCACCATAGCAACTTAACAGGACCCACCATCATCATAGCAACTCATCAGGACCCACCATCATAGCAATTCAGCAGGACCCACCATCGTCATAGCAACTCAGAAGGACCCACCTTCATCATAGCAACTCAGCAGGACCCAACATCACCATAGCAACTCAGCAGGACCCACCATCATCATAGCAACTCAGCAGGACCCACCATCACCATATCAACTCAGCATGACCCACCATCACCATAGCAACTCAGCAGGACCCAACATCACCATAGCAACTCAGCAGGACCCACCATCATCATAGCAACTCAGCAGGACCCACCAGCATAGCAATTCAGCAGGACCCATCATCACCATATCAACTCAGCAGGACCCACCATCACCATAGCAACTCATCAAGACCCACCATCACCATAGCAACTCAGCAGGACCCACCTTCATCATAGCAATTCAGCAGGACCCGCCATCAACATAGCAAATTAGCAGTACCAGTGAACTAGCTAGGGTGTGCACTTATCTCGCAGAAACCCTAAGGTTTGGAAAATTTACAACTGATATCAGACCAAAATTCTGACCAAAGGTAGAAAAATATGCTACTGCGGTCTAAAAAACAACAACTTATTACGCGCGCTCCGCGTGTATACTAATGTAGAGATTCTTGTTTCACCTGGGCGCATGGGTGTTTTATTTATAGAATGGGAATTGTTGGGAGGATTAAAAGTCGAACTGCGACCGGAGGCCGAGTCCGGTAAAAGGTGTAGTTGGGAATTTCAATTTCGTTTATTGTCGTTAACATTATGTTATGGTTTGTGATAAGCTATGCCAATTACAAATAAAAGAAATGAAAAAGATAAATTGTAAGTCTTATATTTCAACTTTTATAGACATTTTTCGTTCTGCAGCCAATTGGGGGTTGTGGTCGGAGACGGCCGAGTCGGCCGCCGGTTCGTTAATTATGTGCTGGTTGTTATTGTTATTTTAACGGAATTCTGAGTTGGTCATTCGCAAAACCAATATATTTTATATTCTATAATTACAATCATGGGTATATAATATATGATCTTGAGCGCGTTACAATTTCTGACATTGGTTTTCTTGTCCCTATTGACCAGCTTAACAATAAGAACAATTTCAAGCTGTATGTTGTGTAATATTTTCAACTAAATGGGGTGTCAGGCATGAAATTTACAACTATTGCAGCTGACTATTGAACATTTGTGTGTGCCTCGGGGGCGAAGTAGTCCAGTCAAAATAGTTTTTGGCCAAAATTTGTACAGGAATTTTATTTTTTTAAGCCTTTACCAAACAGAACGGCCCTGTGCCAATGCATTCTCTTATATATGCGAGTCGACCATAGGTCGCCTCGCATATATAAGAGAATGCATTGGCTTAACACATTAAAAATTATAAAATTGTTAAAGAATGTAAGAAAAAATGGTAAAAAGTGTTAAAAAAAGATTTTTTTTTAGGCCAATGCATTCTCTTATATATGCGAGGCGACCTACGGTCGACTCGCATATATAAGTGAATGCATTGGCACAGGGCATAACTGTAACTATCACAATGTGGTCAAGGAGCCGGTTCCAATGATATCCATATTTGTATGGTTCTATTGAGACAGACCGAAGATATTTTAGGCTGTTGAAGCTTTATTTGGCCGGTTTTGGCCGGTTTGTTGGGTAAAGGGTTAAACGGATACATTATGTTATTGGTCTGCCGCCTGTCTGTCAGCTTGTTTCGCTTTTGGTCTCCATACCCACAATACCCCCCCCCCCTTGTCGCCACGTCGCTGATGTGTGTCAGCTATCGTCCTATATAGCGCCACATCATTATACTGAAGGGTCGTACCCTCCGGCCCATCTGTATCCTTGCTCCATTATGACATCTGTCGATCTTATCTTCTGATAATCTCTATAACGAACGCCTTTCTGCTTCAGAAACCTGAAGAGGATCTTGACCGCATTTACTAATGGGAGTTTTGACCAATGAGTTGTGAAGATAGAGGTGATACGTCCCGCGCATACAGACCGTTATCTCCGTGACAGAATCAAATCACGGTCATTTATCACGGAAGTTGACACATCCGTTCACGGTCTTTGTGATAGAGATTCCCATTTTGCAGTGGGGTCAAGCATTAAATTATGAAAGAAGAAAATTGCTACCATTCATCATCACAAACGCGAATCAACTGATTGGTCGCAGTTCCTCAATATTCCATTTATTTCCACTTCGCTGTTTGTTAAAGGTGTACTCTGGGTATCAGATAGATCATGTCAATAATATTCACTCTAGCTACGCCCGTAGTGATCATACCCCGCCAGTAGAGCTAAACATTAACATAATATGTTATTAAACTAACTTATCTCTCTTTTTCTTCAAATTTATACGCCGGTAAATTTAAAAATTGCTCGGGCGACAAGCGGAATAACACACAACGGAATCGACATTTCCTCGGACGGAACAGATCCTCTACAGTGATTTTTGCAAAGTAAAACAAACTTAGGCAGTTGTTAAAAAAACGGAGGCCAATTCTCCTATTAAATGTTACCTATAAAATACATACCGGTGTCCTATCAGAAATATTAAAGAAAGTTATCCCGTATCTAATACATATACTGATCTAATCGGTTTTATCTCCGGAAGATATATAGTTGAAAATATAAGACTTATTATGGATAATTATGATCCTTTTAATTAAACGAAGAAAAATGCCCGGTCTTTTACTAAAGATTGATTTTTTTAAAAGCTTTCGACTCAATTTCTTGGAAATTGATTATTTGAGGTGTTGAAATACTTTAAAGGTATTCAATCCGATTAAGCGCCCCTCAATTACGATTTATTTGGCCTCAGGGAGGATTTTTGATTCGAGTCGAGGAACCCACCCATCAAAGCTCAGAGTGATTAGATATCGATGTTTAAAGTTTGCTATTTCTATTGTTTGTGGACCAGAAGCACGTGGTCAAACGGACGATGATGCGGATGAAGATGGATAACTCTAAACTCAAGTGGTTATTATTATGAAATTTTACATTTTTAACAGAAATACCGCCATCGAGAGAATGTGCCGAAATAGATTTAGTGGGAAATGATACAATTTACTACGTAAGAATTTGTGGAATTTACCGTACAATTATATATGCGGAATTTACCGTAAAGTTTACGGTTGACTTCAACGGTATGATAGCCGCCGGTACTTTATGCCGTAAAGTTTTACGAGATTATTTACTGTAGGAATTTACGGAAATTACCGTACAGTTATATATATACGGAATTTACCGTACAATTATATATACGGAATTTGCCGTACAATTATATATATACGGAATTTGCCGTACAATTATATATGCGGAATTTACCGTTAATTTTACGGTTGACTCCAACGGTATTATAGCTGCCGGTACTTTATGTAGGAAAATTTTACGGGATTTTTTTCCCAGTGTATGCGTGTGATTTCAGCATGCATCCTCGACTCATATTAATTCATTTGTAGCATAATTTCGGTTGCATGAAGTGGAAGCAATTCAGAAAAGTTTAGGGATATTTGTTTTAAGGCTTGAAGATTCACGAAAAAACAAGAGATGACCCAACATGATTCGATTAACCAGCACATGTACATATGCTGGCATTACACATGTGTAATGTCAGCATGTGTACCTGATCTACAAAATTAGAAGAAAAAAATGACGACGATTTTGATGAGGACGGCAGGGGCGTTGCCATGACGATAATCACTACGATAACAAGATGAAGATTATTAGGTCGACGGCGCTGACGGCGACGATAATGATGATGACTGCATTGTATGATGACGATGTAACGACGACGATGACGACGACGATGACGTCGATTACGATGATGATTATGATGATAATGATGACGTTGTTGGTGATGATGAGGATAAAGATGACAGCGACGACAATGATGGTGTTGATGGTGGTGGTGTTGATGATGACGATGATGATGATGCTGATGAATAATGATTATGATCATGATGCTGCTGATGAGGATGATGATGATGATATTGATGATGTCGATGACGATGATGACAATGATGGTGTTGCATGATGATGGTGGTGTTGATGATGACGATGAATAATGATAATGATGATCACCATGATGCTGCTGATGAGGATGATGATGATGATGATGATGATGTCGATGACGATAATGACAATGATGATGTTGATGATGATGATGATGATGATGTAAGTGACCCCATTGTATATATGTACATACTCATGTTATGCATTAATTTGCAGCGTTGACAATTAAAGCATAGCATAGCAAGGGGTCTAATCGGATTCGCGTACATCACCCCTTTAAAGGTACTCAACCCGATAAAACTCCTCTCAATTACTATTTCAATGGCTTCGGGGGTCAAAAATATTTGATTCGAGTCGAGGAAGTCACCCATCAAAGCTCAGATTTGTTAGATATCGATTTTAGAAATCTATTATTTTTCATTATCGGGAATACTATCTGGCCCAGAACTCAGTCAAAATTGCGTTAAAATTACCACTTGATTTTAGAGTTATTCATCCTTGTCTGTTTGAATAGATTTGGAGTACACATCCAGAGCAGATTACGGCAGTTATTAGTACTCATCTCGAGAACATAACAAATTTGAAAAATCAATATCTAATAACTCTGAGCTTTGTTTGATGGGTTCCTCGACTCGAATCAAATATTTTTTACCCCCAAATCCAAAGAAATAGTAATATAGGACCCTCTGATCGGATTGTTGTTGTTGGAATCTGTTGAGATGGGGACCCTCTTTACGGATTGAGTACCTTTAATAACATACAAATTATCGGAGCCTCGTGACAATGGGCAATTCAGTGCTAGTATGGTGATGGTTAAAATCAGGACTGGAGTAATTACGCCACCTAGTGTGGTGTTTCTAGCATTTGGTTTTTTTTATATCGCATGGAGTACAGGGCGAATGTATTCTTGGAGATTGTTTGTACCTTACTGAATCGTACCGATATAATGACGTAGATGCCGAAATTGTAAAGTTAACGGCAGCGGTGTATAATACGTTTATGAAAATATGATAAATCCTATCGATAGAGTCAGGACAGGCTCAAATTGTAAACTTAAAGTCACCGGTGTAATAATATGTTGTTGAAAATATAAATAATCTGATAGCCTGAAAATATTGTATAACCTATTGGGAGCCCATAATAAATGGGAATAACCTATTGGGAGCCCCTGCATGTAGTGAACTGAATTGTGGGTATTTTATGGAGATTGTTTGTACCTTACTGAATCGTACCGATATAATCACGTAGATGCCGAAGTTGTAAAGTTAACGCCACTGGTGTATAATATGTTTATGATAAATCGTATCGATAGAGTGAGGACAGGCTCAAATTGTAAACTTAAAGTCGAAAATATAAATAATCTGATAGCCTGAAAATAATATATAACCCATTGGGAGCCTCCTGGTATAGTGAGGTGAATTATGGGTAAGCCCCCTGGTGTAGTGAGGTGAATTATGGGTAATATTATGCCTGTTCTATTGTGATAACCGCCATCTTTTATCTTCTGGAATTATCGGCGATGTCACCAAGATTTCTACACTCGATTCTTTTAAAATGCACCCTGATCGGTCAAATTCTTTTGATAATTCTATCTAAATACATCTTAGCTACTATTCGGATCTGCTTTCCCGGTCGAAAAAGGTTTAGTTTGACCAAAACGGCTTTTGACAAAAGTTTGTTTATAAAATAGCGTACTCGATAAACCCGTAAATTTTATCATCGAAAAAAATTCATTTCTTTTACCTAAAACATAATTATGTGCTGTATCCTATCATTTTAGGAATATATACGTATCCCACTCAGACACACCAAGTCTCAGCTTAAAATTTTGAAAAATAAGAGATTTATCAACATAAATCGATTTGTATGGCAGATCCCATGTTAAATTTTATCATCGAAAAAAATTCATTTCTTCCACCTAAAACATAATTATGTGCTGTATCCTATCATTTTAGGAATATATACGTATCCCACTCAGACACACCAAGTCTGAGCTTAAAATTTTGAAAAATAAGAGATTTATCAACATAAATCGATTTGTATGGCAGATCCCATGTTAAATAAATTTTAGGGCCCTTCAAATGTTTTCTGAGATGTTCCATATTGGCACCAGAGTCCATATTTGACTGGTTCTACATGATAATTGTGCAACAGTACAGTCGCGTTACTTTATACGTCAAAATTGGTCATTATCACTCGACAAATTTATTTCGGTCTATCGTATCAACCCCTATTTCCTCCGCGTAGCCTGACTAAGTGTCAACATTGGTCTTTATCGCTCCACTAATTTGTATCATTTCATCGGTATGAATTCCATATCCAATTATCCACATATAACCAACCCAATCTCTAATCCCAGTCCAATTTATTAATTTTTTTCATCGATATAGTCACGTTACGAAATATTTTATTGCGTGATACTTGTACTTATATGTCTATGGTATTACTATAGTATACCGTATACGTATATCAATTGCTATTCCTTTCTATATAATTCTGGTGTCATCTATAGAGATACAGATAATTTCTGACACCCCCCCCCCCCCTAATTTTATATCATTGCTGCTTTAGTACATTCGCGATGCATTACATGGCAACATCGCTCCACTAATTTATGTCAGTTCATCGGTACGAACCCCTTTTTCTCCGAGTCCATATAACCAACCCAACATCTTATCCCGGCTTAAATTATTATTTTTATTTTCATCGGTATAGTTGTGTTACATACATATTTTTATCATTTGATTCTAATTTGTATTGTACCACTATAGAAGTCCATAAATGACTATTCTGGCACTATATAGAGATGACTAATATTCTGACACCCCCCCCCCCCTATTTTATAACCTTGTTGCAACAGTAGAGTTGAGATGCATAATATGTCAACATTGGTCGTTATCGCTCTACATATGTATATCGGTTCAACCCTTAGTTCCCTGTAATGCCCACCCCCCCTCAATTTATTTTTTCATTTGTATTATAGTCTCGTTACGTACACATTTTTCTTTTATAACTTTTGCTTCAACGCGCCGAGTTCTAGCTGCTGCAGACAATACAAAACTGAAAACATATTGAAATGTAAGCAGGCTTCAAACTCATATTATCCAATAAAAACTCTGGCTACATCAGAAATTTGTGTATAAGGTGTACTCGTTAAATCTGTCACTGCGTTTGATCGAGAGGACAGGAGTAAATGTTCTATAACGACAGATGCGACTTGTTGACCTGGTTTCTATTACGATTTCCGTCCAGTAAAAAGAACCGTATGTAGCGATTTGGCGGACCATAAAACAATTCCAAGATTTCACTTCGGGGGACTCCGCAAATATCAGGGACCGGACGCCGAGAAGGTTTTAAATGTCGTGAGTGTAATCGCCTGTAAATCGTCGAGTGAGAAATCTTCCTGTATTGATTCGGGTCGGCGGGCCATATGTTCAAAAGTCGTTTTAATTGCCGGTTTTATTCTAATGACGTCCGATTTTTAAAAGGACATAGCTCATTCGAATCTCCAGATTTTGTCTACGTAATACTAAAGCGAGATCACTGGATTAATCCAGTCCCGTTCCAATGATTCATCAAACCCCGGTTCCGTGGTTTTAGTGCTACAGGTGAAATTCTGGAGTAGCGTTTCCATATATGGAGCTTTTTAATATTCATGACTTCCATATATATGGAAATGCTACTCCAGAACTTTGACTTGTAGCACTAAAACAACGGAACCGGCTGGTGTATCCAATATGGCCGCGAGTTAGTGACAGGGCGTATATATTGTAATGACGTCCGATTTTTAAACGGACATGGCTTATTCGAATCTTCGGATTTTGTCTACGTAATTTAGAGGGACGGATACGATAGATCGATATAAATACACGATAGTTATATACCGGCTTCATATGCTCAACACTTGCCAATGTCACATCCATTCTCCAGTCGTTTTCAATTTTTCTCCAGAAGTCAGACAAACGCTCTTTGTTTTATACCATATCAGGAATAGACTAACACAGAACGCTCTTTTCTGTCCCATGTCGTGCAAAATGATTGTATGTTGTTTTTGTTTTTATGTGACACAAACACCATGTTCATAGTTGTTGTGTTTTTCATTACTTCAATGCGTATTTTGGGTTACAGAATGCTCGTAGAATGGTAGTTCCGATATTTATATATCGACCTATTTCGATACCGGGGAAAGTTCTAAAGGGAACAATATTATTATGTGTATATTGGACCGGAACCCGCCATGTGGCTTTAAAGAATAAACCCATCGTGTATGTTTTCTATACAAATGACATATGACAAATCAACATATTAATAGGAGGATTTGATGACTTTCAAAAGAGAATGTACAACAGCATGTTTTATTTTTTGTCGTCAGACTAGCAAAAATTCCAATGATAGTTTCTTATAAAGAGCGTCATTTCTTACAAAATCTATTCTCGCTATGCCTGTGTCATACGAATGATGTTGACTTCGAACATTTCTCATTTTTCTTTCGCATGTCAAATCTGGTGCCTGGTGCACATAATACCCATGTCATTGAACAGCGAAATATACTTATAATCGGGGGTTCACGATTAGATATCGATTGGTATTCGATCTGAGTAACAGGTGCCACGCGATGTTGGGACTGTATCTCGAAATGTGTGCATGAGTTAAAGGTACTCAATCCGGTCAGAGGGTCCCCATATCATCAAGATACAACAACAACAACATTTCTTCAAAATACGCTTTAGTTATCAGAATCGATTAATAGCAACAAAATAATGATAACCACTGTCAACTATGGTATCAAATTTCCCAAAACGTGCTATTTATCAACATTTTGTTCAACGAAATATGGCCGTATGATTATGGATAATTATGATCCTTTTAATTAAACGAAGAAAAATGCCCGGTCTTTTACTAAAGATTGATTTTTAAAAAAGCTTTCGACTCAATTTCTTGGAAATTGATTATTTGAGGTGTTGAAATACTTTAAAGGTATTCCATCCGATTAAGCGCCCCTCAATTACGATTTATTTGGCCTCAGGGTGGGATTTTTGATTCGAGTCGAGGAACCCACCCATCAAAGCTCAGAGTGATTAGATATCGATGTTTGAAGTTTGCTATTTCTATTGTTTGTGGACCAGAAGCACGTGGTCAAACGGACGAAGATGCGGATGAAGATGGATAACTCTAAACTCAAGTGGTTATTATTATGAAATTTAACATTTTTAACAGAAATACCGCCATCGAGAGAATGTGCCGAAATAGATTTACTGGGAAATAATACAATTTACTGTAAGAATTTGTGGAATTTACCGCACAATTATATATGCGGAATTTACCGTAAAGTTTACGGTTGACTCCAACGGTATCATAGCGGCGGGTACTTTATGCCGTAAAGTTTTACTGGATTATTTACTGTAGGAATTTACGGAATTTACCGTACAATTATATATATACGGAATTTACCGTAAATTTTACGGTTGACTCCAACGGTACCATAGCGGCGGGTACTTTATGCCGTAAAGTTTTACTGGATTATTTACTGTAGGAATTTACGGAAATTACAGTACAATTATATATATACGGAATGTACCGTAAAGTAACGATATCATAGCTGCCGGTACTTTATGTAGGACAAGTTTACGGGATTTTTCCCCAGTGTATGCGTGTGTATTCAGCATGCATCATCGACTCATATTAATTCATTTGTAGCATAATTTCCGTTGCATGAAGTGGAAGTAATTCAGAAGAGTTTAGGGATATTTGTTAAGGCGTGAAGATTCACGAAAAAACAAGAGATGACCCAACATGATTCGATTAACCAGCACATGTACACATGCTGGCATTACACATGTGTAATGTCAGCATGTGTACCTGATCTACAAAATGAGAAGAAAAAAATGACGACGATTTTGATGAGGACGGCAGAGGCGTTGCCATGAAGATAATCACTACGATAACAAGATGGAGATGATGAGGTCGACGGCGCTGACTGCGACGATAATGATGATGACTGCATTGTATGATGGCGATGATGACGATAACGACGACGACGATGACGTCGATTACGATGATGATTATGATGATAATGATGACGTTGTTGGTGATGATGAGGATAAAGATGACAGCGACGACAATGATGGTGTTGATGATGGTGGTGTTAATGATGACGATGATGATGATGATGATGCTGATGAATAATGATAATGATGATGATCATGATGCTGCTGATGAGGATGATGATGATGATATTGATGATGTCGATGACGATGATGATGTTGTTGATGATGATGATGATGATGATGATGATGATGTAAGTGACCCCATTGTATATATGTACATACTCATGTTATGCATTAATTTGCAGCGTTGACAATTAAAGCATAGCATAGCAAGGGGTCTAATCGGATTAGCGTACATCACCCCTTTAACCCTTTACCCAACAAACCGGCCAAAACCGGCCAAATAAAGCTTCAACAGCCTAAATTATCTTGGGTCTGTCTCAATAAAACCATACAAATATGGATATCATTGGAACCGGCTCCTTGACCACATTGTGATAGTTACAGTTATGCCCTGTGCCAATGCATTCTCTTATATATGCGAGTCGACCATAGGTCGCCTCGCATATATAAGAGAATGCATTGGCCTAAAAAAAATCTGTTTTAAACCCTTTTTACTGTTTTTTTCTTACATTTTTTAACAATTTTATCATTTTTAATGTGTTAAGCCAATGCATTCTCTTATATATGCGAGGCGACCTATGGTCGACTCGCATATATAAGAGAATGCATTGGCACAGGGCCCTTCTGTTGGGTAAAGGGTTAATAACATACAAATTATCGGAGCCTCGTGACAATGGGCAATTCAGTGCTAGTATGGTGATGGTTAAAATCATGACTGGAGTAATTAAATCTGTCACTGCGTTTGATCGAGAGGACAGGAGTAAATGTTCTATAACGACAGATGCGACTTGTTGACCTGGTTTCTATTACGATTTCCGTCCAGTAAAAAGAACCGTATGTAGAGATTTGGCGGACCATAAAACAATTCCAAGATTTCACTTCGGGGGACTCCGCAAATATCAGGGACCGGACGCCGAGAAGGTTTTAAATGTCGTGAGTGTAATCGCCTGTAAATCGTCGAGTGAGAAATCTTCCTGTATTGATTCGGGTCGGCGGGCCATATGTTCAAAAGTCGTTTTAATTGCCGGTTTTATTCTAATGACGTCCGATTTTTAAAAGGACATAGCTCATTCGAATCTCCAGATTTTGTCTACGTAATAAGCGAGATCACTGGATTCATCCAGCCCCGTTCCGCGGTTTCAGAGATTCACCCAGCCCCGGTTTCGTGGTTTTAGTGCAACAGGTGAAAGTTCTGGAGTAGCGTTTCCATATATGGAGCTTTTTAATATTCATTACTTCCATATATGGAAATGCTACTCCAGAAGTTTGACTTGTAGCACTAAACCCACGGAACCGGCCTGGTGTATCCAATATGGCCGCGAGTTAGTGACAGGGCGTATTGTAATGACGTCCGATTTTTAAACGGACATGGCTTATTCGAATCTTCAGATTTTTGCCTACGTAATTTAGAGGGACGGATACGATAGATCGATATAAATACACGATAGTGATATACCGGCTTCATATATGTTCTGTAAAACACTTGCCAATGTCAGAAAACGCTCTTTGTTTTATACCAAATCCGGACTAGACTAACACAGAACGCTCTTTTCTGTTTCATGTCGTGCAAAATGGCTGTATGTTGTTGTTGTTTTCGGGGGGGGGGGGGGGGCAAACACCATATTCATAGTTGCTGTATTTTTCATTACTTCAATGCGACTTTTTGGGTTACATAATGCTCGTAGAATGGTAGTTCCGATATTTATATATCGACCTATTTCGATACCGGGGAAAGTTCTAAAGCGAACAATATTATTATGTGTATTTTGGACCACAAACCGCCATTTGGCTTGAAAGATTTGCTGTCAAATTTTACATCATAAAACCATCTTTCAAAAGAGAATGTACAATAGCATGTTTTATTTTTTGTCGTCAGACTAGCAAAAATTCCAATGATAGTTTCTTATAAAGAGCGTCATTTATTACTAAATCCTTTCTCGCTATATATGCCTGTGTCATACGAATGATGTTGACTTCGAACATTTCTCATTTTTCTTTCGCATGTCAAATCTGGTGCCTGGTGCACATAATACGCATGTGATTGAACAGCGAAATATACTTAATCGGGGTTCACGATTAGATATCGATTGGTATTCGATCTGAGTAACAGGTGCCACGCGATGTTGGGACTGTATTTCGAAATGTGTTCATGAGTTAAAGGTACTCAATCCGATCAGAGGGTTCCCATATCATCAAGATACAACAACAACAACAACAACAACATTTCTTCAAAATACGCTTTAGTTATCAGAATCGATTAATGGCAACAAAATAATGATAACCACTGTCAACTATGGTATCAAATTTCCCAAAACGTGCTATTTATCAATATTTTGTTCAACGAAATATGGCCGTATTATCACTTGAGTATTCGCGAAATTTGGCAGTATTACCACTTGTTTTTAGTGTTATCCATCTTCATCCGCAATTTTTACCGAGACCATCCTTTTGACGGCGTGTTTCTGTGCAACAAACAATTTAAATAACAAACTTCAATAATTGATATCTGATCACTCTGAACTTTGATGGGTGGGTTCCTCGACTCGAATCAAATATTTTTTATCCCCGAAGCCAAAGAAATGGTAGTTTAATGGGTGTTTAATCGGGTTGAGTACCTTTAATATGTGCAATTCAACCCTTCTTGGTAAACGACAAAAATAGTGGAGAAGAAATGCCCCACCCATTCAACAATGTGTTTCCCTCCTTACACGGATGGTCAATTATAATATTCCCAGCTTCAGTGCAACTCTGGTACCCAGCATAATCAAATGAAATTAGTTTGCAACACCTAAACCGCCAGTTTTGACACATTTCATGTTATGCTGTATAGGGTCCATGCTGAATAAATAACGACCATTAATATACTATATAGAGAGCATGACTGCATGGCACATTAATATACTATATAGAGAGCATGACTGACGCATTTCATTGACGTCTACACGTCCCAGAAGATCAATTGCTCTCATCTGAAATCCATGATATAAAAATAAAACGTCGTTACTTTCTCCATCTGGAACCGGGTGATAGCAACTGAATGTCATATTGCCATTATCATCCATTGTTGTGCCATGACATATGTACTTTATACAGGGGGGGGGGGGTGGTCGCAAAATAATTTCAGGCACGTACAGGGGGGGGGGGGGGTCAGGAAAAAATTACGGATACAAGGTGGAACTAACTTTTGTGTTTTTCAGTTTTGGGGACCCACCACCCCGGGAGTCTAAGTTTTTTTCACCCAGGTCTGGGACACCCACCCGGGACCGTAAGTTTTTTCCACCCAGGTCTGGGACATCCACCCCCAAAATTGATGAAAATCTTGTAAATTCTACTAAATAATGTGTTGTTGGCAGGGTAAGGGTCTCTCATTGTGTCTGCACCGGAACTGAGAGAACGCTGATCAAGTACACCCACAAAACATAAACAAACAAAGCACATGGCTGAAAAATATGCCAACAAACCAGTGACAAAACCTTTAAAAACCCAAATATTTATGGTTATAAAGGTAAAATACCCTCTTTAACAGGATAGTTGTGTCCCTTATTAGCAATAGGTTCAAATATGTGCATGTGTAAAGTAAAAACACCATTAATTTGATTAAATAAACACAGTTCCAGTCCGCTCCATGTGGGAAATCACTGGTGAGCAATGAGGAGCTCCCCTTAAAATCATTCTAGTTGAGGGGCGAGTAGCTCTCCTACAAAATGTCGAGGCGAATAGTATCCCAGCAGGAGATGCCGAAGGCATCTCCCAAAGACCTGAGGGGGAGTACGGGAGGGGGTCAGGGGGCCTCCCCCGGAAAATTTTGAAAATTAGATTATCTCACGTGGTCACTGTATTTATCGTGTATTCAATATCTTGACTAATATCATTAATATGAACAAATGAGGCCAACGGTTTTTCGGCTTTTTGACAGCAAATCAATCTAATGGGTCGATCATACATTACCGGTATTTATTTAAAAGTACTAGGGTTTCCAGTGGGATTTCAAGGAATGAGGGAACCAAGAACTTTTAAGCAATATGAATTTCTATGTTAGAGGATACCTGCGTGTATAGTAAGTTAAAAAAAAGCCATGACAAACTATGAGAAAAGATGAGAATGGATTTTTTTCATTGCATTTTTTTTTCCTCGACCAAAACCGGACCCACCCCATGGTTTCAACTGTTAAAGGGAGAAATTGTGGACAAAAAAATTAAAATATAGAGCCCCCCTCATGTGTATAAGACTATAGCATGCACTAATATATGAATCTGATTGTTTCAATTCATTTTGAAGCTGTAATTTGTCTTAGAAATGATTGTGGAAAAAAATTGCATGACATCAGAAAAAATCTGCATTCCGGGCTCGGAGACACCCACCCACCCGGTCCTTGTATCCTGTAATTTTTTTCCGACCCTTGTTTGGACCCACCCACCCCCGCGTCCAAATTTTTTTCCGTTTTTGGCGGTTTTTTCCGACCATTTTTGGACACCCACCCCCCTTTTAACACTAAAACAGAGATTTGCGGGGGATTCACTGTAAACAGCTGTATATGAATTTATGTGCATACTATTTGTCATGGATGTTAACATTGACGTGTAAATAGGAACGAGTTATTTTGGGGTCATTCGGCCAAAACAACATGGCTGCCAGCGGTCATCTTGGATTTCAAAATTTGCAACAAAATACAACACGATAACTGCCTGCAGTCAGTTTAGCAGTTAGAATTACATTATTTCTCTTATTCTAATGTGTTTTAAGTCAAACTCATTGCAAAAACAGTCAAAAAGACTTGCAGGAAAAAAAATTGAGTTGCGGAAAAAATTGTTTGTTGGTCCCATCGACCACCCACCCACCCCGGAATACGTGCCCGGAACACCCCCCCCCCCCTCCCCAGCTTTATAATTAATTTGTTTCTAATTTATTTACTGGACGATTAACCAGCGATTTAAAGGGAGATATATAGCAGACTTCGGGAATATAGACACGGACGTCGGAACCAAGGAGTGAGGGATATTCTTTAAATATAAACAAAGTAGTAAAGAAAACAAAAACAAAAAGGAATGGTTGGACAATTTAAAAATGTTGAGGTGAAGAATAAGGGAAGGTGCATAACGTTATAAATGGATACGACGAGATTGAATCATACCGACAGGACTGACAGCTAAATGTTGGGACGATGGTGAGTCAAAAGAAAAGAACGGCGCTGTATATATGGCGGATAGATTGTGACAATCAATATGAAGGGTGGGGGGGCATATTGAATGTACCAATTTAGAGGCCCACTTAATTTTCGAACCCCCAGATCACATTATATAAAATACATGTCATATGATATACCATTTGAAAAAGGAAGATTCAACACATTGTATTATTGTAAACTTATCTGGTGTAAAAGACTGTGGACATGATTTTGTTGAGGTACCGACGTGTTTTCTTTGCTAAATTTTCATCTGGATTGTTCTGCAAAGTCTATTATTTTCAATGGAAGGGGGAATAACTCTATATCTTAGTTTGAATTCTGTTGCATTCTGGGAGCCGAAACGGGGGAAATGTTTTCAAATGATTTCAACAATTTTCTATTACTCTATGGGCACCTTCTGAGACACAGAGCTTCCAAATGGTGATGAATTATTGTAGTTTAATCATATGTTATGCCACATATTGTTATTAAAACCGTATATCAAGGTATTATTAAAAAAATATCGTCGGTGACTCGAAAATTTAACAAGAACAAAATCATGTAAAGTTATTATACAATACATGCATTTAGAACACAGAATAAAATCATGCTACATGCAGGGACCTAAACCAAATACATATTGCATGGTACGTGGTTGACAAATGCTTCCCGAAATTTATCAACTAGGCTTCAATGTAGACATTGGAAATATTTAGGATGTTCTTAGTGAGGTTTTTTTAAAAAGGAAAGTGTCCGGCTTTAGGAGGAAATAGCAACGTGCATGCTAAAACTTGTGTTCCATTATTCATGACACGGATAGTAAACATCTGCAAAAAAAACCTATTGAATCCCAAAAAAAATGTTAGTTTCAAAACGCTGTGCGGAGCCCATTCGATTTGGACAAAAGAATAAACAATTAAGTCAGTAGTGTCACGAGAGGCAACTACATTTCAACGTCGACATTGACGTCATCCGTATATGTGACCCGTCATATCAAATCCAGTCGGAAGTCGGGATTTTTTTTACCCTGTGCCAATGATTCTCTTATATATGCGAGTCGACCATAGGTCGCCTCGCATATATAAGAGAATGCATTGGCTTAACAATTTTTTATCATGTTTTTTAAATAAATGTTTCTTACAATTTTTAGGACATAAAATAAAAAAAGCATCCATTACCCTGCAGGGAGCCCCACACATATATAGAAGCACATAGAAGAGTGTCGTCTGCTCATGTTGATCTGGGGCTCTGTATGGGTGAAATTATAAAATTGTTAAAGAATACAAGAACAAATTATTAAAATTGTAAAAAATTGTTAGGCCAATGCATTCTCTTATATATACGAGGCGACCTATGGTCGACTCGCATATATAAGAGAATGCATTGGCACAGGGTAAAAAAAATCCCGACTTCCGACTGGATTTGATATGGCGGGTCACATTTGATTCTCGGAGACTCTGTTACAAGGAACCTAATCCCTCATTTATAAGATATACGTGTATGTCGCGAACGAGGAAGTACAATGTGTTGTTAGACCCAATCAAAGGTTGAAAGGCTTCTGCTGGTGGTTGAAGGACATCGACACGACAATGGACAATAATGTACGTAAAGTTACCATCCATGTCGGAATAAACAGGTGTATGCATGCATGATATAGAGACAACAGTTACGGATAATGACTTGGGTGACCCATATGTGTGGAAGTAAAGAGGAAATTTCCACTAGCAGAAGTGTGCTTCGCTGTTATATACCTACCAAGCATTTCGCACCACTAGAAAGTTTGGAGTTTGGGGATAATGCCCGGGAAGATTTGAAAGGGTCGTCGGCCCTCTCCTACAACCCACGTTTAAATGCAATGCCCTCCTTCCACCCCTGTGCGAGTGTCAGAACCCGTTGACATGGTTGTGTAGTGCAGTCGCAGGACGGGGAAGCAGCTGAGACCAGACTGTGTTGGTTGGTGTGTCTCTGAAGGTTTGGAGTGCAGTGTTTATAATCATTATGTCTCACCCGTCCTCCCATAAGCACGGGCGCGGGTGAAAGCGTGTATTTGCAAATTTGTATATGTAGTTGTTAGTAATTTTGAAAGAGATAATTATTCGATAGCTTATACTACGGCCACGACAAGCGTATCAATGCCGCCCGAGGACATTCGCACCACCAGCAGAGGTGTGCATCTGTTATATCCCAATTAACCGCAGGGTGGAACATACAAATCCTTTGTCAATGTACCAACGTGTGTTCTGTGCTTAATTTCAATCTGGTCTGTATTGCCAGTTTATTATTCTCAGTGGAAGGGGAATAACTCTCTCTTTGTTGTGAATTATGAAGCATAAATGGATAAATAAAGTGGGATACTCTTGGGGTGAATCTGAGAATCTCTATCACTTGGTGGATACTCCTAGGCCACAGCTGTTCCGTATTTCCAATGAATGGCAACAAGCCATATTTCCGACTAAATCCTGAAAAGTTACCCATAATTCTGCTGTGTTTAAGGGGTCGATTACTTTGGGCATTACTGTATATAATTTTGCTTCCTCTTCCAAATGGTATATAATATGTTGTGTATAATGTGATCTGAGCATTCCAAAATTAAGTGGGCCTTTAAAGATACTATTTCTTTGGCTTCGGGGGGGGGGGGGGAATATCTGATTTGAGCTGAGGAATCCTCCCATCAAAGCTCAGAGTGATCAGATATTGATTTTTGTGGTCAAATGGAAGGTCTCCGACAAAATTGCGGATGAAGATGAATAACTCTAAAACCAAGTGGTAATACGCCCAAATTGTGTGATACTTACGTGATAATACAGCCATCTTTTGTTGAACAAAATGTTGATACATAACAAGTTTTGGGAAATTTGATACCATAGTTGACAGTGGTTAGCATTATTTTGTTGCAATAAATCGATTCTGATAACTAAAGTGTATTTTGAAGAAATGTTGTTGTTGTTGTATCTTGATGATATGGGGACCATCTGATCGAATTGAGTACCTTTAATATTTCATAATGATTTTGAAATGGCTACCAAGTTAATGGCTTAACCCTTCGAGTGCAAGGTCCGATTTTTGTATCAACCCATATACCCTGTGCCAATGCATTCTCTTATATATGCGAGTCGACCATAGGTCGCCTCGCATATATAAGAGAATGCATTGGCCTAACAATTTTTCATCATTTGTTATTATTTTTTACAATTTTTTACAATTTAATAATTTTTTTAAAATCTAAAAAAAAAAAAAAATGTTTTTTATTTTTTTAGGGCCGATTTTACAGACCGTAAATTAGGGCCGATGAGATCGGCCCATGGCACTGAAAGGGTTAAACGCATGAAAATCTTAATTTCCATAAATTTCAATAAATGACTATCAGTGTATGGAATATGATATGCTACATTAAATTTCTATTTGCATTTATCTAATTATTTATCAGTTTCGACGTGAATAGATCTCGAGGCACTGATCGGAAGTACGATTGGAAATTTAGGAAACCGTTGAAGGTTCCAAACCATATTCGCTTCTGAATATTATGTCTGGAATTCTGAGTCTGAGCTATAAACGCTGGTCTCATTATACGCAGCTAGCTCATTTAATGCTGTAGGCAGATTAATTCTCTGTACACAAGCATGTTTGTAATACCCAAGTTGTTGTTCGATTTTAAGATGTACTTATAGATTTTGGGACATGCATCGCTCAGGGGCCAGTCGTGATAGCGAGTTGCATTCATACCATATGGAAACAAGTTGGCACATGCGATATCACATGATGCAATTTCAACCAACCAACGTCCGTATGTAAGTTCCACAGAACGAATGAAAGTAGGCAGGCCTCAAATTATGGTGCTGGTCATTTGTATGAGGTCCGCAAGGGTGAATTTAGTTACCGGAACATGTTTTTTTTTAGATTCTTTAGAAAATTCTGTTTTCTTTTTTAGGTTAGTTTCTCTACATCCCCAAATTGGCAGATGACACATTGCATAATCGAGGTGCCGAATGGGTGCATATCACACACAATATTCAACATCTGGAAACTTAAATCTGAGTCTAGGTCTCCCATGGCAGATGAGGCCATGCAGAATTAGGTCCCCAGAGGATTAATTTGGTGATGCTAGCCCGCTAAATTCACCATCTCGGGACCTCATTCTCTAAATGTCCAGCACCATAATTGAGGCCTGCAAGTAGGAGCTGCGCTAATGCAGCAATGAAGATTCTGTGCCAGTGTATTCTCTTATATATGCGAGTCTCCCATAGGCAGCCTCGCATATATCAGAGAATGCACTGGCTAATAAGGTCAAGGTAACTGTTATTAGGCCAATGTATTTCCCTTTAAATGGGAGGCTCGCATATGTAATTAATACACAATGATACAGGGTTTTTCGCAAAATTTCAGGAAGCTGCAGTCACAGAAGGGATAAAATGAATGTGAAAATGTTTTATCTCGTGGACCACTTTATTGATTCATGAAAAAAGTTAGTCAAACCTCACGTATATATCAAACAAATATCTTTTCAAAATGATAAGATGATATATATTTGTACAATGGACGGAATGTATGGATTATCACCCTATAATAATATACTGGTAATACTTTATAATAACATTGTAATAAAGGTAGTGTTACCATTTCAATTGTGTATATTATCAGGTCAGGCATGTCCTGAATTCAACTATTATAGTTATATTATATATTGAGGCATAACTCAACATCAGTTTTCACATAAAAAAAAACAGTGCCATACTAAATCGGTACCATGTTTGTTTATGTGACAAAATAACATGTCTTGAAAAAGGGGCATAACTCCATCATCAATTCTGTCATTCAAATATTATTGAAGTTATCATCCAGACAACAAACATTCGATGAACATTCATGGACGTACACCGCTCATTTCTATAGTCTCCAGGAAAAAATTTCAGGCAACAATAAGCTGACGCAATAAGGTTGCAAAACAAATTTTATTTGGAGACTGCATTATTTATAAGAGTGCAATGGCCCATAATTTCCACAAAAACAAGGAAATAGAGGATTTAGTACTGTTAAATTAAATTATAATAATAAATATAACTTTTATAGTTGAATTGAGGCTGTGCGGACCTGGTTATAGCTCTTGCCTTTGTTTTATCAGACAGAAAGAAAACCAAATAAATAAAGCTATCAAAATGATGACGACATATATATACAAAATATGATAATTTATAATAAAATATCACAGATGGGCTTTTATTATATCACGCAATTTTGAAATTCTTTCACAAGGCTTCAACATTAACCCTTTCTAATCAAAATGGATTCTTCCATCAGTTATAACAGTAACCATTGGATTAGTCTATTATTTAATTGGAGGGGTGTTCAAGTTTTAAAAGCAGACAACAGACAGATGAAAAGCTAATACATGTATTCTTTCTTTGGTGGGAAATGTTCATATAATAAGCTAACTTAATATTATCAGAACATTTCCTAGGGGAACTACTCGTCAATGAATATTTAGTATAGAAAGGGTTAAGCTGTATTAACGACAATATTAATTTAATGCATTGGGACTTGTAAAATAAGAAATATAATTTTTCGTGTTACCATAATTTTTCGACCAGATTATTTTGGTATATCTTTTAATACTTTGGGCTATTTTTGCCTTCAGATGAAGAGATTTTGTGTATTTGATTGTCATATTTCACTGTCGAAGTTTAATTTTTACTCACAAACAACAGAAGAAAACCATTTATTCATTTGATATGCGCATACTATATATTTCTTATAAACAGAACTTTTCAACAACAAAATCAACAGACAGTATCAAACTGAAACAAAACGTGGCAATAAATAAACTTTATCAAATAATATTTTCATTAGCTGAATAATCAACTAATAAACATCACAATAGGAACTTGAAAAGTCATGTTCCTATCTTGTAGAATACTGGGGTGTGTACATAGATGTACATTTTGGGATGCTTATGATTGGGAATAATAGAGCAGGAGGGGTCAGGTTGGAACATATATAGATTTTTTTCAGTTTTGGACCAGGAACCAGTCTATTAATAAAGCGGTGAGTTAGTGTGAGAAAATAAACAGACACAAGACTCACATAAACAATGACAAGACGACAGCTAAAAAGAAATTTTCATTCACAAAGCAATTATATCGACTTTTAGATGAAAATCTGTTACTGCAATGTACTTTCACTTCCCTTAAGTATAAAACTTAGACAGTTGTTGCCGAATATCATGCATACAGTAATGCCCTAAATAATCTACTCCTTAACCACAGCTGAATTATGGGTAACTTTTAAGGATTTAGTCGGAAATATGGCTTGTTGCCATTTCCGACTAAATCCTGAAAAGTTACCCATAATTCTGCTGTATTTAAGGAGTAGATTGTTTAGGGCATTACTGTATTATGCCCCCCGATCGAACCAGCTGCCCGAAACGTAGTAACCTGACCCTTTCTGCCATAATAGTTAAGCCTGCTTATGCAGCTGGCTTATGAGGATTTTGGAGTGTTCTGACAATATGTTGCACTGAGATTGGAATATAGACAATAACACTAAATGGTTGCGATTGTTACGTTTTTACATTTGGAAATTGTGACCTCCAGAAATTATTAATTGTAGGGGTCCAAATGAGCGCCATAGGAGTGCTATAATTTTGACGAAAAAAATCATAAATATTGGGGTACAGTTATTTGGATCCCGAGAGTAGCCATTTTGTCTGAGAGTTTTCATAAATTCGAAGAAAAAAATTCTCGAAAACAGGCTTAAACACTATTATAATTGTCTATCTTTGCAGCATATCACATCGTTATATGAAAGCACTTCTTCTTTAATGGTTTCTTTTTAAGTCCCTTATTCACTCAGCTGACACAAGCAAGCTGCACCTTTAGCAATCCAGTAATCTTGTGGTTTGTTTGATGGTAAATGTGTGGCCACCACGTAGTTTGTTGACATACCTGGAATGATGGAGAACATTTCATCAGCGTGGTTCACTTCAAATCTTACGACAAGACTGGACCAAGTTTTCTAGGTCCACAACAGCTTGGGATATTAGTTGGGATGAGTTCCTCCCAATTGCTCTTCTATAAGGACTTACATTCAAAAGATGTACTACAGGTACACGTGGAGCTCGGTCATCCACGTGAACCCCTGAATTTGATTAATCATCTGACATGTCCGCGATTTATCTGTCTTCAAAATTATATATAATTTATTGTGATAGAAAAAGGTATAGTGATGATACGATCGTTTAATGTATTGTTTACATGCATTTTCTGATAGCGCTGCAAATAGAAATTCTCTGGAGAACAAGGTTTTGTTTACTTATAAATCTCGTTGCTATGACATTTAACGGAACTCTGATATATACATGTTTGATATCATCATGCTTGGGAAAAGCTGCCCACTATGTTCATATATGCAATGCTTCCATTTGAACTAATCCAAAGACATACAAGCAAGATAACTCCCGCCTACGTTTCTGGGCGTAAAGTCCGTTATAGAAGAGTAACAGGAGGGACTCGGTCCAAAACAGCATCATCCCAACCGATACTCCAAGCTGTTGTGGGCCAAGAAGACTTTGTCTAACAAGAATCGACTTCATATCTGTTAATAATTTTTCCATGCTCAGTTTGCTATTTCATAAGACTCATAACTTGAAAATATCAAGAGCTACGCTGGGCATGGTAAAATAGGGGGTGGCAGTAAGACAGTCTAGCCTGACTATGCCACCCCTCGAATATACAACATAATATTTGTCAAATGTATTATGCATTAATATGTGTATATTTAAATAAAATATCCTATCCTATCCTATCCTATCCTACGTCCAGTGGGCTTTTATCAACAAACAATGGCAGTGACACTAAATTCTAGTATTGGTCGAAATGAGCTGTAAGTCAGTACAAAATAATTGGAACGACCCAAATTTTAACTCTACCTGTAATTTGGTCTGGAAAACTCACATTCCAAATTTAGTTCCGATAAAATGACCCAAACTAAAGTTATCATCTGGAAACCAAAACTGCTAACAGACGGACCAATCCCATAATACAGCCGTTTTTTTCTTCAAACGGGCATATAATTAGGCCAAGCAAAGTGAACTTCCCGTTATCAGGTCCCGAAACCTCACATGTGCAACCTTTTTATTCATGTTCAATCTGTTGGGAAATTTGTTTTTATTTATACAAACATTCCTGTTTCCCAATTTAAATTTCCGATTCATTATACTGTTACTGGTAACAATATTCAAACTTGTGTTACCCCTTTCAGTGCCAGGTCCGATTTTTGTATCAACCCATATACCCTGTGCCAATGCATTCTCTTATATATGCGAGTTGCCCATAGGTCGCCTCGCATATATAAGAGAATGCATTGGCCTAACAATTTTTCATCATTTGTTATTATTTTTTACAATTGTTTACAATTTTAATAATTTTTTCTTATATTCTTTAACTCTTTCAGTGGCAGACTTATTTTGTAGGTTTAGTGCTAGGGAATCTTAAATTTTTTTAATTTTTTTTAGGGCCGATTTTACAGACCGTAAATTAGGGCCGATGAGATCGGCCCCTGGCACTGAAAGGGTTAAACACATGATGTATAGGATCTGCTATCTTGGTAAAAAAAATGTGTCAATGATACTTTATTTTTGATGAAATAAATCACATGGGATCTATCAACTAACTACAATGGACATCTGTTCGGGTAATAATGTCCACGGGCAACTGAAATTAAACTCAAAGCTGGCCAATGCAGAGGAGGAATGATCGTTAACATGTACCTCAGCAAATAGAAAATTAAATTAAAAACTGCCTGTGCGTGATTTGAATTTTTTTTCTTTCTGAGAAGTGGGAAATTGACTTTGTGCGACCAAGCCTTGAAATAGTGTGTCTGTCATTTGCAGAATGAGGTTCCCAGAGGGTGAATTTAGTGATGCTACCCTGCATAGTGGGCTAGCATCACCAAATTCACCCTCTGGGAACATCATTCTGCTGAGGTGTGAGCAGAATGAGTTCCCCAGAGGGTGAATTTGGTGATGCTAGCCCGATGAGAGCTTTCCGATGAATGGCAACAAGCCATATTTCTGACTAAATCCTGAAAAGTTACCCATAATTCTGCTCTGGTTAAGGAGTCGATTACTTAGGGCATTGCTGTATATCGCGTTATCTTAACACAAAACTATTTAAAAACTGCATACACTGCTTTCTCTTCATTTTAATAATCAAAATTATCGCACCATAAATGTTTCTGAGCCACGTCAGCTCTAGATTTTCTTACCATGATCTGCAGTTGCAATTTTTACATGACCGATGAATAAAAATTCAAACCGGCACCAACGAAACAATCTCAAATTTATCAAAAAATATAAGAAACAAAACTCGTATTTTCTGCACTATATCATGCTATATCAACAAATTTGTTCTGAAATCTTCCACGTAAGTATGTTTTGAGATACCTCTTACCAAATTTTATATATCTAACTGTGTGGTACGAACGAGCAATGTCTGTTTAAATGACTTAAAATTCATTAATTTACCTGTAGTGGATAGGATACCAGCTCTTAATTAATTTACCTGTAGTGAATAGGATACCAGCTCTTAATTAATTTACCTGTTGTGGATAGGATACCAGCTCTTAATTAATTTACCTGTAGTGAATAGGATACCAGCTCTTAATTAATTTACCTGTTGTGGATAGGATACCAGCTCTTAATTAATTTACCTGTAGTGGATAGGACACCAGCTCTTAATTAATTTACCTGTAGTGTATAGGACACCAGCTCTTAATTAATTTACCTGTAGTGGATAGGACACTAGCTCTTAATTAATTTACCTGTAGTGAATAGGACACCAGCTCTTAATTAATTTACCTGTAGCGGATAGGATACCAGCTCTTAATTAATTTACCTGTTGTGGAGAGGACACCAGCTCTTGCCGACGTCTTGTAAAGTGGTGCTATATAATCAACATCATCAGGCACGAAGTCCATCTCTGGTTTCATGTGCATCATGGGTAATCGTGAATTCATCTCGCCAGGCAATGAGTCAGCTACGACCATCTTATCCATGTCCCATCGGAAACCATCACAGAACATTCCATGAACGAGCACTCCATTAGTCGGTACATCAAGCTGTTAGAAGAATTGAGTCTGATGTAAAACTTGATGCCACAACAGGAGGATGTCAGAAATGTTTTTTTAATTTATAATTTTTTCTTATATTCTTTAACAATTTTATAATTTTTTCTTCCATTCTTTAACAATTATATCATTTTTTCTTACATTATTAAATAATTTGTTATAATTTTGTCTTCCATTTTTTAACAATTATAAAAAATAATATAAAATTTGTTAGGCCGATGCATTCTCTTATTTGGGGGGGGGGGGGGGGGGGGGGGGGGGGGGGGGGGGGGATCTTTCTATGATTTCAGCTATTCTATTTTTCTATGGGCATCTTCTGAGACACAGATGTTTCAAATGGTGATGAATTATAGTATTTTAATCATATTCTATGGCATAGATTGTTATTAAAACCATATATCAAGTCACTATAAACAAAAAAAACAAGCAGCCGCAGATGACGGTATCCAACGCCGAATGGTGCAGTTGGGAAAGTGCATTCTCAATAATGTTTGCATTCTCAGTATTTGCTAAACAAGAGGTGGGATTTTGTCAAAAAGCCTGGCTTGCGAACTCATTTTAGGTACTGACATTTGTGGAAATTAGCCATGTGACGTCGTCCATTTGCACCAAAAATAATAAACAAAGTCCAACAACTCTGCTGAAAATATCCGGCTGGACCTGGTTTGCGAACTCGTTCTAGATACTGGTCATATGAACTCATATACCAAAAACCTTTGAAATCCGTTGACATTTGTGGAAATGAGCCTTGTGACGTCATCTATTTGCTATTTGGTAAATTCGACAAAAATAATAAACAAAGTCCAATAACTCAAGTAAAAATATCCGTCCGGACCTGGCTTGCGAACTCATTCTAGGTAATGGTCAGGTGAACTCATATACCAAATATTTTTTAAATCCACTGAGATTTGTGGAAATGAGCCCTGTGACGTCGTCTATTTGCTATTTGGTAAATTCAACAAAAATAGTAAACAAAGTCCAATAACTCCGGTAAAAATATCCGGCCGGACCTGGCTTGTGAACTCATTCTAGGTAATGGTCAGGTGAACTCATATACCAAAACTCTTTGAAATCCGTTGACATTTGTTCAAGTTATGACTCTTACAAATTCGGGATGGACGGCTAGACAGACGGACGGATGGAACCCATTCCTATATCCCCGCAAATTTTCAATTTGGCGGGGGATATTAATTGTTGACTTGAAAATTAAGCAAGCCTTGAAATAGTGAGGTTCCCAGAGGGTGAATTTGGTGATGCTAGCCCGCTATGCAGGGTAGCATCACTAAATTCACCCTCTGGGGACCTCATTCTGCAAATGACAGACACACTATTTCAAGGCTTGAAATTAAGTGGTCCTTTAAGACACACATGATACTTTTTTTTACCTTTGGTAATTTTTGGGACCCACCCACATCTCAACCCAAATTGATTTCCATTTTAGCAATGTTTTTCAACAAATTTTCGACACCCACCGTCCTCGAAACACGAAATCAAAAATTTCGGAAGATTTTTTGAATTTTCACAACTTACTGTCTTGTTTCCTATCAACCACCTATTACAGGTTGGTAGATGTGATAAGCTGAGGTTGACATGCATTGATTGCTTATGCGACGTGCCCATGCATTTTATGCTCGGAGTGATATAGACTGACATGTTCCGGGTATTTAGTAATTTTATGATAAGAAACAATCTATACTGACTGTCTAATGGCAGCTTTGAGGTTAAAAGTACGTTAGTTTTAAGGTGAAAAATAGTTGAAAAGTATATATGTGACCCGCCATATCAAATCCAGTCGTAAGTCGGGATTTTTTTACCCTGTGCCAATGCATTCTCTTATATATGCGAGTCGACCATAGGTCGCCTCGCATATATAAGAGAATGCATTGGCCTAACAATTTTTTATCATTTTTTTTAAATAAATGTTTCTTACAATTTTTAGGACATAAAATAAAAAACATCAATTACCCTGCAGGGAACCCCACACATATATAGAAGCATATAGAAGAGTGTCGTCTGCTCATGTTTGTCTGGGGCTCTGTATGGGTAAAATTATAAAATTGTTAAAGAATACAAGAAAAAATTATTAAAATTGTAAAAAAATGTTAGGCCAATGCATTCTCTTATATATGCGAGGCGACCTATGGTCGACTCGCATATATAAGAGAATGCATTGGCACAGGGTAAAAAAATCCCGACTTACGACTGGATTTGATATGGCGGGTCACATATGGAGGAAATTTTGGAGCTGTTTTGGGTGTAAATATCAGGCTAGCATTACTAAATTTACCTTCTGCTTAGGCTTAATATTTAGAAAGTATCTGTATTATTAAATTAACAAGTTTTTCTTCAGAAACTTTTTTATAAAGTTTCTATTTCTTTTTTAGTTTCGATTCTCTATATCCCCAAATTGGCAGATGACACAATGCATAATCGAGGCACCCAATGGGTAAACATCACCATGTTCACTATCTGGGAAATTAAATGTGAGTCCAGGTCTCCCATAGCAGATGAGTCCATGCAGAATGAGGTCCCTAGAGGATGAATTTAGTGATGCTAGCCCACTGTGCGGGTAGTGTCACTAAATTCACCTTCTGGGGACATCATACTGCAAATGTCCGGCACCATATTTTCATACAGAGAATCTTTTTAGGAACAACAAAGTATAAAAAGTTGCCTCCTTATTAATATCAATGAGAAACAATTGGCAAGTTCTGGGAGAATTTGGCGAAAAAAATATTCACATTTACAAAACATTGGAAAAAGTTAATTTGGGCCAAAACTTTCTACAACATACATCCTTATCCATGTCCATTTCTTCTCCGAACTTGAGTTCAGCCATGAGTTTGGTGACTTCAGCTTGATCTCTGAAGTGTGGTAGCACAAAAAAGTGGAAACTCAGATGATCTATCGGCAGGTTGTGCTTTCTTGCATGGTTCTGTAAGCTGCCAGTCAAGAAACCTGAGAAAAACAAAAATATATCAAGAAACCTGAGAAAAACAAAATATGTCAAGAAATCCGAGAAAAATTCAAATAAACTGCCAGTCAAGAAACCTGAGAGGAAGAAAAATATTTCAATAGTTTAAGGTAGCAATACACGATTTCCAGAAATTTTGCCAATCGGAGGGTACTGTACTTCAAATCAATGCTGAGCCATTATCTTTGGCATAGGTCCCATCAAGCATGTTTTAATTTCGACAGAAATTTTAGGTGTAATCATTTGTCTGTACTTTAGCTTCTTCGTACAATTTGTCATTGAGTTATGCCCCTTGGTTTGCACACACAAAACGCTCAATTTTACCCATTTTTTGACTCAAATTGACGATTTTCAACCCAAAAACAGACCATGATAGAGCGAATGTCAGTAAATAAGCTTCTTCCACCTGGTAGAGCTATGTTAGAGCTGAGATATATTTGAGATAGAAAAAAAGTTATTGTATCAATTTAAAAAAAATGTATTGCGAGCCCAGATGACAGAATTCAGGGGAGAGAAATCGGGCTATTTTCCTGTAACCAATAACACAGAGTTGGCCTTCACTGAATACGAAAACCCTGTTGTGTATCCAAATTTTTCACTTTTTTGAGAACTTTCCCAGTTTTGTAAAATAATTAAACCTTCAAACCAGTAATGACACAGTTAACACAGGCTACACTGGCCGTTATGTCCCCCCAGATATAACATTTTCAATAGAAAATACATATTCCCTATAAGATACTTACACACTGAACTACATGGTATATTCATCTTTATTCACAAGAAAGGATTCTATGAGATCCGTTTAAAATTTATTATTTTGGTACGAAATAGCTTAAGTACCTTTTTGAATCATTATTTATATGACGTAGCAGGTCAAGGTCATTTGTTCACTTGTTATGTATATAAGCAAGTGGGGACACAGTCAAGATCTCTTTTTCATCCTCTTACAAGACTCGAGGGGTGTTACCGAGCAGCGGGGAGGGAAAATCCCAATTTGGGAGGGACCTGTGAGTTCAGTGTGTAAGTATCTTATAGGGAATATGTATTTTCTATTGAAAATGTTATATTCCCTTCAAAGATACGTTACACACTGAACTACATGGTAGAATCAACTCATAGGAGGAGGCTGCGAGGAATGAGAAACTATTGTATTGTAGTTAAGAGTAATTAATTTGAACCTGCTGAGTAGCAACAAATGGATCCAAAAGGTACCGATTTGCAAATTTTATTGATGGTACAAGGTAGAGTGGAGAAAGTGGAAGAATGAGCCCATTGGCTGAATCTCTGCACCTCCCCCCCCCCTTTTGGTTCTGAAGTCAGACAAACCTGTAATTGTGAAATCTCCCCAAGGTCATATGCAGGTACATGCATGTGCCACCTCCTCCCTGGAGTAAGCTGGTCATATGCAGAAAGCATAGACCACCCTGCTCCATGGTATGTGACTGAACGAACCAAGATATCCCAACGTTTCGACACCAGAGGAAGGAAATCTATTGTTACCTGAATGGTCAATATGGATGCAAAACGAGGAAGTGGCAACTGTAAATACGATTAGAAACATACCACCAAGTCATGTATGGTGAAGAAAACCCAGAATTAAATAGCCACCGCATCAAGATTGTAAGGTTTGCGACCTACTGGCAGTAACGGTGTCTAACTCGACCAACTGATAAAGGCGCAAAAGAAGAATTTTCGGACCGACCATCAAAATGACAGTATTTTACTTCAGTGAATTAATACACCGGACAGAGGCCATATCACGTCCGACAATGCCCATGATTGGTAGTTACTTTAAGTCTGGAAACTGGTAACAAAAACCCCAGGTAACGAAGTCCATGAAGAGCGTTATAGGACTTGGAAATTCCCAAAATGTTTTCTGGTATCGAAACAATCGAGAAGAAAAGTTCGGAGAGTCCCGAGTTGTAACTACCTCCACAGCCTGTCAATCCAATAGTGTATGCAGTTACACGTACACTAGGGTCCTGCGAATATTCGATATTCGATTCGAGATTCGATTCGAAAGTCAAATTCGATTCGAATTCGAGTCGAAATTGCCAACTCGAAATTTCGAATATACACTGATAGAAAAGTAGGCTGTTTACGGACAACTACACACGTCGATCTTAGCTGGTTTTTTTGCCATATAATTAGAGAAAATGATGTATATATGCACCTTCTAATTCTTATTGTACGTCGCGATTATATATATTAAATATAATAAGCAATTAGCCACTATAGGACGACTAAATACGTCTGAATTCTAGCTTTGAACAAGGTAGCCAAAAGCTCGGAGATCGCCGATGGTCCGACGACGCGCGTAAATTATAAATAGCTATGAGACAGAGCAACCGCTAGCGTTATCCGCCGTCTATCGATCTGTCTCAGATTCTGCGTCATGTAATATAGCTGAGAATTTAAACAACACGGTATTAAAAACTGCATTTTGGCCGTATTTTCTTTTGATGTTGACTTTCAGTTTCGGAGCATTCCTTGACAGTTGACAATATGTCCGTTATTCATGTTTATTTTAAACATGATAAAGCTGCAGGCAGGGACTTACACGTGTGATGGATGCAAAATGGTATATAAATCGCAAGCATCTGGGACAACGATCCATCTATGGAATCATCTGTCCAATAAGCATCCACGCAGCACTACAAAAACAGGCTACCCTGCTACTGTTGTTGCATCTTCAAGTTTATAACAATGGGTGATTCCAAATGTCGATTTGAAATTTTTCATATACATGCAAACTGTATAAATTTTGCGTGATTTTGGTTCCGATAATCAGTTTAGTGGTTATATATTAATCGTCGTGACGGCCGCATGGACGTTTTAATCTGGTTTTTTTTCTCTCGTCAGTTATCATTTGAAGTTAATAGTATTGCAAACGACGGTTCATCGCCACATAAGTTATGATGGAACTTCGTGCATGTAGTTCATAGAACGTTACACAAATCGACTAATCGTTGACAAAACATGCCCAATTGAGAATGTAACACACAGATATGATTCGATTCGATATTCGATTCGATATTCGATTCGATTTCCTGAACTCGATTCGATATTCGATTCGATCAAAATCTCCAATTCGCAGGACCCTAACGTACACTTGATTCAAAGGAATACTTTGCAGTCTGCATGTAACATATTAGAAAATGTGTAGAAGAAGGAGACCCATCGTGATGGAACTACTTCAAACAGTCTGAAAGAAGGAACAGACCATGGATGATTAAGGTCCCAAAAACAACCAGACTGTGGATAACAAGAAGATTGTGTCTGCTTGTTATTCACTGATTGTTCTTAACAGCCGAAGGGCCCGGGTCCATGAGCAGTTAATGTTTTTTAGCCCACCGCAACGACCAAGGAGAAAGCATATACTCGGTCGACATGAGGTCGAGGAGGTATGCCAGAGGTGTGAACAGAAGGCAAAATTTACCGAAGACCAGTCACATGTGTGTATGGTCGGACGGTTGTCTGTCGCTCATACAGCGAGGACCCGGACCCTAGGTCCTCCCCGCGGGCAGAGACTCTCTGTCGCCAACAATGATTGTCTCATGTGCGCCGTTAGACGAATTGCCCGTCTGTTTGAGTAATGCAAGACAGCATGTAAAAAAAGGAGCACTGAGTACAATAAAGCCTGAATCCAGAGGTGCCACGACTATTTATTTTGATAATCGACAATCGGTCGGCAACAATAGACTATAATCGATTAATCGTACCTAACACCAGCAGTGGAAGTATTCTGTAATATGGCCTATTGGCTTGGTGCTGGGTAACTACAATTTGCTGTTGTTTGAGGAATCGGCTCAGGACATGTTTACATTAATGAAGTGCATCACAAACCACTTTTATTGACCAATGAACAGAATGTATTCTATACCTGCACAATTATCGGCCATGTTATGTTGAGGTCATTAGAACGAACGTAAATATGAATTTCAGGGTCTGAATAGCCAAACATGCAAACCATATAAAAGTAGGAATGCATAATGAATGACCGACGGTTTGTATTTGATAATATCGAGGTTCATTCAGCATTCACTGCATGATACGCAATAGCCTATACAATTAACCTCTAAGGATACTTATACAAGCACAGTATACTCAAATGACATCATGGAGAACATTGCTGATTAAAATGCCATAGGTTCCCTAGTTTCCAGAGAATTTCAATCAACTCCCATTGGTTCAATCAGATTCAAGGGCAAGTGCATTCAGCTCATTGAAGACAGTGAGTCGGCATATAACAAAGATGTAGTTCCGCCTTACAAGTAGAAATATACAATGACATCGCCATAATTTCAAAGCGGCAGGGCCGCCAATTTGTAGAATTAACAACAACATGAAGAGTAACCATGGCGCATCATCAAATGAACTGCAGACTGTTTGCAAAATAGGTTAGTAGTACTCCTGTTGACGGAATCTCGTTGATATGCGATCACAGGTTGTTAACCCATCGGTTGTAGATTAAACTGTGCAAAACAAACACGGTATTCAATAATACTGGACATGTCCTGATGTCAAATTAAATAATGCATATGAATCAACGATTGATAATCGACAATCGGTATTATACGACTAATCGTGGCACCCCTACAAAGGACTCCTTCAAGCAGGGCATCAACATGTGTTGTTGGCATGATGCAAGGCTCAAAGTTCTGAAATGCACCTGTTCACATGGAACAGGTTATTACCTACCGTACCGCCACCCTAGAAGATTGCGTGAGTTCAATTGTCTATATCGTAACCTGATAAGCTAACCCAAACTGTAAAGCCATGATATTGAGCGAGAATAGATCTAATCCTGGTACTACAGGTAAAAAGCCCATTGGGATTGTCCTAAGACTGTAGAGTCAAAAGCTGATGAATGTTCTACGCACAGAGAAACGTGAGTCACAACTTGGTTTGCAGAAAAAAGAGCCTATAACTGCAGAAAGCCAGATTGACACTCGCAAGGAATCCAAGGCTTGGTGTTTTGCCCCATGGAACCGTAGTAAGGGCGAAAGATGATCTGTGTAAATTTATCACCAGAAAAATCGAACGGTCACCCATAAACAAAGGACAATGCTAATCAGTGACAAGTGGAAAGGTAATAAGTTTGAGCCCTGGTAAAACCTCATGGTTGTAGAACAAATTGAGTGTTTGTTAAAAGTCTCTGCCCCGGCCGATGACTGTGCTATGTACACTGTTATGGATAGCACCCGAGATTATCCGGCATCAGCCGGCGCGCTGTCTGGTGGCCCAATGCTCGGTCTCCCCTCGAACCTCCCAGGACCCAAATCGGAGGCGAGAAACTGCGTCTGTCACACCTCGATGCCTTGCAATTAACTCTAGCTCTTTTTTAGAGCCACAAGAAAAAATAGCAAGATCTCTCCGAAAACCAAAGTGAGAATCAGGATTCGCATTGGATGGCAAGTAGCCCTGTTAATTAGAATTGTAATCTAAATGTGGGATCGGCAGATCCAAACCATGGATTTTGTTATCTTTAAAGTTAAAAAACTGAATAAACAGGGCTGCGTAAAGCCTGGGAAGAGACATCGAGGTATGATTAATGTTCAGACTGTTTCCCCCCCCTAACTGGAGCCAGCTTAAACCTTGACGTGAAGCTGAATCATACCGTGCAGCCAGTAGGGCGGTGGCGACATACTTGGTCACGACACAAATCCAGATACCTCACCAACATGATGACACCACACTTAATGTTTCTAAATGAACACAATCCGCATTGAACTACATGTTGAATGGGCAGATCAGTCAAATATACATAGAATGAATTGCCACAGCCCCAGTGGCTACACTGGCTACAAATCACCTCCCGTCAAAGAGCAAGCATTTTACGGCCATGCAGAGTCCCGGGAAATGGTCTTAACAGCAATTCCACCCGAGGGTAGACGCCAGGGAGCAACTTACTTTGGAAATTTTGATTATCCAATAAAGAGCCTCACATTGACATGATGAAAGTATTTTGTTCTCAATCTCAAAGTCACATAAAATTCATACTAAAATGCATGACTATTATCCAAGTTTGGATGGCAAATTGTGACGTGATGCGATACCAGTTAAGTTGCTCCCTAGGGGGCTGACAGATCTTTGTACGTCCCACCTGCTTGTGAAAGGGAGATGGGAGGACGAAAATCTGAGGTAGGATCCAGCAGCAGCGGGCGAGCATGGTCGGATCCGTGCATACGGGAACCCACCCTCGGAACAGTATGGCGCCTTGCCACAGTGACATTGGTGAAGTATGCGGCGGGGCCCCGCAAGGTCTGCATGGAACGAGGAATTTGATTAGCCTGAACCTGCTTGACAATGGGGTGACTGAAACCGAGGCCATACGAGGAAGAAAATTGCTTGTTTTATGACCAGTTATAAGGATCAGGAAAGTGACCTAAAAATATTCCAGGAAATTAGGTGACTGATGAGTCACATTATTACGTGTGAAATTGTGTCAGTGGTCTGACAAAAAAGTTATTTTGTTGGCAAACAATCTCAATGTGTATTGTATTGTAAACGAATTCATAGTGAACTATGAGCCAAGCAAAACCACACAAGTGAGTTAATTCCTAGATAAACGAAAAAAAAGGACCCAAACCTGATCCCTAATTTTGCTACATATGTCAACATGAAACAGATGTGTGAGTGACAATTTCAGAATTTCGACGTAAACAAAACGAATGTTGTCACGTGGCAATTTCCACATAAACAAAGTTATAACTGCAATGTTGTCTCACTGGTTGAATGTTCTAATACTTACATTCTAAAACCACAAGAACAGAGATAACATAGCAACTGTGCTGTATATGCATTCCCAAAGAGAGTTCAACACGTGAACGGCTGCATATAAACAGACGAATTCAATTTCGAATTTAATTCGGAATTCTAAACCACGTGCTCCGAAACCGGAAGTTGGGGAATTACCCACAATTTTCAACATAATAAAATAGTTTTAATTTTATTTTTTGTGTAAAATAAAACAAGTGAAATTGAATGAAATTGTCACTCTGATATTATTTTAATAATTATTGTGTCGTTTCCCAAAAATGAAACGATGTCACAACAAATTAAACAAATTGGAACGGAATTGTTAAATGAAGCCGACAATAATATGTGGTTTTCATTTGCTCATAGCGTGTACTTCCCTTCGAGTCACAAGAAGAAAAAGAGATCTTGACTGTGTCCCCACTTGCTTATATACATAACAAGTGAACAAATGACCTTGACCTGCTACGTCATATAAATAATGATTCAAAAAGGTACTTAAGCTATTTCGTACCAAAATAATAAATTTTAAACGGATCTCATAGATCCTTTCTTGTGAATAAAGATGAATATACCATGTAGTTCAGTGTGTAACGTATCTTTGAAGGGAATACTTATTTTTCTATGTTTCAGACCCCCTACAACCCGTGAAATCATGTACTGCTACCTAAAGGAAAAATTGTTCTGTAAGATGTCGGTCCAGAAACTTGAACATTATTCCATGTCAGCATTTGATCTCTCACACAGTTGTGTTATAATGGAGAGCTTCCGGTTGCAACTAATAAGTTATACAATGGAATAAATGCTATATTGCAGACAAATCAATCTTTTATAGACAATTTCTATGATAATGTCAAACCTGTCAAAATCCCAAAATCTAAGTCCTTATTCTCACAAATACAAGTCAAATTTCCAGCGCTTCACAAAGTCACAGACTAAGCTGCCATCTTTGATTGATTGAAAACAAGAATACCGAAATGTCCTGATGCATGCAATTCCATGCCACAAAATATATGAGTTGGGGCTTGCGTTGCGTTGAAAATAGAATATCTCCACTGGATGCATCAACAGATACAACATAACGTATGTATTGCAGCCATCTGAATATCTACATAGTTGCCTACATTCCAATTTCAATGCAACAAGCTAACGCATAATGTAGCAGTCACAAGAGATTTGTCTAAAAACTGATTTATATAATGGACCTACCTTGAGGGAAGAAGAATCCGGAGAGCCAGAATGACTTTGGTTGGCCGTGAATGACCCAGTTATGGATGAAAGCACATCGGAAAACGAGATCCTGCACCCAGCTTCCGAGGGGTTTAAGTGACGGGTATGCGGCATTCTCCCACAACATCGGCACCTGGTTGTTCAAGAAAGCCGTGTACACTAACTCAAGTTCTTCACTCATCACCACGAAACCTTTTATCGCTTTCTGTAGCTGCTCTAGTGACTCCTACAAAAATAATATAACTCTCAATTTACAGTATCACTGTAACACAATTGGTTGTCACTTAACCCTTGCAGTGCCAGGTCCGATTTTTGTATCAACCCATATACCCTGTGCCAATGCATTCTCTTATATATGTGAGTCGACCATAGGTCGCCTCGCATATATAAGAGAATGCATTGACCTAACAATTTTTCATCCTTTGTTATTATTTTTTACAATTTTTTACAATTTTAATAATTTTTTCTTATATTCTTTAACAGACTTATTTTGTAGGTTTAGTGCCAGGGAATCTTATGTTTTTCATGGGCATCAAAATTATTACTATGAATACTTGGTGAAAAGTTTTGAGTTATAACATGCCCCTAAGGTTTTATCCAGTTTGTTTTTAAATTCACTATAGCATGCTTAAGCATACCCAAAAAAAATTCAACCCAAAAAAAAATCTAAAATGTTTTTGTTTGTTTTTATTTTTTTTTTTTTTTAGGGCCGATTTTACATACCGTAAATTAGGGCCGATGAAATCGGCCCCTGGCACTGAAAGGGTTAAAGGTACTCAATCTGATTAAGCGCCCCTCAATTACTATTAATTTGGCTTCTTTGGTAAAAAATATTTGATTTGAGTTGAGGAACCCACCCATCAAAGCTCAGAGTGAGCAGATATTGATTTTTTAAATCTATTATTTTTCACCACCTGGAATATTTAGTGGCCCAGTAAATGTCGACAAGAAGACTGTCTCGGACCAAATTGTGGATGAAGATGGATAACTCTAAAATCAAGTGGCTTTTTGGTGTCAGATATTTGACAAACCGGCAAAATTTTGTTGAACAAAATTTTGATAAATAACAGGTTTTGGGCAATTTTATACTATAGTTGACTATGGTTAGCATTATTTTTGGGCGATTAATCAATACTGATAACTGAATTGGCATTCAAAAAATTTGTTGTTGTTGGAATTTGATGATATGGGGACCATCAAATCAGATTGAGATCCTTTAATTAGCCATTAATAAAGGTACACAATCATAATGATGACACACTTCATGATGCCGTGTAACTAAATTCACCCACTGGGGACCTCATTCTGAAAATGACTGACGCGCTATTTGCAGGCTTGCCTTCCTTTTGTATGGATCACAAATCTGCATCTATCTGGAATCAAACGAGCCTCACCAGCGATAATGACGGCCTAATGCATCTCACCGACTGAGTCCCCCCTTTGGACGGACAGACTGATCATTTCAGACTGAATGTAGGCGATACAATCAATTTTTTTTAAAAGAGATGAATTGACAAACAAGTCTGCAAATAGTGTGTCTGTCATTTGCAGAATGAGGTTCCCAGAGAGTTAATTTAGTGACGCTATCCCGCACGATAGGCCAACGTCGCCAAATTCACCATCTGGGAACCTCATTCTGCTTAGGCCTCAACTGCTATGGGAGACCTAGGATCAGATTGAAGTTCCCCTGTTAAAGTTGGTGATGTTCACGCATTAGTCACATCGATTGTGCACTTTATCTTCTGCAAATTAGGGAATATAAAACTTCCAAGAAGGGAAAAAGTAACTAAAACAATATTAATTTGAGACTATAGATACTTCCCAGAAGATGAGGCCTAAGCAGAATGAAGTTCCCAGAGGGTGAATTTGGTGATGCTAGCCCACTGTGCTGGATAGCGTCACTAAATTCACCCTCAGGTGACTTCATTCTGCAAATTACAGACACCCTATTTCAAGACTTACAAAAGGGCACATAACAAAAATCCTCAGAACTGATCCCCAAATTCAAACTGGAGTGTGGCTGTCATTTGCAGAATGAGGTCCCCAGAGGGTGAATTTAGTGATGCTATCCCACATAGCGGGCTAGCATCACTAAATTCACCTCTGTGGACCTCATTCTGTTTAGGCCTCATCTTCTCTGGAAAGTTTCTTTATTACAAATTTCTATAGAAACTTCTTCACATAGATTCTATTTATTTTATAGTTATGGTTTCTCTATATCCCCAAATTGGCAGACAACACATTCAATAACCGAGGTTCCCAATGGGTGTACATCACAATATTCACCATTTGGGAACTTCAAAATCTGAGTCTGTCTCCCACAGCAGATGAGGCCATGCAGAATGAGGTCCCCAGAGGGTGAATTTGGTGGTGCTAGCCCACTGTGTGTGGTAGAGTCACCCTCTGGGGACCTCATTCTGCAAATGACAGACACACTAAACTCAGACTTGAACTGGACGCCCATTTGAAACCCGCTCATTTCAGGGTCCAATTATTACGAACCTTGATGACTCTCAGCAGTTTATTGAATCTCTCTACTTCCTGGGTCAGCGCTGTAGTCAGCGAGTTCAGTCGTCCCAAGTCGTCAGGCTGAAAACAAATATCAAAGCTATCATTCCGCACTCCGCGTGTATAATATTTCGCTGTTTCTTAATTACAGTGGGCACATGGGCATTTTATTTATAGAATGGGAATTTTTGGACGGATTAAAAGTCAAACTGCGACCCGGAGGATGAGTCCGGTAAAAGGTGTAGTTGGGAATTTCAATTGTTATTTGGATGCCAAGAAGTGCAAGGCGATTAATTCTATGAGTTGGTCATTCGTGAAACTAATATATTTTATATTCTATAATTACTATCATGGGTATATAAATAGATAGAACCGCATGAGTGTCTGGATTTTGACGAAATTATCGCACGAGATTTGTTGGCGGAGCGATACCTCGAGTGCGGTATCGCGTTCCGCCAACAAATCGAGTGCGATAATTCGTCAAAATCCAGACACTCATGCAGTTCTATTTTTATTACATATCTCCGTATCATAGTAAGTTGACTCACAACCGTACATCTCCGGTACAGAAAATGTGAATTTAATTGAGTTTTAACGGCATTTTAGGGTTAACGCAACAATCAGACAGGGAGCCCGTCTATCCGCGAGTGAACTTGACCCATCTTGACCCGCGCAAAGGTGTTAATTGGGTTTTCCCAGATTTTCCAAAAATATAACCCAATCAGCGCGCCGCGATTTTGGCAAGTGGGTTGTCGCCCTTGCATTGAAAAGTTGAAAAAGTAAAAATAGTAACGGCGAGAGCCAGTCTAACAACACTGAATGAAATAGTTCCGTCGACAGATTGCACTAGTGCGATTCTGAGAATTATCACACGCCTGGAACGTCGTGCGATCATGCGAATTACGTTGATAGATATGTAATAATATATGATCTTGAGCGCGTTACCATTTCTGACTATGGTGTTCTTGTTAAATATGTGTAGATATGTAAAGATTTGTTATAGAGAAGGTATATAGAATCCCTTATGTGTTCAGGGACGTGACTAGAGGGTCTCATTTGGGGTAGTGTCCACCTTGGAATTTCACACTGCACCCACCCCCACCCCCTTCTGTCTGAGAAATTTACTTTTAAATACCCAACTAATGTTGTGTCAGGCATGAAATTTCCAACTAATGTTGTATCAGGCATGAAATTTTCCAACTATTGAACACATTTCCAAACTTGGAGGGTGGGGGGGGGGGGGGGTGGATGATACAGAAAACAAAGTTCATCAATCAATCAAATTTTTGTCTATCCATGTCAGGGTTCAAATTTATTAAAGTCAAATATACGCTCTATCTCATTAAGAAATTCTTTCAAAAAATGTCTTGCAGCCTCAATTGTAGAGAAGTATCCTCACACAGTTCAATGCAGTAACACCTTTTGTCCTGACTAAGAATTAGTTTTAAGAATTTTTTAGTTTATACTTAAACTTAGGCTTTTCACTGAAAAACAAAAACAAAAAAACAAAAAAAAAACTAACAAAAACAACCTACAATTCCAATTAATATATCTTTTGTTTATAGCACAGTGACTCAGCAGTGATGTATGTGTAGCTGAAGTGGCCTAGGGGTGGGACAGGAAGACGACTGAATAGTCATATCCCTCCCCATCAGATATCTATGTTTGTTCTATATGTATTGTTATATTTTTATTTATGTATAGTTATCTGATGAATAAACTAATTTGAATTAATTTGAATTCAAATCCACAACCTCCTCCTTTGTAGCTCATTTATATAGGAATACTTACTTCAAACATTGATTGGTTGGCTAGTTCGATGTCAAGCTTGTCCATTAGTTTGCCGAGAATACTTTCAGCTAATTCGTAGGCGATCTCGTCACTGGATTTACCACTTCCTCCTCCAGACATCCTCGGCTGCATCTCCAATATGGTAGTTACCATCTTATGCGTTTCTTGACTCTAAATATAGAATGTGTATTTTAACCCTTTGAGTGCCAGGTCGATTTTTGTATCAACCCATATACCCTGTGCCAATGCATTCTCTTATATATGCGAGTCGACCATAGGTCGCCTCGCATATATAAGAGAATGCATTGGCCTAACAATTTTTTTGTTTTTTTTTGTTTTTTTACATTTTTTTTTACAATTTTAATAATTTATTCTTATATTCTTTAACAGACTTATTTTGTAGGTTTAGGGCCGATGAGATCGGCCCCTGGCACTCAAAGGGTTAAAGCAATCAGGTCGCAAAATTTAATCCATGTGTTTTACGAGGTGTAATTCTTGTCCAATTTGCGAAAGTTGGCTACCATTCAGGTAGTTCATGATTGAATGTAATACTGCCGCTGCTTAGCTCGTATTGGTTTATTTTGAACTGCTGTCCAGGTGGTAAAAGATTGATTCTTTGTTGGCAAATGCAACAAATTCAAATCGCTGCAAATTAAAAGATTCAGATTAGTCTAGTTCTCCCTCTCTGAAGGCCTTCGGTACCCCAAACGTCTGGATTGTCTCACAACCACACCAATACTGGTCTGTGATATGCCCCAAAACTAGTTTCTAGTTAGTTTCATACACGAGAATACATGTAATCTGTACGTATGCGTGGATAAAAAAAAAAAAAATACAAGCCATCTATATATATGCAAATAATTATAGTGATACTTGTTTTAGGGGGTAGCAGGAAGACAGCCCGATAGGGCTAGGCTAACCCCCAACAATATATACAGCATTTATATTATTATATGTTACTGTCATTGTATTATTCATGTGTATATTGTAAATAAATTATCCTATCCTATCCTATCAGGCTAGTCAAACCCCTTGTGAACCGCTGACATTGGGGTGGGACTGGATTCCAACATTACTGTATGCCTATATGGTATCACTTCAGTGTCCCACCCAGCCGAGCGAGGAGTTACAGCTCGATTCTACCCAAGCCTTAATTTAGAGTGCCGGTCATTTGCAGAATGAGGTCCCCAGAGGGTGAATTTGGTCATGCAACTCTGCACAGTATGGTAGTGTCACCAAATTCATCCTCTGGGGACCTCTTTCTGTATGGCCTCATCCGCTATGGGAGACCTAGACTCAGATTTAAGATGTTGATTAAAAACAATAATACAGATACTTTATGAAGTCCCCAGAGGGTTAATTTAATGACGCTAGCTTGCAGTGTGGGGGTAACATCACTAATTTTACCCTCTGGGGACCTCATTCTACCAAACCTCTATTTTGTAAATTTATAACCATCATAACTACTTTTAATTTTTTTGCAGATATTTTAGGATTATTCATCCTGACAAAACTAAATAATGTCTTCATGGATGAATGCTTCTAGCATAAATATGTTATATTACAACTAAATTCTCAATTAATGTTTTCAAATTTCTTAAAAATTGTGACAAAAGAAATTTAGGCAATTTGAATGTACCTTAAATATTAATAATATTGTTGTTGTCAATGGCAACAAGTCAAGAAAATTAACAGAATTTGTTATTTTTATTTCTTATTGAATTAAATAGAGTTGTCTCACCTGGAAAGCGATGTTAGCGTTTTCATGCATTCCGAATATTTCCGGCTCATCCACCTGTGGCAGACTTTCGATATATTCTTGATACTCACTCAGTGTATCATACTCCGGTGCATAGTAGATACCTGGAAACAAATAATGTTGATTTTAACCCTTCCATGACTGGAGCTTCCTGAAATTTTGCGAAAACCCTGTGCCAATGCATTCCCTTATATATATGCAAGTCATCAATAGACGACACATTATCACCAGGTTATACAAATACGAAACAAAATTATTTCTTTCAATTTAATTGTCCCACAAGTGTCCCTTTAACCCTTTTCCCAACAGCACATGTAGTTAAACCACGTCATATAGCCAACGTCAACAGGTATGAAGGTAATTACGTTAGCCAACAGGAATTTGACGTTATAATATCATTGGGTGTTTCCCCACACTGGCCACAGGTAAATGTGCCATGTGTATCATCCGATATGCAACAACAAGCATGCTTTCACTTAAGACTTAAGTTAAGTGTCATCTGTGAATACGATAATGGAAACATAAACCAATAGACGAACTAAATATGTGCATATAAACAACTGTTTATCTTCATTTTATCACACATGTGAGTAAAAAATGACATTTTATGCAAATTTACGGTATGCCTATGCGAGTATGTCCTTTGTTTGTTTACCCACGGATTCGTGTCCTGATTGAAAAAAAAAAAATCATGATTTTTGAAAACAAAAAAGCGTATTATAAATAAAATAATTAAACCAAATGTCTTTATATTTGATGTGCATTAATCATATAAACCATGATTTGACAAAGTCGTAAAAAGACTTCCGATAAAAGCGCAAATTATTAGCAATTACATCACGTTTCTTTGTGAAAGTTTGTAAATTTTCGTGCAAAAACCACATGTTCAAAGGTCACTTTTTGTTGATTCTAAGAATGTTTTCATTGACAACCAATGACATCAATGATTAGAAGTTTGAACTGATTTCATTGGCTCAAGTTTAGGGGTGGAGTTTCCCCATTGATGCTAATTAGATGACAGAAAACGAGCGCGAATTGTTCGAAATGGCAGTGGGCTAACTTAGTAAGACGTCGCCAGCAGGTGCTCGAATGTGTCGCTTGGGATATGCTTTGTTTTATCGACATTGCGTTGATATAAGTACATTATTACTTTATAGTCGGTAATTATATATGCATACACGCAAAGAAGCTTCCCAAGATGAATTTGAGATATCTACATGTCAACTGTAAACTCGCCTTTATTTAGAAGCACCCGCATTGGGCTGACTTGATGTCAAACCAGGAGATATTTTTTGTTATTGATTTCTTTCTCGATCGATCAGGGTCGATGGTCTTTTGCGCGGTATATTTGAAATCTTGAACAGATGGATATATAAAAGTAATATCTCATCAATTTATTATACTAAATTTGTAGATAATATATATAAAAAAAGTTTTAATTATGTGTTCAGAATCCCGCCGATAGCACAACAACGGCCGCGTCCGTAGTTACATTACAACCGGAAATAATATTCCGATGCTCAGACATAACCTGATTTCGCAGAAAGATCCACTTTGAGTCATCAATTTGGAATTGCAATGTTCGAGTTCTCAAATTAAACAACAATTGTGACACTTAATGAATATGTTACACAACATTTGGTTTGTGGAGAAGTTCACCTACATTAAATATTGATAAAATTTCGTCTTCGTCGAAAATTCGCTACCAGTGAACCACGTGTTTCTGTTTCGTTTGTTTTCATTTTGTCAGCCAATACGAGACTGAGAACATACTCTATGTCAACATTTTTTAATATTTAGGAAGGCAAGGTGGAAATACGTGCCTTTATTATGATGTTAGTCCATTAAAAAAAAATATTATTATAAAAATCTTTTTTCACGTTCACGGATGAAGTGACAATCATAATGGAACTCGATAGGAAAAACATCCCAATGGCCAGTTCAGCAACTGTCACGCTGAGATTTTGCTTAGCTGTGGCCGATTTAATTACGGCTGGGAAAATGTTCATATTGCACTATTTGGAAATATAAAATCACCACTTAAGAAATAATACATAATCCAATATAAATATCAAGTTCAAGTTGTCATATTTTACATAGATTACCCTCGCGGCCACGCATAACGCAATCAACAAGGAAGCGTCTCTGACAACAACTTTCGTTTTCGTCGAAACCACGTGTTTCTATTTCGTTTGTTTTCATTTTGTCGGCCAAAACAACATTCTAAGTAAACATTTTGCAAATCTAAAGCCTAGCAAAGGAAGAAAGGATTTAATATGTGCCCTTCATGATCTTAACCATCAGCAGAACAAAACACAATCAATGTAAATCGTCATTATTACTCTTTATTCGAGTCTCAAATCCGAGTGTTGAAAATGCAAAAATTAAAGACGTCAAAAGACGATACGGACGCTACAACAAAAGACGTCAAAAGACGATACGGACGCTACAACAAAAGACGTCAAAAGACGATACGTTGGAATAAGGGTTAACCCTTCCATGGCTGGAGCTTCCTAAAAAATTTTGAAAACCCTGAGCCAATGTATTCCCGTATATATGTAAGAATATAAGAGAATACATTAGCCTAACAATATTTACATTGACCTTGTAAGCCATTGCATTCTGTTATATATGCGAGGTTCCCTATGGGAGACTCGCATATACAGGAGAATGCACTGGCACAGACTCTATAATGCTGCACCAGTGCTGCTCCCGCCATTGTCAGGGTTAAATCACATGGATTCTAGACTTGACTGAAAATCCTCCCCAGCTTAAAAAACGTGTTATTATGCATTATGGTGTTTATCAAAAGGAAGAATGGTTCCACATTATTAATAATCCCGAATACATCTTTAAGTATGCTATATACAGTAATGCTCCAATTAATCGACCTCTTTACCACAGCAGAATTATGGGTATCTTTTCAGGATTTAGTCGGAAATATGGCTTGTTGCCATTCATCGGAAAGCTCTCACCGAGAGCTTTCCGATGAATGGCAACAAGCCATATTTCCGACTAAATCCTGAAAAGTTACCCATAATTCTGCTGTGGTTAAAGGAGTCGATTAATTAGGGCATTACTGTACATTCTGTTCCAGACTCTCGTCCTAAGATAGACTGATAGAGCTATGTTTCTCACCTGAAGGAGAGTATTTATAGTTGGGTTCGATGGTGTTTCGTTCGAAGAAAGACTTCAGTATCGTTCTCAAGCACCTCTGATCCAAGGCGTCGGTGACACGGCCACCATATGTTATCTGTTGATAAAAATGAGTGATATAAAAACCTCATGTGCATAATAGATATTATAAGTAAGATACAAGCCTTGAATAGGGTGTCTGTCATTTGCAGAATGAGGTCCCCAGAGGGTGAATTTAGTGATGCTACCCCGCATAGCGGGCTAGCATCACCAAATTCACCCTCTGGGAACCTCATTCTGCTGAGGTATATGCTCACCTGTGAGCATATAAAAAATGATAATCTGCAGATTAGCGATTCTATTTTAAATAAACCAGTAATTACAAGTGATAAATTGATAATAGCTGCCCTTTTTGTTTCATTTAAGACAATAGACTGCAAAAAATAGTACAAGGATACTATATCAATACTTTTCACTACAAATTTGAGTATTTAATTTTACAATATGCTTGCCAATAAAATAGCAGAAAATTACCGAAATGTAGATCATCGTATGTATCTCTTAGATGTTGTTATTTCACTGTAGGTTTCGTTATTTCACTGTAGCTTTCGTTATTTCACTGTAGCTTTCGTTATTTCACTGTAGCTTTCATTATTTCACTGTAGCTTGCCAGTGGTTTACACCAGTTGTTTCTTTTTGAGTATTGTTCATTTTGTTTTACCATTAAAATTGAAAATGCTGCATTGTTTAGCAACATTGAGCATTATATAAGGTGCAATACTGCATATAATACGAACCACCACCATCTCAAAGTAGATGATGTCATTTACGCCATTTATCCAAATATAATGACGGCGAGTCAACAGTAAAGCAGGGATACTCATTAAAACACAACACTTTTCCTTGTGTGTTCTAATAAAATAGTTTACATATTTAAAATATCTCTTCACAAATACCAAGTAGGATATCAAAAGAATATGATTTGATAATTTATTCCCGCTAGAGATCGGCAGAATCTCGTAAAACTTGGATCTTTGAACACAAATCACTTCAGCCAATATGCTTCCACTGTTCTATTTTAGTCCCGGTCAGAAATCCGACTGTGATCCAAGATGTTGTTGAATCATACAGGTCTATAATAATGACGCCCAAAGAAGAGCGATGGCAAGGTTAATATTCCGGGGAACAGTCAGAGTCCATTCAGACTGATAGAATCCACTTACCTCTCCAGTAATATAAATCAGCGCATCCCACGGTATTTCTCCCTCGGAGCAGAACATCTGTAAATTCAGCATTGCGCACTCTCTATCACTGTCATTGAATTCATACTGTAAGTAAAACAAAGTTTTAAAGTATTAACCCTTTCAGTGCCAATTCCGATTTTTGTATCAACCCATATTTCCTTGATCATTTTTCAAATTTATTGATTATAATAATGTGATACATTGATGGAAAGAGCTCTAAGAGCTCTTTCCATCAATGTATCACATTATTATAATCAATATATTTGAAAAATGATCAAGGAAATATGGGTTGATACAAAAATCGGACTTGGCACTGAAATCCAAATGAGAAGAAATGCTCCTAAAACAATTTTAAATTTCTCAACTTAGAACTAATAAGATGCTTTTAATTCATGACTTTGGACAAGAAAAGTATATACTCCAATACTCTAATTTATGCTCCGAATTGTCATAGGTGGCATATAGGTAAATGCTCACTTTTACGATTTCAGACTAAAATCCCTATTACTGTATTATAATATACAGGACGGCAAATTAATAATTTAAACAGATAGCCAAGACAAATGTTTTTTCAAAAGCCTTCAAGAAAATATTTAATATTTGCAGCAACAACGAATTCAAAGAAAATATATGGAGAATATTTAAACAAGTATCGATTTCCAGCTATCTTGTAGTCATTGAAGGTAGTTGAGCTGGGTTAATTCCAAGGTTAATGCCTTACCTTTATGTTCCATCCAAGTGGACCAAACTTCTTCCTTTCCAAGACTATTGCATGGAAGAAACAGACTCCGAAGACTATCTTTCGCCAATCAATTCCCAATGCTGATAATGAGAAAGATGTTAACATGATTTTAAATTTATCATTCCACACACTGAATCAGAATTTTGTCTTGCTAACCTAACCCTTCCATGACTGGAGCTTCCTGAAATTTTGTGAAAACCCTGTGCCAATGCATTCTCTTATATATGCAAGTCTTATATGCCTCGCATATATAAGAGAATGCATTGGCCTGACAATATTTACCTTGATCTTTTAAGGCAGCGCATTCTCTTATATATTCGATGCTCCATATGGGAGACTCGCATATAGAAGAGAATGCTCAGGCAACAAGATCTTTAATGATGCACCAACGCAGCTCCCGTCATGAAAGGGTTAAAATATGCAATCATTGAGTTCCATTTGAAGGGTTACTAGTAACATTTTCAGATAAATAATGCTTTTTGTGAATTATAATTTGAATATTTTTGAGACAGGTCTGGTCCATCCTGTTGTTAGAATTTTTTATGTTTTTTTTTTATGTTTGATTAGAGACTGATGTCCATATTCATGTAACTGTGTTGACCCATCTATAAAGTATTCTGGGATTCCAGAGACACAGCTTATTCTTATGAGTATCATACCAATCTTGACTGCTAGGATATTATCTTGTCAAATATGCAGAGATTTTTCTACTTATTTTGGGAATGAGTTCCGGATCCTTTCCACTGGAAAATTTACACTATTGAGACTAATAATTTGGAATATATTTTTGAAGCTCAGTGTAAAATGTTTAATGTATTTCTTCGATTGTTTATTCATATTTAATGGGAATGGAGCAAGAGTACTAGATAATATTCATAACGAGCATCGCTAGGGCATGGCAAAAAACGCCCATGGTAATACCAACAAAGGGCCATAACTCTGGCGAAAATTGGAAGGCAGAACCCAAATTCGAACTTGACCTGTATTTTGGGTTATTAAACTCACATACCAAATTTCATTCCATTCAGTTGAGACTATCTAAAGTTATCATCTGGAAACAAAAGCAAACAGATGGCTAAGTGGACAGAAGGATGGATGGACCAAAAACATAATATGTCCCGTTTAAAAAAAAAACGTGTGTATATAAACGTACCACTGTCCTCGAAGTATGACTGTGTGATTTCAGTGAACGCTCTCCTGGTATTAGCTCGCAGGCCTTTCGGAGGCTCATTGGTAACTTTAGCACTGTTTTGTAGTACGCTGACTGGGAATATTTTAGCAGGCATGGAACTGAGGTATAAACGGTAGTCTTCGTGAATGTCGTTGGGTTTCTCTGCTAGAGCCAACAGAAGATTCTCCATGGCTGTCATCCAAGAAGCAGCCAAGTGACAATTCTGTGGAGGAAAAGGTAACAGTCAAAGCCTGCAGATAGCGTATCTGTCATTTGCAGAATGAGGTCCCCAGAGGGTGAATTTAGTGACGCAATCCCACAAAGCGGGCTAGCATCACTAAATTCACCCTCTGGGGAACTGATTCTGCTTAGGCCATCAACTGCTATGGTAGACTTAGGATCAGAATGAAGTTCCCAGTTGAATGAAGTTGGTGATGTTCACCCATTGGGCACCTAGATTATGTATTTTATCTTCTGCAAATTAGGGGATATAGAAACTTCCCAGAAGGGAAAAAGTAACTAAAACCATTGTAGAATGAGGTCTCCAGAGGGTGAATTTGGTGATACTAGCTCGCTGTGCGGGATAGCATCACTAAATTCACCCTCTGGGGACCTCATTCTGCAAATGAAAGACACGCTATTTGCAGGCTTGTAAGAGTCATTAGAGGCTCACTTAATTTTCGAACCCCCAGATCACATTATATAAAATATATGCCATATTATTTACCATTTGAAAGAGGAAGCTCCAAAACATTGTATTTTCAACTTATTCGATGTAATAAACTGTGAACATGTTTGTTTTTGTTGAGATATCGATGTCTGTTCTGTACTAAAGTTTCTGCACAAAGTTGATTATTTTCAATGGAAGGGGAATAACTCTATATATTTAGATATAGAGTTACTCCCCTTCCATTGAAAATAAACTAGTCTGAATTCTGTTGTATTCTGGGAGCCATAACAGGGAAAATGATTTTATGATTTCAGCTATTTTCTATTACTCTATGGGCACCTTCTGAGACACAGCCGTTCCAAATATGGACCTCATTCTGCTTAGGCCTCATCTTCTCTGGTAAGTATCTTTTTAACAAATTAACATATTTTTTAGTTTCTTTAGAATTTTTTTTTTTCCTTTCTAGTTGAGTTTCTCTAAATCCACAAATTGGCAGATGACACAACGCATAATCGAGGTGCCCAATTTGTGCACATCCAGGAACCTCCATGTTACAAAAATATATTAAATGGTTGAGGTGTGTTTGATGTTCAAAATCGGGGCACAATCGAAATCTATCTTCCTGGTAAATTTCAGTTATAGATATGATTTTTTTAACGATTACTAATTTATGAATGTGCATTGCAAATTTTCACAGCTCATGTACTAGTTTATCCGGTCAGACAAACTTCTATGAAAATATACCTGTAAGAAGACCCAGTCTCCAGATTTAACAGCATTGTGAATGAGTTTCTCTGCGACTGGTCCTTGTCCCTGACCCAGGGATATCGAATGTACTCTGCAAGAACGAAAGTTAATTATTCTCACATGCTGCTATCAAAAAAATTATCAAAATCATTTGAAATGCTTATTTGACTTTCATGTTTTCTATTTCTAACATATAACATAATTAAACAATAATTTTAATAAATTTAGTCAGTGAGGGAAAAAAAACTCAATATAAACACAACTTAAGATTCTGAGAATTACCCGGCTGCAGTAATGCTCTAAATAATCGACTACTTAACCACAGCAGAATTATGGGTAATTTTTCAGGATTTAGTTGGAAATATGGCTTGTTGTCATTCATCGGAAAGCTCTCAGTGAGGGCTTACCGATGAATGGCAACAAGCCATATTATTTCCGACTAAATCCTGAAAAATTACCAATAATTCTGCTGTGGTTAAGGGGTCAATTATTTACGGTATTACTGTAGGTGTCAACCATTTATAGACGTCAACTGCATGATTATCTCAAACTCCTGATAAGCTGGTTATCAAAATATATTATCCAGTGTCACAAACAGCAAATAAAAAATGTTTATCAGTGAGACTAAAAAGATTTGTTGTATACCTTCATAAGAAAGATAAATTTGATCATTGCCGAATAATACTAATCAAATCAAGAAGACTGATTGGTGTTGAGAATTCAATAGAAATTCAGCCCTTGTAAACATTCTCCCTGATTTCAGCCCACTTCCCATTAAATCTTTCATGACGGGAGCTGCCTTAATGCAGCAAAATATCCTGTGCCAGTGCATTCTCTTATATATGCGAGTCTGCCATAGGAAGCCTCGCATATATAAGATAATGAATGCACTGGCTTACAAGGTCAAGGTAAATATTGTTAGGCCAATGTATTCTCAATGCATTGGCACAGGGTTTTCACAAAAATTCAGGAAGATCCAGACATGGAAGGGTTAATAGGAAAAGTGATCTGGTTAAACCTCCAAGCCTGCAAATAATGTGTCTGTCATTTGCAGAATGAGGTCCCCAGAGGGTGAATTTTGTGACGCTATCCCGCATAGCGGGCTAGCATCACTAAATTCACCCTCTGGGGACCTCATTCTGCTTAGGCTGTCAACTGATATGGCAGACCTAGGATCAGATTGAAGTTCCCCAGTTGAAGTTGGTGATGTTCACCCATTGGGCACCTCAATTATGAATTTTATCTTCTGCAAATTAGGGGATATAGAAACTTCCTATAAGGGAAATGTAACTAAAAACAATGTTAATTTGAGACTACAGATACTTCCCAGAAGATGAGGCATAAGCAGAATGAGGTCTCCAGAGGGTGAATTTGGTGATGCTAGCCCGCTATGTGGGATAGCATCACTAAATTAACCCTCTGGGGACCTCATTCTGCAAATGACAGACACGCTATTTGCAGGCTTGTAAACCTCTAGACTGGTCTCTGGTAAAAATATATTAACTCACCTGTCAGCATAGTTCATATCTCTGGCGAATCGGAGGAAAGCACCCATAGGATCGGAGCCGGTACTGAGAACGAACACGAGGGGTGTGATCTTGTTGATGTCCTCATATAACATATTCAGATTGACTGGCGGACTCTCAACGAACTGCTGACCCAACTCCAATTTAACAAACTCTGATATTCCAAACACAGTCTGAAACAAAAATAATAATGTATGCATATCATATCGCAAGCAAAGGGTTTGACATCATAGTATTATAAATTATCTTGCGACGATATTGCAGTAATGTTGACTCATTGATGGTGGTCAGGCATGAACTAATGGTATTGATTGTTTCTAGAATAAAATAATGTAGACACCCATCAATAAGCCCGGGGGGGGGGGGGGGATTTTTTGACACAAAAACTTTCGACTGGGCTTACCTTCGAGGACCCCCTCATGAAAAATCTCAGTTTGCATTCATAGTGCTAATCTAATGTCGTGTTTTATTTGAAGCGTGTAAATAAATTTATTCAATGAAAATAATTAGTTTTTTTTATGTTAGATAAATATTATAAAATATTATAAAATAAGACACAAAGATCATCTTATATATTGTAATACATGTACAGAATTTTGTGAAAAAAAATTTAAAAAAAATTAATTTGCAATGGAAATTAGCTGGAGCTTATCTTCCGAGGACCACCACATGATTTTTTAGACTGGGCTTATCCTCAGGGATGCGCTTACTGATAGATGTAGATATATAATATGGATGTTGTCTATGCAATTAATTTAACCCAGGACATTTTTCATACATCGGAAAAGGGTTTTGAGCTATGATATTGCCATCACTTAATAGCTTGATCACTTAGCTGAAGTTTTTTTAGCATACACAAACAGGGAAGTAAAAATTAAAGTGCCACTATATGTCCATTGGATGGTGATTATTTCAGGGTCACTGCATAAAAAGGTGCTGGTGCAGCTTTAAAGATCCTGTGCCAGAGCATTCCCATAGGGAGCCTCACATATATAAGAGAATGCACTGGCTTACAAGGTCAATATAAATATTGTGAGGTAAATGTATTCTCTTATATATATGAGGTTCCCTATGGGAGATATATAAGAGAATGCGTTGGCACAGGGTTTTCGCAAAATTTCAGGAAGCTCAAGTAATGAAAGGGTTAAACATTAATTTTGATTTTCTGTGTATAAACTGTATTAAACACAATGCTTTGACTAAGAAAACAACCCATTCTGAGACAATGACATTTTTCACTGTAAAAAATTTACCGAAATTTCAGAAAAAAATGTTTAGGGTAGGGGATTTAAAACATGGTAGGTAGGGAAACCCGAACCACAAATATCTTTTCTTTGGCCCAATGTATATATTGAAGTAATAACAAGAAACATACCTGTTCTTCTTTGAAGATTTTAATGAACAGAAGTTTTTGGAATGTCGTCAGTCTCTTGTCCCAATGTCCCTTGGTTAAACCATCGTCAAGTATTTTCTCCTGTGACTCACCCTCGATGAGAGGGGCGGGTTCATCTGGCATCCGGCCATATCCCTGATCCTCTTTAGGGTTACCAGCAACCTTAAAAATAATGTTGGCAATTATATAGCTATGTTTATACACATGTAGCACTGAGAAACAGTAAAATGTCGAATTTCATATTGATATCAATGGAAATTTATCCTGAAAACGGTCATTCTCAGAAAATTAATGCAACTATTTCAAGTTTTTTGGTCTAAATTTCGAAACTATGGTTTTTCCTGATGTGACAAAATTTCACAAATCTAAAGGTCTGTATTACGGTCTTAACGATTCATCATGATTTCGATGCATCACGATTTCCGATTCTCAATTCGATTCATATTGTGAACTATAAGTTTTATTGATTACACCAGTATTTCTAAATTGAACAGTTTAAATATCATGATAGGATAATATGCTGTGTAAAACTCCACTGACCCGCTGTCAGCCTGTATTACTGAAAAAACTTGAAAGCAGCCAATGTCATACTCCAGAGTAGCTGCATCGCGATGTGCATCAAATCGTCAGGCAAAAATCGTGATTCGAATCGAATTGTGAAGTTGTGAATCGGCCTTAGCCTGTATAGTCCCTCATCACCAAAAATTTCAACAAAAAAATAATACATTGTTTGCCCATGGTGTTTAGTTTGTGTAAGCCTTCTAACCAACTGTTCTATCAGTCATAATGGGGGAAATGAGAATAATTGAGATATTAACACTTTCATGATGGGAGCTGCGCTGGTGCAGCATTAAATTATCCCATAGAGAGCCTCGCATATATAAGAGAATGCAGTGGCTTACAAGGTCAAGGTAAATATTGTTAGGCAAATGTATAAGAGAATGCATTAGCACACGGTTGTCACAAAATTTCAGGAAGCTACAGTCATGGAAGGGTTAATGTGCTGATTTCAGTAATTTTTATTTCGCAAAAAATAATATCAAGTGAATATTTGAGATTTTTATTTACCAGTGATCATGTGTAATAATTGCCGATTATGTCAAGATCTGCCTGTGTTTTTGAAAAAAAAAATTCACTTCCCCCATCAAGAGATTTTTTTCCCCACCGATGGTCGTTAACCAACTAATAAAATTGCGGTGACAAAAGCATGAAATGACACTGGGCCAAGCCTGGAAATAGTGTGTCTGTCATCTGCAAAATGAGGTTCCCAGAGGGTAAATTTAGTGATGCTAGCCTGCACAGTACAGTGGGCTAGCATCAACAAATTCAACCTCTGGGAACATCATTCTGCTTAAGCCTCAACTGCTATGGGAGACCTAGGATCAGATTGAATTTCCCAATTTGAAGTTGGTTATGTTCACCCATTAGTCACCTCGATTGTGCATTTTATCTTCTGGGGATTAGGGGGGATATAGAAACTGAACAAGGAAAAAATAACTAAAAACAATGTTGAATTTGAGACTATAGATACTTCCCAGAAGATGAGGCCTAAGAAGAATGAGGTCCTTGGAGGGTGAATTTGGTGATGCTTGACCGCTATGCGGGGTAGCATCACTAAATTCACCCTCCAAGGACCGCACTCTGCAAATGACAGACACACTATTTGAAGGCTTGCACTGGGCTATATCTCTGTAAAACCCCTTCATACCCTCCCCCACAAAACACATGAACACCGTTTGTTTACCCACCCCCACAACACACATGAACACCCCCACAAAACCCATGAACACCCTTTGTTTACCCTCCCCCACAAAACCCATGAATACCCTTTGTTTACCCTCCCCCACAAAACACATGAACACCCTTTGTTTACCCACCCCCACAAAACCCATGAATACCCTTTGTTTACCCTCCCCCACAAAACCCATGAATACCCTTTGTTTACCCACCCCCACAAAACACATGAACACCCTTTGTTTACCTCCCCCACAAAACCCATGAATACCCTTTGTTTACCCTCCCCCACAAAACACATGAACACCCTTTGTTTACGTCCCCCACAAAACCCATGAATACCCTTTGTTTACCCACCCCCACAAAACACATGAACACCCTTTGTTTACCCCCACAAAACACATGAATACCATTTCTTTACCCACCCCCACAAAACACATGAACACCGTTTGTTGACAAGGAACATGGTCCTTTTCATTATTGAATCATTGGCTTACCTCAACATCTCCCAGTTTGACCCACACAGGCGTTCTTGCTAGATCTTGGTATATTCCTCTGAAAGATGCCACAGACGCGCTTACATCCACAGCGGAATTCCACACAGTCTTCGACAGCCATTTCACATCAGGCTTAGCAGGTCGCTCCTATAAATAGAACAGAATCATGCAAAGGCCTGACAATATGGCGCTGGACATTTGCAGAATTGTGACGGCAATGTATTTACATGTATAAGTAAGTTTTGTAGTCTGAATTAATACTAATTCTCTTTTATACATGCTTATTACTTATTTGTTTTAAACCTAATAATCTGTCTAATCAACCTAGCACTCTTAATTCACTTGACGATCTTGTTCTTATCTTTTAGCCCAATCAAATCACAATCCAAATATAAACCAGCCCAATAACTGAATTAATGCATTACCGCGTAATAATCTTTCCCACTAAATAAAAAGTGCGAAGAAAATCAAACAGGACGTTTGCAAACAATCATGTTCAAATCATAATATATTTTATCTTTACAAAACTACAATGTAGATTTATGTAAAATGGAACAGTATTATATTAACTAAAACATCCAGGACCTTAATCTTTCCGAATTGGTGAGTTCTTATGTGTTTTATGTACCAATTCGTTGATTGTTTATTGTGATGTTTAACCCAATTTCGTCCCATATATTTATTCATCTTTAGTTGTGTCCAACCATAACTAAGTAAGTCCCTTTCCACATGGATGGTTCACTATATAAATGGTAACCAGTAATTATTCCCTTTGTGTGTTATTTTATATTTTACTCTTTTATAAAACTTCAAAAAACTTAGAAAGTTGCATTATGGGAAGTCTCCATTCTGGAGCCTTCAAATATTTATATACAGTTTGGTTTTTATTTTATTTTATGGTTAATATATTATTTGTATTTGAAGGTATTTCTGTCAGTAATTAAAATATTAAAATAAAAGGTCGGCCGACCACAGTGTCCCCCGACAACGTGGCAAGTCGATGCCGCTTTGTTAAAGAAATGAAAAAAAATGTTCTAAGTCGAAAGGGTTAATAATTCCGTTAAAAAAAAAAAATTCCGTCATCTATATACATGTTGCACATCTGCAATATGTGGGTAACAATACTCTGAAGTTTCAAATATCTACGATCAAAACTGTAGGAGGAGTTGATTACACCATGAAGGTACCCTCATACAGAAAATTATAAAAAATGTTTTTCAAAGTCGAAAGGCCCATAACTCTGGGAAAAATCATTGGATCACACTCAAATTCGAACTTGACCTGTATTTTGATATGTACGACCGACCAAAAACCAGAATTTCCTTGAGTTATCATCCGGAAACCAAAGAAAAAACAAGAAAAATTCTAAGTCGAAATCAGTCCATAACTCGAGGAAACTCAAACTCAAATTCGAATTCAACCTGTATCTTGATATAACTGATCCACATAAAACGGTATTTGCAATTAAAGGATCCAAACTTGAGATATCATCCGGAAACCAAAAAGAAGAATTTTCTAAGTAAAAAAAAAGTTGAAAAAAGGGAAATAACTCCATAAAAGAACATCGGATCAAACCCAGAATTGCAGAGCACCTACATGATTGGTTGAGACACATACATACCAATTCTCAATCAAATCGGATGATCATTACTGGAGTTATAACTCCAGACGGACGCACGGACGGAGCTGATTACAATAGTCCCCCCAAAATAAATTTTACGGGGGACAATAAAATATGTAACAGTGACAGGTAAGTGGGTGTCTGACGAGGTAACATGGCTGGTGAGTGTGAACACTGACTGACATACTGGTGAGCATCAACACTGACATACACATACCTTGTCCATGCCGGCTGCGCCTCGGAGGAAGAAGTTCCATCCGTCTTCGGAGATCTTTCCAACTTGTTTTATGATTTCGACACACAGCATGAAGGAGAAGATCAACTTATCTTTTTCAAACAAACCTCTGTAAAAAAAAAATATTATTATGACTCCACTGTGGGGCTTGGTATATAAACAGAAAATTTTGGTAAACAAAAGTTTCTATCCGAAAACATGTTTGTCATAGAAATTTATTTGTTATTCAAAGCAGGCTAGCATCATCTTCTGGGAAGTATCTTTCATCTCAAATTAACATTGTTTTAGTTACTTTTTCCCTTCAGTTCAGTTTCTACATCCCCTAATTTGCAGAAGGTAAAAACCATAATCGAGGTGACTAATGTGTGAACATCACCAACTTCAACTGGGGAACTTCAATCTGATCCTAGGTCTCCCCATAGCAGTCGAGGCCTAAGCAGAATGAGGTTCCCAAAGGGTGAATATCGTGATGCTAGCCCATCATGCGGGATAGCATCACTAAATTCACCCTCTGGGGACCTCAATCTGTAAATGACAGACACACTATTTGCAGGCTTGTAAATAAATCTTTGATGTCATCAAAGAAAGTTTATGTAAATGCTCTTGGTAGCAAGCCTTGAAATAGTGTGTCTGTCACAGTAGAACTATTGGTGGACCCAAAAGTAGATACGCCTAATATACATGACGATCGTAAACTTCCACTGGGCCCAAAACCAGGTCGATGGGACGGTGATAGCTTATGTGATTTTGTTTCAAACTTCTGCAATACACAAATTGATGATCTATTTAAGTTAGCAGATAATTTGACCTCACAAAACGATATTGATAACCTTTGTAGCAATATAGAATACACGTTTTTTCTCGCAGCAACAAAAACGTTCGGTCTAGTCGAAAAAACTAATTTTCGTAAAAAAAGAAAAGGACCACACTGGTTTGATACCGAGTGCACTAATATGCGAAAGTCATTTAACCGAGCAAAACGAATATATAAGAAACGTCCATCGCCAAATAACAAATTAAAAATGAAAAACGCAGGGAAACAATATAAATCAATCTTAGATGACAAGATAAAAGCTTTCGAAAGACATCGAAACGACTTACTACATAGAACTTGCAACAACCCGAAACAATTTTGGAAAACTATCAAGCGAATTAATGCTGATGGAACATACTAGCACTGATGTCCCAATGAATGATTTTTTTGAACATTTCAAAACTATTAACGATTCCCAAAATCTAGATAGTGACTTAGATATCTTATTAAACCAGATGTATGACGATAATGACGACAGTGTATTGAATCGTAACATAACCCAAGAAGAAATATTTAATGCTATAGGCCGGTTAAAGGGAAAGAAGTGACCTGGTTCAGACAATATCTTACCAGAATATATAATTAACACAAAACATTTGATGGTTGATATATACCTGAAACTGTTTAATGCTATTTTTAGAAGTGGAATATTCCCCGAACGTTGGACAGAAGGTCTAATCCAACCTATTTTCAAGAAAAAGGGGAAGCGATCAAACCCGGACTCCTACCGAGGAATCACTCTACTGAGCGTAATGGGAAAATTATTTTCATCGATTTTGAACAAAAGACTAGTTGATTTTTGAGAAGAAAGTGACACTGTCTCTGAATTTCAAGCGGGTTTCCGGAAAAACCACTCAACGGTTGATAATATTTTTATCCTCAAGTGTCTTATTGATATGTATCTTTCCCGGGGAAAATAACTGTACAGTTGTTTTATTGATTTTAGAAAAGCATTTGACACGGTTTGGCGTGACGGCCTATGGGTAAAACTGATGACGACGAATATTAATGGTCGCATTCTTAAAGTTATACGCAGCATGTATTGCAATATTAAGTCATGTGTTGTACAAGGAGGGGAACGATCTGAGTTTTTTAGTTGTAATATGGGGGTGAGACAGGGCGAATCCCTGTCACCTTTCTTGTTCTCAATGTATCTAAACGATTTAGAAACTTTTCTCGATAATTGTGCCATCGATGGCTTAAAATTTTTAAGTGACGAGTTTTATGATAAACTTGGACACTACATGAAAATTATGTGTGTGCTTTACGCCGATGATACGATTATTCTCGCAGAAGACCACGATAGTATGCAACGTGCATTGAATGCTTTTAGCAATTACGCAACAGCATGGAAGTTAACTGTCAATGTAGACAAAACTAAGGCCATGGTGTTTTGCAACCGTAAAGGTGACTATATGGAACAATTGACCCTTGATGGTGAAAACATTGAGTTTGTGAATAATATGACATACCTAGGGGTAGAGTTTTTTCATAATGGAAGATTCTGCCAAGCAGTGAAAAAGATTGTGACTGTAGGCAAGAAGGCTATCTATAGTTTTCTGGGCCAAACAGGAAAATTAAACCTGACTAATGATTTAATTTTCACCTTATTCGACAAAACAATTGAACCAATAGTCATGTATTGTAGTGAAATTTGGGCTATGGAAATTTTATACGAGTTGGACAAACTAATCCTCGGGTTTTATAAACAGATTCTTAAAATGAAAAGAAGTACACCCACATTTATGGTTTATGGGGAAATTGGAAGATATCCACTGAGCATTAAATGCAAGTTGCGCATGCTATCCTACTGGAAGCGGATTCTAGATGGTAAATGCTCTAAAGTCATTCAAAAATTGTATACGTTTTCGCTACAAATGGATAATTCCGGTAAAACAAACAAACGCACGACTTGGCTATCCTGCATTAAGGGACTAATAGATTCTTCCGGACATAGTCACATTTGGAATGAACAGAACATTTCTAGTCATGACATTAAGAATATTGAGAACACTTTCAGAGATCAATTTATTCAGAAATGGTGGTACGACATCGATAACTCATCACGGGGTCATTTTTATCGAAATTTCAAAATGAAGTTTGGCTACGAGACTTACTTTTTTAATTTACCTCGTGATCTATCTCATAATATTATGCGATTGAGAACTGCCAATCACAGACTAGGTGTTGAAACTAGTAGATGGGGCAATGCAGGCAAACGCAGCAATGAATGCACTATATGTAGACAGGCCGATGCAAATGATGAATATCACCTTGTATCCATTTGTAAATCATTGGATGGGGCGAGGCAGAAATATTTACCACGATATTATTGTGAAGAACCATCTAGATGGAAATTCTATAAACTATTAGCTACCAGCAACCCCGAACTTCAGAAATGTCTAGGTATTTTAATTAAAATAGGACTGAAAAGGATCGACAAATAACGACCGTGGTGATGATATTGAGAATTATGAGGACGATTACGATAATAATGACGATGACGATGATGATGGTGTTGATTATGACGATGATGATGATAACAAAGGTGATGCTGATAATGACGACGATGATGATGGTGACGATGAGGACGAGGACGATGGTGATGAATGACGATGATGAAATGACGAGTAGTTGACGATTGTGATGATTGCATGATATTGGTGATGATAATGATGATGATGGTGACGATGATGATGCGACGATGATGATGACTGCATGACTATGTTGTAAATAGTGTATATATGTTCACATTCATCTCTTATTTCATGTTAATTCATGATTGAGTAAATAAAGCATTCCATTCATTTGCAGAATGAGGTTCCTAGAGGGTGAATTTAGTGACCTATCCCGCACAGTGGTGTAAGCAGAATGAGGTTACCAGAGGGTGAATTTGGTGATGCTAGCCCGCTATGCGGGGTAGCATCACTAAATTCACCCTCTGGGGACCTCATTCTGCAAATGACAGGCACACTATTTCAAGGCTTGCTTGGTAGTCTGATCGAATAAAGAAATGAAAGTCTGAATTTGATAGTTACGAAGCAACCAACATTTGTATGGATATTTTTGATGGTTTGATACATAATTAAACATAGTTTTGGATTTAATATTTTCCAAGCAACCAACATTTGTATGGATATTTTTGATGGTTTGATATAATTAAACATTGTTTTGAATTTAACCCTTTCAGTGCCAAGTTCGATTTTTGTATCAAACCATATTTCCTTGATCATTTTTCAAATTTATTGAAATATGGGTTGATACAAAAATCGAACTTGGCACTGAAAGGGTTAATATTTACCTAGCAACATTTGTATGGATGTTTTTGATGGTTTGATATAATTAAACATAGTTTGAATTTAATATTTACCTAGCAACATTTGTATAGATGCTCTTTGTGGTCTGATCGAGACATATCTGTAACCTCCTCTCCAAATTGTCACTCTTCTCACTGGATTCAATGGTTGTATTGAATAACTGGAATAGAATAGGTAACAGAGAATATAATACAAATTCAATGATTTGTTTAACCCTTTCAGTGCCAAGTCCGATTTTTGTATCAACCCATATTTCCTTGATAATTTTTCAAATTTATTGATTATAATAATGTGATACATTGATGGAAAGAGCTCTAAGAGCTCTTTCCATCAATGTATCACATTATTATAATCAATAAATTTGAAAAATGATCAAGGAAATATGGGTTGATACAAAAATCGGACTTGGCACTGAAAGGGTTAAGCTCTTGAAATACCCTGTCTGAATTTTAAAACTATTTTGTGTAGATACAGAAAGATATGTAAATTGAAACTTGAAATGCCTTGAGTAGGAGGAAATTGGGATGTTTTTATTACAGTACATCTCCCTACTAAAAAAATTTCAATAACTTTTAGAATGGGCTAAAACTGAATGTACTCAGCCTTGAAATAGTGTGTCTGACATTTGCAGAATGAGGTCCACAGAGGGCGATTTTAGTGATGCTACCCCGAACAGCTACCCCGAACAGCGGGCTAGCATCACTAAATTCACCTTCTGGAAAACTCATTCTGCTTTGGCCTCATCATCCGGGAAGTATCTATAGTAACATCACCAACTTCAATGGGGGGGAACTTCAATCTGATCCTAGGTCTCCCTTAGTAGTTGAGGCCTAAGCAGAATGAGGTTCCCAGAGGGTGAATTTGGATATACTAGCCCACTGTTTGGGGTAGCTGTTCGGTGCCGGATAGCATCATTAAAATCACCCAGAGCTCAGTCTGCAAATGTTAGACACACTATTATTTCCAGGCTTGCCCCGATTAAAATTTTCAATTCATTACTGTAATTCGTAACCATGTGTTAAACACGAGATGTTTTAGAACTGGAAACTCAATAAAAAATGTGTCAATGATATTTTATTGGGCGATGTTTGACGAAATAATACACATGGAATCTATTAACTAACTTTTTAGGGACATATGGCTACGTGCAACTGAAATTAAACCCAGAGTGAGCCAACGCAGAGGTGGAATGCTTCATTAAATTAAACGCAGAGTGAGCCAACGCAGATTGATTGATTGATTGATTGGGGTTTTATGTCGCTTTAGCCACTAAGGCCATATCACGACATTGCCAGTTTTAATGGTGGAGGAAATCCGCACACTTATGGCTAATCTAACAGTGATTTCAATGGCTGATAAACTCGTCGACCATGTGCGGCAAACCACCAGCCATCGGCAAGTAACTGGCAACTTTCCCAGATAACAATTTCGAGTTACAAAGTCCACGATGGAAACATGTGGATTTGAACCCTTATCGCCAGCGCTGGAAGGCGAAACGGCTTGGATTTGTACCCCTAACCGATTGAGCCACCGAGGCCCCCGAGCCAACGCAGAGGTGGAATGCTTCATTAAATTAAACGCAGAGTGAGCCAACGCAGAGGTGGAATGCTTCGTTAAATTAAACGCACAGTGAGCCAACGCAGAGGTGGAATGCCTCGTTAAATTAAACGCAGAGTGAGCCAACGCAGAGGTGGAATGCCTTGTTAAATTAAACCCAGAGCGAGCCGAGCCGATGCAAACGTGGAATCCATAAAACAAAATTTAAATTAAAAAACTGTGCTTGCATGCTTTTCAGATATTTTTTGGTCTGAGTAACGAGAAATTTACTTTGAATCTAAAATCTGTTTTGTACGTTCACAATAAAAGTTACCATTTTAACCCTTTATATGTGACCCGCCATATCAAATCCAGTCGGAAGTCGGGATTTTTACCCTGTGCCAATGCATTCTCTTATATATGCGAGTCGACCATAGGTCGCCTCGCATATATAAGAGAATGCATTGGCCTAACAATTTTTTACAATTTTAATAATTTGTTCTTGTTTTCTTTAACAATTTTATAATTTCACCCATACAGAGCCCCAGACAAACATGAGCAGACAACACTCTTCTATATGCTTCTATATATGTGTGGGGCTCCCTGCAGAGTAATTGATGTTTTTTATTTTATGTTCTAAAAATTGTAAGAAACATTTACTTAAAAAACATGATAAAAAATTGTTAGGCCAATGCATTCTCTTATATATGCGAGGCGACCTATGGTCGACTCGCATATATAATAGAATGCATTGGCACAGGGTAAAAAAATCCTGACTTACGACTGGATTTGATATGGCGGGTCACATATACTAAAATACTCATTGATTAGTAGTTCCAATAGGACATGTTCAGGTCATTTACTGAACTTATTATCTCTGAACATTTCACTCCAATGAAAATGTATCCTTTTGTACTTATCATTTCACATGTCTTTGTCTGCACATTTTTCCTGAACGCCCCTTCAGATGAATAATAGACCATTCCGATGTATACTTTTATAATAGAGTTGGAGAATCCATTTAGTATAGAAAGGGTTTAGTTTCTCACCTGTTTAAAGTATTTCAGTGAGAACTGGTACATAGGATCGACTTCAGCCATGTTTGCTACCACGAAGTACATGACGGATCCACGTGCTGCAACCGGAATATATTTAACTCGTGCCACCGTGATCCTCTCCTCTGTCTGTTCTGCTTCACTCAGTCGCTGTTTGATTACACCGGACGTCACCTATAAAAATATAAATGTGATATTACACCGGATGTCACCTGTAAAATTAGAAATGTGATATTACACCGGATGTCACCTATAAAATTAGAAATATGATATTACACCGGACGTCACCTATAAAATTATAAAGGTGATATTAAACCGGACGTCTCCTATAAAATTATAAACATGATATTACACCGGACGTCAGCTATAAAATTGGAACGTGATATTACATAGATATAGTAATGCCCTAAATAATCGACTCCTTAACCACAGCAGAATTATGGGTAATTTTACAGGATTTAGTCGGAAATATGGCTTGTTGCCATTCATCGGAAAGCTCTGTAGATACTTCTCAGAAGATGAGACCTCAGCAGAATGAGGTCCCCAGAGGGTAAATTGGTGATGTTAGCCCACTTTGCGGAATAGCATTACTAAATTCACCCGCTGGGGACCTCATTCTGCATATGACAGACACACTATTTGCCGGCTTGAACTTTACCTTTGATTCGTTGAGTGTGTTGATGAGTTCTTCGTTATCGAGTATGTTTCCTTCAGACTCGAACAGTAGTTTTAATATACGGTCCTCAATCATCTTAAGCTGGTTCTTATCTGCATTGATTCTAACAATAAGCTGGTTCCTCTGTTCCTCGAGGTCTGGTCTCTCCAGCCTCACCACATCACTGAAAATAAAAAGTAAAATGTTTACTAAACACTTGCAGTGAGATCTACAAAGCTTGTGTATTATACACATGTGTATCCAGGAGATATACACTGGCAAAACTCATTTGTTCTTTTGTAACAAGACATTGTCGTATCCTTATGTTGTGTTTTTAGGCAATCGGTCAGTTGATAACACAATCATTGTCTTATAGGCCTGCATGCCATGACTGTGTGGTTAGAATGCAGGGGCGTTTTCGTTGACTGTATTATAAGTCGAGAAGTTAAAATGACAAAGGGCGAAAAATATTTATTTTGCTTACCCCAGAAGCTGATCTTCCAGACCAGATTTGGTGACGGTGAAGTTTATGATGGTCACTTTGATGCACACTTCAGGAAGGTAGTGTGGATTTGACATCTTAGTCGTCATGTAGAACTTAAAGTTTTTGTCATAATCTATGTCGCTGTCCCCCAGATGAATCAGAAGTCGACCGCCCTGCAATTCATATAAACATATAAGTGTTTGACTTGGTGAATCAGAAGTCGGCCACCCTACAATAATCAATTCATATAAACATATAACAATGTTTGACTAGATGAATCAGAAGTCGGCCACTCTACAATTCAACATTAGGTTAAATATTTCATATATGCACACATGAATTTCACTACAATTATACATAACTTTATTTTGTTATTTGGTAAAAGTAATTTTTAAGTTAAAATACCTAGATATCGGAATTTGAGATTTATCATGTTCATATATAAAAACCTGAATGTTTTCAAATCATATCCTTAATTAGTTGTTAACAAGATGGAAGATACTGTCAGACATATATGTAATTTCAAGGTCATATATAGAATGATCAACTTACAGAGACGAAGGTTTGCTTCAGCAGTATGGGTTCTAATGCTGGATCAAGAAATTCTCCAACATCTTCCAGCAACACGGGCATTCCAATTCGAATACAATTCTCAAGTGTTCGTAAAAACCCTCCGTCAGTAAGTTTTATGATTTTCAAGCCATTCTTTATTTCTTTATTTCTAATCCACCTGTTTGCCTGTAAAAATCAAAATTCAATCAAATATAAAGCATTGATTTTAGAGTAACTGGTCACTCAATGTTAAAGGGGTACTGTACACTAAATCCGGCCATTTATGGGACAATCTCGTTTTATTCTCAACAGAATATATGCTGCAAATGAATGATTGAGCCATTGATTGGTGCAAAATACAGTTAATATACTCATGTGCTCTATGAACATTGAAAACATGGTAATTATAATGAAAATGAGTTAAGGACTTATTTTCATCATAATTACCATAGTCTACAGTAATGCTCTAATTAATCGACTCCTTAAACACAGCAGAATTATGGGTAACTTTTCAGGATTTAGTCGGAAATATGGCTTGTTGCCATTCATCGGAAAGCTCTCCCCGAGAGCTTTCCGATGAATGGCAACAAGCCATATTTCCGACTAAATCCTGAAAAGTTACCCATAATTCTGCTGTGTTTAAGGAGCCGATTAATTAGAGCATTACTGTATATAGTAACTATGGTCGTGGAAATGGTTATTTTTTTCAGATTTTTTAACACAGATTTCCAACAACTGTGATGAGTGGGAAGTTGCTGCTGCTATTCAAACATGAATCGTGATGCATCGTGATAATATCCTGATGATGGATCATTGTAGCCATAATTGGTGCCATCTATTGAAAACAACATAATTACAGTAACGCCCTAAATAATCAACTCCTTAACTATGGCTTGTTGCCATTCATCGCAATCCGACTAAATCCTGAAAAGTTACCCATAATTATGCTGTGGTTAAGGAGTCAATTATTTAGGGCATTACTGTACCTGTTCTTGTGGATCAATCATGAGTGGCCAACGACGCCCTCTGGTGACAAGAATAGCATTCTCTGTAGAGACTTGATCTCGAGGCAAACCATCTGTGTTCCATTGTCTGATCTCAAACGGATCTGCGAGAACGTTTATTAAAGTCATTCCCTCGGTAACGGGAATCTCCAGATCCAAACAACGCTGCGTCCAGAATTCTACCAACTCTTGTCTGTAGACACTCGTAAATGCTCCATAATACGCCACACAGGCTGCCGACACAAACACGTCACCGAATATATTCCCAATCTGTACATTGAAATCCTGAAATGAAAATGAAATGTATTTATGAATGGTAATAGATTTAAAAAACGTGAAAAAAATGTTTTGCTTAAGTTCAATATTTTTGCTCAAGAACAAACCAACATTTGATCATATCTACCTAGAATCTGATGAAATGAAGCTATTTGAAATATGAATAGTACGTGACACATAGTGGGGCAACCACACATGCTGTGCCTCAAATTTGCCTTTTATCGGCGAAATATTAATGCTAATAATAATTAAAGTAACATCATGCAGTGGTCCCGGCGGACACGACTGAAATGACTTGTCGTGGATTGTTCAATCTTGGTCATCTTGTCTGGATTTTGGCCCGCAAATCCAAAATGACGCAAATGACGTCAGAAACTGTGTCAAGACGTCTTCGCTGGAATTCTTCGTAAGTTGTGAAGTATAGCTAATTTCATTTTCATCGCGATGGTCCATTTCTGAATCCGCGCTTTGGCAATCTCCACACAGTTGCTAACCGGAAGTCACGTGACAATTTCTCCAAAATCCATATCTGCGATCTTTGAAAAATCACTGATGGATATAGAAAAAATTATATGACGTCATTCACCTGTGCCTAAAGGTATAAACAACCACGTCTGATGGTGGTTGATATAAATATTCTGAGCCATGACCAATGAATGGAGGGAATCCCATCAATACAGAAAATAAATATGCATGAGAGTGCGAGAGACATAAATATGCATGAGAGTGCGAGAGACATAAATATGCATGAGAGTGCGAGAGACATAAATATGCATGAGAGTGCGAGAGACATAAATCTGCATGAGAGATCGAAAGACATAAATATGCATGAGAGATCGAAAGATTGTAAATCTGATAACAATATCGATGGCTTTTCGAAGAGACTGAGGGACACTGTGTTACTGGATTGATGGAAAACATCAGCTGAACATTTCCGAGTTTTCAATCAATCTAGTCACTTTTTTTAAAAGTTCAGAATTGGGCTGGGTGCAGGCCTGCAAATAACGTGTCTGTCATTTGCAGAATGAGGTCCCCAGAGGGTGAATTTAGTGACGCTACCCTGCATAGCGGGCTAGCATCACTAAATTCACCCTCTGGGGACCTCATTCTGCTTAGGCCCTCAACTACTATGGCAGACCTAGGATCAGATTGAAGTTCCCCAGTAGAAGTTGGTGATGTTCACCCATTGGGAGCCTCGATTATGGATTTTATCTTCTGCAAATTAGGGGATATAGAAACTTCCCAGATGGGAAAACGTAACTAAAAACAATGTTAATTTGATACCATAGATACTTCCCAGAAGATGAGGCCTAAGCAGAATGAGGTCCCCAGAGGGTGAATTTAGTGATGCTAGCCCGCTATGCGGGATAGCGTCACTAAATTCACTCTCTGGGGACCTCATTCTGCAAATGACAGACACGCTATTTGCAGGCCTGGCTGGGTGTGAGACACCCCCTCTCCTCTGTCGACATGTCCCTCCCCGCTTTCAATCTTCTAGTTGTCTTGTCTACCAACCTCAACATTCTGAGACCATCTAATTTGCTCGTCGGCTAACGCTGTTGTTAGTTTTGCAGCTCGCTTCAGTCGACCACCTGTTGTGGCGATATTTCTCTCGAGCTTCTGTTTTTCTGACATGCTGTCATCATAAGATTTCTGTAACTCAGCAATTTTAGCCTCGACGGCTGCCAGTTTGTCCTGCTTCTCTTTTAACATAGACATCACTGCATCAAGCTCAGACTGTGCCGCATGCAACCTGTAAAGATAAAATAAGATAAGAAATTCTATTTATAGTCAATTTTAACCATTTCTATACAAAATGGATTCTCCCATTCAGTTATAGAAGTAAAACATTGGAAAGGTATATTATTCATTTGGAGGGGTGTTCAGTTAATAGAAGCAGACGACAGACAGAAAAATAGATTTTAAATGTGCAGAAGAATTCATAATCATTGGCGAGAAATGTTTAGATAATAAGTTCAACAAACGACCTAACTGAACATTACATACATTTGCAGAATGAGGTCCCCAGAGGGTGAATTTAGTGATGCTATCCCGCACAGCGGGCTAGCATCACCAAATTCACCCTCTGGAGACCTCATTCTGCTTAGGCCTCATATTCTGGGAAGTATCTATAGTCTCAAATTAACATTGTTTTTAGTTATGCTTTCCCTTCTGGTAAGTTTCTATATCCCCTAATTTTCAAGAGATAAAATGCATAATCAAGGTGCCCAATGGGTGAACATCACCAACTTCAACTGGGGAACATCAATCTGATCCCATAGCAGTTGAGGGCCTAAGCAGAATGAGGTTCCCAGAGGGTGAATTTGGTGATGATAGCCCGCTGTGCAAGACACGCTATTCGCAGGCTTGATAACTACTCATACTCTTTTCCTGGGAATAAAATTTAAGCAATTTTTGACTGAATGACACGAGGTGGGAAATCCCGATTGTTATTTATAGTAACCAGTATCAACAATATTAATATTGACTGAATGACATCGCGGCTTCAGTTTTTGCTTGCGAGTTCCAATAAATTGACCCATGTGAACCATTTTATGCGTAATTTGATAGTAGTTATTTTTTTTTTTTACATTTTTTTGGGTTAAATTTTGTTTGGGTATGCTTAAGCATGCTATAGCGAATTTAAAAACAAACTGGATAAAACCTTAGGGGCATGTTATAACTCAAAGCTATCACCAAGTATTCATAGTAATAATTTTGATGCCCATGAAAAACGTAAACAAAATAAGTCAATTAAAGAATATAAGAAAAAATTATTAAAATTGTAAAAAATTGTAAAAAATAATAACAAATGATGAAAAATTGTTAGGCCAATGCATTCTCTTATATATGCGAGGCGACCTATGGTCGACTCGCATATATAAGAGAATGCATTGGCACAGGGTATATGGGTTGATACAAAAATCGGACCAGGCACTGAAAGGGTTAAAGGAAGAAATCTATTTAAGCATTTTTAAAGGAATAGATCGAGAAAAAAATTTGAGTATGAACCTTGATTTTTATTTTAAAGTGATGTGAAACACTCCGGTAGGGTGATCCAATAGAAATGGAGAATAATCTTGCTCAAAGTTGTTCTTTTTACGAATATTAATCCAAATTGCCAACACACACCGTCATTCTGATATATTAATTAAATGCACTGACTCTGGATGGCGAAATCATTTGTGAGGTGTTTGTCCCCAATTGTTGCATCCCAAACCCAGATGTAAATATTTACAATTGAGCGTAGTTTTGACAATGTTTTCTATCGAGTGGTATGGTCGATTTATTTGAAATTTTCGATGATTTAGTAGAATGCTACATTCTCCAGGTTGGCATAACGCCTGAATACTAACTTATCAGTTTCACGAACTCGAACAAGTCCATAATATGTCTTTAAGTTGTTTTGAGTTTCAATCAATTTGAACTTTTCGGGTGAAATGTTTTTCTAGCAAATGAGGTAAGGTCTCTCATTTATGCAGAACTTCTTTAGAACCCACCATGATCAGCTATAGTTTGTGACTTGAGAACTTTGACAGTATACATTTTCTATTAGAAACAACACAAATAATTCAATATTGGAAATTGTTTCGATTAGTCAAATAAATAGGGTTAGTCAAGCTTTGAAATAGGGTGTCTGTCATTTACAGAATGAGGTCCCCAGAGGGTGAATTTAGTGATGCTACCCCGCATAGTGGGCTAGCATCACCAAATTCACCCTCTGGGAACCTCATTCTGCTGAGGTGTAAGCAGAATGAGGTCCCCAGAGGGTGAATTTGGTGATGCTATCCCGCATAGTGGGCTAGCATCACCAAATTCACCATCTGGGGACCTCATTCTGCAAATGACAGACACACTATTTCAAGGCTTGAATAGGGTTAGTGAGATATCAGCTTCAACTTACTTTTGTCTCTTTGGTTCGACCACTTTGACAACTGTGGCATATATATGCATGGCCCTGCACCACAGACACATGGACTTACAGGCCTAAATGAAAAAAGGAATCATAATATAAATACATAATATAAATATCGAATGACAACATTGATTTATAAATGCATGGCCTGCACCACATACACACTGACGACAGGCCTGAATGGTGAAAAGAAATGACAAAATTGAATTACAGGAATTGCTTATTGCAACACCAATAGTCATGGCAAATTCTTCAAACACTAACTCTTTAAGAAATGCAACACATCTTCAAACATATGAATTCAATTTCTGAGAGTAGCCTGCAAATAGTGTGTCTGTCATTTGCAGAATGAGGTCCCCAGAGGATGAATTAAGTGATGCTATCCTGCACAGTGGGTACGAAATTACACAAATTTTAATGTATATTTTATGTGTTTAACAAGGGCAGCATGTTACTCTATTCGGTTAGTATATATCTTAATATCGCGGAAGTCCACCAAATGTGGGTAAAATGTCGCTGGTAGCAGCAGTCTTGCCGAGTCATCAAGGGAGGTAAACCCTGCATGGAGTTTGGAACTTATTATCTGAACATTTCCCACCAATGAATAGAAATCCTTCAGCATTGTATTATCATTATTCCAGTCTGCCATTGGCTTATATTTCCTGAACATCCATCCAGATGAATAATAGACAATTCGAATGTACAGTAATGCTCTAATTAATCGACTCCTTAAACACAGCAGAATAATGGGTAACTTTTCAGGATTTAGTCTGAAATATGGCTTGTTGCCATTCATCGGAAAGTTCTCCCCGAGAGCTTTCCGATGAATATCAACAAGCCATATTTCAGACTAAATCCTGAAAAGTTACCCATAATTCTGCTGTGTTTAAGGAGTCAATTAATTAGAGCATTACTGTATACTTAATGGAATACTGATGGAAGAATTCATTCAGTAAAGAAAGAGATATTTGGCAGGAAATTTTGAAAACTGCGAGAAGTGTTGAAAATGATCTGCTTGCAGGCCTCAAAATATGGTGCCGGACATTTACAGAATGAGGTCCCCAGAGGGAGGAGACTTTAGTGACGCTACCCTGCACAGCGGGCTAGCATCATCAAATTCACCCTCTGGGCACCTCATTCTGAATGGCCTCATCTGCTACGGGAGACATACTCATATTGAAGTTCCCAAATGGTGAATGTTGTGATGTACACCCATTGGGAACCTCGATTATGCAATATGTCTGCCAATTTTGGGATATAGAGAAACTAAACTAAAAAAGAAATAGAATCTATGTGCAAAAGTTTTTATAGAAATTTGATAAAGAAACCTTCCAGAGAAGATGAAGCCTAAGCAGAATGAGGTCCCCAGAGGGTGAATTTAGTGATGCTAGCCCACTATGTTTTGAAAGTCCCACTAGAAGCAAAGAACTATATTGCGAAATGGTGTGATTTGGTTCTCCGATTATTTTATCAACAAAAAGTATAAACGCACATGGACGACAATGTCCCGATAACACGCATGGCAAGTCAGACACAAGAGTTCTTGTTTGCTGCAATTTTGACGAGTAGCTTGCGAAAATCGTCAACAAAACTACCGCTCTGATCCTCCATTCTGCCATTAAGTTTTTAGTGCAGGAATTGTTCTCAAAGCACATAAGAAATCTGACTTTCGGGCGATCAATTTTCATCATTTTTGCTGGAAAATCCCGTGCTAAATATAGAAACCACAGACAAGTACCCAGCCGGAGTCAGAAAGGAAGTATGACTGGTGCGCTCTGGTAAGTTCAAGCCTGCAAATAGCGTGTCTGTCATTTGCAGAAAGAGGTCTCCAGAGGGTGAATTTAGTGATGCTATCCCGCATAGAGGGGTACCATCACCAAATTCACCCTCTGGAGACCTCATTCTGCTTATGCCTCATATTCTGGGAAGTATCTATAGTCTCAAATTAACATTGTTTTTAGTTACATTTTCCCTTCTGGGAAGTTTCTATATCCCCTAATTTGCAGCAGATAAAATGCATAATCGAGGTGCCCAATGGGTGAACATCACCAACTTCAACTGGGGAACTTCAATCTGATCCTAGGTCTACCATAGCAGTTGAGGGCCTAAGCAGAATGAGGTTCCCAGAGGGTGAATTTAGTGATGCTAGCCCACTGTGCAGGATAGCATCACTAAATTCACCCTCTGGGGACCTCATTCTGCAAATGACAGACACACTATTTGCAGGCTTGGGTAAGCTCAACAAACAAAACAGTGTTCTCTGAGCTGATATACTTTAACCCTTTCAGTGCCAGGTCCGATTTTTGTATCAACCCATATACCCTGTGCCAATGCATTCTCTTATATATGCGAGTCGACCTCGCCTATATAAGAGAATGCATTGGCCTAACAATTTTTCATCATATGTTATTATTTTTTACAATTTTTTACAATTTTGATAATTTTTTCTTGTATTCTTTAACATACTTATTTTGTAGGTTTAGTGCCAGGGAATCTTACGTTTTTCATGGGCATCAAAATTATTACTATGAATACTTGGTGATAGTTTTGAGTTATAACATCCCCCTAAGGTTTTATCCAGTTTGTTTTTAAATTCGCTATAGAATGCTAAAGCATACCCAAAAAAGGGCCGATTTTACAGACCGTAAATTAGGGCCGATGAGATCGGCCCCTGGCACTGAAAGGGTTAAACAGGTGAGAAACTTACCCGTTTCTATACTAAATGGATTCTCCCATTCAGTTATAATAGTATACAATGGAATGGTCATTCATCTGGTGTTCAGGAAAAATGAGCAGACGACAGACACGTGTACAGATAATAGACCTATGGCTGTTATGTTGAATATATTATATGAACATTTCCGAAGGCGAAATGAGTATTTAGTATAGAAAGGGTTAAAGGAGATCTATTTGAACATATAAACCAACGCTTGCAACAATAAGTGAACATTCAGACGACCACAATTCAATCGTAAGTGGAAGGATTTCTGTTGTAGGAAGTAACCGGCAGTTAAATTGCGCATGCTCACGTCAATATCGCAAGTCAAAAAATAATATCAAGCACTGTTTGATTTTAGATTCAAAATCGTGGCATATCCTTGGATACCTCCACTTGCGACGCAAATCGCAGTTGTGTGTACGCAGGGTAGTCAATTACATGCTTACGAACAACCTACGATATCATCATGTATGACGACATCGCAATCGTGTGAACAAACTATCCACGATTTTGTCAGGCCACGATTCCTCCACTTACGATTGAAACGTGGTCGTCTGAATGTTCACTAAAGGAATTTTTTTATGCCTGTTTTTGACAATAGTTTCCAGGATTTCTGCTAACTCCCTTGACGTTAACATAATTATACTTAGCTCTTTTAAGACACTTTATTCACACAAGAACAAAATGTGAGTTTTTCATGTATTTCTACTGAATGCTGACCTCTAACCGTTGACACTGACCTTTGATACTTTTTCCACAGCATCAGGAACAAACTGTGGGTTGTCCATGTATTTCTTTAGTTTTTTGAGGATAGCATCAGGAATGTTGTCTTTGTCGTATTCGTATAATTTTTTCAGGAAGGATGTGTCACTCAACACTATTTTGGCAGAAGCCCAGTCAGTTCTGAATAAAATGAAACATAAATAATTCAACATATAAAGACTCTCAACTTCCAATATGAATCAATATGCGGATGGTTAACCCTTCTCATGACTGTCGCGAAAACCATATGCCAATTCAATCTCTTATATATGTGAGTCGCCCATAGGGCGTCTCACATATATAAGAGAATGCATTGACCTAACAAAATTTACCTTGATCTTGTAAGCCAGTGCATTCTCTTATATATGTGAGGTTCCCTATGGGAGACTCGCGTATATAAGAGAATTCACTGGCACAGGGTCTTTAATGCTGCACCAGCACAGCTCCCGTCATGAATTGGTTAATAACAATTATATAATATCCATATAGTTTGACGAGATACATGGTTCATTTTTGCGAGTATGATTCAGCAAATGGGGGATGGAGCTTTAGCGAGGTCTACCATTTGCTGAATAATATGAGCAAGCCTTGTATCTTGTCAAACTATATGGATATTATATAATTGCTGTTAACCTTGTATCTTGTCAAACTATATGTGTAATTTCGTTATCCAACTATTGTGTAAAGTCGTTAACATCTATAAAATTTGTCGAAAATGGGAAATTAATGGGGAATTCATTTGGAAACATTTAAATCGATTGCATGATTTTTGGATGTAGTCCCGAGCACGTGCCTTTATTATTATAGCTGAAGTATACGTAGACGTTCTTGCTTTATTTTAGCAGGTGCTAAAATAAAACCTTGGTTTATTTTGCAGCCTTTATCTATTTAGTAGATGACAAAGCTGACAGATGACAAAGGTGATGGTTAAAAAAATCTATCTGGAGAAGGGTAACTGGGGGATGACACTTAAAGAAATAACGTAGCCATTAAAAAAATTCTTGCGCCATGTAAACTGTAATTGAACTCACTTACTAGGTCAGATATCAATCACCTTAAAATCACAAAAAACGCATGGGACATGTGGGGTTAAGTTTTGGTATATACGACAAACATGGAATTAGATCAAAATTGTATTGACCGAAACTAATGTTTGATATCAAAATTGTTATGGAAATCTCACATGCAAATATCAAGAGAACGACTATGACAAAATATGACATTTAAAATCTGCTCGAGATATTTATATAAAAATCCAATAACATCTAGTAGCTAGAGGATGAAAAAGAGGTTGGTTTCATCAAAATTGAGGTTTGGCAATCAATTTCCCATTTCTCAGGCCTGTGTGCATGGTCCCGAAATCCCAGATGTGTAACCCGTTTTTTCACCTTTTATATGTTGGGGGAAAAAAATTATAATTGGTGCGAAATAATTGCAGTAAGTTTTTTATAGACTTCCTCCTAACCTCGTTTCCAGATCAAGCCTGATTATAGTGTGCCAGGCATTTGCAGAATGAGGTCCCCAGGAGGGTGAATTTAGTGACGCTATCCTGCATAGTGGGCTAGCATCACCAAATTCACCCTGGTTATTTTCTGAACATTTTCTGCAAATGACAGGCACACTATAATCAGGATTGCATGTGAATGCGCGGTTTTTAAATTTATTTCTGGTTAGGCCTCATCTGCTATGGGAGACATAGGCTCAGATTGAAGTTCCCAAATGGCAAATATTGTTATGTACACCCATTGGGAACCTCGATTATGCAATGTGTCGTCTGTCAATTTGGGAAAAAGAGAAACTAAACTAAAAAAGAAATAGAATCTATGTGAAGAAGTTTTGATAGAAATTTGATAATTAAGAAACTTTCCAGAGAAGATGAGGCCCACGCAGAATGAGGTCCCAAGAGGGTGAATTTAGTGATGCTAGCCCGCTATGCAGGATAGCGTCACTAAGTTCACCCTCTGGGGACCTCATTCTGCAAATGACAGGAACACTATAACACGATAATCAGGCCTGTTCACATGCTATTCAAAATGTTTTGGCCAGAGAAACAGGATATTGACTTGGGATGGTTTTACGTACTTGCTCCCGAGCAATATGCAGACAGCTTCCATGACAGTCTGTACCAATGCTGGAGGATTCGCAAAGACTCGAATTTCAGAGATGTCATTCTTGTCCAAAGCATCAAGAGACTGAAAAGGTAAAAGAATGAAAGTCAGTATGTCATTTGCAGAATGATGTCCACAGAGGGTTAATTTAAGTGACGCCATCCCGCACATACGACAGACGGAGGCCTCATAACTCGGTCAATGTGGAAACAACCAATGAATAAGTATTTTATTAATTAGCAACATTGGCAATTGTTGTTTCACAGGATGAATATATTAATATAGATATATACCATTGTGTGCTTTATTAAATTAACAATTATTACAGCAATTTTTATTCTTGTGAACATTGTGAAGAACAGTAATGTCAGTTTCCACTGGGAATGACATTTATACAGATATATGTAGTTCATCCACGTTTGTAATACGACGCCTGCCTAACTATGCTTAAAAGCCATGTCCTGATTGGCCAGTGGCCCGAGTTACCATGGCTATCTCGTTCCAGTTTTGTGGTACAATTCTACTTTTTCCAATTGTACCACGAAAAAAATCGGTTTACTCAGATCGCCGCACGCGACTTTTCCCGTCTTTTCTAACTCCGCGCAAACGGGGCATCAACGGAGTACACCCGTAACCCTTTGAATTTTGCTACATCTTGACAATCTTGCGAATTTTCTAGCGATTTGTCACTTGAAACCAGTTTGGTTGCCAATGAATATGGTCCAAATGATGTTATGGTATATTGATATATGTTACGACCAAAGAAAGTTACTTAATAAGTATATTAAATGACAAAATAAATCCATGGGGCCAGGCTGTGCATTCGTCGATTCGAATCTCGATCATATTCGATATTTCGAATCAAGTTGAAAATGAAAGCGTTTGTTCACCAGTACAGAAGGGGAATAAGAATAGTTTAGTAAACTAGATCATTCAGATCGCTTTGTGTAAGGAAATTGGTCCATAGTCGATCATATTCATGTTGTCCCAACAACGTTCAAAACATAAATGACAGCAATCGTATTTCCTGTACAATTTAAATGAAACGCACGGGCGCCGCTGAAAACACATCGTTTTTTAGCCAATCACAACGATTATTTCTAGAAGAGGTGCCTCGAAAAGTCAACGGGGGAATTTCATAACAAGACAAGACATTACCAGAGTACTCCATGCAAAGAAATCGAGTACGCGCAATACGAATTACACCACAAAATGTTTTCTCACCTGAGACCGAAAAAGCGCAGTATTTCATTGACTATTCAGTCGAATTGGGACCATAAACTTTCAGTCGTATTACAAAAGAAATAAATACACGGTGTATCGGTGTGTATGGTCAAGTTGTACCACAAAAAACTGATTGTAGGACTCCGCTACGCGTCGTCCTACAATCAGTTTTTTGTGGTACAACTTGACCATACACACCGATAAACCGTGTATTTATTTCTTAAATATTTAGTCCCAAAAAAAGTGTCAGTCCGTAATTCATCCGAAAGCAACTGTAATCTATCTTCCGTCGACCCAATATTCCCAATATTCTTTGCCAATCGAGCTAAATACGTATGACGTCAATTACATTACCGTTGACTTATTGGGCATCTTTCTACTTATTGGCCGACATTTTTTACTTATTGGCCGTGTTTTCCACTTATTGGCCGACTTTGGTTACTTATGATGCAGGTGGCTTTCTACTTAAATCGGCCAACAACCTATAGCTAATTAATAAAAGTAGGTAAATGCTTCTAGCTACAACTTATTACAAGGGTGAGCAATATATAAATGACTGCTATTATTATCAACTAGTCGCAAATAATTGTCCCGGAAACATTTTCTAAATCATGTATAGTGAAACACACACATTTAATATAGCACATTATATTCCAGATCCTAAACCCAAACTTAAACCTTAACGAAAATCTAGTAAATTGTATTACTAATATAAAATGATGGCTTAATATAAACGATTACTCAGCTCGGCCAGTGCCTCTCTAACCCTCGACTTGATTATACTGTTTTCATTTAAATACGATTGTCACAAGGACCCAGGGTAATTTGCGAGAATATTTACGAGAATCTAGATTTGGATTCTCGCCGAAATATAAGCCCTGGGACCCGATAGCCAAATCTACCTGTGACATTCACAGTCGTGGTAATGGTCAAAGGGGAAGGATTAAAGTTTGATGACTTTCTAAATCAGTAGAATCCGGGATATTATCATTACTCTCTGGGAGTACGGGTGAACATGTTATAACCCGGGTGTCTCCCACACAATCTGGGAGGGTTAACCCTTTACCCAACAAAACGACCCTGTGCCAATGCATTCTCTTATATATGCGAGTCGACCATAGGTCGCCTCGCATATATAAGAGAATGCATTGGCTTAACACATTAAAAATTATAAAATTGTTAAAGAATGTAAGAAAAAATGGTAAAAAAAGGTTTTTTTTTAGGCCAATGCATTCTCTTATATATGCGAGGCGATCTATGATAAGAGAACGCATTGGCACAGGGCATAACTATAACCATCACAATGTGGTCAATGAGCCGGTTCCAATGATATCCATATTTGTATGGTTCTATTGAGACATACCGAAGATATTTTAGGCTGTTGAAGCTTTATTTGGCCGGTTTTGTTGGGTAAAGGGTTAACGATCTATCACTGACCTTAATAGCCATTTCGAGTGCTGGTAAAGCCTCATCGAGATCCCGCTGGGCATCGTCAGCGATGGACTGAGTCTCCTCTGCTTTTACTTTAGCAACAGCTTCATCTTCAAGCACAACTTTTCTCACCTAGAACAAAATATATTGCAAGATTAAGGACAATATTTGGAAAACTATTGGAAAAGTATTCATCCGAAAATATATGCAGATGACAGACAAACAATAAGAGCTACTTGAATTCATAACTTTGAGATAGTTTCCTGGGTATGAAATAATATTTATGAGTTGGAAATCCCTGCACGGAAACGAATCTATCAATTAATATTGATTTTATTTTTATAGTATTTTATTCAATTAATGGGACAGTTCTTTGTTCTAAAATAGAACTTTTTGATACAGGCCTCCAGCGTGGTGCTCCGAACAAATGCGAGCCGCAAAATGTCTCCGATTGATTGTATCTATTGTAATATTATTTATAGTGCGAATCAAGTAGATAAGACCTAGAATGTAGCATATGCATATTTTCAATGATTATTAAAATACTAAAATATTTAACAAAAAAACCCAAATAAAAAAACGGTCGTGAATATCAGGGACCATTATTGAATGGCACAAAGTTTTTTTATTCGAAAAAATTCCAAATAAAATCAATATTAATTGATAGATGCTTTTGAATCAATTGATCAATTGAATGCACATTCAAAATATATGACGCAGGCCAATGTATCCAGACTATTATACAAGCCTTGAAATAGTGTGTCTGTCATTTGCAGAATGAGGTTCCCAGAGGGTGAATTTAGTGATGCTACCCCGCATAGCGGGCTAGCATCACCAAATTCACCCTCTGGGAACCTCATTCTGCTGAGGTGTAAGCAGAATGAGGTCCCCAGAGGGTGAATTTGGTGATGCTACACCGCATAGCGGGCTAGCATCACCAAATTCATCCTCTGGGGACCTCATTCTGCAAATGACAGGCACACTATTTCAAGGCTTGCTATTATAGTTGAATTTGACAGTGCTAAAGCCACCATTTCCCTGTTTTTGTGGAAACTATGTGATCATGCATCTCAATGCGTAACCAAATTGCAATCGTATCAACTTACTGCAAATGAACAGTCTCAAGATAAAAACAAAAACAAACATGGTGTATCAAATTCACAAAACGACGATATCCATATTTACCTATAATAGTTGAATTCAGGATTTGCCTGATCATGAGGCACCTAAGAGCAACATATAGTAAACTTACAGTGTCGGCTTTCTCCTGATCAACGACTAAGTTCTCCATGAGAACGTTGGTGTCCTCTGATTTCTTTTTTAAGATCGGCTCTAGTTCTACGAGCTCCTTTTTCATCTTATCAACGAGCTCATTAGTCTCCAGGATCTTAACGAGACCATTTTTAACTCTGTCTCTGGCATTCTTTAGAGTTCTGAAAATGGCGGCAACAAATAAAAGTCAATTCAATTATTTATTTTTTACAAGCCTGCAAATAGTGTGTCTGTCATTTACAGAATAAGGTCCCTGGAGGTTGAATTTAGTGATGCTATCCTGCAGGATAGCATCATCAAATTCACCCTCTGGGAACCTCATTCTGCTTAGGCCTCAAAGTTTTGCTATGGGAGACCTAGGATCAGATTGAAGTTCCCCAGTTGAAGTTGGTAATGTTCATCCATTAGTCACCTCGATTATGCATTTTATCATCTGCATGCAAATTTGGTGATATAAAACTTCCCAGAAGGGAAAAAGTAACTAAAAACATGTTAAAATGTCAATTTGAGACAATAGATACTTCCCAGAAGATGAGGCCTAAGCAGAATGAGGTCCCCAGAGGGTAAATTTGGTGATGCTAACCCGCTGTCACTAAATACAATTCGGTCAAATACCAGTATGCAAATGGAAACAAATTTTTTCTGAGTTAGTAAGCTTGTGCTCCAATAGACTAACCTTCTGAGAGCATGTTCGTCTGCAAATAGCGTGTCTGTCATTTGCAGAATGAGGTCCCCAGAGAGTGAATTTAGTGACGCTATCCAACATAGCAGGCTAGCATCACTAAATTCACCCTCTGGGGACCTCATTCTGTTTAGGCCCTCAACTGATATGCATGGCAGACCTAGGATCAGATTCAAGTTCCCTAGTTGAAGTTGATGATGTTCACCCAGTGGGCACCTCAATTATGAATTTTATCTTCTGCAAATTAAGGGATATAGAAACTTCCTAGAAGGGAAATATAACTAAAAACAATCTTAATTTGATACTATAAGGCCTAAGCAGAATGAGGTCCCCAGAGGGTGAATTTAGTGATGCTAACCAGCTTGAGCATGTTGGCATAGAGAGTAAATGTATTTGCAACATATAGTATTATTATTCTAACAAGTAAACATGGCGAGTTCTGGATGTCCTCGATATAAGTTTAAAGGCACGGATGGCCTTGGTTGTAGGTTATAGTTTAGAAATAAAAGTTACCAAAATTTATTCAAGAATATACTAATAGTATAGTATAATGATAGAATGAATGTGATATTACCCACAGAACACACTTTGTGTGAACCGAGCAATTGTTTATATACAGCACATAAAGGGTGTACGATAAGCAAAACACTCCACACCATGGCAATTTTTTCTGGAGAGTGATTCAAGGTGAACCATTCAACACCGAAATCTTGAGTGGCGAGGATTAATGAGTGCTATATTGGTATGTTGTAAACAATATCACCCCCCACTGTTGAGTGTTTGGTATTGCACACACTCTTTACTCACTGTATCATAATATGGCTTTTGTTTACTAACAATGCATATGATCTTGACAATAACACACTATTTATGCGATATTTATGATTGGTATAAGAACAAAATCTGTCTATATTTTAATATTACTTCTGTTGATGGCGGTTTTAACAAATGTGACTTTTTTAAACCCATCGTGAAGGCCATCTGTATCTTTAAGTAACTTGTCTGCTTTCTGAATCTGTTATCTTATGGATAACAAGCTCACCTTGTTTTTTCTGTAAGCATGTTAGTGTAGAGCGTGATGAGCTCAAGATAACTCGTAGGTGTTGTGTAATATCTTCTCTTCAGCTCCGAGTAAAACCTTTCGGCCATACTGCTCACTGACGTGTGAATTTCAACACACATTTCAGCAATAGCATGCTTCAACTCGTCGGTACCAAAGTCTTGATGTTCAAAGAACGTCCGCGAGACGCTCAACAAGGCCTCCTTCGGCCATTCGATGAACCAGTCGATTGTACAGCAGTTGACTAATGATGGAAACATACGGCATCGTGATCTGAACGAACTCCCGACAGGACTCATGCAAAGCACGATGTGTAAGTTATTCCTAAAAGAAAAGAAACATATTGTCATTAACCCTTTACCCAACAAAACGGCCAAAAATGCCCAAATAAAGCTTCAACAGCCTAAAATATCTTCGGTCTGTCTCAATAGAACCATACAAATATGGATATCATTGGAACCGGTTCATTGACCACAGTTATGCCCTGTGCCAATGCATTCTCTTATATATGCGAGTCGACCATAGGTTGCCTCGCATATATAAGAGAATGCATTGGCCTAAAAAAACACTTTTAACACTTTTTACCATTTTTTCTTACATTCTTTAACAATTTTATAATTTTGTCTTACATTTTTTAACAATTTTTATAATATTTTTCTACATTCTTTGACAATTTTATCATTTTTAATATGTGTTAAGCAAATGCTTTCTCTTATATATGCGAGGCGGCCTATGGTCGACTCGCATATATAAGAGAATGCATTGGCACAGGGCCGTTCTATTGGGTAAAGGGTTAATAGAATCATAACCTAATCATACCTATAATCATTTAAAGACATATTAAGGACTTATTCGGGTGTGAAAAACTATTATCATAGAATTGAGGCGCTATGCTGATTGGAGGAATGTAGTATTCTACTAACATCGCCGGAAATCTCAAACAAATCGACCGTACCACTCCATAGAACACATCCTCTGAAATGCGTGCAATTGTAAATATTTACTTCCCGAATTGGGATGCAACTATCTGAGACAAACTAACAAACACAATTTCGCCTTCGATAGTCACTGCATTTAATTAATATATAAGAATGACGGTGTGTGTTGTCAATTTGAATATAATTTTTGAAAAAGAAATAACTACTTTGAGCAAGATTATTCTCCATTTATATTTGATCACCCTCGCGGAGTGTTTCACATCACTTTATATATTCACGACATTGAAAATACCAACATATTTTGAACAAAAATATATTCAGCAATACATGCTGTGTGTAATGATATACACCAAGATGTGTCAGTAAACAGGTATCATTCATACACCTGGCTTTGAGAAATATTTCATGATTTTTCTGGAACATTTGTATAATTCAAGAACAGAAAACAAAAACACTTGCTTCAAGGTTATTTCTAAAAATCAGAGACTTTTCCCAACTCCCATCAAAAAGATGTGAATATTTTCCAGGAATTTTCTAGAGTAAAGATAAAAAAAAAAATCTCTTTTCGATGACAATTCTTCGGCTGAAAATTCGTTTCTAAAATAAAAAAACTCTCCATGAATCGACACATGTATATGTCAGATGATAGTTCGGCTTGGTATTACTAATTATTGATTTACCTGACTCGATTTACACAGAATTCCCATATTCCATCTCTGTTTCCTTCGGCAATACCAGCTTCTTTCGCGCCAGGTCGGCAGGAAATGATCAGCTGTTCAAACTCATCGGCTTCAAACAGATTTGGTACCTCTCCAGAATTCAGAATATTGTTAATATCCTCCAAAAATTCTTCCACGACAATCTATGGATGAACATGATGAATGGCTTGTTAATTGGAAATTTTACATCATGTTGATCAATGTTTTATGGTGCCCACAACAGAATGAGAATTGTGCAAGCCTTGAAATAGTGTGACTGTCATTTGCAGAATGAGGTCCCCAGAGGGTGAATTTGGTGATGCTAGCCTGCTATGTGGGTTAGCATCACTAAATTCACCCTCTGGGGACCTCATTCTGCAAATGACAGGCACACTATTTCAAGGCTTGGAATTGTGAATGTCAATTTTAGCAGTGAAGGTAAATGAGAATACTATCGTTAATATTAAAGATGGTCTAACTCTTCCTGTAACAAGTTTTATATAGTTTCCTATGCATAAAATAATTTGAATTGAAGACCCCTTTCCGGAAACGCTCTATCAATTAATATTTTTTGTATTTTTATTTATTAATTTTATTTTTTCAAATTTTTTCAAATTTTCAATCTGACTTTTCTGAATACTTTAAGTTCCATACCTGCGTGTCTGTAAAGAGGAACACTGTATGTTCATTTTTGGCTCCAGCAAAATGGTAGAGTTTCTTCAAGTCGTCATGGAAAGAAGAATAATCGTATCCTCTGCTGAGCTCGATTTGGAAGCACCGATAACCACATATGTGTGCTGACAGCCTAAAATTAATCATTTAATCAATTCAATCAATAAATAAACTCAACTAATCAAGCCTAGAAACAATTATTAAATATATCAATGAATCATATAATCAATCAATCTATCAACAAATGAACATATGCGTGGTGAAAATCTACAAATGGAAGCAAAGATAACCAGACGAATAACAACAGAATCAAGAGTCAACAATTCCTTACCACCGACACCCACCAATACAAAATTTAGCTTTACATGCTCCTTAGTTTGTGCAGCATGATTCATGGAATAACTTAATAAAAATATAAACACAATAGCCGAACTTTATAAAATGTGACCCGCCATATCAAATCCAGTCGTAAGTCGGGATTTTTTTACCCTGTGCCAATGCATTCTCTTATATATGCGAGTCGACCATAGGTCGCCTCGCATATATAAGACAATGCATTGGCCTAACACTTTTTTATCATTTTTTTTAAATAAATGTTTCTTACAATTTTTAGGACATAAAATAAAAAACATCCATTACCCTGCAGGGAGCCCCACACATATATAGAAGCATATAGAAGAGTGTGGTCTGCTCATGTTTGTCTGGGGCTCTGTATGGGTGAAATAATAAAATTGTTAAAGAATACAAGAAAAAATTATTAAAATTGTAAAAAATTGTTAGGCCAATGCATTCTCTTATATATGCGAGGCGACCTATGGTCGACTCGCATATATAAGAGAATGCATTGGCACAGGGTAAAAAAATCCCGACTTACGACTGGATTTGATATGGTGGGTCACAAATGACGAGTGTAATTGTAATAATCATACCTTGTTAGTGATTGCTTTCCAGTACCACCGACACCCACTAATAAGGCATTACCACGCTCCTGTCTGATCATTCTGGCGATACGAGTCACGTGCTCGACGGCATCCATGAAGAACACCAGCTTCATTTCCTTTGACGATTGCATATTATAATCATCGAGATACTGAAATTAAAAGCACATGAAGCGAATGAGTTGATATTTAGGAAATAAAAATGTACTCTGTTGAGTTGCATATCCAACAAAACAGGGTACGTTTATCTCCATTGTAATTCAATACACCAACAAAATTGAAATAAACTGCACGAAATACGCTTTTTAACGGCATTTGATACATGCTATGAAGTGAGTACTGTGAGATATACTTTTTTTGGTGATCAAATCTCTGGAAATGTTCCCTGGATTTACTCGGAATAGCGCCAAGCCTTGAAATAGGGTGTCTGTCATTTGTAGAATGAGGTCCCCTGAGGGTGAATTTAGTGATGCTACCCCGCATAGCAGGCTAGCATCACCAAATTCACCCTCTGGGGACCTCATTCTGCTTACACCTCAGCAGAATGAGGTTCCCAGAGATTAAATTTGGTGATGCTAGCCCGCTATGCGGGGTAGCATCACTAAATTCATCCTCTGGGGACCTCATTCTGCAAATGACAGACACCTTATTTCAAGGCTTGGATAGCGCCCGAACAACTTCATGTCAATGGTATCTATAGTAAACATCTGTGAGCGGTTGACTCAATTACACAACGCTTAGCTGCGCGGTGACACATATTAAGCTAGTTGTCATGGCACCATGCTCCATTCAATATTGTTAACTGAACAGCGGCCGATGACGGTGAATTGCATACTAAAGTTAGCCACTCCCGACCCATCAGAATGCACGTTTTCGTGACAAATATTACAATTGTAGTGGTAGTCCTTGCTGGAGTCCATCAACAAACATTTTGAATATATTACAGCTGGGTCTATTGCATAGAAAACTAAACTAACATCTGTGTATGTTAATCACACGGGGCGGTAATTTTATAGATTTAGTCACTGATTTGTGGGTGGAAAAGGATGAAACCCATTGTATGGGGGAATACCTTCCTTGTCTCAGACCATTCAACATTTATCTATTTCAATTGGAATTTTATAAATTGATATGAACAGAAGTTAAAGGCCCACTTAACCCTTTACCCAACAGAAGGGCCCTGTGCCAATGCATTCTCTTATATATGCGAGTCGACCATAGGTCCCCTCGCATATATAAGAGAATGCATTGGCTTAACACATTAAACATTATAAAATTGTTAAAGAATGTAAGAAAAAATGGTAAAAAGTGTTAAAAAAAGATTTTTTTTAGGCCAATGCATTCTCTTATATATGCGAGGCGACCTATGGTCGACTCGCATATATAAGAGAATGCATTGGCACAGGGCATAACTGTAACTATCACAATGTGGTCAAGGAGCCGGTTCCAATGATATCCATATTTGTATGGTTCTATTGAGACAGACCGAAGATATTTGAGGCTGTTGAAGCTTTATTTGGCCGGTTTTGGCCGTTTTGTTGGGTAAAGGGTTAATTTTGGAACCCCCAGATCATTTTATATAAAATATATGCCATAATATATACCATTTGAAAGAGCAAGCTCCAAAACATTGTATTATCAACTTATTCGGCACAATAAACTGTGAACATGTTGTTTTGGTTGAGATATCAACTTGTGTTCTGTGCTCAAGTTTCATTATTTTCAACGGAAGGGGAATAACTCTATATCTTAAGATATAGAGTATTTATAGAGTAATTCCCCTTCCATTGAAAATACATTTTTAGTTTGAATTCTGTTGCATTCGGGGAGCCATAACAGGGGAAATCTTTCAATGATTTCAGCTGTTTTTCTATTTCTCTATGGGCATCTTCTGAGACACAGATGTTTCATATGGTGATGAATTATAGCATTTTAATCATATTTTATGGTATAGATTGTTATTAAAATCATATATATCAAGGCACTATAAAAAAAATAATCGGTGACTCGAAAATTAAATAGGCCTTTAAATGGCAAACTATTTAAACCTTTCATGAATGGAGCTTCCTGAAATTTTGCAAAAACCCTGTGCCAATGCATTCTCTTATATATGTGAGTCTCCCACAGGGAGCTTCGCATATAAAAGAGAATACATTGGCCTAATAATATTTACCTTGACCAGTGTATTCTCTTTTAAATGCGAGGCTCCCTATGGGAGACTCGCATATATAAGAGAATGCACTGGCACAGGGTTATTAATGCTGCACCAGCGCAGCTCCCATCATGAAAGGTTTAAGATATTTCAATACTCTAATCTCATATATATTTTGAAGACCTCTGTATGTTTGTCTGTATGTCTGTCTGTCTGTCATTTATACAAATCTACGATTCTCGACCGATCGGGACGAAACTTGGTACGTGTGTGTAGTTTGACCAGGCGGTCGACGTTGTCGTATTGGCGAGCCCGCTTCGCGCATGCGCAGACGAGATCTCGGAAACGGGTGGAGCTATCGACTTGAAATTTGGTATGTGAATGTATCTTGCCCCGGATACGAATTTTATCGGGTCGCCGAGCCCGTGCGACGCCAGCTTCGCGCATGCGCAGACGAGATCTCGGAAACGGGTGGAGCTATCGACTTGAAATTTGGTATGTGAATGTATCTTGCCCCGCAAAAGAATTTTATCGGGTCGCCGAGCCCGTGCGACGCCAGCTTCGCGCATGCACAGACCAGATCTCGGAAACGGGTAGAGCTATCGACTTGAAATTTGGTATGTGAATGTATCTTGCCCCGGATACGAATTTTATCGGGTTGCCGAGCCCGTGCGACGCCAGCTTCGCGCATGCGCAGACCAGATCTCGGAAACGGGTGGAGCTATCGACTTGAAATTTGGTTTTTGAATAGCCCGGACAACGTCAGGCTCATCGGCTAGTCTCTTATATATTTTGAAGACCTCTGTTTGTTTGTCTGTATGTTTGTCTGTATGTCATTTATACAAATCTACGATTCTCGACCGATCGGGACGAAACTTGGTACGTGTGTGCAGTTTGACCAGGCGGTCGTCGTTGTCGTATTGGCGAGCCCGTGCGACGCCTGTGCAGCACATGCGCAGACGAGATCTCGGAAACGGGTGGAGCTATCGACTTGAAATTTGCTATGTGAATGTATCTTGCCCCGGATACAAATTTTATCGGGTCGCCGAGCCCGTGCGACGCCAGCTTCGCGCATGCGCAGACCAGATCTCGGATACGGGTGGAGCTATCGACTTGAAATTTGGTTTTTGAATAGCCTGGACAACGTCGGGCTCATCGGCTAGTCTACTATATATTTTGAGACTTCCGTATATGTGTATATCCTTTATAGACTCGAAAACGACTCGACCGATTGAGCCCAAACTTGCTATCTAAGGGTAAAAAGCCACGAGAAGTGCCATCGCAGCGCTTCTGAGAACATCCGAGCACTCCTTCACCCTTCCACCGTCGTTTGGAATTGATGGGTTAATGATTAAGGAGCGTTTGTATCTGCAGTGTCGTTGTTAAAGAGCGTTTATATACACGAGTATAAATACGGCTCAATCGATCATCTCGAAACTGGGGATATCGAGACAAAATTTCGTACTTAGGGCTTCCAAGGGAGTTTGTCCGCCTGAGGTGACCTTCACCTTGAAACGGGTACCCACAAATGATCTTGGGCGATATCTCGGTCGTCAGCGGTGACATCGACGTGAAATTTGTTATGTATGGTCAACTCGGGACGGGGGAATATTTTTTCGGGTTATTTTGTTCACCCAACAAGACCTTGAAACGGGTACCCGCAAATGATAGCATGCTGTCGGCGTGCCTGTACGGGGTTACCTTGAAAAACAAAAATTAATGGATCGACCAAAGCCATGGGATCAATCCCGCCAGCGGCGGGCTAATCTGCTAGTAATATATATTTGGAGTGCTCACTACAAGCCTGATTATAGCGCGTCTGTCATTTGCAGAATGAGGTCCCCAGAGGGTGAATTTAGTGACGCTATCCCGCGTAGCAGGCTAGCATCACTAAATTCACCCTCTAGGGACCTCATTCTGCTTAGGCCTCATCTTCTCTGGAAAGTTTCTTTATTATAAATTTTCTATAGAAACATAGATTCTATTTCTTTTTTAGTTTAGTTTCTCTTTATCCCCAAATTGGCAGACGACACATTGCATAATCAAGGTTCCCAATGGGTGTACATCACAATAGTCACCATTTGGGAAATTCAATCTTAGTCTATGTCTCCTATAGCAGATGAGGCCATGCAGAATGAGGTCCCAAGAGGGTGAATTTGTGATGCTAGCCTGCCGTGTGGGATAGCGTCACTAAATTCACCCTCTGGGGACCTCATTCTGCAAATGACAGGCACACTAAACTCAGGCTTGTCTGACTATTGAACAGGAATCTAAACTTACATCCTGGAGGACATTTCTGACTTTCCTTATGTCAGTGTATTCTTCATACATTTTATCACTCTTATCTGCTCCCATTTTGATATAATCACCGAAAATGATAGGATTGGTTACAAAACTTTGTGCTTCAACATTCTGCAAAGAAAAAAGGTGGTTAATTAAGGTGGTTAATTAAGGTGGTTAATTAAGGTGGTTAATTAAGGTGGTTAATCAAATAAAACTTTCTGCTTCAACATTTTTAAAAGGCAAAACAGATCATCAAATTGTTATTTCATTTTGCTCTTCAAAGTTTTTGTCAAAATTTTCCATTAAACTGTATTTTTAAAGTGATGTGAAACATTGCACTAAGGTATTCAAATGTGCATATTGGATAGAAGTCCTAAAGTTACCGATAGCTAAATTAATATTGTATCATAACTGGCAGAACACAACATTATTCTTTTATATAATTCATATGTAGTGACTCCCGTAAAAGCAAAATCATTCTCCCATGTTTACCAGTAATTAATTCTGGACGAATGAAAGACGAATTATTTACATTTTGCATGTTCAGACATTGTGATTTACGAAAAGAGAAAAACCAATGTTGAAATTTTTGATAATAATAGTTGAATGTAGCATTCTAGAAACAGGTGTAGTTGCTGAAATATCAGTTTGAAATAATGAAATAAGCAGATAATAAGTATTTAACCCATTCAGTGCCAAGTCCGATTTTTGTATCAACCCATATTTCCTGATTTATTGATTACAATAATGTGATACATTGATGGAAAGTGCTCTAAGAGCTCTTTCTATCAATGTATCACATTATTATAATCAATAAATTTGAAAAACGATCAAGGAAATATGGGTTGATACAAAAATCGGACTTGGCACTGAAAGGGTTAAGATGATTTTTTTTTAATGTCTGTCAATAGAGCAAAAAAAAAAAAGTATGAAAAAAAAAAGGAAATTTATGAAAACTAGCACTTGAAGACCAATTTGTGATATCAATATATATAACGGATGATAATTTACCTCTCCAAAATATTTGCTGGCCATTTCACTCATGATTTGATGGAAGAACATTTTATCCTCATTGTTGATGAGACGATCGTGGAACACTCTTTGCGTTTCATGACAAAACAGCCTGAATATCTGTTTGCCATCTCGGATCACACCGGGGTCAACTTGAAGTATACCTGTGAAAAGCAATAAACAATGATGGTTCATACAATGATGTACACATATTTTTTGTTCCTGTTTTTGTAACTATTTTTAAGAAAATGCCAAAAACAAAAACCAAATTTGTTTGGCCAAAGTCACGGGTAAATTTCACAAACAAATGTACACGCCATCGGAAATTGGCTCATCGCTATAGCAAATATAGAAAATTTATATGATATTATCATTTACCCGCGTATAAGCGCCAACGCGCACTTTGCGAGCTTGTGGTTGCTATTAATGTGCTGGTTTAATTCACATTTATTGCAGAAATGATTTCAAGTGAATATATGAGATTTGTATTTACCAGAGATTATGTGGAATAATTACTAATCGGTATGTCAAGACCTGTCTCGTTTATTTTTTACCCCCCCCCCTCTATCTAGAAATTTGTTTTCCTGATGTCCGTAAACTAACTAATAATATGCTGTGGCCTAAGGTCCAGAAAATTTAAAATTTCATCAACTAAAACAATAAAAATAATAGCTGAAACAGTTACTCAGTGTCCGAGGGGCTTGTGACCTGGTCTCCTGTGTGCTCTTTGCCAAGCCTTGAAATAGGGTGTCTGTCATTTGCAGAATGAGATCCCCAGAGGGTGAATTTAGTGATGCTACCCCGCATAGCGGGCTAGCATCACCAAATTCACCCTCTGGGAACCTCATTCTGCTGAGGTGTAAGCAGAATAAGGTCCCCAGAGGGTGAATTTGGTGATGCTAGCCCATTATGCGGGGTAGCATCACTAAATTCACCCTCTGGGGACCTTATTCTGCTTACACCTCAGCAGAATGAGGTTCATATTTGACTTATTTGATTCTGAAATAAGCCAAGCCCATAGTGGTCTGCAAATAGGTTCATATTAAACCTAAATATTCATATTTATTTGATTCTGAAATGGGGCCCATAGTGAGCTTATTTTAATTTGTGTGTTTTTTTTATTTATTTAATTAAATTTTTTTAAATCAAAATTTTGAAAAACTAACGTCGTTATAACCTCTGCCAGGGTACAAATTTGGTTAAAATCGGTCTAGGGGTCTGAGAGAAAAATACGAACAGACAGGCAGATCCTACCCTTTTATATATATAGATAAAAAGATCACTATTTATGACATCACAATTTTATTTCCAGTAATTATTCTATTTTCAGGACATGGTAGCTTACTGAGGAAAGCTGAAGGGGACATTATCGCCACATTTTGGTGTGTTGGGTACCCAACTTTACCTTTGCTGTTTTTTCAGCATACACTTGACACCAACACATTGCATCCGATGACATGGCACATGTCTGGTCATCTTTAACCCTTTCAGTGCCAAGTCCGATTTTTGTATCAACCCATATTTCCTTGATCATTTTTCAAATTTATTGATTATAATAATGTGATACATTGATGGAAAGAGCTCTTAGAGCTCTTTCCATCAATGTATCACATTATTATAATCAATAAATTTGAAAAATGATCAAGGAAATAAGGGTTGATACAAAAATTGGACTTGGCACTGAAAGGGTTAAAACTGTTATACCTGACATTTGCTTTTTATCGGCGACATAACCCGAAGAAATGTGATAATTTCTATAGCATAAACCACAAAGGTCAAGTTGGGCACCTAAAACACCCTTTCGTAAAGCTGAGTACCCAACACACCAATACCTTACTCGTATTTAACCCTTTGAGTGCCAGGTCGATTTTTGTAACAACCCATATACCCTGTGCCAATGCATTCTCTTATATATGCGAGTCGACCATAGGTCGCCTCGCATATATAAGAGAATGCATTGGCCTAACATTTTTTTTTATAATTTTTTTTACAATTTTTTACAATTTTAATAATTTATTCTTATATTCTTTAACAGACTTATTTTGTAGGTTTAGGGCCGATGAGATCGGCCCCTGGCACTCAAAGGGTTAAATTCACGCAGTACTATTTGTCGCTCAGTTTTGAATTCCGCATTTTTTAGTTCGCGCACCTAGCTGTGCGAATTCAAAACTGACAAAAATATTTTGCAGCTGATGACAGTTTCGGTTCTTAGTCATTGCTGGAGGATATTATATGTGTATATTAAACACCATCGCAGTGAATTTACATCGTGTAGACAATAAACTGGTAACAACATACATCATAATTTTATGGCGACCTGGAATATTAGTATTTCTTATACAAGCATTTCAATAATGTGTATGTTACCACGATTTGTAGCTTGGCATTGTGGGCAATGGTCTTGTTAGCGGTTGGCCGAATGTGAATATATGCATACATGTATATGCATAATTGTCTATTCAACCGTTCATAATATATGTAAACTCAGCAACATAGTCCTCTTGTATTTCCTATGGACTGTGGTTTAGATTAAACTTGACAGTCGTACTATTTTTCGCTCAGTTTTAAATTCGCGCATTGATGGGTGTGCGAAAAATAGTACTGCGCGAATATAAATACGATTAAGGCATGTGGCAACTGACACTTTCAGCCTTAGGAAATATTCAGATAGGCAGTTTGCAGAACTTATTATCTGAACATTTGCCACCAAAGAATATGAATCTTTCTACACTTTTATTATCTGTCATCTGCTTATATTTTATGAACACGCCAAATGAAAAATAGACCATTCCAATGTTTATAACTGAATGGGAGAATCCATCTAGTATATAGAAAGGGTTATTTATGTTCTAAGCATGTAAACTTACCTTGAATACATTTTGACAAATCTCTCAAATTAAATACATAGTGAGATTTAGCAGGAGTAGGTAGCAAGTCCGACTTCATGCGGAAGTAGATCTCCACGGCTGCGGACACGATGGCTTCAGTGCATTGGCGTACAGCCTGGGGGAAATCTATCAGAAATCCAGCTACAATGGCCTGAAACAATAAATCACATAAATAAGACACCTAGAAAGACGGGAGAACACAGGCAGGGTTGCCAAAGTACCGATGGTACCACAACTTTCGGTATTGGTTCCGTACTGATGTTCAGTACCGCAAACCGGGTCGGTATCGGACTATCGGTACTCATTGAGTGGACTTTTATACTGCAAATAACTTTGGTTTCGTGGGGTTCCATCATCAATTATTCGTTAAGTTCGAGGTTTAGTCAAACAACGAAAGTAAAAATCGCAACGACATTTACAATTAAGTTGTTGTCTGCGGTGGTTTTCGGCAAGTCGCAAAGGGAGGATTTTTTAAAAGACGGAATACAGAGTGGAACGAATGTAGACATTTATGTTTGACTACTGGGCCGACTAACATTGTAGGCTTGTATGGATACATGGTACACCATATTATTTGTGTGGTAATTAATTAGAGAACTCACTAATCGGCCATACTCGCATGTTGTAATTTCATAAATGATGCCCACACAATGCATGCATTCTGTCAATTTCGTCACAAGTTGTCATAGTGCGGCATACTGTGCCTTTGATGTTTGAATGTGCTAACGATATCACGTTAACCCATCGCAGTTGTGTTTGCTGCTTAATTAACCCTTTATATTCGTTAAGAGGTATATTAATAGAAATCAACAATCAGTACCGAGAACCGTTGGTACTCGACATCAGAACCGGTACCGATTTAATTCCTGATTACCGCCGGTTCCGGTACCAGTACCTATTGGCAACCCTGAACACAGGTCTTCCTGGACATGTTATACGGGAAGGCGGCAGAATAAAAATTTATAAGGGTTTCATAGACCCCTCCTTTGTTTATAGTAAGAAGTATACCATGTAGTTCAGTGTGTAACGTATCTTTGCCAGGAATAAGTAATGTTACGCATAAAAAAAAATCAAATTTTTTGTGAACTTTCCCAGTTTTGTAATAATTAAACCATCAAACAGTAATGTCACTTATATCACAGGCTATTCTGGCAGCCATGCCCCCCCCCCCAGATACTTATTTTTCTATTTTTCAGATCCTCTACAACACAATAAATTGTGTACTGCGACCTAAGTGTTTATAGCATGCATTAACCCTTTCATGTCAGGAACTGCACTGGTGCAGCATTAAAGATCCTGTGGCAGTGCATTCTCTTATATATGTGAGTCTCCGTTGCATATATAAGAGAATGCACTGGCTTAAAGGTCAAGGTAAATATTGTTAGGCCAGTGCATTCACTTATGTAAGCGAGGCTCCCTATAGATGGGAGACTCGCATATATATGAGAATGCATTGGCATAGGGTTTTTCGCAAAATTTCAGGAAGTTCCAGTCGTGAAAGGGTTATATATATATTAAATAACACTCACCATGAACATGTGTTTGAGACTGTGTTCTGAAGGTGCTGGAATTGTGAGCATGCTGAAGTGACGAATTAGACGTGGCGTCACAGGGTTCCTGCCACCACCAGGGGGTGCACACGCAGCAGCCAGTGTCATGTCCTGGATGAGAAAATGTTTAGTTGAATGAGGTAACAAAAACAAATTTATGTTAAAAGCATTGGTGCGACATCCAACTTGGAATTAGAATGCTACGCTGAAATAAAAGTGATAAACATGTTGACTAGGCCATTCAAAATAAATGCCTTGGTTCTCAGGCAATTCAAAATAAAAAAAACTGGATGAGGAATTGAGGTTTGTTATTTCAATTTTTTCCCAAAAATCTAGAAATTAATTGATCATTTTATGAAAGGTATGTAATGCTGACATTTCGTAAAGTTTTTCAAAATTAAACGTAAAACGTACCCAGGCCTGATTATAGTGTGCCTGTCATTTACAGAATGAGGTCCCCAGAGGGGGACCTCATTAGGCTTAGGCCTCATCTTCTTCTCTGGTAAGTTTCTTTATTATCATATTTCTATAAAAACTTCTTCACATAGATCTATTCTATTTCTTTTTTAGTTTAGTTTCTCAATATCCCCAAATTGGCAGAAAACAAATTGCATAAACGAGGTTCCCAATGGGTGTACATCACAATATTCAACATTTGGGAAATTCAATCTGAGTCTATGTCTCCCATACCAGATGAGGCCATGCAGAATGAGGTCCCAAGAGGGTGAATTTGGTGAAGTTAGCCTGTTATGCGGGATAGTGTCACTAAATTCCTCCTCTGGGGACCTCATTTTGCAAATGACAGGCACACTATAATCAGGATTGAACATACCTTGTACGTATATCTCATAATTTTAAAGGAAATTTACCTGGATATCTTTCCAGAAGAGCTTCTCTCTGTCGTAGAGGCCACCGAAGTCCTGATACTGTCTGAGTAACTCTATCGGCGGCTGTGAGCCATATGTATCGAGTTTTGGCATGTTCAAGTCATCAACAAAGATGATAATTCTCTTTCCCTGAGGTGCTCCTGTAAAGTTGGGATGTATAAGTATAAACAAAAAGGTTTGTTGAGGCAGGAGTGGAGCCCGCAAAAATTAAAAAAAAAAATCTTTTGATATCAAATTTCAAAATTTTCACAGTGATTCTGTGGAATGCTGCGGTGTGCCCAAACTAGAGGTGTGACTGTCCCAATGGGACTAAGGATACCCCCTACATGTTTTTAAAACACTAATATGTTCACGTTAGTAAACATTTAGTTGATATAACAAAATAACAGATTCCCATTGCAGGTGTACAACCCTAACCCCTAACCCTAATCCTAAACCTATTGACAAAAAAATGTAGGAATAAAAGGACAAAATTATGCATGTTGCGAAAAAGTTGAGAAAGGGGAATAACTCCACACAAAAAAAGTCGGACAGACGTCATAATCGCTGGTGCACAGGTTCCCATGGTACTATATATCTGGGCCAAGTTTAAAAAATATTGACCTAAAAATGTAGGAATAATAGCTCGGACAAAATTATGCATGTTGCAAAAAATTTCTAAGTCAAAAAAGCGGGATAACTCCACCAAAAAAAGTCGGACAGATGTCATAATCGCAGGTGCACAGGTTTCCATGGCACTAAATATCTGTGCCAAGTTAAAAAAAATTGACCTAAAAATGTAGGAATAAAAGCTCAGACAAAATTATACATGTTGAAAAAGGAGGATAACTCGACCAAAACAAGTACGACAGACATCATAATCGCAGGTGCACAGGTTCCCATGTTGGTTGATGTCTGTGCCAAGTTTCACAGAAAATTATCAAAAAACGACTGAGCAAAACTCCGGACAAATTTGTGTCCACAGACTACGGAAGGATGATCGACAGACAATGGACGGACAAGCTGATTCCATTTACCCCCCCCCCAACTTCGTTGCGGAGGGTATAATTAAAGTGATGTGAAACATTCCAGTAGGGTGATCAAATAGAAATTGAGAATAATCTTGCTAAAGGGGTTATTGTTTTTACGAATACTAATCCAAATTTACAACACACACCATCACTCTTAAATATTAATTAAATGCAATGACTCTCGATGGCGAAATCATTTGTGTTAGTTTATCGCCGATAGTTGCATCACAAAATGAGATGTAAATATTTACAGGTTCAATTATGTGATGCTACCCTGCTGGGGACCTCATTCTGCAAATGTCCAGTACCATCTTTTCAAGCCTTGAAATAGTGTGTCTGTCATTTGCAGAATGAGGTCCCCAGAGGGTGAATTTAGTGATGCTACCCCCGCATAGCGGGCTAGCATCACCAAATTCACCCTCTGGGAACCTCATTCTGCTGAGGTGTAAGCAGAATGAGGTCCCCAGAGGGTGAATTTGGTGATGCTAGCCCGCTATGCGGGGTAGCATCACTAAATTCACCCTCTGGGGACCTCATTCTGCAAATGACAGACACACTATTTCAAGGCTTGCATCTTTTCAGGTTTGGCCTAAAGTAATCGAGGAAGGAATTTGAGGAAGGAGGCAGAAATTCAAGCCTGCAAATAGTGTGCCTGTCATTTGCAGAATGAGGTCCCCAGAGGGTGAATTTAGTGATGCTACACAGTGGGCTAGCATAACCACATTCACCCTCTGGGAACCTCATTCTGTTTAGGTCTCAACTGCTATGGGAGACCTAGGATCAGATCGAAGTTCGCTCAGTTGAAGTTGATGATGTTCACCAATTAGTCACCTCGATTATGCACTTTATCTTCTGCAAATTAAGGGATATAGAAACTTCCCAGAAGGAAAAAGTAAATAAGAACAATGTTAATTTGAGACTATAGACACTTACCAAAATATGAGGCCTAAGCAGAATGAGGTCCCCAGAGGGGGAATTTGGTGATGATAGCCCTGCTGTGTGGGATAGCATCACTAAATTCACCCTCTGGGGACCTCATTCTGCAAATGACAGACACATCGAGGAAGGAATTCGAGGAAGGAGGCAGAAATTCACTTACCGAGCACGGTCTTCCTCTTCTTCTCGAGTTTCGACTCAATCATCTCTTGAAATCTCTGACTGCTCGTCTGAGCCGAGAAGTTTATGAAGACAGGCACGTAGTTCTGCTTCTCGGCGATCCCGTTCAACAGACCTCGGGCAATCACAGACTGAAGTAAACGATAAATGTGTCTATAATATCAGGGTTTGCTGTGAGCACTATGCTTTTATTGTCAACGCTGCAAATTAATGCAGAACATGGATATGTACATATATACAATGGGGCCACTTACATCATCATCACCATCATCAACATCCTCATCGTCGACATCATCATCATCATTATTCATCAGCATCATCAACATCATCAACACCACCATCAACACCATCATCATCATCATTGATGTCATCTTTATCATCATCACCAACAACGTCATCATTATCATCATAATCATCATCATAATCGACGTCATCGTCATTATCGTCATCATCGCCATCATACAATGCGGTCATCATCATTATCGCAGCTGTCAGCGCTGATCACTAGAGAACCATTTTGCATGAAAAGAATGCTTTTTCAGAGCTACAGATTGATAATTATTGCCTTATTCTGAAAGATTTTGAAGCGGATATAAGGAGACGCGCATATATATAAAGTGAATGCATTGGCTTACATGGTCAAGATAAATATTGATAGGCCAATGCACTCTCTTATATATTCGAGGCTCCCTATGAGACACTCGCATATATAAGAGAATGCATTGGCACATCGCAAACTTTCAGGAAGCTCCAGTCATGGAAGGGTTAATGTATGCTAATTCGATTGAAATACAACTTACTTTTCCGACTCCTGTGTTTCCAGTATAGAGTACAGAGTGTCGGACAGCCAGCAGCTTCTCGAGAATGTATCCGAACCTTACAGTGTCCACAGTCGGCACCAACATCTCGAAGAACGGCACCTCCTTGTCATAGTTGAATGATGGGACGAGCTTCTCCCATGAGTCCATTCGTCTCGTTTCGAAGTCCATGTAACAGCTCCACAGATCGCCGCCAGTAGGTAGCTAAATACAGAGTGGGTCATATTTTTTATATTCAGCTAAAACTCAAGCCTTTTACATCCAAATAAGTTATCAAAATTAACCCACAAAGCAATATTAAGGATAAAAAAAAACTATTTATAGCGTGTATCTAGACTCATGTAATTGGCTTTAAAATACAATTTATTGAACCCTTCAAATGGATTCATAGAATACACCATAATTAACCCTTTCATGGTGGGAGCTGAGTTGGTGCAGCATTAAAGATCCTGTGCCAGTGCATTCTCTTACATATGCGAGTCTCCCATAGGGAGCCTCGCATATATAACAGAATGCACTGGCTTACAAGGTCAAGATTGTTAGGCCAATGTATTCTCTTATATATGTGAGGCTCCTTATGGGAGACTCGCATCTATAAGAGAATGCATGGGCACAAGGTTTTCCTAAAATTTCAGGAAGCTCCATGAAACGGTTAAACATGTTCTTTGTTGTCAAATTTAACAATTTTTAATGGTCACATACTGTGAATGACTTTCATTTCGTCCAATGCATTGGGCATTGTTTGTACAAACTATTATAGGGATAAGACAATGAACATTATATATAAACCATTATGGACAGGCCACTGAATTATTTTACGTTTCATCTTGTCTTTCTTGCTTTTTGACAACCCATGATACGACATGCCAAAAACAGACTTTATGCCCGATCTTCATTTCCATCTCATATATTGAGATTTACTTCACCAACTGTGAGTTAATTATTTCGTTGGATGTTGATTTTGTGGTTGGGACAAACCACGAAATCAACGAATAATAGACCCCCACAAATTAAAAGGATTTTACAGCATCACATCAGAGTCTGCGACAAAAAACAATTATATCTAATATATATTTTGGGACTTCTGTCTGTCTTCTGTTTGTTTGTTAGCAATGGCCAGGAAAACTGCCGGACGGATTTCGACGAAATTTGATACCTAGGGATACTTTTGTCTGGGGAGTGTTTTGTCCGGGTCAAATCGTGACCCCGACCTGACCTTGACCTTCAAAATGGTCAATTCAAGGTCAAATCGTGCCTTTCAACGGATTTCGATGTTAGATCCACGGAGGTTTTCAAAACCATCTATTTGAAAATTGGTATCTGAAGTCCGGATGAAAGCAGAGGGGAAAATGTTATTTGATCTGTTTTATGTACAGCTAGAAGCACAGGTTGTAACTTGATGACCATACAATTGACTGTAAAAATAAGTGTACTACATATACTATACCTTAGCATCACCATTTTCGTCAAACTGACTCCTGACGAATGAATCAAATGCATCCCAGTTTGTGTCAATGATATTTCCGCCCACAGACCATAGATAACAGAAGACGAATGATGTACAAATAAGTGGGTGTAGCTTGTTGGGATCCATTCTGAGATCGGGTCCGCCCCGTCGGAACAGCAGAGATTCAAGCAGCTTACACAGTGTTACCACTTTAGCAATATCAACCTGTAAAAACACAAGTAAAGAATGAGTGTCAAAAATATTTAAAGGATATTGCTTGGTTGATTTGATAATATTGGCCCGATATCAGCCCGAGGTAACCTCATGTATGATATGAGGTTACCGAGGGCTGATATCAGCAAGCCTTGAAATAGGGTGTCTGTCATTTGCAGAATGAGGTTCACAGAGGGTGAATTTAGTGATGCTACCCCGCATAGCAGGCTAGCACAGGGTTTCCACCAGGGGGAAATAAATGAGTCCGTATTGGAGAAACACATAACGCACTTAAAAGTAGCCATTTCCTTGCACCTGAGTGTCCCACAAAGCAATCCAAAGCTACATATATTATGCAAGTCGATCATTTCTGTGGGTGCATTAATTCTGTTGATGGTATACAAATAAATAATCATGTAATTACGTACGTATAAGACTGCCGTCTGATTGAATACTCTATAAATAACGAGCTACGAGTTACAGTGTTTACACATTTATAACGTACAATAAGATATCATGAATATAAACACTAAAAAGCATCTACGCATTGACCAATAATACCAATTAAGGAGAATTGAATAAATTATTTTTTAGAATTTCAAGTAGCGTCCGTGGAAATTAAACTGACAGGATTATGTACATGTATTCTGTCAAACGTAAAACTCTTTGTGTGCTGTGACGTCATACTGCAGGGTTTGTCTGGAGTATATTTTTATCGCGGCGAAATACGAATGGTAGCGAAGTCTTTCACTCGGAACGCATAGCTTGTTCAATAGTCTGTATAGGCCAACAACTGACGATCGACCGCAGCTATAGAACAGAGTTTTAGCCAACGTTTTATAAAATATAATTGAGTTTCGACTGGAAATGTGAACATGTGCGTCGTTGATTGTGCTTGGGGACCCAGGCGGGACAACGAAACTATTATTGACTGTACTTTGACTTTAACTCCATATTGGGGGGGGGGGGGGGGGGGGGGGGGGGGGGGTATGTGTTTGTGTTTATACTCCATGCGTGTAATATGGCTCAAATGAATGGTGTTGTCACTATGAATTCGCGCTATAAAGACAGGACAGGTTCCGTATTATTGTGAAATAAATCACTTTGGGATTTTGTTGAGTATGCATGGCAATATACGCATAATAATCAACACACGTAGAGAATCACATGTTTTTTTCAGGAACTTCACTGACATCGAACTCAAAACAAATGATAATACAGCAATAAGATAAATGATCAACATTGAGTAGTTTCATCCACGAAAATCCCGTGCATAAAAATGTCCCGACTCAGCAATTGGGTGTTCTTTGATCCAATTATGTAATTGTACGATAGGACGGGGTCTTCGAGTCTGAGTAGTTTCATCCATGGAATCCCGTGCACAAAAACATCCGTACTCAACAGTCCGGCATTCTTTGATGTTACCGCAACATGTATTACGCTGTATCTAATGTCGCTATTTGACCCGCTTTTTCACCAGTATTCTGTTTAACCCCCGAACTCCCGTTGCAGCCAAATTTTTTTTACGACATATTGCTACTGACATTTGGTACATGCATGAATCAAACAGATCATCTGCGAGGGGAATGGGTCCGTGTGACGGACCCGCAGCCGGCCTGGCGGAAACCCTGGGCTAGCATCACCAAATTCACCCTCTGGGAACCTCATTCTGCTGAGGTGTAAGCAGAATGAGGTCCCCAGAGGGTGAATTTGGTGATGCAAGCCTGCTATGCGGGGGTAGCATCACTGAATTCACCCTCTGGGGACCTCATTCTGCAAATGACAGGCACCCTATTTCAAGGCTTGGATATCAGGCCTATAATATCAAACCAACAAAGTAATTTATCCTATTTATTAACTATATGGCCTCTTAGTAACAGTGTAAGATTGACAACTCTTTCAAATCAGTGACGTCACAAAAATTTATATCTGCACTTTATTTAACAGTGAAGTAGAGTTACAACACTTGGTGATGTCGTAAAACGAAATTACTCTGATTGGTGATGTCGTAAAAGGCAATATGCAATAAAGAATGTGAAAAGATTAAATATTTAAGTAATACCAGAGGTCAACCCATATGAAGATTGGGAGCAACTGGAAGAAAAATTTTGGGAGCAGGGCAAGCCAAAGTATTCAGCAAATAGTAAAATCCAAGATGGCTGATGGCAGCCAATGTTTTTGATTGAATATCGTTCAAATTCGATAACTCCCATCTAGATATAATCTTGAACAAACCTGTAAATTTTTTAAACATTTCTCCAATAAATGTTGGCTGCAGGGTGTGCCGATGGATTTAAATGTAAATCCAAAATGGCCGCTAGTGGCCATATTTTTTAACTAAATTTGGAAAAAATCAATGGCAACGATCTGGTGGTCACCCAGAAGATCCATATGAAGTTCGGTAACATTTGGATGAGGAATGCAACGAAATTTTTTTTAAATCTGTTTTGGTCCACAGACAAATATATACAGTATATAGAGGATCAACAACGAGTACCCAGCTAATAGCGGAATTTACAAAACGTGTCCAGTAAATTAGGTCTGTAGCGAGCCTTTGGTGATGTCAAGACCTAATTTACTGGACAAGTTTTGTAAATTCCACTATAAACTGGGGATGAGTTGTAGATTCTATTTATTACATGATCCCAAACCTCGATAATACATACTTAAATCAACAAATGGGACATGGAACTAACATCGGCTTCTATAAGGCCTGCAATGACGTTTCATGTAACTACGTGTTGTTTATCCACATAAAGAAATAGTCCTAGATAAATAAAGACTCTTTTATGTATTTAATGGCGTATATTTATATTTATTTGAAATAACTTTTCAAACTCTCCATTCTTTAGAGTTTGTTGGAACAATATTGCAAGCCAGAGTATTTTGAGATGCGGAGTGTACAGAATGTAAACAGACGACAAACCGGAAGTCAAAGGTCACCTGGAACTATTTCCTGTTATGCAACGAAGATTTCATATCACAATTTATAGAATGGGTTTATTGAATGGAATAAGGGTAGGATCATTTAAAGGTACTCAATACGATTCGATGGTCCCCATATGTGACCCGCCATATCAAATCCAGTCGTAAGTCGGGATTTTTTTTTACCCTGTGCCAATACATTCTCTTATAAATGCGAGTCGACCATAGGTCGCCTCGCATATATAAGATAATGCATTGGCCTAACAATTTTTTACAATTTTAATAATTTGTTCTTGTATTCTTTAACAATTTTATAATTTCACCCATCCAGAGCCCCAGACAAACATAAGCAGACGACACTCTTCTATATGCTTCTATATATGTGTGGGGCTCCCTGCAGGGTAATGGATGTTTTTTATTTTATGTCCTAAAAATTGTAAGAAACATTTATTTAAAAAAAATGATAAAAAATTGTTAGGCCAATGCATTCTCTTATATATGCGAGGCGACCTATGCATTGGCACAGGGTAAAAAAATCCCGACTTACGACTGGATTTGATATGGCGGGTCACATATCATCAGATTCAAACAACAACAATATTTTTTGAAATGCTGCTTCAGTTATCAGAATGGATTAAATTGCACAAATATAATGCTAACCACAATCAACTATAGTATAAAATTGCCCAAAACCTGTTATTTATCAACATTTTGTGCAACAAAATTTTGCCGGTTTGTCTAATATCTGACACAAAAAGCCACTTGATTTTCGAGTTATCCATTTTCATCCGCAATTTGGTCAAAGAAATTCTTCTTGTTGACTGTCCACTGGGCCACTTAAAATTAAAATAATAGATTTCAAACATCGATATCTGATCACTCTGAGCTTTGATGGGTTGGTTCCTCAAATCGAATCAAATATTTTTTTACCCCCGAAGCCAAGGAAATAGTAATTTGCAAGTGTTAATTCGGATTGAGTACCTTTAATAAATATAAACTGTAGAACAATTCTTTACACATACCTGATTCATGGCTTGTGTTAGCTTTTTGTTGACATACTTCAATCCATCATCCACATATTTATTGAACAGCTCTGTCACATACTCCCATGTTTCTTCCTTGAGACGAGATTCATGTGACGCCATCCATGTCTTCACGTATGGCATCCATTTAAGTTCATTGGGATCAATGTACACCATACCACATCTGAAAAATATGGCATACATTTATGATACAAACAGAATTGTCGCCTTACCGATATATGAATGAAAAATAGGGAGATGTGAGCTTTTTATATATACAAAAACGTCTTATTTTGACAAAAAATACGAGTTTATGTCAGAGCGATTTCGTTGTAACAACAATTTTTGCAGCATATCAAGCCTGAGTTTAGTATGGTCGATGGGGTCATTGTCACAAGGCTCCGGTCACATTCGTAGCCAGCTTTTTAAATTGATCACAAATGTAGCCAGCTTTTCGCCGGCGATCACATTCGTAGCCAGCTTTTCTAATTTCATGCTTTATATGACGTCATCGCGTTCGTGACTAAAATATCGATGTCATGCTCCAAAACTGACTTCATTTATCAACTTATATTGGAATATAATTCGAGCACCTAACGACATTGATCGGAATCCTCAGGTTATTAGATGAACTAATATCAAATTAAAATTTATGTTGTTTTTCATTCATCAACTCAGAAAAATAAGACTAACCTAATCTTGTTCATTGAGGCTGCGTGAATATAAAAAGCTGGCTACAAATGTGATCGCCGTAGAAAAGCTGGCTACATTTGTGATAGATTTAAAAAGCTGGCTACGAATGTGATCGGAGCCTTGTGACAATGACCCCATCAGCCTTAGTATGTCTGTCATTTACAGAATGAGGCCCCCAGCAGGAGGGTGAATTTAGTGACGCTATCCCACATATCAGGCTAGCATCACCAAACTCACCCTCTTGGGACCTCATTCTGCATCCATGGCCTCATCTGGTATGGGAGACATAGACTCAGATTGAAATTCCCAAATGGTGAATATTGTGATGTACACCCATTGGGAACCTCTATTATGCAATGTGTCTTCTGCCAATTTGGGGATATAGAGAAACTAAACTAAAAATGAAATAGAATCTATGTGAAGAAGTTTCTATAGAAATTTGATCATAAAGAAACTTTCTAGAGATGAGGCCTAAGCAGAATGAGATCCCCAGAGGGTGAATTGAGTGATGCTAACCCACTATGTACGCTAGTATCACTAAATTCACCCTCTGGGGGACCTCATTCTGCAAATGACAGGCACACTAAACTCAGGCTTGAGTTGGAACCAACTTCCCGCCCTGCACACTCGGCCAAACGCATCAAGGAAGAAAGAGGAAGGTCCAAGCCTTGAAATAGTGTGTCTGTCATTAGCAGAATGAGGTTCCCAGAGGGTGAATTTGGTGATGCTAGCCCGCTATGCTAGCGCCACTAAATTCACCCTCTGGGGACCTCATTCTGCAAATGACAGACACGCTATTTGTAGGCCTGTTTATGCAAGTGGCTCACATTGTCGTTTGTTAGCTACATCTGTTTGGCAAGTGCGCGACAGAAAAATGTACCAAGATATCTTTTTTCGGAGATACATCACTATCTTTTTTATGCCTAATCAAACTTACCTGCTCACAGTGGCTGGAGAGGCCACAGCTAAATCCTGAACCTCAAACAACATGTGGACAAACGGTGTGAATTTGATACGTTCACTGTTCGCCAGACACAACATCTTATTGTCATCAAGTACAGTATTCATGTTCTCAATCCAAAGAGCGTCTACTGGACCATCACATATCACCCACTGATGGTCCTCTGTTGTGTCCTGCAACAATTTATCAAATGATTTTAAACCGGAAACCAAGAAAACCCTAATTTCAAAGTCGAAAAAGATCCGCAATTCTGAGCAATTTGGGTAAAATTGGACAGACTGAACCCAATATCGACCTTGACCTGTATTTTAAGGTTGTAGACAAAATTACATTCCATTCAGTTAACAATAACTAAAGTTATCATCTGGAAAAAAAAATTGAGAACAAAATTTCACTAAAGCCATAAATTTGGTAAAATGGGTGGCCACACCCAACAAATGATTCGTGAATGAACTTGATTCTTATTTTATGGTGGTGAACCTATATACCAAAATTCATTATTAGTTATCATCCTGAAATTAAATATGAATGGATGGATGGACGGACAGACGGATGGAAGACCAAAAACATAATACATCCAGCTTTTAAAAACGTATAAAAATAAGCATATAAAAATAAGCAACTAACCTGAACACAGTGCCTGATCGTCATGGCCATGAGACCATCACTCCACTCCAGCGTGAGCTTGTTAATACCGCCGTACAGCTCCTCCATGGTGATTGACTTTGGATTCATCGTGAAGGTGTGTACGGGTTGGTAGAATGGGTCATCAAGGCCTTTAGCATGAAGATTATTTATTGTGTCCTCAAGAATCTACAACGATAAAGAGAATATTGTTATGGCAATTGATTAGGAATTACAAGAGAATGTTGTGAAGGTTAATAAAATACTGCTCATTACTTGTTTGAAACACGTGAACTTCTATCAGTGGTCGTACCTATTTTTCGAAGTGAAATTCCAGGACTAACAGACCAAACTTTCCAGTAGAATTTTGATCATACTATTACTGATATTTTATAGACCGGTATAAAATCATAACATTTCATAATTATGTTACTCGAAGTTGTATTTTTTATGACTTCAATGCATCTTTCTTTAACCCTTTGGAGAGTATCTGTAACGTCATATACATGACGTCATGAGTAAATTTAACGTCAACGTCATAGCAATAATTATTAACAAGTTCGGTCAAAAGGGCCCAATAATTTGTTTTAATTTATGTGCATTTTTTGTTAACGTGTGTTATCATAATCAATTGCACTTATACATTTTGGACAATATATTAATAAAAATAACTCCTATACAAATCATTTATAAATCAGATGATTTATTGAAGTTATGTCTACATAAAATAACACTTCCCTGAAACGACATATATGTCGTTCTACTCCTCAACCGATAGACGACATATATGTCGTTCTACTCGCCAAAGGGTTAACACATAACGCTCATTGATAGATAGTTCAGGTATTTATCTATGTATTTCAAAAACGGGACAAATTCAAAAGCGAATACTATTATGTGTATTTTGGAGTCAAACAGCAATGTGGCTTTAATAAACATACCCTGAGGACTGTGGTCTTTCCGCCACCAGTTGGTCCTACCAACATGACACCATGCCGTACAATCATCGTCTCATAGAGCTGGATGACCTTAGCCACCTGAGATTGTATCGCCTGAAGGCCTCGATTTACGGACACATCTTCTATCTCGCATTTAAGTAGGCCATAGTCATGTTCGGGAATCTCCACTCCCGGGAACAGATCTTGAAGGATTGCCTGAAAAATGTGTCAATGACGCTGTAGCTCAACTTGGACAGGGAATAATTTCATGTGTTACAGTCAATGGAGCGATTAGGAATGCGGAAAGTTGAAATGTGTAAGTAATACTAGATGTCAACATGAAGAGATATATATATAAAAAGTCAAATCCAAGATGGGCGCTAGCGGCCATGTATTCCAATGAAATTAAAAGTTAAAACAAATTTTATAGCTCTCATCTAGTGGTCACTCCGGGAGATCAATATGAAGATTGGTGATGATCGGATGAGGGATGTGGTCTGTAGGATTGCTAAAGGAATTAGCCTTGCAAAGAATAAAATCCAATAAGGCCACCAGTGGCCATGTTTTTTGCAGGCATCTGTGAGCGGTTGACTCGATTACGCGATTTACGTGCAGTGACATATTTAATGCTCATTATCATGACAGTCAAAATGTGTTAAACTCAAGCCTGCAAATAGCGTGTCTGTCATTTGCAGAATGAGGTCCCCAGAGGGTGAATTTAGTGATGCTATCCCGGATAGCGGGCTAGCATCACCAAATTCACCCTCTGGAGACCTCATTCTGCTTATGCCTCATCTTCTGGGAAGTATCTGTAGTCTTAAATTAAGATTGTTTTTAGTTACATTTCCCTTCTAGGAAGTTTCTATATCCCCTAATTTGCAGAAGATAAAATTCATAATTGAGGTGCCCAATGGGTGAACATCACCAACTTCAACTGGGGAACTTCAATCTGATCCTAGGTCTGCCATATCAGTTGACAGCCTAAGCAGAATAAGGTCCCCAGAGGGTGAATTTAGTTATGCTAGCCCGCTATGCGGGATAGCGTCACTAAATTCACCCTCTGGGGACCTCATTCTGCAAAAAGGCTTGGTTAAAGTTCAGATCAGCGCCTAATCCCGGTGGATCGAAAACTGAAGTAAGCAATTCTCGACCAATCAGAATTTCAGAGACAAATATTCATGTTGAATTACAATTCTTATTTAGGGATGTCTAAACATGGAACTAAAATCTTAAAACCTGGCACTACAGTAAGCTTGGGAGCCCAGAGTAGTATGCCATTAAAACAAGCCTTGAAATAGGGTGTCTGTCATTTGCAGAATGAGGCCCCCCAGAGGGTGAATTTAGTGATGCTACCCCCGCATAGCGGGCTAGCATCACCAAATTCACCCTCTGGGGACCTCATTCTGCTTACACCTCTGCAAATGACAGACACCCTATTTCAAGACTTGCATTAAAATGCGGCGAAGAGGATTGAAAGGGTTAATTGTATACCTTGAAAAGTACAGCGTCTTCAACAAGGAACTTGGGTAAATTACTGTCTCGGAGAGCTCTGATGAGCACGACGTCCTCATTCTTGTCTGGGTTTTGACGCTTAAGTGATCCCGCCATCACCAGCACAGATTTTACGGCTCTCATACCGAAATCGTAGTGGTCCTGTTGTGACAGCTGTTCGCTGCAAAGCTTGTACATCTGGGTCATTTTCTGAGCGAGGTTCTTCGACGACTCAAAACCTTCTGAGTATAGGATGACCTCAGCAATCAATTCTGTCAAATAAGGAGAAATGTCAATGAAACTGTAGCTCAACATCAAAATAAAATAAAGAACATTTTCGCTTAAAACTGCAGTGAGCAATAACTTAAATAGGTCCAAACAAACCACAAACAGGGAGAAAATGACAAATTAGGTGGGCGTATACTAAAACTATTTGAAATCCGTTGATATTAGTCTCCCCCCCCCCCCCCCCCCCCCCCCCCCCCCTCCAGACAACTTTTCAGGACGGTCGGAAAACCGGACGGAATCCATTCCTATATTCCATGTAAAAAGAAATTTCAGCAAAGAATAATTCTACTCATTTGTGAGTACTTTGAAATATTCCAGTAGCGCATTGGTACACGCAAGTGGTGCGTTTACAGGTGTGAGTTATAGTGTGAAAGTGAAAATCTTCTAGGGTATACCAAAATTTAGTTAACAGCGATTTTTTCGAAAATAAATCACCGTTGGGCACATAATAAAGCTTTTTATTATATGCTTCCCCATTAAATAGTGGGAAATTGCCGTGGCGTAGAGCGTTATATCCATCGCCTGGACCGACTCGATGGATAACACTGACCGACTCGATGGATAACACTGACCGACTCGATGGATAACACAATAGTATTACTTTTTCGGAGTTTACTTCCGGTTTATAGCGGCGAATCACATTAAGTTTCAAAGCGTATCAATAACAGCCGGACTATAGTTTTAATTATTGATTTTCACGGTTCATAAACTGTTATTTAATTGTTATAATGTTAACTAATTTGTTTTAATATATTCTTATCACTAAATTATGTATACATTAATTTTCTCGCATCATTTCAGAATAAAACAATGGGGACTATTTCTTATGGCGGCTATGCTCGATATTTGTCATTCAGTGGTGAGCAAATAAATTGATGGAATGTAAACAAAATGCAAATGTCGAAGCTTTCTAACAATTTGAAGTGAACTGTAGGACAAAACTAGCAGTTTTGGTGCGGTTTATAGCGCATATAATAAAAAGAACACCTACGGGTTTTGGTTGAATACCCGGATTATCTCATTCGTGGGTACAAGGAAATACATAATTTCCACTCGCGGCTTGCAGCCGCTCGTGGAAATTTTGTATTTCCGTGTACCCACTCAAGAGATAATCCGGGTATTCAAACAAAACCCGTAGGTATTCTCTATATACTCACTGTAGTCTGGCACCATCATAGCGATTGGACGGAACAGTGCCTTCAAGTTATCTGGGAGTTCAGTTCTTCCAGCGTATCCAGGGTTCATCGTAATGAAGGCAGCACACGTCTGCACAAGCTTGATTTCTCGTCCTTCAAACATAAACCTCGGCAACTGCAAAGTATCGGTCAATCAGAGAATATAATTACAATACACAAGCTTTGTTTCCAGTCCCTCAAACAAAAATGTTGGCAACTACAAAGTAATGCCCTAAGTAATCGACTCCCTAACGACAGCAGAATTATGGGTAACTTTTCAGGATTTAGTCGGAAATATGGCTTGTTGCCATTCATCGGAAAGCTCTCGGGGAGAGCTTTCCGATGAATGGCAACAAGCCATATTTCCGACTAAATCCTGAAAAGTTACCCATAATTCTGCTGTCGTTAGGGAGTCGATTACTTAGGGCATTACTGTACAAAGTAATGGTCAATAGAGATGGGACTGCGCCAGTGGGACTAAGGATACTACACGCAGTGTAATTGGGCTACATTAAGGGTAACCATATTAACATGTTCCCAGAGGGTGCACTTTGTTATGCTACCCAACACAGGGGGCTAGAATCACCATATGCACCCTCTGGGGACCTCATTCGGCTAAGGACTCATCTTTTGGGAAGTATCTACAGTCTAAAATTTACATTGTTTTTAGTTACTTTTTCCATTCTGTTCAGTTTCTATAGCCCCATAATTTGCAGAAGATAAAATGCATAATTGAGGTGACTAATGGGTGGACACAGAGACCAGCCTAGAGGTTTCAAATTGGGAGAAGTCACTTAGAGCTCTTTCCATCAATGTATCACATTATTATAATCAAAAAATTTGAAAAATTATCAAGGAAATATGGGTTGATACAAAAATCGGACTTGGCACTGAAAGGGCTAATGCTTTTATTGCAAACAAAAGTGACCATTCCCTTTAAACACTGGGTGAGGTAAGTAGCTAACCTTTGCACTCTTGGCATTCCTGATTGTTATCAACTGTTGAGCAATGACGGACAACACTTCGATGTAAATTCTGTTAAACTCGTCAAAGCAGCACCATGCTCCAGACTGAGCCAAGCCGGAGAAGAACCTACCCATCATCTAAAATGTAAGAAAGAAAAGTCAGCAAATGTCAAGTAAAAAGGGAACTCAGTTACATAGAGCAATAGACACTTTCAGTGAATTTGTCTTCAAACTTTACGGTTATATCATTGCAGCCAAAAGCTACTTTTGCCAAAAATATTTTCAAAAATAGTAGATGTTTCAGATGATGAGCACGGCACTTGTAATACTTAAAAATATTTCCTGTCAGGTTAACCCTTTACCCAACAGAAGGGCCCTGTGCCAATGCATTCTCTTATATATGCGAGTCGACCATAGGTCGCCTCGCATATATAAGAGAATGCATTGGCTTAACACATTAAAAATTATAAAATTGTTAAAGAATGTAAGAAAAAATGGTAAAAAGTGTTAAAAAAAGATTTTTTTAGGCCAATGCATTCTCTTATATATGCGAGGCGACCTATGGTCGACTCGCATATATAAGAGAATGCATTGGCACAGGGCATAACTGTAACTATCACAATGTGGTCAAGGAGCCAGTTCCAATGATATCCATATGTGTATGGTTCAATTGAGACAGACCCAAGATATTTTAGGCTGTTGAAGCTTTATTTGGCCGGTTTTGGCCGGTTTGTTGGGTAAAGGGTTAAATCAATATAAATTATCATAACTGGAATTGGTGCACTTGTAAGAGAAAAGTTATTTATTTCAGTTATCTATCAAATGTCTGGTTAATCCTCTCATGACGGGAGCTAAACTGGTGCAGCATTAATTAAAGATCCTGCCAGAGCATTCTCTTATATATGCGAGTCTCCCGCATATATAAGAGAATGCATTGGCACAGGGTTTTCGCAAAATGTCAAGAAGCTCCATTTAATGGAAGGGTTAACCCTTTGAATACTGAATGGATTCTCCCATTCAGTTCTAAAATTATACATTGGAATGGTCTATTATTCATTTGTAGGACTGATCAGAGGAAAAGGAGAGAGATTGTTTTTGATCTTATCAGAACAACTATAAATCAATGTAAAACATGTAACTCTCTATGAGCAAGTGTTAAAACCCTTACATGACAGGATTTGTGATGGTGCAGCATTAACGATCCTGTGCCAGTGCTTTCTCTGATATATGGGAGTTTCCTGTAGGGAGCCTAACATATATAAGAGAATGCACTGGCTTACAAGGTCAAGGTAAATATTGTTATGCCAATGTATTCCCTTATTTATGTGGGGCTCCCTATGGGAGACTCGCATATATAACAGAATGCATTGGCACATGTTTTTTTGCAAAATTTCTTGAAGCTCCAGTCACGGAAGGGTTAAATAAACAAGCCTTTAAATAGTGTGTCTGTCATTTGCAGAATGAGGTTCCCAGAGGGTGAATTTAGTGATGCTACCCCGCATAGCGGGCTAGCATCACCAAATTCACCCTCAGGGGACCACATTCTGCAAATGACAAGACACCCTATTTCAAGGCTTGACGGAAGGGTTAAATTAACAACATGTTAAAATCCAAATATTCTTTATTGACTTGCCTTGTAGTCGAGACCATCAGAACAGTTGAAGACCACACATTGTTTGGCCAGTGATTTAGCTAAATCTTTGGTGGTTTCTGTTTTACCCGTACCAGCGGGTCCGGCTGGTGCTCCTCCCAAATCCAGCTGTAAGGCTCCCATTAAGCATAGATAACAACGATCCTGTGGAAAGAATAAATAATTGACTGAAAAATGTAGGAATACAAGCTCAGTCAAAGTTGTTTCCATGGACGGACTAAAGGCTAGACAAACAGACGGAGGGACAAGATGATTCCTATATACCACCCATAACTTCGTTACAGGGGGTATAATAACAACGATCCTGTGTAAGGACATTGTTCAAAGTAAATTTTATGTTTTTCAGGCCTGTTCGCAGGTCCCGAAACAATATTTAGCATGGTCTACAGTGAAAATGTCTGATCTGATCACCATAAATTTTAGCAATCTGCTTCGGGGTGACAACTAGATAGGAACTACAAATTATTTACAATGTCCACCAGAAAACATTGTTGACAGCCTGCTTCCTGCTTTTTAACTTCAGATTGTTGCATAAATTTCAATGCATTCACGGGAAACGTATCAGACTGTATTTAAACCTTGCATAGTATATAATATTTATATTATTTTAGAAAGAAAATATTGACTCACTGTAAATAGGAGAAATTTATAGGACTGTATCAAAAGCATGCATAGTGTATAATATATATTTGATAGGACGACTCACTGTTAGTGGAGTTATGACCAATCGGGGTTGTGCTCCGAGGTACTCGTAACCATATATATAGGTGGAGCTGGACATCCTCACAACACAGTTATCTATATCGATGTCCCAGTAATATCTCATCTGTTTCTGCCAGTCAAAGTTAGTAACACTCTCCACCTAGAATGGAACATATTGAGGTATTAGCTTCCAGTCCTTAAGACAGTTACAATCCTTTCTGTTCTCAGGTACATGGCATTAAGGAGTTTTGTAGCAAATGAAAATTCAAAACTTGAAAACTATTGAAACTGTTCCAAATTTTACGTTTCCAACCAATTAAGTTAAAACTGGAATATTTATCAAATTTCAGTAAAATTTTAGACTGTCACATGTGGCGCCCAGTTTGAAAATCTCCAAACAGATACTGGAGCTTCTTGAATTTTTTAGAAAACCCTGTGCCAATGCATTCTGTCATATATGCGAGTCTCCCATAGGGCGCCTCGCAAATAAAATAGAATGCATTTTCCTAACAATATTTACCTTGATCTTGTAAGCCAGTGCATACTCTTATATATACGAGGCTCCCTATGGAAGACTCCCATATATAAGAGAATGCACTGGCACATGGTCTTCAATGCTGCACCAGCGCAGCTCCTGTCATTAAAGGGATAAAATTTGCCTTTCCAACAGTTAGAAAACATAAGTTTCCAGTCAAATCTGTAAGTGGGAGGGCAAAATTAGAATCTGGTGGTTGAAAGTGGAAGGTGGCCTGGAATGCAATTGGCAAACCATGGATCAAAGATCCTATAAGAGAATGCACTGGCACAGGATCTTTAATGCTGCACCAGCGCAGCTCCCGTCATGGAAGGGTTAACATTTTTGGCCATAAAAAGTTATATTCATAGGACCATGGAGATAATCTTACCTCCCGTCTACACATTTCGGACACCATATCTCTACCATGGACATCTAACGTGATCAGTGCACAGATCGTAGCACGAGCCAACTTCGGCATCTCCCCTCTGACAATACAAGCCAGTTTGTTCAGATCCTGTAAAAAAAAAATTAATGCAGTATGAACACCTGAAAGATCACTGCTGGAGCATGGCTTAACCCTTTCAGTGCCAAGTCCGATTTTTGTATCAACCCATATTTCCTTGATCATTTTTCAAATGTATTGATTATAATAATGTGATACATTGATGGAAAGGGCTCTAAGAGCTCTTTCCATCAATGTATCACATTATTATAATCAATAAATTTGGGTTGATACAAAAATCGGACTTGGCACTGAAAGGGTTAATATGGTGAGTTGTTTGCTCATAATAACTGACATTTGTTTGGAAACAGACCGTCCCTAAAATCAATTGACCAGGAATTTATCATAAGAATATAAATGAAATTCTACGTCCCACATGGGCTGTAATTCAGGCAAAATTTGTCAGACCAATCTAAAATTTAAACTTGACCTGTGTTTTCTTGTGATTAAAACACATACCAAGTTTTGAGACGAAAAAAAATGTTAAATAAATTCCAAAGTTATCATCCGGAAATGAAAACAAGGACTATAACTCAAGAACAAATTTGTTGGAGTGACCCCATATTCAAACTTGACCTGTATTTTCTTGTCATTAAACTAAATACCAAGTTTTGATTATTATTGATATTAAATTGAATTCACAGAGAAGAATTAACTCATTATACATTTTATTTTGTAAGTCACAAATTTCCTAATTTGCTCACTTTAAAACTCTTCTGTTCGAAGTCTCTCAGCATTTCCAGTCTCTCAAAGTCTCCTTCAAATATTTCAGTAAGTTCTCGACACCATATTATTTGTGACACTGTCAACACAACCTGGAATAGTGAAAAATTTATGGAAGATGATCAATAAGGAGATGAATTGTCGTGAGTTGATTCGAAGAAAACTTTAAAAATAAATCAAACAAATACAGTTTTATCCCTTAATCCTTTCATGAAGGGAGCTGCGCTGGTGCAGCACTAAAGACCCTGTGCCAATGCATTCTCTTATATGAGCGAGTCGACCATAGGTCACCTCGTATATATAAGAGAATGCATTGGCCCATACAATTGTTTATCATTTTTTCTTATATTCTTTAACCATTTTTATCATTTTTTCTTGCGTTCTATAACAATTTTTATCGTTTTTCTTATATTCTTAACAATTTTATAACATTTTATCATTTTTTCTTACATTCTTTAACAATTTTTATCATTTTTTCTTATATTCTTTATCAATTTTTATCATTTTTTTATCATTATTTCTTACATTATTTAACAATTTATTATCATTTTTTTCTCATTATTTAATAAATATAAAAAATAATAATAAAATTTGTTAAGTCAATGCATTCTCTTATATATGCAAGGTGACCTATGGTCGACTCGCATATATAAGAGAATCCATTGGCACAGGGTTTCACAAAAATTCAGAAAGCTCCCGTCATTAAAGGGTTATACTACATTTATGCCTTCATTGAAAGTATTCACAATTTAGCCCTTTCTATACTAAAGCCTAATGTGATATATAATATCCATAAAAAGGGAACATCCAAGCCTGCAAATAGCGTGTCTGTCATTTGCAGAATGAGGTCCCCAGAGGGTGAATGTATTGATGCTATCCCGCACAGTGGGCTAGCATCACCAAATTCACCCTCTGGGGACCTCATTCTGCATGGCCTCATCTGTCTGAATAGACTCAGCTTTAAAGTTCCCAAAAGGTGAATATTGTGATGTACACCCATTGGGAACGTCGATTATGCAATGTGTCGGCTGCCAATTTGAGGATATAGAGAAACTAAACTAAAAAAAAGAAATAGAATCTATGTGAAGAAGTTTCTATAGAAATTTTATAATAAAGAAACTTTCCAGAGAAGATGAGGCCTAAGCAGAATGAGGTCCCCAGAGGGTGAATTTAGTGATGCTAGACCGCTATGTGGGGTAGCGTCACTAAATTCACCCTCTATTGACCTCATTCTGCAAATGACAGACACACTAAAATCAGGCTAAACTATGCCATAAATAAAAAGTCCCCACCTGTGAGGCATGCGCTACAACCCATTCTTCTCTTGGTTTCCGTTCATAATCTGTGATAGCCAGTTTGACGAGTTTCCTGAGATTTGAGAACATGGCTTCTTCTACCTTACCGAGCCAGTCTTCCACATTACCTCGAGCTTTCAAGCCCTGCAAATGCAAATAACATTTTAAAATGCAGTTTGGGAAAAGGATATGGTCGCATCGTTTCCGTTCAGATGCCAGGCCCTATCATTATTTCATGGAAAGATGGTGCAGGTGGTTAATTTCAACATGAAACCAAGTTACTGTACGTAAAAACCACCATCCACTGGTAAGGCCTATAAAAAGATAGTGAAGTTTCTGGTAACCCGCCTCCCTCTAGTGCAGACTCCGCCCCTACTAATTTTATCAACACCGTGAAACAAAATTATTAAAATGCAAGAACCGAAACAAATAATCGCGTTTATCGATCTCTGATTATTGTAAATCTGTGCTGATCAGTCGCCGATCTACATTATTTACATGGGAAGTCAGTGTTTTATGATGGAGGCACCCTTGTGTGTATGGTCCAGTTCAATTAACTAAGATTGTCATAAATTTCAATGACATTGCTAATGTTATTTGCAATATATCCATAAATTTTGGAAAAACCAAGCAGACAATATAAAAATAATAAGCATGTTCTGTATCGACATAGACTCACTTTTCCGAGAGTGACTTTCTCGTTCTCCGGAGATATCATTGACAAAATATCATTGGTGTATATTATCTCTTCACCTGAAATATGTTGAAAATATTCTCATCAATCCAAACCTGAACAAGGGTTTCACAAGTAAGGCCATTAAAAATAAATACCTGGGTACAAACGCAATTTTATGTCGAAAAAGGATGAGGGAGAGTGGTCTTTTATTTTATTTGTTTCCAAGAATTCAAGAAAAGTAGATATGTATATATAATTTTATGGAATAAAATACAACAATTTTTCAAGTAATCTATAAAAATCTTATCTTTCAATAACTTTAAAACTATTACGTCTTCAATAGAAACTGATTTAAATTTATAACTGTGAATTATCAGTACTGAGTAGATTGAGTTTTGAATTTTCCGATAATTCTGGATGTATTTAGTAATAAAAAGAGCATCGCTAGGGCGTGGAAAATTTGACCTAAGTTGAAATACACTGGACAGTTTTTAATAGACAATTTGAGATTTAAAACTTGACCTATTCCTCTGATTCTCACCAACTCTTACAATGGTCACTCTGAATAATATTAAAAGGATCAAGCCTTGAAATAGTGTGCCTGTCATTTGCAGAATGAGGTCCCCAGAGGGTGAATTTAGTTATGCTACCCCGCATAGCGGGCTAGCATCACCAAATTCACCCTCTGGGGACCTCATTCTGCTTACACCTTAGCAGAATAAGGTTCCCAGAGGGTGAATTTGGTGATGCTAGCCCACTATGCGGGGTAGAATCACTAAATTCATCCTCTGGGGACCTCATTCTGCAAATGACAGACACACTATTTCAAGGCTTGATTATCTATACCATAATCGTGTTAATCACAGATGTGTACTGAATGCAGCATGATTGTTCTCACCATCACTGTCCATATACCGATTTATTTACCTTGATCAGGTGTAGACTTTCCATCATTTCCTTGAATACCAAACTCGAGTTTAGAAATGGCATCGAAGCATTTTCTAAGATGTGGCTGCACGGCGAGTGGATTCCTTGTCTGAGCGAGAATCTCCAACAACTCATCATTGGACAAGAAGTAGAATCTATGGAGATAAAAACAAATAGACAACATCTGCAAAAACTTATACCGTCATTAAAAAAAACTATGTTCTATCTAATCTTTTGATGCAAACAGATGCAAGTGGTTTTTAATTTAACTCTGTGATGACGGGAGCTACGCTGATGCAACATTAAAGACCCTGTGCCAATGAATTCACTTATATATGTGAGTCGACCATAGGTTGCCTCGCATATAAGAGAATGCATTATCAATTTTCCTTACATTCTTTAACAATTTTTATAATTTTGTCTTATATTCTTCAACAATTTTATTATTTTTATCATTTTTTTTCTTACATTCTTTAACAATTTTATCATTTTTTTAATCATTTTTTCTTACATTCTTTAATATCAATTTTATCATTTTTTCTTACATTCTTAAACAATTTTTATCATTTTTTATCATTATTTCATAATTGAGGTGCCCAATGGGTGAACATCAACAACTTCAACTGGGGAACTTCAATCTGATCTTAGGTCTGCCATAGCAGTTGAGGGCCTTAGCAGAATGAGGTCCCCAGAGGGTGAATTTAGTGATGCTAGCCCGCTATGCGGGGTAGTGTCACTAAATTCACCCTCTGGGGACCTCATTCTGCAAATGACAGACACCCTATTTCAAGGCTTGATTGGAATGGTCTGTTATTCATTTGGAGGGGTGTCCAGGTAATAAAAGAAGACAACAGTATGACAAAAACAATAATACAAGAGCAGCAGGATTTATTTTTTGTGGGAAATGTTCAGATAATAAGTTGGACAAACATTGTTGAACTTATTATCTGAACATTTCCTAAGGGAACTACTCATCAATGAGTAGTTAGTATAGAAAGGGTTAAACATGGAATATAACCAAAGAATATACCTAACATGTTAACCCTTCCATGACTGGAGCTTCCTGAAATTTTGCAAAAATCCTGTGCCAATGCATTCTTTATATATGCGAGTATCCCATCTCCCTTGACCTTGTAAGCCAGTGCATTCTCTTAAATATGAGAAGCTCCCCATGGGACTCGCATATATAAGAGAATGCATTGGCACATGATGCATCAGCGCAGCTCCCATCATGAAAGGGTTAAATTGATATCAACATGCACACCGTTGTCTGCAGTACTTTACATTTCAATTTCAAAAAGCTATTCTGTTTGAAAAAGATAATTACATGAAGGAATTTTAGGCACAAAAACATGCAACATGATGGTAAAATCACTAAATAACTCGCTATATATCTCATTCCAAATTAATTTCCAACTTAAAAGTTTGGGGAAATTTATAGATACTGATTTATAAAGCAATCTTTCTAGTGTATACATGTTATGGTGAGGGGGTTAATTGACAACCCATTGTTGTCTGATGTTATGGATATAGGTCAGAGAGATATTGTGAGAGAGTGCTGCATAAGAGTCTGGAGAGATAGATTTGATTTGTGTGTGGGGGAGGCAGGAATTGGCTAGCTTACAGAGAGATGGCAGATATATATTTGATGCAGAGTTATTTTGTTATATGCATGGGATATTATCATTGAATAATATAATGACTTATCTAAGGAATCTGTGTTCTGGACTTGTCACTTATGATACCCTCCCATGGTGTAACAATACATACCTTGAAAAGATAACTCTCTTGGATTCAAGATAAGCCTCCAAGCATTTCTGGATCTGGTCAAGCAGCGTGTTGTTATTTTGGAATGTCTCCAGTAAACCTAGAAATTAAGACACTAACCATAAAAATCTGTATACGGCCACTAATAAGGTATACGGCCACTAATAACGTATACGGCCACTAATAAGGTATACGGCCACTAATAACGTATACGGCCACTAATAAGGTATACGGCCACTAATAAGGTATACGGCCATACGGTATATGTTATTTTTTTTATTAAATTCCCTGACTGACAGCCTCTAAACTAATCAACTCTAATGGCCATGGAAACCATAGCAAATTATAACTCCTACCATAGACACACCAGTTACAAACTATAATTTACCTCAGGTCATCCAATCCACTAATGGCCACATAAACAGATTGCATATATGACATACAAGTTACAAGCTGTACAGTAATAACTGAGACTCTAATATCAATACATGGTTTATGACAGCTCTGATGGCCACAGAAACCTCAAGCGGCATACAGTAGTGCTCTAATTAATCGACCCCTTAACCACAGCAGAATTATGGGTAACTTTTCAGGATTTAGTCGGAAATATGGCTTGTTGCCATTCATCGGAAAGCTCTCCTCTGTACATGTATAATTACAATAAACAAACATGCTACAATCTACTAGCTGATATGAACCCACCTGGTTGTGTCGCAGCTCTGATGGCCGTTGGGACCTTATGAACCTTCCTCATGATGTCTTTGTATGATTTATCAACCTGCATGAACATCTTGGCTTCGGCGGGAAGCTGTCGCTGAATGTCTGGGGCACTGAAGATACTCTCCAGATACAACCAGTTCCTCTGGCAATTCAGCCATTCATCCTAAGAGAAATATGAGGAAAATATTTTTGAAATCTTATTAAATTGCGAAGAAAAAAATTGAGAAATTTTCCTAATGGAAAAATTAAAAATTAATTAAAAGGTTGGTTGGAGTTACATGTCACATAAATACAAGGAATGATAGATTATTATTATGGTTTTCTCTTTCATTTCGTCCTTCGACTCCATGATGGTGCATGATCGAAGACCCCTGTCTGGAAACACTTCTATCAATTAATATTTATTTTATTTCAAATTTTCAGGTATAATATACATACAATCAATTTAGGACAATTTACAGCTCGTGTTTGTTCGGAGCGACACCAAGCAGGATAAATCTATCTAAAATTCTAAAAATTATATAAGAAATTATCAATATAAAAACAATATCAATAGACAGAAGCATTTCCGGACAGGTGTCTTTGACTCATATTTATTATTTATACCCCAGAAACTATATAAATAGTCAAGCCTTGAAATAGGGTGTCTGTCATTTGCAGAATGAGGTCCCCAGAGGGTGAATTTAGTGATGCTACCCCGCATAGCGGGCTAGCATCACCAAATTCACCCTCTGGGGACCTCATTCTGCTTACACCTCAGCAGAATGAGGTTCCCAGAGGGTGAATTTGGTGATGCTAGCCCGCTATGCGGGGTAGCATCACTAAATTCACCCTCTGGGGACCTCATTCTGCAAATGACAGACACCTTATTTCAAGGCTTGTAAATAGTATTTAGGATGAGATAGACCATCTTTAAGGATTTTACTTATCAGGATAAAAATTTTCGGCTACGAGGTTTAAAATAAGATTGGCAGGAAAATAAAAAAAAAACAAATATTTTTCATTTTCTTCCACATAAATGAATTCAGATGGTTGGGGATCGAAAACAAATTCTGCGAAAATCGAACACCGAAAATCCCACTGTGATCAGCTGCTGTGATCCATTTTTATACGAGAGAACATTTTTTCTGGATTTTCAAATCATAACAGATATTTTTTGAATTGTTAAGTTTGTGTTCGTAGATTGTAAATGCTTAGTTTTTTAAGTCAGGCTAACAAATCAATTGAACTGAATAATAAAATATATAGTAAATAAAAACTCACAAGTGTTTTGCCGAACAGATCGAGCTGTTTGACCCAGTCATCAACTCTTGGTTTGATTGGCCCGACATGTCGAGAGCTGGCGATCGTCGCTATATTGATGTTACTGTCGTCCCAAAGCTGCTGAATTTCATCCGTGCCTCCGACAATGAAAACATCTTTGGAGTCCTTGTGCGTTAGGACAGTAAACTCACACGTCTTCCATGAATCTTCAACCTAAAAATAAAACAATTGTGAATTAACCCTTTAATTAGAGAATGTATTCAGTTCCAAAAGTATATATTGGAATGATGTATTTATCATTTGTAGTAATGTTCTGATAAGGCCTATATAAGTAAATTCCTAGATTTACATACAACATTTTCGAAAAATGGGGCGAGAGGGCGAATTTTTATTTTTTTATTTTATTCATCCTAACATAAATGGTCATGTACAGTTCTAGATATTGAAGCTGGATCCTATCTTATATAATACAAGGTGATTTAGATTGTCCAATTTGAAAACAATTAGACTGATTAATGAGTCAATGAAATGTAATTTGACAGTTAACTCTTCCATGACTGGAGCTTCCTGAAATTTTATGAAAACCCTGTGCCAATCTCTATATATGCGAGTCTCTTTACATTGACCGTGTAAACCAGTGCATTCTCTTAGGGTTAAAGATATTTGAAATATTCTATAATTGATTAAGTTTACCTTTTTGAGGATAGCTTCCAAACTAGCTTCAGAACTAGCCATCCCTGATATTTCCTGTAAGGCATCTCCGTGTTTGAAGGCATTTATTTGGATGAGCTTTCCGAACGTGATCGGATCCTCAGCAGTGAATTTGTTATCAAGGATGTTCTCAATCATTTCCCAATGTCGGGTCTTCAATGTTGGATTTCTCAAATCTGTTATAACAGGAAGCTGTGAACAAAACAATAAGAAGAATGAGATAATAAAATTCTATCTTCTATTAAATATCTATTGACTTGCCCATACCAAAAATAATTCACAAAAAATTATCCATTACTTTTTCACAATCTTAGTTTTCAGTGACTTCTATTGCACCAAGCGTTTTATGTTTCTGTGATCCATTAATTGAAAGACAGATTCAATTTGTTTGGTAAAAGAGTTCTTCTCAGTAAATTGATGTATATCACAATGAATTGCACACAAAATGTATGATATTAAAGAAGAAACTGGATAATCATTAAAAAATATTCCTGACCTAATTCTCTAGAATGACAAAAGATGCAAAATATTGAAAAAGAGCACATTTTCTAGATTTATTCCCCCTCTCATCCATTAGACCGCAGTTCATTGATACCATAGTTTTGATTTAATCTTGATTCAAAACCAGAGAAAACCCGTAATTCAGATATTAATACAAACTCGCTACCGGGTGTGGGAAGCATATATTCCGTAGTATAACACACCCTATCTCTCATCAGTTCGACTTTTTCTTTGAGTTTAGGAACCACTCCATTTGGCGGCAATCCTTTCTCTAGCTGCATAACATTCTTGCCGTATTTTGCAGTCATTGTGTTCAAAGTTTCCGGTTCTAATGTATCAAATTGGGCCTAGAATAGAGTGCAGCATAAATTTAATACACAAGACATTGGCTAAATAACATTTTATTTGTAAAGCCAAACAGCTAAACTCATGAAACTGTTGTAAAATTTATTAAATAGAGGCATTTCTGAGATAAAATAAATAAAAAAATAAAATTCTCCGTAACAGGTTATTGTTGCAAATTAGCTAGGACAGTGCTCATATGATCAGTTTTTCATTTTTACATCAAATTTTAGCATTTGTATTACAGTGAGATTTGCGACGATTTGTGAAGAATAGCAAGTTGCAGAAGGCCTAAGGTAAAATAGAAAATAAAGTGCCACCCCCTCATATATATATCTTTATGCCAGCCCCTCATATATAGATCTTTATGCCACCCCCTCATATATAGATCTTTATGCCACCCCCTCATATATAGATTTTTATGCCACCCCCTCATATATAGATCTTTATGCCACCCCCTCATATATAGATCTTTATGCCACCCCCTCATATATAGATCTTTATGCCACCCCCTCATATTTTGATCTTTATGCCACCCCCTCATATTAGGGCCTGACGAATCGGCAATTTCAACATCGAATCGAATCAGGATAATGATTCGAAATGGAATCGAATCTCGAATCGAATCTTTTTCAAACAATTTAGTAGATTCGCGGTACCGATCGGTGGGAGGTACGAGCAAAAATGGGGCAAATGTCTGATCATTTTATAACGTCAGTGAGATAACTCAGATTACGAAGGAGGTTCATTGAACTTAATTTCTATGATATGAACAATATTTAATCATAGTTTAAAACAGTTTAATATATGAGAATGGCATGACATCATTTTATATTTTGTGCCACTGCCACTATGCGTGAAGTTCATGAAAGTAAGCAGTTTGGAACTTTGGAGTCAATGGAGTCTGATTCGAGTCATTGCAAACGGAAACTCTTCTGCGCATGTACACTTCACCCTGTCGCGCATAGCAGGCACGCGCGATATCAAAATTGCGCATCGTGACTTGGGAATGGCGCATACGCAAACGAGATTACAGAGAACTATATATAGTATGCAACTTGGGCCTGTCTGTTGGAAAGCTGAATGGTCAACAATATTCCATTTCCCGCATAAAGATGTTGGTCGGATTTGGAGATGACATGATGGAGCCCGGGCAATATATATATACGAGCAGTGAGCTTTTGGGCAACTTACCCTATACACATTAGACCATGGAGGTTACAGATGGTCGCGGAAGGAGACTTGTGTTAAGTATTGGGGATATAATGAATAATTTTTATAGATAATGCTATTCCCGGTGATAAAGAACTTGTATATAATGATTCAAAATATCCCGAATCACCCGACCACTTTCGAATCGAATCGAATCAGAACGTAAGATTCTAAATCGATTCGAATCTCGAAGCTTCGTCGGGCCCTACCTCATATATAAATTTTTATACCACCCCCTCATATATAGATCTTTATGCCACCCCCTCATATATAGATCTTTATGCCACCCCCTCATTTTTAGATCTTTATGTCACCCCCTCATATATAGATCTTTATGAGCCCAATTTTCACAAACTGCATTGTGGATGTACATGTAAATATATCTCTCGTTAGTGTCATGTTATCACGCCATGAATCTGTCTGCAGATTATGTTGTATTGATATTGATCAAACCAGATTGAGATTAATAAGGATTAACTACAAATTTCATTGAAATGTATATAACTTATAAAACAATGAGACGTTATTTTCTGTCAACGTATTTTCATTGAAATTTCCTGACACTTTATAGGAATAACATCGGGACTGACTTTGAAGACCTACGTTCTGCACTGGTGGCTAGCCGTTTCAATTAGGGCCCTGCGATTCGGGCATTTTCATTTTGAATCGAATCGAATTAGCCAAATGATTCCGAATCGCATCGAATCTAGAATCGAATCATTACAACAGACGTTTCAATAGTGAAAATGTAGTTATCACTTGACTGAGTGGTCTTACCGGTATCAATTTACTAACTTCGTAACGACAAATAAGTGACCGTTGGTATATAATGTAAAATATTTATATCCATAAATGGATCAAATTTGCATTTAACCAATTAAGTGCGCATTCTTTGTGGCTGTCTCTGCTATAGAATATCGAAATGGTATCATAAGCAATAATAAAGTCAGTAAGTCAGTAAGCTGAAGTTCGACATATATATGAAATTTTGCTAGATCAGTTTCATCAATCATGCAATGCTTCAGTGGTCTATATAGTATAGCTCAGGCTACAACAGTGTTTGTAATGTGTGGTCTTTCATTGGTATCATAAGCTATCTTCTGCGAAAAAGCAAAGTTGTCCATTTCTGTAATGAGAATACAACTGGTGCCAGTGTCGATACAATTCAGGACAATTCAGGACAGCCGATTTCGAATCGAATCAGACAAAAGATTCTGAATCACACTGAATCGAATTGATTCGCAGGGCCCAAGTTTCGATTTGATATCTGATTTGATGTCGACATTGGCTTCCCAATTTGATATCGGATTTTGCATCTGCAGAAAAGCACCGATTTGCAGGGGCCTAATCCCCTCATACCTGCCTCGTATTTTTCTTACCTCAGTCCAATCTGTAAGCAAGCCGTCCCACTCATCTATAGCGTTCCAAAGCAGCTCTTTAAGTTTCAGTTCTGCATGGACCTCTTCCAGTGCCTCATACTTCGTAATTTCCACCTGAAGTGAACAGCACATGCAAAGATAATTCAACATTGAAGAAATAGAGGGTTTTCTGTAAGTAATGTATGCTGCACTAAAGTTACCAGCCCTAAACATTCAGAGAACTTATTTTCTCTATCAGAAAATGAAGTTGTATTTGAAAAATTATGCAAAAACAAGTGAATCTCAAGCATGGTTATAGTGTGCCTGTCATTTGCAGAATGAGGTCCCCAGAGGGTGAATTTAGTGATGCTATCCCGCATAGTGGGCTAGCATAAAAAAATTCACACTCTTGGGACCTCATTCTGCATGGCCTCATCTGCTATGGGAGACATAGATTCTGCTTGAAGTTTCCAAATGGTGAATATTGTGATGTACACCCATTGGGAACCTCGATTATGCAATGTGTCATCTGCCAATTTGGAAATATAGAGAAACTAAACTAAAAAAGAAATAGAATCTATGATAAGAAGTTTCTATAGAAATTTGATAATAAAGAAACTTTCCAAAGATGAGGCCTAAGCAGAATGAGGTCCCCAGAGGGTGAATTTAGTGATGATAGCCCGCTATGCGGGATAGCATCACTAAATTCACCCTCTGGGGACCTCATTCTGGAAATGACAGGCACACAATAATCAGGCCTGGTGACTCTAAAATATTACTGCTAATTATATCATAAATAACATGTCTATATCAATTGAAAGTGGAAGATATAATAGTATGTGTATATGAACGCTCTTTTGTGGTATTCCATGGTAACATACATTCAAGTCAATTTGGTATAATTTGAATGTGAATGATTTTGAAGTTTTTTTTATATGATTTGTATGTGAATGCTCTCCCCTGGTATTCTATGATGCTCTATCTTGGTATTCTATGATAACGTACCTTGAAGTTTTTCTGGTATGCTTTGTGTGTGAACACTCTCCCCTGGTATTCTATGAATGCTCTCTCCTGGTATTCTATGATGACGTACCTTGAAGTTTTTCTGGAATGCTTTGTATGTGAAGCTCTCCCCTGGTATTCTATGAATGATCTATCATGGTATTCTATGATGACGTACCTTGAAGTTTTTTTGGTATGCTTTTGTATGTGAATGCGCTAACCTGGTATTCTATGAATGCTCTATCGTGGTATTCTATGATGACGTACCTTGAAGTTTTTCTGGTATGCTTTGTATGTGAATGCTCTCTCCTGGTATTCTTCCATCTGTTTCAGCAACTTACTAAGGATGGTCTTCACCTTATCCTTCTCGGCTGATGCATCAAGGATCAGTGGGTTCTGTTGAAATTAGTTGCAGAAATGAAATATTGTATTCAAATGACGTAAAATGGCACTCAGAATTCAAGATATACCCTAACAAACATATATGAAATAACCACTTAGTTTGATCAATATGCAACTGTTTTCACCCTTCTAACTGATCAATTAATAAATATGTTAGCGAATTATACTTATAATTTGATTATTTATTATTTGATAATAATTAATTAATTATCTTGAGGATTAAATTCACCTCATATAAACTACCAACGGACATTAAGTTAATGCGATTGTAGACAAATCATTATATATAAAACCTGTTAAAATTTGATGCCATGAATTTAATGAAGAATGAAAAGTATTGATAAACATTTGGAATCCACACTCACTTGTGCTTCTTGTTTGACCTCTTTGACCTCCTTGGCGAGTTCTGCGATGTCCTTGTCGAGATGTGTGCAGAATTTATCTATATTCGCATCCCTCTCTGTTAGTGATTTATCTATCGCATTGCGCACGTTTGTAATTGAGGGTCCCAAAGTCTGAAAAATATGATATTAATTATTTCAGATTAACTTTATCTGCAAACTCATTAAAAAGACAAGACTCATTTCAAGATTCAAATAATATATACATAATCAGACAGTATATAAAACAAAAGTTTATATGGCCAATATTTTAAACAAATGTCGACTTTCAGCTGAAAAAGTTTTTTGTTATTTACAGTTTATCTTACTTTTAAGACAATGATGTAAAAGAAAAAATATTGGTCAGAAGAGGGAAAACACAACATCTTTTAAGGATGGCCTAGATGTGTTCCTTTACTAACCTGATACACTGCTCCATCTTCCGGTGGACATGGAACCTCATACTGTTCAATCAAATCATACATGTCCTTCACAATCATTGCCTCCTTCTCCAATGGGTCAATCTAAAAATAGTAACAAAAATGGAAAATTAGTCAATCGTTGTCTTCTCCAATAGACCAATCTAGAAACAGCAATAAAATTATTATATGAAAATAATATTATAAAAATAAAAACGGAGGAAAAACAAAATACTATATAAATTTTAATACAAATAATATACTTTTTTTTTATTTTGTAATGATTTGCACAAGTTTGTTCCATCAGAATTTCTGCACTGACATGTTATTTCTACTGATAGCATTTATCGTTTTTCATAAAATTGAAATATATAAATTTGTTTCTATCAACAGATTCATGAGGTTTTAAAAGTTTCCTTTTTAGTTTGTATTTTTTTCATTATTTCTTCTTTTGAGGTTCGGTATCAAAGAAACAAAGACTATAGAGTAAAATACATTTGAAACAAAAAGTTGAATGAGTTATAACATACCCTGATCTGAATGTCATCGAGGAAGTTGAGGGTCTTGACAAACTCCAATGTTGTTGTTGGTGTAAATTCCAGCTTGAATTGTCCGTCTTGCAACTCAGCAATGAGTCTGTCAACCTCTCGTCTGGCAAGTTTCGGCAGCATGTCATTAATTAACTAAAAGTCAGAAATAAGATAGATGTAACAATAAAGTAAACTGAGAAAAAAAGGTTGAAAGAAAATTATAGCATCATTGCCCAAAAAAAACAAAATATCACTCTAATTTGTTTTTAATTCAGATGAAAAATAGCAGAAAATAATTAGCAAATATATACAATCCATATTTCTACAGAATTTAACTGACTCTCAATTTATTTCATATCCACAAATTAACTCTTTCATGATGGGAGCTGTGCTGGTACAGCATTAAAGATCCTGTGCCAGTGCATTCTTATATATGCTCTCTATGAGAGACTCACATATATAAGAGAATGCACAGGCTTACAAGGTCAAGGTAAATATTGTTAGTCTCTTATATATGCAAGGCTCCCTATGGGAGACTCATATATATAAGAGAATGCATGCCATTGGCACAGGGTTTTCGCAAAATTTCAGGAAGCTCCCATTATGAAAGGGTTAATATAAAACAAATACATGCAATAAATTCATTCAAGACAAAATGTAAAGAAATTTTTTTCAAACTTACATCCAGACATCTGAGGGGCGAGGGTGTAAGAAGATCTTTCATATTGATGGCGTCAATGACGAGCATTCCGATTGGTCGCTTCTGCAAAATGCTCATAGCCATGTTGTGTTGTTTGTGGTATTTATCAAGGTGCTCTCCGAAGAATGACACCTCTGAAAAATGCAAAATAATATATTTGTTACTTAAATAACAATAATACTGTTAGCATACTTCTAGAACTTAAAAGAATATGTTTATAATTAAAATAAATTAAGTTGAAAACTAATAGTGCCAGGACAAATCAAATCTTCTCTAATGTATCGTATTAACAAGCAAGTCTGAGTTTAGTGTGCCTGTCATTTGCAGAATGAGGTCCCCAGAGGGTGAAAATTATGATGTAAACACATTGGGAACCTTGATTATGCAATGTATCGTCTGCCAAATTGGGGCTATAGAGAAACTAAACTAAAAAAGAAATAGAATCTATGTGAAGAAGTTTAAATAGATATATATATTTGATAATAAGAAACTTTCCAGAGAATATGAGGCCTAAGCAGAATGAGGTCCCCAGAGGGTGAATATAGTGATGCTAGCCCACTAGACGGGATAGCGTCACTAAATTCACCCTCTGGGGACCTCATTCTGCAAATGACAGGCACTCTAAACTCAGGCTTGTCCAATGATAGGTTTAATTCTGATGGAAAGTGAGTCAATATTCACAAAAGCTTTCACAAAATAAATAACCCACAAATCTTGAAATTCTAAACCATGGCCGTGGCATTCTAAACTATTTTATGGTTGATATTTCACAAAAAAAGAATGCGATAAAGCTGATGAGATATCAGATGAGAGGTACCCACCATGATCTTGCTCTCGGACTGCATCCAGATCGAGGCTCTCATTTTCCCGATAGAATTCCCGGTATGGTTCAAATGTGTCGGCATACTGACTCGCTGCATTAAATGCTGCAGTCAAAGCTTCCTAGAAGTAAAAACAAAATTATCAATTCAAGATTTATTGAACAAATAGAAAGCTCCAATTGGAACATGGTCTTAGAACAGATGGTTACATAAAGTATAAACAATAGTTATGATATACTTAATTAGCATAAAATATGAAAGAAGGAACAGATAGTAATGTTGTTGAAATGTTGCATGCATGCATGTGACTATATGCTGTAAGCTTATTATACCATATGATAAACAGAGATGAGTGGTCAAGTACATATAAAGCATGTATACATGCATATTAATGTCAACAACAATACTCAAATAAGTCAGTTATTACGGTTTCCAGAAGAGAAAAGTAAATTGTCCTCGTAGATGTTATGTGCAAAAAATTTTGTGATAGGCTTACTATATGCAGGAGTTTGATTACTAAGAAGCCAAGTTAATTGGTCATCAATGTTAAGTTGGTGCCCAATGGGTTGAAAAGTGGTTGAATCAAAAAGTGTTATCATATTGCAGATATATCTATCAGAAAATAATGGCTCAGCATAGATTTCAAGTACAGTGCCCCCTCCCAGGTTACCCAAAATTGCTGGAAATTGTGCATTGATACCTCAGTTTAAAACTTAATATGTAGAAAAATATGCATATATTGATACTAACCCTTATGTTATGGATGATCGTTTGTAAATGTTTGTCATCCTCGAACATTGTCCCCAGACTCGGTCCTTCTCCACATGTCTTTTCCTCAAACTTGTTATTAATGATTGGCCTGAATATAGAAATTCACATATTGGTGTTGTACAGATGTAATTCCACTGGGATGTCTTTAGAAAAAGGCAAAAGACATTTTCGTAAATAATACTAATATTCATTCAGCGAGAATTTGTTTTTCTAGGGTTGAACAAAATTGATTGTCTTCATCTGTGTAATAATAATTGTAACATATATTTACGGGTGTAACAAAATTATTGCAATTCTAAAGGGCTCAAATATATACACACTGAATATGTACATCATCAATAAATGCCGGTGCCTCAAATGACTCGAAAAGATATCAAAGATACTAGATACATCTGCAAGGTTTTTATTAGTTTTATTTCTTCGTATACAATAAATTAAACAACAAGCAATTTTTATGAGAATATAGTACACACATTGTTTTGAGTTTGTATACCTGTAGTCAAGCATACACATCTTTCGTTGTCGCTATATATCAGTTTATACAGCTCTTATGAAGCCTAGGCAATTTCACTATAATATTAGGTAAGTAAAGACGTGATATTGTCAACTCTGTATCGCAATAAACATTGATACATGACATACCCATATTGTTACACCCCATATCGCATATTCTACAAAAACCTTGATAAATCCTTCAGATTTTTAAGGGGTAATAGTGAGGTTTAGATCAGAACGTCCAAGTTAAAGCTTTAGGCACTCTCAGCTATCAATGGTCCGATGATGGGCACATGTGATTGCCAAATTTTCTCCCACATCGATAAAGATTGATCATATTTTTCAGTCCACGATTTCAAACCATATGCAGAGGATATAGATCTCAACTTTTCAATTGTATACCAGAATTTATTTTTACCTGATGACAAAGAACTTTTCTTTGAGGATATTTACCAGCATCCTTAAAAAATTGAAATTTTCTATTGATTTTATACTACAGTTTGTAATGTGCATGAAACCCTTATTTATCTTCTATCTTTACCTTGTGAATGCATCAAAATACGTATCAGGAACCAAGTTTTGTACGCTAAGAACAGCATCTTGGAACCGTTTGATGACCTCGGCAATGCCATCTTGGAAGTCATCCGCATCCGGGTTGAACAACAGCTGATTTGGCTCCAGAACAAATTCTGTGATGTACAGGGGAGGCAATTGTGGTGTCTCTTCTTCATCCTAATGTAAAGATAAAATTCATTGCAATGATTACATGAGTTTCAATCCAACTTAGAAAGGTCAATAGATGGTCATTGGGGCAAAGGAAGGGGGGGGGGGGGGGTGTTGGGGAATTCTTACAAACTTTAACTGCAGCATGATGTTTCCAATGTGTCAAAATATCAAAATAGAGTAGCAATAATTTTATTTCTTCCAAGATTCCAACAATTATTACAGACATATCATTACCTGCTTAACCCTTTCTATACTAAATGGATTCTCCCATTCAGATATAAAATATAAATTGGAACGGTGTATTATTCATTTGGAGGGGTGTTTAAGTAATAAAAACTGACGACAGACGAAAAGATAATACAAGTGCTGAATGATTCATATTCATTGGTGGGAAATGTTCAGATAATAAGACAAACCACCTATGTTGAACTTATTATCTGAACATTTTCTAAGGGATCTACCTGTCTATGAGTATTTAGTATAGAAAGGGTTAAGCTCCTGTATAATGAATATCACAGATCATTAAAAAGAGGGAGGTCTAGAATAAGGATATTTCACTAATGCTCACTGCTGGTTCATGAGCATAAAAAGAGATTGAGAGATCAAAGTTTTATGGATGCACAGACTGATAGACATAATTTCTATATCCCCCACCAAACTTTGGATAGATACAGTAATGCCCAAAGTAATTGACCACTTAACCACAGCAGAATTATGGGTAAATTATCAGGATTTAGTTGGAAATATGGCTTGTTGCCATTCATCGGAAAGCTCTCGCCTGAAAAATTACCCATAATTCTGCTGTGGTTAAGTGGTCAATTACTTTGGGCATTACTGTATCTATCCAAAGTTTGGTGGGGGATATAGAAATCACTTTGGGAATTACTGTATGCCAATGAAATTTAGGAAAAAGCCAAACGTTATGAGCCTTTTTTTTAAGGTTACCTTATCTTTCTCTGGGTCCTCTTCTTTCTTCTCTTCCTCGAGACCCTGTATCTGAGCGAGGGTTGGTGTGTTCTGTAGTTGTTCCGTGAGGTAGTTAAGTAGAGTTGATACAGAGTTCACAGCCAACACATGCATAGTGTTGACAATCAGGTAGTCCGACAGGCGGATGAAGCTGAAGAGGAGAAACCATCATCATCAATAACCCTTTTAATACCAAATGGTTTCACCTAGTCAGTTAAAATATGTGTATTGGAAAGGTCTATTATTCATTTGAAGGGATCTTAAGGTGATAAAAAATAAAAATGCAGAAGGAGGCCTATTTATAGAGGGAAAGTTTTGATAATAAGTTCAACAAACTACCTATGGTCCTTTGTTGAACTTATTATCTGAACATTTCCTATGGGATAACTACTCAACAATGTTGCTTTAGTATAGAAAGAGTTAACAACTGTAGATCATATTCTTAGAATAGTAATCAAGCTCTCAATGTGAAAAATTGAAAAACTTCTAAATTCACCTGTCAAGCATAAAAGACAATAATTCTAAAATATTATCTAGTCAAACAGCTATGTTCTATTTCCAAACGAAGTCCATGCAACATTCCACAGTGGTTTCGTTAGTTACCAATGAGACACGATACGAGCCATTCTAGTCACTATTAACACTTTAATGATGGGAGATACGCTAATGAAGCATTAAAGATCATGTGCCAGTGCATTCTCTTATATATGCGAGTCTCCCATAGGCAGCCTCGCACATATAAGAGAATACACTGGTTTACAAGATCAAGGTAAATATTGTTAGGCCAATGTATTCTCTAATCTAACAATATATACATTGACCTTGTAAGCGAGTGCATTCTCTTATATATGTGAGGCTTCCTATGGGAGTAGGGTTGAAACGATTAATCGACTAGTCGTAGACAACGCTGAAATGTCAGAACGTCGACTCTGAATTTTGCCGTCAACTAGTCGGAACATAGTGTATTAGTTCTGTGTATAACGCTTTCAAGATCGATTCCGACATAAACGGTGTTAACTGCGCGTAAGTTACGGTAAGTATAACATTTGGTGGCACCCGGAATTGACAGTGTTACTAGTATAGACACACACGGTGACCCGACTAATGAAATTGACAACACAATGTCTCACTCGTCGTTTGAGGTCAAAGACATCACTGCGACATGATGGCAATGATTGACGCGATTTATCGTTTGTCGGAGACCGCTTTGATCTAGACACTGTGTATATTTCAATTGATCAATTGAAGGTCGCTTAAGGTGACGTCATTGTTGCTACCGTATATAAATGATACTGACATTAAGAACTGGCTATCGTATTCTACAACATAGCCTATTCTATAGGGCGTATTTAGTCGGAACATTAACATTTTATAGTGACACCGCTCGGCACCGGTTTATTGGTGATCACTTGACGAAATCTCGAACGCAGATATTAAATGTAAAACCTGTATAAATGGTCGAGTTTCTAATCATTATCCACCACATGTCTAATTATATAATTACATTCAGTGTGTTGGATAAATATCAAGATGTTTACAGTATTATTTCCCAAATAAATTGGTGTCAATTCAGGGAAATGCGCTACGCAATAGACTGTCATTGCATTAGTCATCAGTGTACGCCATGTACAATGAATTTCCGTACCATGTTATGTTTGAAAGTTTTGATATCGGGTACCGACTAGTCGACGCAACGCGACTTTTGGGTCTCGACTAGTCGACTCTGAAATTAACTAATCGTTTCAACACTATATGGGAGACTCGCATATATAAGAGAATGCACTGGCACAGGATCTCTAATGCTGCAACAGCCCAGCTCCCATCATGAAAGGGTTAAATTATTGGTTTCTGAGCCAGTGTCTGAGCACCGTATTGCTGATTGATCATCAGGTGATAACGCAATGTTTCATACCATGTGAGTCGTTTACACTGGGAACGTTTGTTTGCCTGTTCTGTGTAGGTCATTTTGCCAGGATCCTCTCCATATATGTCCATATCGTAGTTACTCTGCATCATGTAACTGGATGCTGTGCCAGGAGCAATATCACCTACAAAACAGAAACAGATAAAGCATTAATCTTAGAAATTGAGCAATCAAATAGAACTCTATATAAATCAAGCATAAACATATATACAGTTCAAGAATTAACTTTTATAAATGAAACATTTACTTCTATAAATCAAGAGTTTCATTTTATAAATAAAACATTTGGTTTTATCAATAAAGTATTAACTTTTATAGTATGTAGAGGGTCTCCGTTTGGTGGTGTCCAACTTGGAAATTCCTAATGCACCCTCCCCCCCCCCCCCCCTTGAACCAGGCAGAAATTTCATAGTCCAACAAATTCCATTTCCACCACATCCCTTACCATGTGTTTTTTCCTGGAGATTATTCTTGATTTTCCAAATCAGAAATTGCTGCAGACTCACCATATAAACCTGGGCTGTCTGTGCCATCAAAGAAATAATCATCGGGAGTGAATCCGGCTTCTAACAATGCTGTCCTACAAGCACTGCGCACAACTTCCTTCACCAAGTCACGGAACTCCATCAGTCTGCCAGCAACCTGTAATATAACACATATATGCATTGTATGACCATTTGATTGTTTCTATAACAAATGTCAGTTAAATTTATCTGGTTGAGAAAAGATATTGAAGATAGTCTCTCGTCTCGGTTTAAATTTAGCATAATTTGGCATTTAATATAAAAATTCATCACTTTCAACGCTATCAGAAGTGGTATATCACCAGCCATTAACTGCAATCATTTTGGCACTTGATGAATTATAAATATGCAAAACATATATTTACAATAATTCTACAAGCCACTACTGACAAATGATGTATTGGATAACATATTACATAGTTACAAGAATCATCACAAATGGCATCAAAAATACATATGAATATAGCCCATGAGCCAGGTTCCCCAAAAATGGAAAATGGTACCAATTTGGTGAGAAAATTCTACCAAAAGATTTCTTTTATTCCTTGTGATAATAATGCAAACTTACTAAAACAGGGTTCCAAATTAATTTTTATGAAACCAATTTTACTTTTTATTTATATTACATTAAAACAACATTTTAGTTAGTAATGAGAAATGCCACCTGAAAGACAATATTTTGTTGGATGCTGAACTTCATTCATTTATTTCATACTTTCCGATGTTTTGGAGGTTCAAGTAATAATCATTTTGTTTACTTTGTTCAATAACAAAATGATATTATTTGGTATGTATATGTATATTGTATATTTATTATGTAGTTTATGTCACAATCAAAATTTTCTCAGAGGAACAAAGCAATAACACAATGTTGTTGTTGTAACTGGAGGTCTGGAACCCAGAATACATCTTTAAAAGTATTTCACGGCTGAATATTCATTACCTCATTAAGCTGGTTGAATTGAGCCTCCCTGAACATGCTCAATGTGTATGTGTGACCTTTCTCGACCTTACACAGTCCCATGTCACTAATCCTGTGACACATCTCCCTCACGTTCAGCAACGCTGGTCGCAGAGACTAAAAGGATATAAAGAGAAAGATCAGTAAGATTATCAGACATATCTCCATCCCTTTGTGAAACAAACTGTTTTCATGCTCGAATCCCCCAATATCCAACAAAACAGGTTATGTTTATTTCCAATTTATTACACTCCTGTGTGCAATTTCCATTGAAAACGCCGTTAATTAAAAATGGTAATGTCACTAGTGAATTATGTCATTTCTCGTTACGTCATTGACATTGCGTCGTTTACTGATCATGACTGAAATTTCGGTTGTTAATCTTTCTCCACAGCGGGACTTTCATCCATTAATTCTGTGTGTTTTAATCATATTTGGCGAACCAAAGTGATGCAGAAGTGTAATAAATAAATTAGTTCCGAGAATTACGCTAAATATTTCACTCGAGGCGAGAGACCTTTAGGTAAGAAACTTGTGCGCATTAGCACACTCGTTTGTTACCAACGCCTCTCGCGAATTATGTAACGTAATTCTGGGAACCAATTGATTACTCTCTATTGTAATTAAACTCATGAAAACATTTAAAGAAACGGCACGAAATGTGCTTTTTATCAGCATTTATACATGCCATGAAGTGAGATATCCTGATTTCAGCGATCAAATCTCTGGGGACGTTCCATTGGTTTACTTGAAACAGTGCCCGAACAACTTCCTGTCAACGGCATCTATAGTAAACCTATGTGAGCGGTTGTCTCAAAAACTAAAAGTTAGCAACTCTCGACTAATCATAATGCATGTTTTAGCAACAAATATTCAATTTGAATTACAATCGGATGTATTTGGACAGACTAAACAAGAGCAGACCTGAGAATAAGGTGCCTGTCATTTGCAGAATGAGGTCCCCAGAGGGTCAATTTACTGATGCTATCCCGCCAAGCAGGCTAGCATCACTAAATTCACCCACTGGGGACCTCATTCTGATTAGGCCTTATCTTCTCTGGAATGTTTCTTTATTATCAAATTTCTATAGAAACTTCTTCACATAGATTCTATTTTTTATTTTTTTAGTTTCTCTATATATCCCCAAATTGGCAAATGACACATTGCATAATCGAGGTTCCCAATGGGTGTACATCACAATATTCACCATTTGGGAACTTAAATCTGAGTCTTGGTCTCACATAGCAGAATGAGGTTACAAGAGGGTGAATTTGGTGAAGCTAGACTGCTGTGTGGGATCGCGTCACTAATTACACCCTCTGGGGATCTCATTCTGCAGATTACTGACACACTAATCTCAGACTTGAACAAGACGAATACACACTTACCGGATTAACAATGAAGAGATTATCATTCAGTCCTTTCTTGTAGCTTTGTATTTTCTTCGTCCTCACATTCTTTCTCCAAACACTGAAAGCCTTCCATTTTCTGAACAGGGCAAATGCAGGGATCTGAAATGGAAAATAAAATTATTATGCTGTTAATAACCAAAAGTTAAATCAAGCCAAAGAAATTGAAATATTTGGTCGGGGGTTAGTCCATTGCGAATGTTATGGAGATGCACATAATTTTAAGGTGCCAAACCTACACGTTTACAGATATCGGCCCACTATGTAGCAACCATGTAAACAATAGCTAGGTGGTGAGGACATGGTTTCGGAAAGCTTTCCTGACTGCTTCAATCAAAATAAGATATTCCGCACAGGCAAATCCCAATCTCCCACTGCTTGCATAGCGCTGGTTATTAAAAGATTTAATTACTCCTCTTTGCTACAAGTTCCGCATGCTACACACTTATAAATGGAATGATAGTGTGTCTGTAGTTGAAATTTCATGTGAGTCAGATGACTTTTGTTGACACCACAAGTTAGTGATGTTACAAGTTACACCGTATGTGCAGCTAAACCTGGTTTCAACCTAGAGAAACTAAAATTTATCAATATTGTCATAAGCCCTAAAATAAATAGTGATGTTTCCAGTAACTCAACCGCCCTTACTAATATAATCGACCCCCCCCCCCCAAACCCCGTAAAAAAGTAATAATAAACGCCAAAACTAAAACAAAAAATAATCTCCAATCATGCATGTAGCTAAACTATGCTGATCGGTCACTGATCTACATTATTTACACGAGAAGTCAGTGTTTTAAGATGGCGCAACCTTGTATACACAGGCCGGTTGATTTCACTATAATTTAAAAAAATTCAAAATACTACCCAACGCTTCATTATCACTACCAATACCTAGAGTAATATGCTCATTGTGTCCTGTTATATTTGTGCTGCCAGGAGCATATATTCCATGTGGATGCTTCGAAAAAAATAATAATTTCTGACCGCTCGCCCCTAATTTTTCCCCCTCCGTTTTCAGAAACATCACTACTTTTTTTAGGGCTAATCTTCATCACACTCATTCTCACCTGGATTAGTTTCTGGAAATAGTTGTACTCCTGTTCCCATCTATCGAGAGTGATGAACTCTGTCTCATCATCAAGTACCATTCTTGTCACCCCCTTTTTACTGATTGTGCAATAATCTTGCCTGTTAATGTGTTCATGGGACACCACCCTGAAAATGTGCATTAAATATAAATATGAAGGTACTGAAGATCTTATGTGAAATGACAAATTTTCCATCCACTGAAGGAACACAATTAATATACCTAAACATGACCTAAGGGAAATATTTCAAATAAAACCTAATCGTCCCAGGTCAACCAACTGAAATTATTTCAAAATCATCTAGGTCTGAATTTCTCAAACAACTGTTTTCTTTTCTTTATGCCCCAAGTTATTTTAACAAGAATTAGTGCAAAAATTTATTTTACAAGTAAATTGTGTCTCGTTCAAAACATCTAAAGAAAACCAGAAATATTAGTGCACAGGATACTACTGGATGTGACATCACAAGACATCTTAACTATCTATAATTGCCAAGCCAAACGTCAAGGATTGTCAGATGTCTTAGTTAAATTTTTTGTCCGAGGCAATGAAAGCTGCATTGAACAGAAGTTAATTAACCCCTTCATGATGGGAGAGCTGTGCTTCCTGAAATTTTGTGAAAACCCTTTGCCAGTGCATTCTCCCATAGGGAGCCTCGCATGTATGAGAGAATACTTTAGCCTAACATTATTTACCTTGACCTTGTAAGCCAATGCATTCTCTTAATTATGCGAGGCTCCCTAGGGGAGACTCACATATATAAGAGAATGCACTGGCACAGAATCTGTAATGCTGCACCAGTTCAGCTCCCGTCATGAAAGGGTTTAACTAAACTAATACATAAACTTACTTGAGATTGTAGTAGTGGTAGTTAACCGATGATTTAGGTACAGCTGGACTAAGATACAAAAATCCAACTTTAGCATTGTCTTTGATTATCTGTAATATTTCTTCGGCATCTGATAGTCCTTCAAATGACTCCGCAACTGCAAATAAATCTATAGGGTGCAATTTGAGCAAACAATGTAAAAAGGAACCAACCCATAAAAACATAAACAGTGATTGTAATAATATTAAAGTAAACACAAATGTAAGTCAATTTATTACACTCCCATGCGCGATTTACATTGAAAACGCCGTTAACTAAAAATGGTAAATGTCACTAGTGAATTATGTCATTTCTCGTTGCGTCATTGACATTACATCATTTTCTGATCTTGACTGAAATTTCGGTGGTTAATCGTTATCCACATCATGACTTTCATGCATTAATTATCTGTGTTTTAATCATATTTGGCGAACCAAATTGACGCAGAAGTGGAATAAATAGAGAAATCAATTAGTTCCGAGAATTATGTTAATAAATAATTCACTCGAGGTAAGAGACGTTTAGGTAAGAAGCTTGTGCGTGTTACTCGTTTCTTACTGACGTCTCTCTCCTCTCGTGAATTATTTAACGTAATTCTCAGAACCAATTGATTACTCTCTATATAACACATTGAGATTGTGTAGATAACAACTGAGAGCATTACGAAGTATTACAGTCACAGAAACAAACCAAGCAACTAAGGTGGAATTGGTCACTCTCAACCGTTTGTGCGATAAAGATACCCAGGTTCCAGAAATTGTGTTAAAGATACCCAGGTTAATAATATTTCATGTAAAGCAACCAAATATTCATCAAAATGACCACCTCCAGTGGTAAGATTTCTTAATTTATGATCAATGAGAGCTATCACTTGCCACTTTGTAACTGAATAGTATTTTCTAAGTCACTTTTAAATCGCTTTCATATTATGAGATTTGCTTAAACTTTTCTACACTAAATACTAAATAGATCATCCTTTCTATACTAAATACTAAACAGATAATAAGTTCAATAAACGTTGTTTGTTGAACTTAATATCTGAACATTTCCCACCAATGAATATGAATTCTTCTGGGTAAAAAATCGGTGAGAGGGACCATTTCAGAGCCAAGTTCTGAGTTACTCACATTTTGGCTTCATTGAAGGAGGAACACTGGCCCCTTGAGCGTGTGCACCTTTCCCTCTCGGAGATGCAGGCTTTTCTTCTTTAGGTGGAGTAGGAATTCTCACCATGGCTTCCTGTGTAATAATAAAAGAGAAACACTGGAAACTAAGGTCAAACAAGATTATTGTTCAGTTTCTCCAACACTTTTTTTTTAAACAAACCCAAAACAAAACTTTCTTATTATCAGAAATAACAATAGGAAATATAAAAAATGCAAGTTGAAATGTGTCGAACTAAATTATTGGCCAATAGTGGACAGAGAATGTAGACATCGCATTGTGAAGCCAAGCATCAGGATGACTAGGTTGTTTGTTGAACTTCTATCTGAACATTTCCATCCAATAAATATTATTATTCCAAACCCATTGACGTGAGGTACATGTATTCAACGGAATCCCAGCCATTGAATACATAGTAGTGTATACCTCTAGTGGAATACAAGCCAGAACTATTCTTGTTGACGTTGTCGCCAAGAAAGATGACGTACATTACGTCGATCATCCGCTTCCGGTGATCCCACCATAATTACTGGCTATTTGTCAGACTTAAATCACAATAAAGGTGGCTACAGTAACAATGGATATGACATTCATGGATTGAACTTATCTGACTGAATGGTGTAGAATAAATACAGCACAACTTGCATCATAATCTCGAATCTTTTATCGAACTTGTTGCGGACGGCGCAAAGTTATATTTCGCTCGAGCTACTCTCTCGCGAAATATATCCTTGCACCATCCGCAACTCATTCGATAAAAGATTCTCGATTAAGAAGCGCGTTGTGTTCTGTCTATATCCTTCAGCACTTATATTATCTTTTCATCCGACTGTCGTCTGCTAATTTATCCTGAACCCCTTCCAAAGCAATAATAGACTGTTCCAATGTATACTTTTATAACTGAATGGAAGAATCCATGACTGGAGCGTCCTGAATTTTTGTGAAAACCCTGTGCCAATGCATTCTCTTAAATATGCTAACCTCGCATATATAAGAGAATTTATTGGCCAAACAATATTTACCTTGACCTTGTAAGCCAGTGCATCCTCTTATATATGGGAGGCTCCCTATGGGAGACTAGCATATATAAGAGAGTGCACTGGCATAGCGTCTTAAAAACTCTTTAATGCTGCACCATAACAGTTCCCGTCATCAAAGGTTTAATACAGTGAACTTTGTACTAACTTGTTTATGTTTTAGATCCTCTGGTAGGTCGGGGAGGGGTGAGCTGCTATCTATGGGTTCCATAGATCCACTTCTTCGCAGTTTCTTAGACGCTGGTTCATCTTGTTTTTCTTTACTCTGACTAACTTGTGCTTCTTTATTCTTCCTGTGTATGAAGTCTGGATGATTTTTTTCTTGAAACTTATGTAGTGTAGGCTAGAAAATAGACAGCAAAATAAATTAGTTGATATTGAAGGAAAACTGTACTGACATAAATCTGACTCAGCAGTTAAATTATTACGAAAATCAGAATCATGGCGGAGAAACAAAAGCAACAAATATTGTGAGCCATGTGAGCACCATATGCATTACATCAATTTAAAGCAACTAAATCAGAACAGATCAGAACCCACAGATGTCCTTCTGGCCCCTAGACAAGAATGATCAATTTACATGGTAGAACTTCTGTAGTTAATTGATGCATATTTTTGTCGGAACTGATACTGTAGATGCGATTAATTGTGTATTCATATGCACAAGTTTTATATTTTCCAAGTTGCCTTGTGAGGCCTGATCCTTGATAGCTCTACTTACACTTCACCAAATACCTGTTATTCCTCTGATCTCATTATAAAAGTATCTCATGGTAATTTGACACTTTCTATACATGTTTGTTAAACTTATGATCTGAAGATTTCACTCCAATAAATTAATTGAACACTTCTTGCACTTTTATCTGTAATCTTATTTTTCCAGAAAACTCCTCCAGATGAAGAATAGACCATTCCAATGCACACTTTTATTACTGAATGGGAGATGCCATTTAGTATAGAAAGGGTTAACGCATATACATATAGTAGTACTGTTGGAAATAAAAAAATGTAACTACAGTAATGCCCTAAATAATCGACTCCTTAACCACAGCAGAATTATGGGTAATTTTTTCAGGATTTAGTCGGAAATATTGATTGTTGCCATTCATCGGAAAGCTCTCACTGAGAGCTTTCCGATGAATGGCAACAAGCTATATTTCCGACTAAATCCTGAAAAATTACCCATAATTCTGCTGTGGTTAAGGAGTCGATTATTTAGGGCATTACTGTATGTACTAACCAGAGGTTCCAGTTTTGGTGCCACTGGTATGTTCGTTTTCCTTATCTGTGCCTGTGTCACACGATTGAACTTCAATGATTTTTTTGTTTCTGGAGGATGAGCTAATGGATACGAGTAGAGTCGTCTTTTCAAATCGTCTGGATCAATACGACGGAGGCCAATGGGTCGCCCATTTCTTGTATTGCTGACTTCCTCAGTATCCATTGATAAATTGGTCATTCTCCGACTATCAGCCATACCGCCATTTTGGTATGGAGTCTGACTTGACGTCATCCTGGAAATAAAAAGATGGGAGTCATAAGCAGCCTAAAGAAATTTTAATTTGCATTAAACTTGATACCTTACTTTGACTTAAAGTGTTGAGCTGCTTCATAGTAAAAGATTGCCAATTGAATGACATGCTGAATATTGATCATATGCATAGGGTCACATCGGGGGTCAGGCAATATCTTTGCTTAATATCACTTAATATTTCATCATTTTTCTTTCCAGAACCAACTGGAGATACAGCATGATAATATTCTCACACTCAATAGGCTGATTGAATAGTTGAAATCGGCTATCCTAGCTGAATTCAGCTATAGATTATTCTATCCAGCTGGTATAAAGTTTTATGCAACACAACATATTTCAAATCTGCGCTTCAAATTCAAGCTGAAGGTGCGTATCAAAGTTGACAGGACCCGAATAAAATTCTTCTATATAAGCGCAAAATTTCAAGACATTCTATGGTAGACAACATATTTTTTATCGAGCCTAAAACTTAAGAACACAAAAATCAGTTATTAAGTCCATATCCAGGACTTGATTTAACTGGATTCGCACTGCAATTTGCGATGCATTTTCCAATTACTGCTAACCAATTTGCAATGAAAAAACATGTATTGGTAGGGAATGCTACATATACATGTACATGAGCCCATTATATGTTGACATCGTCAGCGCCCAATTACATCAAGACGACGTCACACACTTCCAGTCACAGTGCCAGGTTGTTGATTATCGCAATATGATGGGAAATACTCCGATATTCATACTCAAATGTCATAAATTTTTGTACCCCATTGTGCCCTACCAATCATATTTTATGGGGTTTAAATGCATTTAATATATTTCATTACCATATATAGCACATGAACATACCCTGCTTGACAAAACAAGTGTCCACCTAACCGCGGTGCAGTTAGCGTTGCCACCGCGGCTGAAATGCAACTACACCGCGGCTCCACCGGCTAACTACAGTTGGGCCGCGGTGTACTTACCGTTCGGCCATGGTGTAGTTGCCACGGTGTACGTTCATTAAACTGAAAAAAGACGATACAAACCAGAAATCTAACCACGGTGTACATGCCGTTCGGCTGCAGTGTAGTTGCCTTTCGGCCGCAGTGTAGTTGCTGTTGGGCCACGGTGTACTTGCCGTTCGGCCGCGGTGCTCAACTGCAGTTACAAACTCTGACACCGCGGCCGAACGGCAAATACACCGCGGTGCCAATGGACACTTGTTTTGTCCAGCGGGGGTACTAGTTGGTTGCAAATCGCGATATACCAGGCAAAAGAAAAAATAAACATCTGGTTTGTGTTACATGTCCGAAAAAAATAGGGTCCGTAAGTAGGCTTGACACTTTATTTTTTTAATAAACTTTTTTTTATTTTTGACATACATGTACTGTCACATACCGGTAGTCATATGGATTTTCATATCTTGTCGACTTTTGCAAGATTTCGATAAGCAGTAATTTTGATTATCTTTGTATAGACAGTAATTTAGTAAAAAAAACAATGCTCCAAAAAATGACAGATAACAAGTTAAACAGCTCATATTAACACGTTCACTGCCTAAAACCAATGGGTAATTAATTCCATCCTGTATGCCAACATGGGATTTGATGTTTTGCCGATAGTAGATGATATTTTACGTATGTATGAGTAATGGTTCGACCAATATCGGGTCATATGATGCTGAAACATGTTATAAGGCTACTACGAGATAACTCGTAGTCGACACCTGGGACGGAATTTATTAGTGTTTCATCCTTGGTGCCAGCTACGAGTTATCTCGTAGGTAAATACAATTACGTTGTCAGTGTCTTAGATGACGAAGAGTGCTATATACATGTACAAGCATATAGTATGTAAGACATGGTAAATGAATTTATATATGATAATTGGTACAGACTACGTCGAATAAGACGTCAAAAAACATAATATGTATTTACCTATGAGATAACTCGTAGCTGGCACCAGCGATGACCACTGGTGAGTTTCATCCCAGGTGCCGACTACGAGTTATCTCGTAGGAGCTTTATAACACGTTTCATCTTTCATTTGACCGGGATTTGATCGACAAAAATTGTATAAAGCACGATAATTCCTTTATATACCCTGCTGGACAAAACAAGTGTCCAGTTAACCGCGGCGCGGTTAGCGTTGCCACCCCGGCTGAAATGCAACTACACCGCGGCTCCACTGACTAACTACAGTTGGGCCGCGGTGCACTTGCCATTTGGCAATAGTGTAGTTGCCGCAGTGTATGTTCATTAAACTGAAAAAAGACGATACAAACCAGAAATATAACCACGGTGTACATGCTGTTCGGCCGCGGTGTAGTTGCCTTTCGGCCATGGTGTACTTGCCGTTCGGCCAGTGTACTTGTCGTTTGGCCGCGGTGCTCAACTGCAGTTACAAACTCTGACACCGCGGCCTAACGGCAAATACACTGCAGTGCCAATGGACACTTGTTTTGTCCAGCGGGGTATACACAATGTGTCCGGGAATGGTCTAGTTGCAGATGTATATCATGGTTCAGGGACGTACAGAAGAGGTCCTGGTGAATTGGAGTATCCTACCAAGATTTCTATCTGTACCCCACCCCTTGTTCGGGCTGTGGGAATCGTTGTATCTCAAGCCATCGTAATTATACATATAAAAGTGATCAATCATTCAATGGGATCGTTGGGCATGTATTGGCGCATACAGCAACATTGCTTGCGGTTTGTGTTATTATTTATGTGGTATGAACATTACTACGAGTACCGGTAATAGCAGTCCCCATGGAACCGTTTACTACGAGTGGCAGTGAACATGTTAAGTCTTAAGACATTGAAAATTTGAAAATGTTTTTTTGTTTTTATTATAAAACATCTCGGAAAAATTTCTTGAAAAACATGAAAAAAAACTTTTGGGTAGGGGGTTTAAAATAGGGTAGGGAAACCCAAACCACAAGTATATGTTTTCTTTCAATCTTTGGCCCTTGATTAATTGATTGATTTATTTTTGATATAAAGACATACAATTGATCATACATGTATATTGTTTTAACAGGTTACAAATATAATGAATTACAAGCAAATAAAAAGGAGTTTTTAACATAATTTCAGTTGTTAGGCTATATAAGAAATCACAAATTTTGAAGCAAAAATGAGGCTGTAAAGAAGTCAAAGTGAATACCAATGGTATGATGGCTGAAATTTAGAAAAATCGTAGAGTACATGCACGGCTAGATATCGGGGATGGCACAAAAAGCACTCGAAGGCTTAATTCCATTGTGGTCCCCTGATATGCTACCGGCCACGAAGCAGACAATATAGTTACTAAAAAATTCTCCATTTTAATACTAAAAAATAATGGTAATGACATCAATGTTAATATGTTAATATTATACATTGATAATGCCATCATCAATATGGATAATATAAGTGCGTACATTTACAAGTAATCTTATGATTGTGAATATGTTTATTTTAAAAGAAATGTTCTTTTCACGGGACACACTAATAGTTGTAGTCCGAGCCAGAGTCCGAGTCCAGTAAAATGTGTAGTTGGGATTTTCAATTTCGTTTATTGTCGTTAATATAATTCCAATAGTGATGAATTTTGGTTTGTGGTAAGTTATGCCAATTACAAATAAAAAAAACTAAAAAGATAATTTGTAAGTCTTATATTTCAACATTTATCAACATTTTTCGTTCTCCAGCACACTAAAAGTTGTAGTTGGAATCAGCCGAGCCAGCCGCCGAGTCGCTAATTAGCTGTTAATTACTATTGTTAGGAATATGTTGGCGGCTCAAATCAATGGATTTATGAGTGAAGACAAGAATGTTTATCAAAGTACTGTTTATACAGTTACTTGTTGTTACAAGTGCGATCATATCACGCACAGGAATTTTTATTTTTTAAAAGATGTCAAGCTGATTGTATATGGGATAGCGGTATTTAAGATGAATACTTATAACTGAATACTTATCACATAGTTGTTTACACATATGCGCGTTATGCAAACACACATGAGCGATAATTTTGGGTGAGTTACAGCTCTCATGAACATATATAATCTGCACGTAGTAATGTGGTCAGTATATCCTAGCTTCTTCATCGTACACAATGTCAGCTACAATCTACATGAACAAAGAATCTCAATATTCGAGAAACCCGACGTGACTGCGGCGTGACTACAGGATCCAACAGGAAATTGGTGACAAGGCTGGCGACGAACGTTTCAAACGGGTAAATTCGGGTAATATATTCTTCTCTTGTTTCAGAGTTAGTTATCGTCCATTATATTGGGGACGAAAGTGTTTACGTAAGTAGGCCGCATGGCAATGCAAAGACAAAGGAACAGAAGTATCAACGAACGCTGCCGTCAACCATGGTCACCTTGAGGAACGAATGTGTAGACCGAGAACCGGCACCGGTATACAGGGACAGTGTGACCAAACCAGGCATATCAACGACCACCCAAGACATCATGAAAAATGCCAAGAACAATTTCAGGTGCAGTTCATGGCGAAGAAGATGGAAGTCAAGATAAAAATACGGCCCTTTTCAGGGCCACACACTTTCTCCTAAAGAGTAATCTTTAAAATTGCTAAACCTTCATATATTGCTTAATAAACAAAAGTCATGTTTGTTTTTATTCCCACTACTTGCCCTTTGATCTTCATGTGACCCACCACTGACTTAATCCAATTAGCCGCCTAACAATAGCAATTAACAGCTAATTAGCAACTCGGCGGCTGGCTCGGCTGATTCCAACTACAACTTTTAGTGTGCTGGAGAACGAAAAATGTTGATAAAAGTTGATATATAACTTATAAGACTTACAAATTATCTTTTTAGTTTTCATTATTTGTAATTGGCATAACTTACCACAAACCAAAATTCATCATTATTGGAATTATATTAACGACAATAAACGAAATTGAAAATCCCAACTACACATTTTACTGGACTCGGACTACAACTATTAGTGTGTCCCCTTTTCACCGACCAGGTGGATGAGACGCCTGGCAGATCCATATTACATAACATTAACAAGTCTGTCAATTGTCCCACTCACCGGGTCTATACACTCTATGAATACTGACAGAGAAGAGTAATTGATTGGCAAAATTTTGGTCACAGTTTCAATTCAGTAGTACAGAAAGGGATCTTCCTCTCGCAGTCTCGGTCCTTGTAGCCGGTGCGTATAAAAGCCGAACACAACCGAACACAACCGAACATAACCGAACACAAGTCCAAATACTGGGAAATATAACGAATAAAGTTCATAGGCGTGTGTATTCATGTTCACACTATTAATATACGAAGTTTGGTGGAGTTCGGGCCAGTAATAAGTGTTTTATTCGATATTTTGTAAAACGCGTTCAGTGTTCGGCATAGAAAAGCCGAACACAAGCTTCTCTCGTGGATTAGTCTATACTCTTGAGTGCCTAATAAACATACATGTACGATTATTAAAATCGAGGTAAAATTCCCACCTGTATGATCGTTATTTGGCCCTGTACGTTTATTAAATTAACAAAAAGAAATAATTCACCAATCTAAATTGTGTTATTTATAAAGAAATGAACTCTGATTGTTGACATACAGTTATCAGCACACTGCAGATTCACAGACCTGGCTATCCATCGAAACTATTTCTGTCACATGGCATCAGTAAACCAGTCAGATGATACATTTTGTGCGGATGTTTGGTACTAATATTTCCAGTCTTTACGTTTATTCCCCCCCTGTACTATTATTCAGTTATGCGACATTTTCCAACCTGTACTATTATTCCACCCTGTACTTTTATTATGCACTCAAGAGTAACGGCTGTCTAGCTAGGTGATAATTAATATATAAGCCGAAAGGCTTTAATTGTTGTTGGTGGCGGTCTCTCACCTATTGTAGTTCAGTGTTTTGACAGTTAGTTGCAATCAGTATTTGATGGCGCCTACTATTATAGAAACAACATGCTTTTGGTGGGCCCCGCCATGAAAGACAACGTACGATTGTAAAAACAATATTTGAGTGACAAGAAAGTGAGTTCTATATAAGAATGTGGTATGATATTATTTGGCAAATCACAATCTCAGCAGTATTTGGCATTCTGATCACAGGTCTGAAAATTCTACATGCCTAATTCCAAATTGATTTACCCATGTGGTGTTTGTTCCCAGGAATGTCACGAGATACGCAGCATCGGCTGCGATATGTGTGACCGATGGTTTCATGTAGAGTGCCAGCAATTGAAAATCAATGACTTTTTACTAAGTCATCGCTTGGTGACCAATTTAATTTATGCCAGAATCTTCGGCAAATTTCGACTGACGGACGTTTGGCGATACCGAAAACCGCGGCTATTGCCAAGAAGCCATGTCAGACTAAAAGAGTAAAGGCATGCAAAACTAGATCAATCAACCCTAGCAAGCGTCAAAATGTATCTTGGCGCAAAATAATTATTCCTTTCATATCACATTCCTGTCATATCAGGAACATTTTTGAAAACGATCTTAAATTCCTGCATATCAGACTTTTAAAAAGATACAATACGAAACGCTCTTTATTCGTATTCAGACAATTCATTTCAATTCAATCGGTATTCGATGCATGTGTTTCTACGATAAGTTGAACACTGGCTTTATATCGGCTTCCACCATACAGCATGATATATACACAAAAGTTAGGCACGCATCAGAGCCATTTCCATCCATTGACTTCAAGGAGAACAAACTCTGCCCAAATCCGTTCCGCCGAGGACAGAATTTGCATATAAGTATATTGTATAGTACTTTGAACATATACTATGATTGACATCAATTCCACCAGAATTCCCTGCACCATCACCAAGAGATGTTATGTCGCCAACAAGAACACTATTATATATAATTTTACAATGTTTACTTATGATTGCAATAAACTATTTGTTTTGTGGTTAGTATTATATTCTCCGAACCATTTCCGCATGAGTATCTTAACTCGACAACCAATTTACTACTTCTTAGAAGTCCGGGGCGTGCTGATATGTTCGCATTTGTCCAGTATGATCCATCTAAACTACCACATTGTACGAAATGACTTGTAATAATAACGGGGGGTAACATTTTAGTGAGAATGCAGACGAAAATGGACAACAAAACACGTTTTTTCTCGCGAATTAAACCTGCCAAATCCCTTCTGGCAGATATTAATTATCATCTATCAGCGGATAATCTAATCATGGACAGAAGTTTGTGTTCGGCTTTTCTATGCCAAACACAAACGCGTTATACAAAACACCCAACAAAACACTCATTATTGAACCAAACTCCACCAAACTTCGTATAGTAATAGTATGAACGTGAATACATATGCCTATGAACTTTACAAGGTGGTCTTATATTTAGTAGACTGTATATAGAGTTATATATCTCAAACGCCAGCTAACGCCACATCTATGCATATCTATGTGTTAATTAATTACCGGTGACTGAGTGTCGAACATAAACTTGTGTTCGGCTTTTCTATGCCGAACACTAAACGCGTTTTACAAAATATCGAATAAAACACTTATTATTGGCCCGAACTCCACCAAAGTTCGTATAGTAATAGTGTGAACATGAATACATATGCCTATGAACTTTATTCGTGAAATTTCCCATTATTTGGACTTGTGTTCGGTTATGTTCGGTTGTGTTCGGCTTTTATGAGCTCCCCTTGTAGCCTGTAGCCTAAGTGTAGGCCTGTACTTACTAGGCTGTAAAGTAATGCTGTAGTGTAGTGTAGCGCATTATCAAAAGGAGGGACCACTTATACCAACAGATGAAAAGATCAGTCAGCCCAGTAATTAAACAAAAGCACAGGGCCATGAAACGTCTAGCTAAGAAAGAAATTAAGCTGGCATATGACAAACACCTCAGCACCATCCTTGAAGTTGCCAATGAAAACTCACGTGACGACTCTCAAAACAACAACTACCGACCAATTACTAAGAGTCTGTTCTCATTCATTAAGAATACCCGACAGTCTCAGAGAAGCATTGGGCCCATAAAAGACCCAGCAGGTAAAATACAAACAAACAATATAGACAAAGCAAATACCCTAAATAATCAATTTCAGTCAGTCTTCTCACCCAGGAACCCTCTCACTCTGTCACAATTCTCCCTAGCCTCCATCAGGGGCCATTTCAGTGAAACCTTTGTGACCACCAACAACTTTGGATATCCCAACATGGAAAACATAGAGGTATCAGAGGAAGGAATCCTTAAACTCCTATCAAATCTTAAAATAAATAAAGCAGCTGGGCCAGACAATATTAAACCAATTATTCTGAAACAACTCCGATACGAAATTGCCCCCCTTCTTACCAATCTTATTCAAAAGACCTTGAAGGAAGGTGTCCTCCCACAGGACTGGACAAAGGGTAATGTGGTTCCTGTATACAAGAAGGGTGATAAAACAAACCCGGCAAATTATAGACCGATCACCCTCACCTGTATCATCTGCAAACTAACTGAGCACATCATCGCATCCAACATCACGAAGCATCTAAAAAAGAATAAGATCCTCTCTGATCTGCAGCATGGCTTCAGGGAAAGAAAATCATGTGAAACACAACTCGTGCAACTAGCTGATGATCTTTTGAGACGCCTTGCTGCAGGACAGCAGACTGATCTTATCTTGCTTGATTTCAGTAAAGCCTTTGACAAGGTAAACCATGGCAAATTGCTCTATAAACTTGATCATTACGGCATTGGTGGAACCACATTAAACTGGATCAGAGCCTTTCTCAACAACAGAACCCAAGTTGTTGTCCTGGAGGGGGATGCCTCCTCTGAAGTCTCAGTGACATCTGGGGTACCCCAGGGCTCTGTCCTAGGGCCCCTGATGTTCCTGGTGTACATCAATGATTTACCAAACCACATAACTGCTCAAACACGCTTATTTGCTGATGACACCGCACTATACATGACAATAACAAACTCAAAAGACTGCGAACAATTACAAAATGACCTAAACAAACTACAGACATGGGAGCAAAATTGGGATATGGCCTTCAACCCCTCAAAATGCCAAGTCCTCACAGTCAGCCGCAAAGCAAAACCCATAATTTGGGACTACATCCTACACTCCCAAATACTTGATCATGTCAATAACGCGCGATATTTGGGAATCGACTTCACAAACAATCTCTCATTTAATGCCCACATACAACGAACAACTCTAAGTGCAAATCAGTCCCTGGGATTCTTAAAAAGGAATATCAAAACACAAAATAAAGCACTCAAGAAAGCAGCTTATCAGGCCATGGTTAGACAAAAGTTAGAGTATGCCGCTGCAATTTGGTCCCCTCATACCTCAGAAAACATAACTAAAATTGAACGAGTACAAAATCGGGCCATCCGTTGGATTTTTAATGACTATTCAAGATTCTCAAGTTTGTCAAAAATGAGGACAGAATTAGAACTGAAACCCCTTGAGGACAGAAGAACCATCTCAAAATTATCCCTCTTCAGTAAAATAGTCCATAATCACGTAGATATTACAATCCCAGATTACCTTCAGAAACCACTCAGACACAGCAGATATAGCAACGCTGACACTTATCGTCGAATTCATACTGGGCCAAACTATTTTAGACATTCATTCTTCCCATCAACTGCTATACTCTGGAACCAACTCCCGCCTGATCTGATCAAGCTCTCTGACCCTGACCAGTTCAGGAGGAGAGCTTATCAGCTACAACCATGAACCTGACAGCAACCTTTGTTTTTAAAATGCTTTTATCTGTACATATTCTTTTAACTGACAAACTTGTCACCCTATCACTCTATTCTCCACTAACTTGCACTGACTGCGCCTGGTGATAACACCCACATGTGGGGGTCTACCAGTATCAATAGATAGATAGATAGAGTGTAGTTGGCAATATGATATCTAACTCCAATTAACTTAATAACTACAGTCTACATCCATTTTCAATGAGATAAATATTGTTATGATTGTCATTCTCTCTCCTATCGTATAGATTGATACAAACATTTCCAATTTTCCATATTGTTTTGGTGTTCAATTTTTCTGTCACGTCCTTGCAAAGTATACAAATATTACAAATACAATACAATTTTAGCAATTTTTACAAATTTGAAATTGCTCATACCTCGAGAAACAAACATGGTACGAGACATAAACGCAATAATTTAATGCCAAAAGAGACAAACCTGCTACAGGAAACGATGCTTCGCTTGTATAACAAAATTCAGAGGACGGGAGTTTGTTATCGGCCAGCTTAATGCAAAAACTTCATCGCACGTTAAATGCCAACACGGAGATAAAAGCCCGCCATGATGTTTTCTGTTTCTAAGCAACATTGGTATAATTTTTATAAAAATTATATAAAAAACTAAAGATATTAACTTTTTTAATATAACAAATGTATAAAACTAATGAATATTTACAAGATTTTATTTATTTTATTTATTTGAAATAAATCACTACGATGTGATAAGGTGCGAGATCTTCTTGAGAAAATTGTCTGTTACTATTTTTAGATCGACGAGGTCGCAGCATAAGCGATATTTTGGTACATTTACTGCAATTCTCAGGTGATTATCACACTTTCGGGGACAGCAGGTAAATATATAGCAATTCAGTGAATTGGCGCATATTCAGGACAATATGTTTAATCATGATTCACCGCACTATCATCCCATTTTATTAGGCAAATCTTCTGGTCGGTACTTTTTCCCCCAACTTCCATGATTTTCACTGTTTCAGGGAATTGTGCCAGAAATCACAGATGCGGAAACGAAGCGTCATTGGAATGTTAATGCGTATCACATGGATGTACGTTTTAAGTGATAAATAATTATTAATATCATCACATTTGCATTAAGTGTTACTATGAGTCAGTTTTATCCTGGGAAGTGATGTGACCATCTCTGTTGTTGTGTCTGTCAGTGTCACTCTGTGTCTGCCATGTTTTAGGGATCCCATGTTTTAGCTCTACAAGTTAGGCTGACTGTATATGTATCTGTGGACACTGGTAGATATTCCAGTGCAGCCTGGAACCTTCCAGTTATTGACACACTGGTCCAGGTGATACCACGGCCGACTAGCTTTATAACCCTTCAAAATGGTGACTCCAGTAGCGTTCTTTAACTTTCACACACCGTTTAACATGCACCGGGCCCGGGGTGTGTACACGGGTCACCCATTAATGTCTGCACACAGTGTACTGCACCCACAACAACATTCAACAATCATCATACCTGGACAAATGTTGTAATTGGAGGAAGTCAACATTTTGCATTCAGATCTGTATTCAGTGATCAATCTCGAATGAGACTTTTCAGTCTGACAAACTTGGTATCTGACCGAGTTCTGATTTTTATTTGAATACCCTGATCAGGTTGTCATCCCTGGTCCGTTTGCACAAGAGACAAGTACGCTACCTCTTGGCTGCTGACTTTCCGACTCTGCTTGTTTCCATTTTTACAGAATCGGCTACCCCAACTTGGCCAAGACCCAAAATGTTGATATGGGTATAGTATCCAGGATCTCCGAAACATTGATTAGAGTAATAAACTCTTGGGCTCCAAATAAACATGCATGCACGTTTATTATTTTCTTGGGAAATTTCCCCCCTGCACAGTGCTTATTTGGGTCTGCACGTTTATTAATTTTGAGGCTATAAAAATTGAAATCAGCACACACTCAAGATTTCTATATGATTCTGATATCAAAATGATGAGCTTACTGATAACGTTTTGCATGTAAATATTCAAGTATATCGCATACCAAAACACCACATGATACATACTATGTTGACTCCTATACTTGACCTGCTATAAAAATAATTTGTATAACCACAGTTGATGTTTTGCTCAGAGTTCCCCTGCACTATTATATGGGTCTGCACTTTTATTAACTGTCAAGGGAATTCCCCCCCTGCACTATTATTTGGGTCTGCACTTTTATTTGGAGCCCGAGAGTATATGGTACCCTGTTAATGTTATGACTTATGTTATATGTTAGGCCAAAACAATATATACCTGTGTTTCCGGTGACCCGCCCGCCCCTATTTCGGAGCTCCCGACGGTTTTCATTTTGTTCATTTTGCAAAATTCGTACGCATCCCGTTTTATTTTTGTGCCACCTGGAAAAATTCCATGTACAAATATGCAAAATCATCTCCCATTTTCTATTAGTTGCAGTCATTAATTGAATTTAATGCGTCATTAGCATAATTAAGTTAATTAACTGTGTAAATCATGCTCACAAAACACATCCAAAAACGGGAATTTCATTGCAATATAACGGACTACTGCCATAGTACCGGTACCTCGAAAATAGGGAACATGAGACAAGAATAAAACGATGTCTTTTAGGCTTATAAATGGTTCATGATTGAGCCTATATACGTTAATAACCTCAATGTGTTATGTGAAGGGGTAGTGGTTAATAGAATTTTTTTTAAATGAGTTTGGACATAGATCTTCTCAACATTCTGTAGTTATAGGTAGGCATTAAAAGGTGTACTGTACCCGGCCTGGCTGAGATTTTCTTGCCAGTCTCAATTTTTTCTCCCAGAAGTCCGCAATAACATGTCCGTGTGTTAATATTTTGTTTTCCCAATACCAACAGCAGAACTATAATCACCCACGGCATCGCAAACACAACTGACACATGTGTAGGCCGGCGTATGAAATCGCGCATTCTAGATATAAATATAAGACAACCCGGTCGACCATGCTATACGCCGCGAATACTAGTAGCATGGCTTAAATCAAACATACCCTGACAAGTCACTTTGGAAACCCCCCTATCTTTTTATTGTGCTGTGTATTTTACAATGTATTATACTGGTAGCGCCCTTGAATTCCTTCGTGGAATTGGCGACAAACCATGCTTGAAAGACAACTCTGTTTGCGACAAAATTAAGCAGTGAAAAGCACGTACGTTTTGGCGGGAAAATGGCAGTCCGTATTCCGTAATCAGCCCTGAGAATTAGTGTCGACAATCAATATTGCCCAGGTAAAAGCCGAAATCGCCGTCACCATTGACCAGAAGTATCCAATATAAAATGCATAGGCATCCTGGAGTATTCACAGAAACCAGAGCTTAACCCAATTTAAATAAACAACTGCCTGTTATGAAGGACACACTAACTGGGTCACTGTGTCATTCAACAAACGCGTGCGGGTCACGCGAATCAACTCAGCGTAACTATTTACGGCAGACTCTTTGATCTTTATACCGACTTAGTAGCAAATACTAGTAAGATAGAAACAACTCACACTGTATGCAAATATTAAACCCGCATTTATTTCTGATCATCTGATGTCCAAACATGTACTGTATGTGATAACTTGCTGTTAACTGCACTGAAAGATACATGTAGCAGGTAATAAATTCTGCTAATTAAAACTTTCCGGGGTTGAAACGAAATAGGTCGGAAATATGTGACCTTGAACAACAATACTATTTAGTGATTTGATAATATGGACAAGTTGTCATATAAAAATAATGATCTTCTATGAAGAGAAATATGAGGGAATGAACATACAATATGTTTGATTGAAATGGCAAGTATTTATTTACATAAAACGATCTCACTTTCAGCACCACCTGAAAAAATTGCATAGGCACAACTGAATAGGATGGCATAAAATGTGTAACCTCATTACCTCAAGCCCATGAACATCAGAGAGATATTCCATGCAAGAGGAATAACTCTAAACCCATGGTCATAGCCAATACCTTGGTTCTTCACACAGGAGCTCATTCTAGTAGCAAAAATATACATTGTAAGTTGTCTCTGAAAGTTTATTGGGATCAAGTGAACTGATATACGGTAGGTGTACACCTGCTTAAAGGAAAATGACATACCTCACTAAGTATGTGATATTAAAAACTCTTTAATACATGTTAAAGGGGTGTACTACACTATTTTATCGCTTTCAAATGGCTGGTTAAAAAAAAAATCCCTGCCTGGAAAAATTTCCCTGTATTATCAGAAACCGAGATATTTTTTTTTTTTGGGCCCTAGTATGGATGCAAACATTGAGCATTTGTGGGAGGATGGTGATCTTTTAAGCAGGTTGAATATTGTTCACAAACAGGGAACGTTAATAGCTTTTTCATGGCAAATATCGATCTCTATTGTAAGCATCATGCTTTTCCATGTTTTATTCAATAAAACAATAAATTACACTATATTCTAATGGAATCTACTTAGTTTTATTATTTTATAAGTCAATTACAAACAAGGAGAAGTTGGCTTGGGGTCGCATTCATATTAATTTTGAGCAATGATGAAAATAAAATAAAATGAAAAGCCAACCCCCCCCCCCCCTCCCCCCGCCCCTATTTTTTTTCTTGCATGTCACCAGAAACACAGGTATATTTTGTTTGGCCTTATCAAGAGTACCCAAGATCTCCAAATCTCACCCAATTGGCCCTCGACTGGAACAAGACAAGTTGTTGTTGTTCTTCTGACTGCGTTGACTCCAAAGTCATTCCACTACTGAACTTGTTGTATTATCATCTATGGTGCTTTCTCTTTTGTTCTTGACGCTGTGTGCTGGAATACCTTTGTACATATCAATTATGCTTGAGCACATGCATTTACTAGTACAGGCGTAAGATTGTTAAATATTTAGTATGCCACAATCTTACTGCTATTGGAACTACTTTCATTAGTTACATCAGAAAGTTTGGAAGATATGATTTGATTGGAAAGACTCTACCATCTGTTTTCTCTCTACTGACTCCATCTCTGTGTCATTCCCTGTAAGCACTTTTAGCTTCATCATCTCTTCCAGGGAACAAATAACTTTTTATTTTTTTATTAGCAAATAACCTCACATTGACATGATATATAGCATTGTTTTAAATTCATATAAAATTCATACAAAATTGCATAACTATTTAATATCAAAATTTGGGTACCAAATTGTGATGCGATACCAGTTAATTTGCTCCCTGATCTCTTCATCTTCACCCACATATCAAATCGCTCTGTACCTCTCTTCAAATATTCCTCTCTCCATCTCAAACTTCTTGCACCTGTTAATATAATTCATCACACTGATCTATGGTGCAGTTGCTGTCCGATTTTACTCTTAGACTACGGTTAGTTTGGGATTTTCAATGAAACAGCACTCGGAATCGCTCACCAGTCACCCATCCAAGCACTAATTGAACTCAAAGTTGCTTAACTTCGGTAATCACATAAAGTGTCACTGTGACCAAAAGATTAAACCTCGCACAGAAGTCATTGGATTTCAATATTTACCGGGGCGAGAGTCTCAGCCTCTCAGGTGTGAAACATACATGTACCAGTAATTAATTTCATTTGATGGGTAATTGTGATGCATGATTAATGGGGTGTAAATTCCCCGCCGCGTAATAAGATTATGACATGATAATCATAAATGAAATTTTAATATTACAGATAAAAGATCAAACAAAAATCAGAATACAAGTTACCGGGTATACAACAACAATTAACGTTGAGGGTTCCTTCAGAAATTGCCATCCTCTGAGTTTGATATTTCTTATTCGTTTTGCGACCTTGTGTGAAATATGGTGTGGATTTATCAAATTATGTCAGATCTGTTTGAGACTATGTGTTACTCAAGTAATGAATGTGCCCTTTTATGGAGTTATTTCCCTTTTTTCCAGTTTATTTCAACTTTTTTTTTACTTAGAAAATTTCTCCTTTTTCCGTTACCGGATGATATCTCAAGTTTGTATCCTTTAATTGCAAATACCGTTTTTATGTGGATCAGTCATATTAAGATACAGTTTGAGTTTGATCCAATGATTTTTCCTAGAGTTACAGGGGGGGGGGGGGGGGTCGGAAAAAAATTCCAGGCACATATGATGGGGTCCAAAAAACTGTTTTTTCCATATGCCAATTTTTTTTCTCCATTCCTGCTATTGAGTCTTATTTTGATGTGTTTTGAACAGAAACAGGTCATATATAGTTAATACTAATGCTATACTACATATAGAGGTTATCAGAAGTTGGATCAGTTGCACAATGGCCAACAATAACCCAAATTCAACTTGATAGAATTACACTGCGCTATTGGAAAAATAAAATTTAATCAGGATTCCATCTACTGATACAGCAAAATAAGAATAACTATGCAGAACTCAGCTGAAAATAAGCAATAAAATGAAAGCACACTTGACCATATGTGACTTGGAAATAAAGTAGGGTTGCCACGACTATGAGTTTTCATAATCGACTAATCGGCAGCTATAATCGACGGTTAGTCGATTAATCGGTAATATATGCGCCCTGTATTACATCCAGGTAAACAAGTGATAAATGCGAAATTACGATGACTTCTTTACATTCATTTTAAAGACAGTTATTACTGTCGATGTTCCGTGTTTACACTGTTTTATTGCATATACAACAAGGAATACTCATGCCCTCATAGTCTCATTCGTCCCGATGTAGTTTTTAACAGGCCCTTACTATTAAATACTGCCAAGTGCCAATATTGCCGATGTTTCTGGGAAAGTTAGAGCAAACTGCATACGAGCATGACGTGACAGTAACTGTGCAAAATTGCACAAAGTAAAGCTAATCTCGATCGCGACTCCCAAGCCGCCGCTACGTATTTCGGCAGGTCACGTGCTTCACATTAATCGGTGAAATTGCGGCGAAAGGCGTGCACTTACAATGCAGTTAATGAAGACATAGGTACTAGTAGGCAGCGGGAGGTATTTGAGCTTTTGTGGGGGACCCTGGGGTGACGGGGATGCAGTCACAATTACTGCCGTGTATAACCTGGACATTTTCAATAAAGAATTGCAAGAAATAATTAAACAAATTAATAGTTTATAATATATACGTAACCCCTTGTCAAAGAACTCGCAAACGTCGGATTGTTTTCTTGAAGCACCAAACGAGAATACATGTAATGGTAATTATTTGTAACCTTCCCAGGTCCGCCCATGGCCTAACACGCTGACATATATTCCAACCAATAGCTGATCAGATTCCCTCACACATCGGCGATGACTCTGAAAAGTCGGCGCAGACATCAAAGACAAACTGAAGGATGCCGCCAACCAGGCACGTACTAGTAGTGAACATGTCGCACACATAATTCTTTGAAGATGACCGCCAAATGTCGGCGGCGACATCAAAGGCAGAGGACGCCGGAACGGAATTGTGCTGCATACGCGGTTAACAGTTACTTCCAGGCATGACATCGATACACAAGTTACACAACCATACCCCCCCCCCCCTCGGGCGATTAGTCGACGAAAGTAAATAACCGTCGACTACCGCACCTGCCGAAGGTTAGTCGATTAATCGAATAATCGTGGCAAGCCTAAAATAAAGATATAATAAATAATGGAATAAAATAGACTTTTGACAACGTAAAACAAAATCTTAACAAATAAATTGAAGGCCAGCTGGGCCAGCTTGAACAATTTCACATTGTTTTCCATGTTAATGTGGATCAGCTTGTAATGTTAATCACAGTAACGAAGATTTTATCGTCACTGATATCGTGAGCAAAAAAGAAGTGAAATTGGGCTATCCATCCATATTATTCCCAATTATTACGAAGCCTATTACTTCAGGCAGTGGCTACCAGCCTGCCATTACACGCTATAACATGTTTCCTCAGTTCTGGTTTCTGAGATGCCCCAAGAAGAGTCACGCATGTATATCATGGTTATGTTTGGTATTAGCATTATTCTTCAAACTGGGATGAACAGTTGTATTTCCACATGTTTTGATAAACAATTTGATTCCAGCAATACAGTAATGCCATAATTAAACGACTCCATAACCACAGCAGAATAATGGGTAATTTTTCGGATTTAGTCGGAAATTAAAATTAAATTACCCATTATTCTGCTGTGGTTATGGAGTCGATTAATTAGGGCATTACTGTATATCACATAGCAAATATCAAATAATCTGAAATTTGTTGTACCGGTACCATGTATTCTGTAGAATACTCAAATGTGATTATGTGACTAGATCATGTGACTATATATTATGAAAATGAATGTTAATAAAAACCTTGGCACTCTGCCTATATATCCCTAGAAATGTGATTATGTTGACACATTTCTTGATTAATGACACTTATATGATAAATTCAAATAGTATAGTTATCTCATTATGCACTGTTCTATTCAAATATAGCGCAATAAATTATGATAATGCAGGATAATCAGCTATTTGGTAGCTCAATTGATAATTTTTCTCAAATTTAAGGGGGGTGGGTGTCCAAAACTGACCGGAAAAAACTTCCTGAAACGGAAAAAAAAGGGTGGGTGTCCAAAATTGCCTGGAAAAAAGGCCAGAAACGGAAGAAATTGGGTGGGTGGGTACCCTGTGGCCGGAAAAAATTCAAATAATCATACGTGCCTGGAAAAATTTTCCGACCCCCCCCCCCCCCCCCCCTGAGAGTTATGGACTTTTTTCGACTTAGAAAGTTCAATTTTCTTCTTTTTTCTTTGGTTTCCGGATGATAACTCAAGTTTGGACTGTTCAATTGAATATTCCGTTTTTATGTTTACCCATACCATAGTATGGTAAACATAATGTCGACGTCCGGATTGACCACTCGTCGTGCGTCCGTCTGTCTGTCTGTCCGTGGACACTTTACGCATGGTGCGATAACTCAAATTTTTTATATCTGATTGGAACCAAATTTTGTATATGAGTTTCTCAGACCAAAATACAGATCGAGTTCAATTATGGGTTTGATCCGAGTTTTTTTTACAGAGTTATGGCCCTTTTTTTACTTAGAATTCACACATGCTTCGATAACTTCAAAAATGTTATCTGATCAGAACCAAATTTGGTATGCAAGTTTCTCGGACCAAAATACAGATCGAGTTCGAATATGGGTTTGATTCGATATTTTTTAATGGAGTTATGGCCCTTTGACTTAAAATTCTGCATATTTTGATAAATCAACCATTTTTCAGCTGATAAGAACCAAATTTGGTATGCGAGTTTCTCAACTCAAAATACAAATCGAGATTGAATATGGGTTAGATCCAACATTTTATACCAGAGTTATGGCCCTTTTTCAACTAAGAATTGAACAGATAACCATAGCAGTCAACAACTAATTGATTACCAGCAGTATCACTTTAGCTCTGTGGAGACAAACAGTAAATCTGAGTTATTGATAATTAGAGTTATTTTTAGACATTAGTGTGAGGTGTAACCAGATATATGTTTTTGAGGGACAGGACACTGGCTAACAGGCTGTAGCTCTATCTAATTAATTTGCACTCTTACTCTGGGTTTCTGAGAAGGTCTCTATGCCAGGAAAGATGGGAATAAATTGTGTTTTATCACATATTTTGTCATGTTTTGTCCAGTGTTTCACAGACAAAAAAAATCAAATGCATGCCCATGCTGGTGGAGATGGGAAAATTTATACTTTAATACCCACAAAAGACTAATTTTTATGTTTACCCATATCATAGTATGGAAGTGTCAACATCCGGATTGACCAACTGTCATTAGTCCATCCATCTGTTTGTCTATAGACACTTTACGCATGGTGCGATAACTCAAACATTTTTTATATGATCAGAACCAAATTTTTGTATAAGAATTTCTCAGCACAAAAGACAGATCGAGTTCGAATATGTGTTTGATCAGACAATTTTTAACTGATTTATGGCTCTTTTTCAACAAAAAAAATATTCACTCTTAAAAATTAAATTTAGTTAGAATTCCTTGCCCTATTTAACATAAGCCTGTGATTTATTGACAGCTCTGCTGTAGAGATGGGCGGTATTGAAATTTCAAGCTCGGTATCGGTATCGGTAAATTTTCGTCGATTTACCGCGGTATCGGTACGGTAATCGGTATTGCTATTAAATTACAAAACCAGAGCAGAGATTCCTGGTAAATTGCGGTAATTCAAGTTTTTAACTGAACAATATGCATGTATATATGCCCACGGATTTACTAAATTCGTGACAACAGCTAAATGAGGCAACACAATGACCTACACAATTATTCAATTAAGTGATATTCACACATCTGTTTGATGATTTACAAGCACGCCGTCGCATCCCTTTTGAAAATAATAAGAGATTGCATCATTGCATGGCTACAATATCTATACGTGTCAATTTCGTCACATTTTCGCGAGTGAATAGAATTGTGAGTAGTAATCAGTGTCTCAGTGATCACAATTCACAACTCCCTATAAATAGCTGCAACTCGAAATAAATCTTAGAATTTGATCAATTGATGGATCTGTTCTATTTTTAGAAAGTGAAAGTAGATTATTATTCACTGTACAAATGAAATCGGACCTTATTTCTGTTAATGCGCCGCTTGCATTGTCGGTGTCTTTGAAGTCGCCAAAGCCACGTGCTATACGGACTGCCACCGCCTGGGCATTACAGTGACAGTCAGTGTGGCATTGACGACGTTACAATGTAGCAATACGTTACATCACAGCTTCTTTGATACACTGTGTATCTATTCTAACAACTGCATTGATTGTTAGGCCCGTAACTAGGTCAACCATATGTGAGTGTGTATTCCTTTTGCTCGCTCAAGGCCTGTCAAACTGATAACAGGTCACCGACACGGTCATCTGAGTTCTTATCAAGTGGCTGCTTTTTACCAGTCGGGTTCTTTGTGATCTAGTCTGATTGATTTGTAAAATTCTGAGATTAATTTTAATTAAAGTACCAACTCAAAACTGTTTACTGAGAAACTTTACTCAATACGAAGACACACAAGTTGGCAACACATGAATAATTTCAATACCGAAAAATCAGTATTTTTAGTTTTGATTCGGTACGGTAAATCGGTATTACGCTGATACCGATACCGCACGGTAAATACCGAGTACCGCCCATCTCTACTCTGCTGTATAACAGATATTAATCGGTCAGCAGTGAGGTGTTCATCTTGATTGCTGTTGTGGGTAGAATTTGATACATTATCATTATATTGGAATCTCTTGATCAAGTATTGCATGTCCAGGTCACCGTTTCACATTTAACCCAAGGCTGTGGTGGTTCAGCATTACAGATCCTGTTCAAGTGTGAGTGACACATACATTCCAGTAATTTGTGTTATGTGCATTGTCTATAATAGTACCTAACAGTATACTCTATAATTCAACATCAAAACTCTCATTTATAATTCCGATCAGAGTAATTTACTATCGCCAAGGGATGGGTTAACATCTGCCGATCGTGATCGGCCTCTCGTTTTTGTGAGTCATTGATATCAAAATACAGGTCAAGTTTGAATTTGAGTTTGATCCGATGATTTTTCTCAGAGTTATGGGCTTTTTGACTTAGAAAATTCAATTTTTCTTGTTTTTTTCTTTGGTTTCCGGATGATAACTCAAGTTTGGATTGTTTAATTGGAAATTATAGGGACCTGCGATTCGAAATCGTTCTTCTGATTCGACTCAAAATCGGCTACCATGATTCAGATTTCTTCTAATCTTTGGTGACAGGTGCATTTCTGTGCTTTCTACAGACCACAATGCTCTTACCAGGAAAGAAAATTCACGCACGTACCTTTATGTCCAATGGCAGAACATGTAATGTGAACAACAAAATTGCCATACAAGGCTGTGTGCTAGTTTCATTCCAGGAATCATGGGAATTCCATAACACGCATGTACATGTATGCCAGATTTTAGATCTTTGTTTGATTTGCGTAAATGCGAGTCTGAATCGAAGTCCTAATTATTTTTGTAAACATTGTCTGGTAAGTTTCAGTTCAAGCGACAGACAACACAATCATCGCAAGTGTTGCGAAAAATACCGCGCTATTCAACGAAATGAAACAGGCATCACGTGGTACGCTTGTCCGTATTTAGGTTACACTGGTGTAAATATTTTCCGTAGGCCTCAGTGCAAACGTTTTAGCGTATACTGTTTACAATGTAAATCCTAGATCCAAAATTTTGTTTAAATCTGAAAGATTGACATTTGCGGAATCTTTTTATGCAGTCCATCTAGCAGGGAATTCACCTTTAAATCTTGTGTTTTCGTAACTAGTATCAGAACAGCACTAAAAATAATATTGTCATGTATTAGACCACACCACAAAATTCAAACTTCACTACAAAGGGTTAATTCCTGTGCCAATGGCTATTTTACCAATGGGAAATCAATCAGGGCCCAGTGTCTATTTTATTCTTTCCTATAATATATTCCTCCCGCATCTGCTAGATGTCAATCCGCAACATATCTATACCAGTGTAACCTTTACGTCAACATTGGTTCTATCATTCTCATGCATGCTCTTATGTGTACTCAACGATTGCTTAGGCACAGAAAATGCATAGCATTGTGTAGATAAGCGTATAATCTGAGCATATATACTACATTGACAATCACCAGGCGCTTTTCGCCAGGCAATTTTAGGTGGTTCTTCGAAGTTTTATGTATTTGAACTCGATTGGCTCAGTAACAATGATTCGATTTGAGATTCGATTCGATTTCGAATCGTTTGCCGAATTCGATTCGAGATTCGATTCGAAATGAAAACACCCAATTTGCAGGGCTCTAGGAAATTCTAGTGGTTCCTGAGATTAGGGAGTACAAAAAAATAATAATAATAATAGAGAAAAATGGAGAATCGTAAAAGGGCGATAACTCTGCAAAGAAAGGTTGTAACGAAATTCTGAGGGGTAAATTTTTAGCAGTTCTTAGATGCCTACTTATCTAAGAAATTTCGCGTCACTAGTGCCACCATTTTTCTCAGTATGTCCAATTAAACGGTAAAACGCCTAAACAGAAATACAATATACTCCCATATTAAAATATGGAAGTATAATAATATACAGGTAGAAACTGTTCGTGATGGTCAGCATAAGTAATATTGGAATTTCTGAGTTCAATGGACCCGTTTCTATGCAAAAATACCATTACCCGCGACAACGGGTGTTCAAAGTCGTAAAAATGAAGTCTCTTCGATTGCGACCAAACTTACATGTCATAGTCTACATTTTACACCGATAACGATGTCGTGAATATTTTGTAAATCGGTCGAAAATTGACAGAGATACCGACCCCTGAATGTCCAAAAATGACGCAAAATTCCTTGTGCCCACAACTCCTCCCAGACCGATGCTCGGACTAAGGTTGTTGTTATCAATTAACGATCGGTATGCACGAATGAGCAGGCACGCGAAATTTGGGCATCATCGGGCGAAAATTGGCTAGATGCATGCAGATTGAAGTGCTGAAATTTGAAACTTATATACACCGGTCACAACCACTAAAATACAGGTCAAGTTCGAATTTGAGTTTGATCCAATGATTTTTCCCAGAGTTATGGGCCTTTCAACTTTGAATTTTTTTTTTTATAATTTTCTGTATGAGGGTACCTTCATGGTGTAATCAACTCTGCCTACAGTTTTGATCGCAGATATTTTAAATTTAAGTATTGTTACCCACATATTGGAGATGTGCAACATGTATATAGATGACGTTTTTTTTTTTTTTTTACGGAATTATTAACCCTTTCGACTTAGAACATTTCAACATTTTTTTAAATTTCTTTAACAAAGCGGCATCGACTTGCCACGTTGTCGGGGGACACTGGTCGGTCGACCTTTTATATATCTTTCCAATCATCTGCAAGTTATATGTACATGCATATATTCAGTCTACATTTATCCCGATTTGCCTCGGGAATCTTCAGGGGGAATCATAGTTAGGGAATAATTCTAATCTTGCCAACCAGAGCTGATCTAAAATTCTGAAAGAAATGAAATAATTTGCAGCTATTTTCTCACAATTTAAATTTATTTTGATCAATGTAAACAATTGTTTGGTCATTATCCATATGTTATTATAGCCTATATTTATGCATAATAACCAAACAATTGTGACCCGCCATATCAAATCCAGTCGGAAGTCAGGATTTTTTTACCCTGTGCCAATGCATTCTCTTATATATGCGAGTCGACCATAGCTCGCCTCGCATATATAAGAGAATGCATTGGCTTAACAATTTTTTATAATTTTTTTTAAATAAATGTTTCTTACAATTTTTAGGACATAAAATAAAAAAACATCCATTACCCTGCAGGGAGCCCCACACATATATAGAAGCACATGGACTAGATACTGGCTCTATGACGCTCCGACGCTCTGCTCTGTTCGCCGTCATGAGAGACCAGCACAATCCATCCGCCATTTTGAAAAAGGGAATTCCCTGTCCAATCAGAAAATAGCATCCCGTTGCTAGCCAACTAATTGAGTTCCAAAGAGGTAGATGAATTGAATTGTGAATTATCCATTACGGATAGCAAATCATTGTGTAAAACTGTTAATTAACATGCATGGTTGTTAAATAATTTAATATTGAATAAACAAAATTAGATCTGAACAAGTTGGAAGTTATGACTGCATTAAATTAATCTTATATGGTAGAATTAAAAATAAAATTGAAACATTATAATTTATTAATATTTTTATTTCCGAGAAAGAGAGTGACCGCGCAAAGTACCATACGTATACCAAAGGCTAAAGTTGACCTACTAGTACTAAGCATTACAACTGACAAGATTACATACAGTAACAAATTTACAATTATATATTTTTTTCATATCATAATTATGGTAAGATCTATGGTAAATTTGATTATTTTTTTTTACAATTTTATACCTAGCTAGACTAGATCTCTCTATGCTATACTGTTGACATGCGGATGTCACATGTTGTCATTCAAAATGTCTATGTTTTATATGTAGCCATGTACGTACGTACTCTCAATCTCATGCAGATAGGTGCCTATAATCATGATGACCCAATATACTGAGAAAGAAGTATATATAATAGTTATACGGCCTGAAGTACATGTAATACTAATATATAGTATTTTCCCAGTCCATTGCTGGTAGGATGCCACATATGGAGTGCATTGGCCAATAAACTTGAACACTGTATATGCATATGCACCATTGGAATTGCGTCAATTTGTGAGGTAAATGTTACATAATGATCAACGTATAATACTATATAGCTACTATTCGGCACAGACACCGTAGGCCTACATATAGAGTCTAATTGCCATTATTAATTTTAAATAGCAAAGTTTTGACACACCATCCATCACTATTATTTGGCCATCACTGGAACCCTGAATATATATACATCTTTAAAAATAAATGGAGTACCGTAGAAGCGAAAAACAATTGAAATGAAATTGTACTGAACCTATTTAACTAATAATTCAGTCAGGTAATTAATATGGAAGGTGTCTATCTAATATTAAATCCTACTATTTAGAAATCCTAAATATTGTATAAAATAATATGTTTGGAACAAGAAGAGACACAAGACAAGACACTATTCTATTCGAAATTTAGTTTTCTCTGCATATAGTTTCATGCATAAATTATCTTGTTCAGTTTGCAATCACCCATGCAGTTTGCACAGTTAATTCATCTTCACTAATTTTCTTTAACTTCTCCACCTTTCTAAAAAAAATTCGGCAAACATTTATTTACGGAATGTCCTCAGTGATTAACAGTTCTTGCAACACAGTCCGTATTGTATTGCTAAATCTCCGCAGTTTATCCCGTGCATTTAAGGCCGGTGTGCGCACAAAGCGAGCACAGAGACTCTTCGGCATCCATTGTTTTCTTCACCTGTAATTAGCAAGGGCTTTCCCGACATAGCCGTTCTCAATTACTACGTCACAGCACGTCCTATATTTAACCGGGCAAAATAATGCCCGGTTATATATAGAATGTACTGTGACGTAATAATGGCGGATGGATTGTTCTGGTCTCTCATGACGGCGTGCATAGTGTAACGACGTAGCCTCATAGAGCCAGCGTCTAGTCCAAGAAGCACATAGAAGAGTGTCGTCTGCTCATGTTTGTCTGGGGCTCTGTATGGGTGAAATTATAAAATTGTTAAAGAATACAAGAACGAATTATTAAAATTGTAAAAAATTGTTAGGCCAATGCATTCTCTTATATATGCGAGGCGACCTATGGTCGACTCGCATATACAAGAGAATGCATTGGCACAGGGTAAAAAAATCCCGACTTCCGACTGGATTTGATATGGCGGGTCACAATTGTTTACATTGATCAATGAGTAGCTACCAGGAAAATGATGTGAATACCAGGCCTTCGATTATGAGGCGTGCGATCGCGCTCGCGCACCATAGCACGCCTGAAATTAAATCTTGGCGAGTAATTAATCACACTCCTCGGCGATAGATTGAAAAAGACCCATTTGATTTTGCAAGCTTGCAAGCGTCGCGCTTCGGATTAATTTGAATTTTCTAGTCCAGGAGATCAGTTGACCTCGCCACTATGTTGTACAGTAAGCAGTCGGCACCCGGCCTTTGATGTGCCGCCCACTGCTCCACATGTGACGTCGATCATCGGCACAGGGAGCACGTGACGTGTTTATCTCAGCTTGCAGAAAAACTGAATGAAAGTATGGAGTCTTTATGGAGACTTTTTGAATGACAATGACTCATCAGATTTGAGTAGTTCCGGGTTAGTGACCGTTACCGGGGTCTGTGGAGAGTACCGACAGTGACACGGAAGATGAACGTTCAGAGTGAACAATTCAGTTGATTTAACCCTCTATCGTCCATCACCATGGATACTTCCAAATTAATATAAGGATTTGTTTTAGTTTTAATTGTTCATTACTTCAATGTGTACAAGATGACTCACAATGGTATTTTAATACAAATTGATTTAATTTTGAGTCTTCGTTCGTGATTTTATACCCCCGTAATATCCACCAAAATCACACGCCTGGGTTTCAGGTTAGGGGAGTGACCAATCACACTCCTGCATTTTACAGAATCGAAGGTCTGGAATACCGACAATTCATATAGCCAGCAGTATCTTACTGGTCAGCACTCAGCAGGTCACAGAAGTAATAAGCATTAACATAATCGGACTGCAGTTCATGTTAAATGTACTGCTATAAATGTATCCATCAAAAAGTACAGACCTCCTAAATTAGTACACATGGTAAACATGGCTATAATCAGCCTTGATATCAAACAAACTCCATGTGCACCTATGGTGTTTAATATGTTGCAGTTTGTTAATTAGCTATGTCCCTTGATGCTGTGCAGCCAGACTGCAAATAGTGTGTCTTTCATTTGCAGAATGAGGTCCCCAGAGGGTGAATTTAGTGACGCTACCCCGTACAGTGGGCTAGCATTACCAAATTCACGCTCTGGGAACCTCATTCTGCTGTGGGAGACCTGGTATCCAAATGAAGTTCCCCAGTTGAACTTCAATGTAATGTTCATCCATTAGTCACCTTGGTTATGCATTTTATCTTCTGCAAATTAGGGGATATAGAAACTTCCCAGAAGGGAAAATTTAACTAAAAAACAATGTTAATTTGAGACTATAGATATCTCACAGTAGATGATGCCTATTCAAGCAGAATGAGGTCCCCAGAGGGTGAATTTGGTGATGCTAGCCCGATGTGATCTGATGCAATTTCCAATTTCTGATAAACCAATTTACAATGAAAAACATGTACATGTACATATTGGTAGGATTGCTATACAAAATATACAGTGCTGCAAAATGCTATCAAATTTCAAAAATTAAATAGACTCCTGCCCTCTGGGAACCTCATTCTGCTAATGACAGACACACTATTTACAGGCTTGTTGTACAGTGAAGAGTGGTGATCTCCTGTACACACTAAACAGTTTCTAATCATCCCATGTACACACTGGACTCATTTAATTGTATATTCAGGCTCTGCCACCACATTCCTCATTGATGTGTAGTGCCCGGTGACAGCTAAATGGATTTGTTTACATGTAAATTAAATTGCATTTAATTTGTAACGTTTTAAAATCACTGAAGTCTAGCGGATAGTTTCTAATGTTTCAATGTTGTGCTTGTAAGTACAAGGTTTTCTATTTCCATAGTGATTACATCTTTATTAACTGATCTGAATCTAGAAGGGTATTTACTAGAGTTTCGCATGCACAGATCAATGTTTGGATTTGCCTTTAAATGTCATGTTCTAAGTGAAAGGTTGATTTAGGCCATGGTTAATTAAATTAATGTTTTGCGTCATCCAGGATTCTGAGCATTGAATGCGAAATGCTGTGATTATTCATTATTAATTATTCACAATAGGCTTCTGATATTATTGTAATTATAATATAACATAAATATTAAAGGCACGGATGGCCTTCGTTATACATGTAGGTTATAATTTCGAAATAACAGTTTCCAAATTATGAAACCTAGTGCAAGCAGAGCTTTTGGTTATATAGAGCATGTAAAGAGTAAGCGATAAGCAAGATGGCCAACACTGTGGCAATTTTTTTAGGAGAGTGATTCACGGTGACTCATTCAATACAGCGCTTAGCCAATATCTTGTAAACAACTTGGTGGCAATTTTAACCAAAGTTCCAAAAATATTACAGAACCTGGCTTTTGTTTACATAACACAGTGCATGAACTTGACAATACCATAATATTTACATGATATTTACATAATATTTACATGATATTTATGATTGAACAAAATCATAAGAAGAACAATTATGTCTATATTTTAATATTCTTTCTGTTTATAAACTTTATAGCAGTTTTGACGGGTGTGACTATTTTAACAGCTTACCCACTGCCAAAGCCATCCTTTAAACAAACCCATCTATTTTTTATTTAGATTTTATTGCCTACATGTAAGTCTAGCCTTTAAAGATCTATTGTTGATATGTCATGTTTTTATTTAACCCTGTCTATACTAAATGGATTCTCCCAGTCAGTTAAAACGTGTACGTCAGAATAGTCTATTATTGATTTGCAGGGATGTACAGGTGATAAACCGATGACAATTATATAAAAGTACAAAAGATAAGAAGTTCAACAAACGATGATGGACTTATTATCTGAACATATCCTATGGGATAACTACTCATCAATGATGCTTTAGTATAGAATTGGTAACTTACATGTGTATTATCTGAACATATCCTATGGGATAACTACTCATCAATGATGCTTTATTCTAATGCACTTAGGCCAATATACCCCCGGAAACACCACATATTTGCGGGGGGTTATTCATTCAATAACCTGTCGCAATGTATAGTCCGGTTCACCGCTTCAATGTTAGATATTCCTTTGCGCCAATATTGCCGTTAGCTGAATTCCTAATCTCGGCCCAATGCAGCCCCGCTCACTGTTCCGTTTCACTCCATGACGTCACCCTTACGCAGTACATGCCGGCGACGTTACGGAGTAGATTATAGAGTTGGCGCCCTTGCCACTGACTTCCGTTACTAGCTCGTTGCTATATAAACAAACCAGCGTCGTCGCTTTTGTCGAAAATTGACAGTCAGTACATTCGCCCTGTGTACATGTACTATCAGAAAATTCAAAACACCACACCGTTATATCCCACCAATGCCAGTGTCTCGATATCATTTAACCAAATTTCTTGACATGAAACCGCGACAGGCGTGAAATTCATCGCATTGAGTAAGCAATTTCCCATTGTTTCAATTCAACTTCAAGTTCGCGGTAAAATGAAAACCGCAATTTGTAAGTGGTAAACATCTGAAAAAGACATCAGGTACACGCAGAAACTAATTGTTGTGCATATTTATTTCTATTTGAGGTGGCAATTTTTCATGTTTATCAGCATTTTTAACGATAAGAGCGACGGTAATTGAGGGACTATATTTTACTAGCGCATTAAATTTCAAATTAAAAGTCGTGAATTGGCTGAGTGTTTTCTATGGCCGCACATTTTGTTGATAATTACGAGGCATTTGTTTGGCTAAATAACGTTTTTAAGTTCGAAGAGCATTAGAATGGGGATAACAGTGTGGTGTTTTGTGATTTCGGAAAGGTACATGGCGAATATACTGTGGCAAATACCCGTTAATGGGCTCCGGCTCCGCCGTCGCCCATTAACTAAATTTGCCACAGTATATTCGCCATGTACCTTTCCGAAATCACAAAACACCACACCGTTATCCCCTAAGTATAGAATTGGTAACTTACATGTGTATTATCTGAACATATCCTATGGGATAACTACTCATCAATGATGCTTTAGTATAGAATTTGTAACTTACATGTGTATTATCTGTACATTTTCAATGGGATAACTACTCATCAATGATGCTTTAGTATAGAATTGGTAACTTACATGTATATTATCTGAACATATCCTATGGGATAACTACTCATCAATGATGCTTTAGTATAGAATTGGTAACTTACATGTGTATTATCTGAACATATCCTATGGGATAACTACTCATCAATGATGCTTTAGTATAGAATTGGTAACTTACATGTATATTATCTGAACATACATGTATCCTATGGGATAACTACTCATCAATGATTCTTTAGTATAGAAATGGTAACTTACATGTGTATTATCTGAACATATCCTATGGGATAACTACTCATCAATGATGCTTTAGTATAGGGCTGGGCGATATTTCAATATATTGACTATAGTCGGTTTGAAAAAGAAAAACCGTATTGAAACCGTGTGTAAACTAAAAATTCAATATATCGCAACCGCAATTTTATCACCTCAAAAGACGGTTTAAAATTACAATCCAATACTGAGTTGAATACTTTAGAGGACCGCTGATTGAAAGCAGCCTTTATCGGTCGCTCACAATTTAAGTCTCCATTGTATTTTATTGTAACCAATGACGCAATGGTTGTATTTTGGGCTGAAGTAGAGCGATGAAGTATCTTCTTCCGAATCCAACCTGGTAGCGGTGTAACGTCACGAGCGATACTTCATCCAAACTTTCCGACTCACGACTCGGCGGTATTTGTCGTTCAATTATATCTTAAAACTTGAGTCAGGGAACGAACATGTCACAATCCTTCTAGAGTTGACGTGTTGGTGTTCCTTGCCAAAAATTGGGACACATAAACTCACGATCTGCAATACTGTTCAATGATTAATTATGATTATCTTTCCCGTGTTCAAAAGTTAATTAAAACTGTTCAGTAATTCATTGTGTATGATAAACTGCACACAGCCCGGAATGAACCTTCTTGGCCCAATTCTACTAGGTCCTCTGTCAACCTATGAGCACGTGCGTAGCTATGACGTAACGGGAATGTGCATCGCATGCTGATATGTAAACAATGGAGTAATCAGGATAACTTGCGCCTGTAATTCACTCAATGTTGTTTCGTATTCCAGAAGGCAGGAACTTTATAGAATGGGCAAATGCTATTGTGAGAATAGGGTATAATTTACTGCCTGGCGATAGTGTGTACAACTTTACATCCCTTATAACGAAAACCTGGAGTGTTATATCTCTCATTTAAAATTTGATTTTACGTGGTAATTTTCAATAGTAAAATAATATTCAATAAAACCGTATATCGCGGTGTTATTTTGGAAAAATCGCGGTTTTTAAAAACGTCAATACCGCCCAACCCTACTTTAGTATAGAAATGGTAACTTACATGTGTATTATCTGAACATATCCTATGGGATAACTACTCATCAATGATGCTTTAGTATAGAATTGGTAACTTGCATGTGTATTATCTGAACATACATGCATCCTATGGGAAACTGCTCATCAATGATTCTTTAGTATAGAAAGGGTTAATTTATTATCTGTACATTTCCTATGGGATAATTACTCATCAATGATGCTTTAGTATAGAAAGGGTTAATCTTATTATCTGAACATTTCCATTTCCTATGGGATAATTACTCATCAATGATGCTTTAGTATAGAAAGGGTTAATCTTATTATCTGAACATTTCCTATTGGATAACTACTCATCAATGATGCTTTAGTATAGAAAGGTTTAAACATATTATCTGAACATTTTCTATTGGATAACTACTCATCAATGATGCTTTCATATAGAAAGTGTTAATCTTTTTATCTGTACATTTTCTATGGGATAACCACTCATCAATGATGCTTTAGTATAGAGAGGGTAACTTACATGTGTATTATGTGAACATTTCCTGTGGGATAACTACTCATGAATGATACTTTAGTATAAACTGGGTTAAACTTATTATCTGAACATTTCCTATGGAATAACTACACATCAATGATGCTTTTATATAATAGTATAAAAAGGGTTAAACTTATTATCTGAACATTTCCTATGGGATATTAATATTATAACTACTCATCATGCAATGATGCTTTCATATAGAAAGGGGTAAACTTATTATCTGAACATTTCCTTTGGGATAAGAAGTACATGTAGTACTCATCAGTGATGTTTTAGTATAGACAGGGTTAAACTTATTATCTGAACATTTCCTATGGGATAACAACTCATCAATGATGCTTTCATATAGAAAGGGTTAAACTTATTATCTGAACATTTCCCATGGGATAACTAACTCATCTATGATGCTTTTATATAATAGTATAGAAAGTGTTTAACTTATTATCTGAACATTTCCATTTCCTATGGGATAACAACTCATCAATGATGCTTTAGTATAGACAGGGTTAAACTTATTATCTGAACATCTCCTATGAGATAACTACAGTAATGCCCTGAATAATCGACTCCTTAACCACAACAGAATTATGGGGTAATTTTTCAGGATTTAGTCGGAAATATGGCTTGTTGCCATTAATCGGAAAGCTCTCACTTAGTCGGAAATATGGCTTGTTGCCATTAATCGGAAAGCTCTCACTGAGAGCTTTCCGATGAATGGCAACAAGACATATTTCCGACTAAATCCTGAAAAATTACCCATAATTCTGCTGTGGTTAAGGAGTCAATTATTTAGGGCATTACTGTACTAGTACTCGTTAATCATGCTTTTGAAGTTTTGAATAGAACGGGTTAAAGTGAAAATTTCTTTTCAAGATTATTAATGCACTGTCAAATCCTGTGTACCAGAGAAAATTTCATTTACAACACCCAAGTAAATACATTATTTGGCCATTAGTATCTGTGAAGATCTTTATGATTTTGGCTTACACACTCACAAAGCCACTCTTAATATAAACATGATAAACATCATGACATATAACATAGAGTGCTGTATAAATTTATCCTTGTTCTAAAATAGGACAATATATGCTTCATTTATGACATTTAGTGCTATGTGTTATGAACAGTACAGTGATTATTCTGTTCTCAGTGGATAAACGTTGCAGGTTTGTGTATAGCTTGACAGTAAGACAGGCATCATTATAACTGATATACTTTTTTACATGGGGACAATTGTTTGTTGGACACTTTTATTGTTTGGGGAAGGTACAGGGTATCCACTTAGAATTTACGTTCCTTTTAAAGACTGAATTTTACTATCAACTGTATAAGTTGAGATGTACAGTAATGCTCTAATTAATCGACCTCTTAACCAAAGCAGAATTATGGGTAACTTTTCAGGATTTAGTCGGAAATATGGCTTGTTGCCATTCATCGGAAAGCTCTCCCTGAGAGCTTTCCGATGAATGGCAACAAGCCATATTTCCAACTAAATCCTGAAAAGTTACCCATAATTCTGCTTTGGTTAAGAGGTCGATTAATTAGAGCATTACTGTACATACCACAGGGTGTAGACAGGCCTCAAAGTATGGTGCTGGTCATTCCTAGAATGAGGTCCCCAGAGGGTGAATTTAATGAGGCTACCAGTACTTCTCCCTGATTAGGCCAAAATTATATATACAGTAGTGCCCTAAGTAATCGACCCCTTAACCACAGCAGAATTATGGGTAACTTTTCAGGATTTAGTCGGAAATATGCCTTGTTGCCATTCACTGAGAGCTTTCTGATGAATGGCAACAAGCCATATTTCCAACTAAATCCTGAAAAGTTACCCATAATTCTGCTGTGGTTAGTCGATTATTTAGAGCATTACTGTATATGTGTTTCTGGTGACATGCAAGAAAAAAATAGAGGCGGGGGGGGGGGGCTTGGCTTTACATTTTATTTAACTTTTTCATTTTATTTTCAACTTTGCTGAAAATAAACATGAATACCCCCCCCCCCCCCCCCCCCCGACTTCATTATCCTTGTTTGTAATGTATAAAATAATAAAACTAGGTACATAATATTAGAATATTAGAATATAGTGTAATTTATTATTTGATTGACTAAAACATAAACAAATTTATTTGATTTGGCATAAGTTGTTTGATTCGGCTGTGACCTAATAGAAGTGTGGTATAATTCTGGTTTAACAGTACACGCGATGTGGACATTTTATATGGAAATGAATCAGTTTACATGGAAAATAAAATCAGATGCGTACTAATTTTGCAAAAATCAATAAAATTAAAACAGTCGGGGCCACCGGAATAGGGGAGGGCGGGTCACCAGAAACGCAGATCTTTTTTATTTTGGCCTAACAGTCAATATCTCCCTAATAATCTAAGGGAGAAGTAATTAATCCCAATTTGAATTCTCTAGGCTGTTCCCTGAATTTCTGAAAGCGATTTATCATTCAGGGTCAAAAATCAAATTAAAGACATATTGGGCACTTACTTGTATAACTATTCTGATTCACAGAATGAGATACCCCGAGAGGGTGAGTTTAGTGACTCTACCTTGCACAGCAGGCTAGCATCACCAAATTCAACCTCTGGGGACCTCATTCTACATGTCCTCATCTTCTATGGAAGACATAGACTCAGATTTAAGTTCCCAGGTAAAGATGGTGATGTGTTGTCTGCCAATTTGGGGATATAGAGAAACTAAACTGAAAAAGAAAAAGAACTTTCTAAAGAATTTTCTAAAGATAATATAATTCACAATGACGACTGAAGAGAAGTCTTCATTCATGCTGAAAATGAAGAGCAAGAGCGTCGACATGTGCCAAATGCGACATCAATGATATCGACAGGCTTCTCATGAACTTTCTTCTTTTACAGTATAATATAATCCACAATGACGACTGAAGAGAAACCGTCATTAATGCTGAAGACCAAGAGCATCGACATACCCGACATCGACATCGATGATATCGACGAACTTCTCGCAAAACTAAGTGCTGCTGAACTCGAGGAACTCAATGGAGATTTTGATCCTGACGTATGTAATTAAAAACATATTGTGGAATTATTGTATTGAATAAAACCAATCAGTTAGTATCCAAACAATATCCTCACTGGAAGAATGTAGCAATGAACTACAGTAATGCTCTAAATAATTGACTCCTTAACCACAGCAGAATTATGGGTAACTTTTCAGGATTTAGTCGGAAATATGGCTTGTTGCCATTCATCGGAAATCTATCCGTGCAATAAAAAATTTTGTAGGTTCGGAGGTCTGGACTAGGGACGGGCAGGTTTAATACCGGAAAAATCACTCTTTCTTTTTAGGCCTAAAGCCGGTTATCTTCTTCTTTAATGTTTAAAATTGAAACTGATATCGAAACCGAATTTAAAATTTCAATACTGCCCAGCTCTAGTCTCCATGGTATTCTAAACCACAGATATTTTATTATGTTTGTTTATATCTATTGGATATAAATGGTTATATCTGTTGGCTGTTTTAGACCTGACTGCCTACTGGTCAGTGACAAAGAGATCAGACAGACAAGGCACTCTAAACCATGATATTTTATTATGTTGGGTTATATCTATTGGTTATAAATGGTTATAATTATTGACTGCTTTAGAACTCCTGGCTGCCTGCCGGTCAGCGACAAAGAGATCAGACGGACAAGACACCAACTGGAGGCTTCAATCGTAAGAAATTGCTCAAATTCCTCGAGAAAAAAGCCAAAGAAGAAAAGGATTGGGAACAGAACAAAGATTTCGATAAGCAAACAAGAGGTATGCTCTAATTAATGACACCCCCCCCCCCCCCCTTAACGAGGTTAATTATAAAACGAACAGAATAAAGATTATGAGAAGAAAACAAGAGGTATACTCTAATTAAATTAATCGACCCCCCCCCCCCCTTTACGAGGTTAATTATAAAACGAACAATAAAGATTGCGAGAATAAAAATAAGAGGTATTCTCTAATTAATCGACTCCTCTTAACGAAGTTAATTATAAAATGAACAGAATAAAGATTACGAGAAGAAAACGAGAGGTGTGCTCTTGCACAGTGGGCTAGCATCACTAAATTTACCGCTGGCCAGAAATTTCTCTTGGACCATTTTTTTTAGCCATTTCTGATTTTTTTTGGCCATTATCATCAAGAAAACCGAAAATAAAAAAAATATATAAAGTAATAAGCAAACAATTTTGAGTTGTCAAAAGTGATAATGAAAATGTGCATGTGTGGGAACCGCAAAACTGAAAAAGCTCTAGTGGTAATGTATATCAACATAAATGAACACTGAATCACCTACATTGTCTTACGGAAAATTTAAACCACAATGCAGTAATGTATTGTCACTTGATTAAAAAAGTACACTGTTCTAGCAGCTAATCATCATTGTTTTGATAAGTTTAAGCATGGTGTGACTTTTTGATAAATTGTTATTCATACACAGGCAAACATCTGCTGATTACCTGTTAATGAATGAAGGGTTTCACATGGAGATATGATGATAACTTTAGAGGTTTGGACAATAGCCTTAAACTTTTTGGCCAAAAAGTTTGACCAAATGAAACTTTCTTTGGCCATTTTTTTCAAAACAAATTGGTCTTTGGCTTTGCCACCGACAGCATGAACCCTGTTAGTAAACAAGTCTGAGTTTAGTGTGACTGTCATTTGTAGAATGAGGTCCCCAGAGGGTGAATTTAGTGACTCTAAGCCACATGTCAGGCTAACATCACTAAATTCACCCTCTTGGAACCTCATTCTGCATGACCTCATCTGCTATGGGAGATTGAAGTTCCCAAATGGTGAATATTGTGATGTACACCCACTGGGAACCTCAGTTATGCATTGTGTGTCGTCTGCTAATTTGGGGCCATAGAGAAACTAAATTAAAAAAGAAATAGAATATTTGTGAAGAATAGAAATTTGATACTAAAGAAACTTTTCAGAGAAGATGAGGCCTAAGCAGAATGAGGTCCCCTGAGGGTGAAATTTGTGATACTAGCCCGCTCTGTGGGGACCTCATTCTGCAAATGACAGGCACACTAAGCTCAGGCTTGTTAAATAAATCTTTTAGCATTGCTATTAGTAATAGGCTCAGTTTGTTTTCCATGAAGTCACCTGGTCGTTCAGTCTGGGTGAACGTCGACTCTATATTTGAAATATAGAGTCTGGAGCTTATGTCGCCAAATCCATTTCTATTCAGCGAAGAGCTTCCCCAAAATGACGTCACGGATTTAAAAAAAATACATCGATGATTGACAGGTGTCCCCACGTGTTATTTGTTGTGCTTCGCAATAGCAATGGCCTGTGTCGCGACATAAACTTACAGCAGATAATATTTGTCGTGTGTGCGACTATTCTTTTTCGGGAGATGAACTCGCTGCATCAACCGGAAAGCTGCATCCGAGAGCAAAAAATAAGGTCGTCATCAAAAATGATGCTTTAGAACTATTTAAAAGCATAAAATTAAGTCATTTCCTCGGTGTTAACTTTCAGATGACTTTTTTACGACAAATAATTTGATTGCAAACCATGGTACAATATTAAAGTAAATCAAAAACACGGACATGAGTGAGTTCTATTTATATTTATGGGAGGCCAAGTTGGTACCATGATGCGCAGGCCTATCTATCAGGTCTAGCACATCCTTCAAATTAATCCGAATCGTACCGAATATATAATTTCGAAGCCATTGTTTCTGTCTCTGTTGTATTTGCAAGCATCGCTTTCGATCGGAGAAATTCCGCTCTGTTACTATATTTAGAGGTGACATTATGGGAGTCTCCGCCCACTAACACTTGTTTATTAACCCATACGGTTTCATTGGACGGAAAATAATTTACGCAATCAATCAGATTACGGAATCACGAGGACTTGGAAATGAGATAGCGATGTTATCCGTCAGACCTTATATTCAATGTTGTAATGAATATTTAGGTATGAGTTTACTCAGACTGCTGGTCGTTCAGCTTAACAGCAAACATTGAGCTTCCGTGGATATATAATTTAATCATAATCTGTCAATCCATAATACTATGAAACAAATGGTTGTCAAATTTAGCCATTAAGGTTATTTCTCGATAACCTAAATTTCTTTATTACTTTCCACAACATAAATATCAGCGCTGAGTGATATGGCCACTCCTATATACCACGTGCCTAAAACTGCAGATGAAAACTAGTCGATACTTCTTACTATTTAAAAGGGAATATCCGTGTTGCATCAGAACTGGCAGTATCCATACTGCTAACCCTCAGTACACAAGTAAGTACATGTACCTAGAGAAATAAAAAAGGCTAACATTTAAATTGAAACTAACAACTGTCACAACCAAAATATATTAAGAACACTTTCAGCGAACTAGGCATAGCATGTCACTGACCAATCAAAAACGATGAATTGATGACGCAACTTGATCAATCGATAATTAGAGGTCTGATTGACAGCATGTCTGTTTCAACTTTATGTGTGTTTTCTTCACTCAATTTACAGTAATGCTCTAATTAATCGACCTCTTAACCACAGCAGAATTATGGGTAACTTTTCAGGATTCTGCTGTGGTTAAGAGGTCGATTAATTAGAGCATTACTGTACTTCAACCTTCTTCTTATGGTGGCAGATTAAATTATAAGAAATAATTCTTGTTTCGATTAAGGATATGAGTTATAACCGAAAAGTTTGAAGACAAATCTATATATATAAAAGAGTAGGATCTGTCTGTCTGTCCGGAGTTTTCTGCCAGATTGCTGATCCAATTTCAGCCATATTTGGTGTGGTGACTCAAGGTACACTGTCGGAGGTTATAACGGCGTTACTGTATACAACTGTCAGTAAGCCCCATCCTCGAAGATAAGCCCAGTCTGGGTTTTTAACCCTAAATAAAACATGGGGTGGTCCTCGTAGATAAGCCCAACCCCATTTTTGAGCATTTGGAAGGTGAATACAATCACGTCTTTTTATCCTGTAGAACAGGAGAAGATACTCAAGAACATCTGTGCTTTTATTATTTTTTCCAGTTGTTTTTCTTAAAAAATAAAGATGTATAATAGTATACACTTGTGTTAATATTGTACACATCTTATTCTATTCTTAGTTGCTGGATCAATCAAAGAGGTATCAAATTAATGAAATCTAAGGATGTGTCACTTATTGTTCACACGTCCATCAGAGTAAATCCAATGGGATGTGGAGTAATCACTTGGTGTTATTGTAGGATCCTTGATAATGCAGAAGAGTGATGTATGTTCACCTGCATCTCACTGTTATGTTTTTATAAGAACGAGCTTGATTAATATGCATTAGTGTAACTAAATTAACTTGTGAACTTGTCATACAACCCTATTGTGTTTACAAATTAATCCCAAAATTTACAACCTTATTCAAAAACACATTATTATCTTTATTCAATACAAAAATATAAAACATGATGGTAGGTCGGCACCTGACAGCTAACTGATTTTTTGCACAGGGTGGGGGGGTCCTCGTGAGTAAGCCCAGTACCCACTTTTTGAGCAAAAACGTGCATGAGCCCCCCGGGCTTACTGACGGGTGTATACAGTAGTTTTTTTTTTAATTTATCTAAAAAAAATCAAATTAAAAAAAAATCAAATTAAGATCACTATGGGCCTATTTCAGAATTAAATAAGTTGAAAATGAAACTATATGCATGTCTGTCATGTGCGCTTCACGCACGCAGGGGCAAGAAGCCTCTTTGTTCAGGGGCTGCAGCCCCCTCCGACGGTGAATAAAGGCTCCTACAGGGAGCCTGTTTCAGCTAGTTTCCTATAACTGCATAACCTTAATCGAAACAAGGGTTTTTCTTAATTATCATGCGTTGCTTTTGCATTAAGAATATTTCTATAGCAACGCAAGTTTGAAGTTATCCATTTTACAATCTAAACCTCCCCATTATTATGGAGACAGATGGTTGAGGAGATGGCATCTCATTTTCAAATATTCTTTTAACAGGCAAAGTGTACCAACCCAAAGAAGACAAGAAGGAGAAGAAGAAGGAGGATGAGAATGGGGAGCCAGACGTTGAAACAGAATGGGACGATATCCTGACTGCGGCAACAGAAGAGGAACTCGTCGATCTGGCAGGTTAGCACGATTAACTACTAAAAGAAGGGGACTTGAACCCTTACTATACTAAATGGATTCTCCCATTCACTTATAAAAGTTAAAAATTTGATTTATCAAGTTAGAATTTTATTAATAAATTATACCTACCTCATATCGCTCAGAATATATATTACTTTAACGCTTCCAACTCGCATCGTTCCGTTTCCATGTGTGGCTTTTTAGCTCAACTTACTTTGTAAGTTTGAGCTATTGCCATGGTTTGGCATCCGTCGTCCGTGTGTGCGTGTGTCCGTCAACAATTTCCTTTGGCGCGGGCTACAGGTCGTACCTTTGGTCTGATCTTTATGAAATTTGTCATGAATGTTGACATTGACATGTAGATGGGAACGAGTCATTTTGGGGTCATTCGGCCAAAAAACATGGCCGCTGGCAGCCATCTTGGAATTTCAAAATTCAATCCATTGGCGCGGGCTACAGGTCGTACTGTTCGTCTGATCATCATGAAATTTGTCATGGATGTTAATATTGACATGTAGATGGGAACGAGTCATTTTGGGGGTCGTTCGGCCAAAAAAATATGGCCGTCAGCAGCCATCTTGGATTTTACTCTTTGCATGACTAAATCCTTTGACGCGGGCTACAGGTCGTAGCTTTGGTCGGAACTTTGTCATGGATGTTGACATGTAGATGGGAACGAGTCATTTTGGGGTCGTTCGTCCAAAAAAACATGGCCGTCAGCAGCCATCTTGGATTTTACTCTTAGCATGACTAAATCGTTTGGCGCGGGCTACAGTTCATACCTTTGGTCTGATCTTTATGAATGTTGACATTGACATGTAGATGGGAACGAGTCATTTTGGGGTCATTTGGCCAAAAAACATGGCTGCTGGCGGCCATCTTGGATTTCAAAATTCAATCCATTGGCGCGGGCTACAGGTCGTACTGTTCGTCTGATCATCGTGAAATTTGTCATGGATGTTAATATTGACATGTAGATGGGAACGAGTCATTTTGGGGTCGTTCGGCCAAAAAACATGGCCGCCAGCAGCCATATTGGATTTTACTCTTTGCATGACTAAATCCTTTGGCGCGGGCTACAGGTTGTACCTTTGGTCTGATCTTTATGAAAATTTTCCTGAATGTGGATATTGACATGTAGATGGGAACGAGTCATTTTGGGGTCATACGGCCAAAAAACATGGCCGCTGGCAGCCATCTTGGATTTCAAAATTCAATCCATTGGCGCGGGCTACAGGTCGTATTGTTCGTCTGATCATCATGAAATTTGTCATGGATGTTAATATTAACATGTAGATGGGAACGAGTGATTTTGGGGTCGTTTGGCTAAAAAACATGTCCGCCAGCAGCCATATTGGATTTTACTCTTTGCATGACTAAATCCTTTGGTGCGGGCTACAGGTCGTAGCTTTTGTCGGAACTTCATGAAATTTGTCATGGATGTTAACAATGGCTACAGGTCGTATTGTTCGTCTGATCATCATGAAATTTGTCATGGATGTTAATATTAACAAGTAGATGGGAAACGAGTCATTTTGGGGTCGTTCGGCCCGAAAAACATGGCTGCCAGCAGCCATCTTGGATTTTACTCTTTGCATGACTAAATCCTTTGGCACAGGTTACAGGTCGTACCTTTGATTAGATCATTATGAGATTTGTAAAGGCTGTAGATGGGAACAGGTAATTTTGGGGTAATTCGGAAAAAACATGGCTGCCGGTGGCCATTTTAGAATTTAATCTTTGCATCACTAAATCCTTTGGCACACCATAATCACCACATCCCTGATCCGATCATTATGAAACCTGTCATGAATGTTGATATTGACATGTACATCTTGTCTTACTTAGACATTTCAATTAGCACCTTTCCTATTCCTCCATTTACTGTCAACCATTAAATTATTCCCCTACCTAAGTTGAGCTACAGTGTCATTGACACTTTCATTTAATCACCCAATGATGTGACGTCACACCGGAATACCCCTGCATAAATCAGTTTAAAGCTTGGCCTCCGAGGAGCCAAGAAAAACTCATCGAAGGGGAGGTGGGTGGGTTCGCGGATATGAGGTAGGTATAATTTGTTAATAAAATTCTAACTTGATAAATCAAATTTTTTAATTTTATTTCATAAATTAACCTACCTCATATCGCTCAGAATATTTCCTGATTCCAGAGCTCTGTCATGCTGTGGTATGATGAGGTTTTCCAATCTGGTGGTTATCCTCTGGATGGGTTGAGTTCATATGTATATATATTATACAACCCATAGTTATATATAATTATGTACACAACATCATCGGCTCACATTTGTTAGAATGACTCAAAACTGTTTGAAACATGTTCAACGCTTGATGCCTCTAACTGCAGAAAAAAAAGGAATCCATCCATAATGCGAACTCGCAAGGTCGATAAACATCTACACAATCATAATGTCTACAACACTTCAGTTGTAGAAGGTTCAACCTCACGTAATTATAATTTTCTGAATGTATTTGGCTGCGACAAATCAGCAGCAAATTTTTTGTTAACGAAACACTTTTGAACAAAGACCACGAAAGGGCCTCAAGAAAGAATAAACATTCTTAATCAGTTACAATCCAGCTTGAAATTGTCTGTCGAGCTCTGTGAGGTTCACGATAATTTGTCAGAAATATATTATTATTCTCCTGATGAACATTACAAATTTTCTGTAAATAAATGACAATAGATCTGCACAATATTTCCTGTCTTTGACAAGTCATGTCTGATATGCCTTATACCACTTTGTATTTTAGCCAAGATACATGTATATACTGATCTGTGGATGAAGATTGTAAGTCTTCACATCAACGCAAAAATGAGAAAGCTGTCAAAAGGAATTTTTTTTCATGTGACATGTTTCATATGGGTGTTGTTCTAACAATATGTATATGAAGCCTGCTATGGTGCAATACTGCAGATTTTAATGGTATAAATAAGAGAGAACATGAGTGCTGTCTTGGGGGGGGGGGGGGTAAATTTTCATGCCACTACAATGGCTGAATTGAGAAGACTTATGTGCACACCATAGTCATGTTGTGTACTAGTACCATGTCTCCTTGTCAGATGGTGCCAATAATATTACTTGTAATTCCATGGGATTCTCATCTGAGAGCGATTAGATCAAAGTTGGTCATGGTGCGATGATTTTTGATGATGTTGGGCCCCCTTGTTTCAACTTAGAAATCTTGACTTTTCAGTTGACTGGCTTATAACTTCAGCAATATTCAACACAATTGCTTGTTAAATACTCAGCATGTGCATCACATTTGAGGAATATTCAACAGAATTTTATCGTATTTCGTATGTAGCTCACCACGGAGAAGATGTAGGTCAAGCACAAAAATTATGACAGTCGAGTTATACCCCTTTTCAACTTGTCTTAAAGTGATGTGAAACACTCCGGTAGGGTGATCAAATAGAAATGGAGAATAATCTTGCTCAAAGTAGTAAATTTTATAAATATTATATTCAAATTGACAACAAACACCGTCATTCTTATATATTAATTAAATAAAGTGACTCTTGAACGCGAAATCATTTACGTTAGTTTATCGCAGATAGTTGTGTCCGGAATAGAAAAGTAAATATTTACAATTGTTTGTAGTTCAGACGATGTTTTCTATGTAGTGGTAAGGTCGATTTGTTTGAAATTGTTGGCGATTTTACTAGAATGCTACATTCCTCCAGTTGGCATAGTGCCTGAATACCAACTTATTAGTTTCACGCACCCGAATAAGTGCATAATATGTCTTTAAAATTTACAATTTTGTTATTTTTATTTTTCCAGCTGTCCTTGGATTCCACAGTATGTTGACACAGACACAATACTACGATTCACTCCAGGACAAACCAATCAATGAAGGATTTAAAGGTAATTTCTAATTAAGTGTCTACACCTACAGTAATGCCCTAAATAATCGACTCCTTAACCACAGCAGAATTATGGGTAATTTTTCAGGATTTAGTCGGAAATATGCTTGTTGCCATTCATGAGAGCTTTCCGATGAATGGCAACAAGTAGGCCTGTAACGATACGCTTGGTCACGATACGTATCGCGATACGGGGCCAACGATACGATACGTATCGCGATACGCAAAATTTGATCCCACGAGTAAATACTAGTAGCTATTCAAGTTCAACACTCCAAATTTGCACAACTCTCAGGTGTTATCGTAGAATGATGAACTATACTAAATTTAGTGAACAGTATATCATTTCACAGTTGGCAGTCAGTTGCTGGAGTTTCTGACTGAAAATGAGCTTCTCTGACAATATACTCAGATATAACTATTGACAAGTAGTGTAAGCGCCCAGCGACAGTTCGCCATGCACCATTAAACTATATGCCTAATAATGGCACATGACGAAATGTCGCTGGGCAGCTGGGCTCTTATACACTACATTGTATTATGCTCATAGTTATATCTGAGTATATTGTCAGAAAAGCTCATTTTCAATCCGAAACTCATGCAACAGTGATTCAAGTCTTATTTTTTAAATTCATTTCATATTTTAATCAACAGTAATTCAACACAACAATGTGACATTATTAGTCACAACTCACAACATGTAACAGATAACACTGTCACTGTCAGAACCGAACCGAAGTGGCGAGCACGATGGAGCATCAAACATTAACTGAGTGTTTGTAAGTAAGTTCACCCGAAGTTGATGTTCTTATTCATGAGGCATTGAAGTTATGCTAGGTTTTTACATGTTGGTCGTAACACCAGTTTTGTAAGAGGTTGCCGTCGAACATAATTTGCAGATCGTTTTAGTTCTGTCTGCCTTAATGCGTCCATCCTCTTCAAGTTCAACGGTGTACGTCCCAAAACCGAAATATTGCCAGACTTTCGACCTGTAGGCCGCTGGCGGATTGACAAGTTTTAAGCTTTGAGCAGACATCTTTCCACGGCCCACGTGTTGTTGTTTTGCCGCAGACGATATATCCAATATACTAGTATTTGATTGGTTGAAATCACAGCAGTTCATCAAATTAAATCAATCAGAGCATGGCTTACAGTCTGAGGCTAGGTTACGGAGGTCAGTCATTTCACTTCCGCCAACGTTTGTGTCAAAGGTTAAAGTGCGAGCTCACGGAAACAAACGAAATTTACAGATTCACTTCCGATAACACTTTGTAAGCATTCACAGCTTACGGAAACGAACGAGGGGACCCGATTGACTTCGTATGGTAACTGCATAATAGCGGAACTGTATCGTAGTGTATCGAAATTACAGTCAAATGAATCGCGTATAGAATCGTGAATGACGAATCGCGATGCATCGAAATCGCGATGAATCGTTACAGGCCTAGCAACAAGCCATATTTCCGACTAAATCCTGAAAAATTACCCATAATCCTGCTGGTTAAGGAGTCGATTATTTAGGGCATTACTGTACAGCACCGTAGATATTGCCATGGCAGGGACCAGCCGAGAGGGTGAAGAAGTCTTCCACATCGCCTTATTTTTGCAGTCGCGCAAAGTGCAAGTCGGCCTGAAAATTGGCAAAATTCCCCAAATAATTCATGATAATTACTTGGTTTACAACTGTCAACTGTGATTGCACAAATTTACTCCATTTTTAGGGCATTATAAAAAACAAATAACACTTGTATTGATCCAACATTGTCAGGTGTCCGGGCCTCAATTGTTAATCTGGTTGTCGTCAATTTGAGATTACCCCACCTTACAATGAAGATTACAACTGCTTCTATGGAGTTTTGTGGAAGAACTTTGAAAACAAATTAATTGTGAAGCATATTCAAATTTCAAACGGGATTACAAGTATAGCACAGTAAAAGCATTCAGGATTTCATTTCATTTTGGTTTAGTTAACCCTTTACCCAACAAACCGGCCAAAACCGGCCAAATAAAGCTTCAACAGCCTAAAATATCTTCGGTCTGTCTCAATAGAACCATACAAATATGGATATCATTGGAACCGGCTCCTTGACCACATTGTGATGGTTACAGTTATGCCCTGTGCCAATGCATTCTCTTATATATGCGAGTCGACCATAGGTCGCCTCGCATATATAAGAGAATGCATTGGCCTAAAAAAAAATTGTTTTTAACACTTTTTACCATTTTTTCTTACATTCTTTAACAATTTTATATTATTTAAGTGTTAAGCCAATGCATTCTCTTATATATGCGAGGCGACCTATGGTCGACTCGCATATATAAGAGAATGCATTGGCACAGGGCCCTTCTGTTGGGTAAAGGGTTAAACAACCACTGATACGAAAAATATGAAATAAAATCCTGCCGTTCTCCCAAAATTATGATATTAAATGCTGCTATTCTCTCAAAATTATGTTTGGGTATTATTCACAGTTATTAGGGTCAATAAGTGAACATAAAGACTATATATTTCAACCATTGTTTCATAAGTTTAATTGACATTACATTTTCTATTTTCGTTTATAGCTGCTACTGATCAATTTCAATTTTGTAGCACCCACTTCGCCCTAGAGAACGACCACTTCACCTTATTTTTGTGGTAGGGCGAAGTCACTTCACCCTGAAAATCTGGTCTAGGCTGGTCCCTGAAGCATGGGTACTAAATTTACGCTGTGACACCACCAAACTTATTACTCAAAAATCATGCTATTGATTTTTGCTCTAACATTCTGACCAAAGTTGACAGTCGAAGGATACTACTAGATGTATGACTTGTGTATTCCACAAACCTCCGACTGCCAACTTGGTCAGAAAATTATAGAAAACTTGAGTATTTCTGAACACATATGGTATCAACTTGTTTTAAAAGTAAACTAGCATATGCACGTAACAGTCAAAATGCTATGTTTTGGTTCAGTTCCTCATATTATGTTTTTGTGCGTTTGCACTCGCCTTGGGTCATTTTGAATGTCTGGTACTCACCAACCTCGAAACCAGTTGATTCCCCACCATGCTGTTAGAATAGTGAATGAGTGAATTAGAATTCATATTTTCTTCTTACAGCGGCAGCAAAGGCTGAGGAGTGGAAACTAGTTCCAGATTTACCTCCAAACATGACGGATGTTGATGATACGTTAGACAAACTTAAGGATAACAACAAAGAACTCAAGCATCTTAATATGAACAATATAAAGAACATTTCTGTTGAGCGCTTAATCGAGATTGCAGAATCATTGAAGACTAATACTGTATTAGAGCACCTAGAAATGGCTAATGTCGACGCAACAGATGCTGTGGCTAGGGTACGTTTTCTCAACTTAACTGTCGCCTAATTAAAGATTAACACCAATTTGTTTTATTGTAAGCAGTTCCGATTAAAGATACGGGCAGCGTTGGTGGTGGGTATGCTGATAAAATATTCACAGAAAGAATAGTAAAATATAGACAGACTTTGTTCTTATACCAATCAGAAATATGGCATAAACATTATGTTATCGTCAAATGTTTTTCGTTTGTTATGTAAACAAAAGCAAAAAACATTACAGAACCTGGCTTTTGTTTAGATCCGGATATGGTAAACATAAAAAGAGTGTTATTTGTTACTGATATGGAAATAATAAAGAGCGTTTATACCATTTGTGTGTGATTAACCAATAGATTTCCGCTATGTAAACAGAAGCAGGCTCTCGTATACGTACACCATCGTACATCTTGACGACAATATACTATTTATGTGCTGATTATGTTTGGCATATGAACAAAACTATATATATTTTAATATTCCTTCTGGCGATTTGAACAAATATGAATATTTCTGTAACAAACGCCGCCCGTGCCTTTAAAATCAGACTCTCAAACAGCTCTGTATTACTGGGTCTGAAGAAATTAGGTGTGTTTTTCATTATCACCAGCAAGCATTACATCAGTGTCAGCCAATCACAACGTCATCGCATCAGTAAAGCTAACACACAATCGGGCGATTGTCGGAATTCCTATACAGTGGTCGATTCACCACATAGGTTAAAATAGCGCCATAATGTTTCTGTCACATTGATAGTTTCACACATTCTTCACAAAATTAGAGATTACGTCAACTAATTAACCCTTTACCCAACAGAAGGGCCCTGTGCCAATGCATTCTCTTATATATGCGAGTCGACCATAGGTCGCCTCGCATATATAAGAGAATGCATTGGCTTAACACATTAAAAATTATAAAATTGTTAAAGAATGTAAGAAAAAATGGTAAAAAGTGTTAAAAAAATATTTTTTTTAGGCCAATGCATTCTCTTATATATGCGAGGCGACCTATGGTCGACTCGCATATATAAGAGAATGCATTGGCACAGGGCATAACTGTAACTATCACAATGTGGTCAATGAGCCGGTTCCAATGATATCCATATTTGTATGGTTCTATTGAGACAGACCGAAGATATTTTAGGCTGTTGAAGCTTTATTTGGCCGGTTTTGGCCGGTTTGTTGGGTAAAGGGTTAAACACTAAATGCATATGTGAAGATTACAGAATTTGAAGCGGCGGATAAAAATGAACACGAAAGTTTATCGTAAAACTATTTGTGCTCTGTGACATCATACTGAACGGATTGCATGCAGACGTTATTTATAGAGAAGGTAATGTGTCACACAGCTAATTTCTTCAGACCCAGTAACATGGATCTGTTTTAGAGTCTTATTTTAATCAGAACTGCACCGTAAACTGCTATAGGCAGGTTTCCACTAAGATTGGGAGGGATGTGACCCCTATAACCACTGAAGTGAAACTTTTAAAGTGCTGCAAGGCATTTGCAATGTCAATATCAAGTTATTTGGAATTTCACCACTCAAATGATAACTTCTACGAATTATTTTGTTTTGGTACATCACCTAAAATCATACATATTTCTTGAGGTGTTCAAATTTTAGTCATTACGGTATTTACCAGAATATTTAAGCAAAGTGCTACTACTAATGTCTTCTTGTGTTTTAATACTAAGAAATTAATATCAGATGACTTAAAGGGACGGTGGTGGCCTTCATTGTAGGTTATAATTCAGAAATAACATGATCAAATTATGATAATTTCCTCAAGATTATACTAATAGTATAGCATAATGATGATATGAATGCGATATTATTCACAAAACACGCTTTGTGTCCGAGAAAATACAGGTCTAGTGTTGTTTAGTTTCTCGCAAAAAGCGCAGTCACGATATTGCGCCATTTCCTTATTTCGATTCGCGCGCTTTATACGTCAGTTGTAAAACTCATAATTTGGTGCGCCTGCAACTTACAACTCACAATAGGACTCATTGTAATATTCCTTATTTGGTATGTATTACCATATATAGGTTAGGAGATAATACTAACTGGATTGCAAGAGCAATTACATAATGTACACTTTTTCTGTCTGATCATTTCCTATTCATGAAGTAACGTGGATTAGCTTGATTTTGAACTGACAGTGGCTAGAATGGGACAATTAAAATAAAAAATGTTGTGATTTGAATGCGATTGTTGATTGCGCCAATAATTTTATCTACGCATTCCACAGCACAACAGAACATTTTCATTGGACGATACAGTAGTACCAAATGTTTGTCTATAAACAATCTGTTCCGTAACGTTTTTGATGTTTGTTTACATAACCAAGGGTACAAACGTGACAATAACATGCCATGTACTCGATATTTATGATTGTTATAAGTAGATCATCTGTCTATTATATAATATTCTTTCTGTTTATGGCGGTTTTAGTGGATGTGACTATTTTAACACCTACTAGTATGCCCACAGGGAAGGCCGCCCATATCTTTAAGTGCTGCCACTGCTGTTGCAATTAATGTAATAAGGAAATATGTAGCGATCATGATCAACACTATTTGTATACAGTAATTCCCTAAATAATCGACTCCTTAACAGCAGTATTATGGGTAATTTTTCAGGATTTTGTCGAAAATATGGCTTGTTGCCATTCATTGGAAAGCTCTCAGTGGGCAACAAGCCAAATTTACAACTAAATCCAAAAAAGTTACCCATAATTCTGCTTTGGTTAAGGAGTCGATTATTTAGGGCATTACTGTATTTGAGTTAATGTTCGTTTGGCTTCAGTGTTACAGTAATGTGTGTAAACAATGGCTTTCAGCATGCGGAATCTCTTCATGGGAGGGTTATTGATAATGAAAATAAGAATAAATTCCTTCTATTTTTTCATGTTCTTGTACTGGTTTAACAAACTTTATATAATTTTCGAGCTGTAGCGACTGCGAACGCCTTCTGTATCTTCAAAGATGGACTATGTCTTCCTGTAACAAGTTTAATATAGTTTCCGTGGTATAAAATAATAAATATGTGTCGACGACCCCTGTTCAGAAACGCTTCTATCAATTAATTTGATTTTATTTCAAATGTTTTGGTATAATATAGGTATATTATACATACAATCAATTTGGGACAATTTACGGCTCGCGTTCGTTCAGAGCATACCATCCAGGATAACTCTTATCTAAAATAGTAAAAATAGCAATGATAAAAATGTCCCACTTACTTATCGCATTATCCAATATCCCAAACAAGATCGACATAGCTGAGGTTAATAATCGTTTTAACTTTTTACAGAAATTAGCTGAAGCTTTAGCGGAAAATAAAACGTTAAAAACACTAAATGTAGAATCAAACTACATTGCTGGAATGAACGTCACAAAGATGATAGAATCCATCAACATCAATCAGAAACTCATGGAACTCAGAGTAGCTAACCAAGTAAGTGAGATTAACCCTTTCATGATGGGAGCTGCACAACATTAAGACTCTTACATTCATTAACAATTTCTATAATTTTGTATAATATTTATATCTTACATTCTATAACAATTTTTATCATTTTTCCGCTAAAGGAAGCCTTTCACACTGAACTATATGGATATATGTCCTGCTTTGTAAACTACAGTAGGAAAGGGGTTAACTTTTTGGTCGCCTCCTGACGTCTATTGGCTTTCCCAGAGTCGGAAATAAAACTGACGATTCCCATCGCGTACAGCCGGTTATATTGGGACAGTTCATGCGTGACTAATCTGGGCAAGCCAATAGACGTCAGGAGGCGACCAAAAAGTTAACCCCTTTCCTACTGTGGTTTACAAAGCAGGACATATATCCATATAGTTCAGTGTTCAGGCTTTCTTTAAGGAAAAATGTATTATACTTTTAAAAATATTTTTCTTACATTCTTTAGAAATTTTTATCATTTTTTCTTACATTCTTTAGAAATGTTTTTAAATTTTGTCTTACATTCTTTAACAATTTTTTTATTTTGTATCATTATTTCATACATTCTTGATTAAACTTTGGTATCTAATTGGACTTTCATCAATAATTCCACTGTAACAGTAATGTTTACATAACAATGGTTTTGACATGTGTATTCTCCTTATTGGAGAGTTATTAATAATGAAAATAAGAACAAAATAAATTTTGTCATGTACTTGTTGATGATAGTTGTTTTAATACAGACTTATGTTATTTTGTAAGAACCCACTTTGAAGGCCTATAGTCTGTTTAATATGTTGTATCTTGTTTACTTTTTGCAGAAGCCAATTGTGATGGGAAATAAAGTTGAAATGAAGATACTCAAGCTAATTGGAGACAACACGTCACTGCTTAAGTTCGGCATTGATTTCGATTCAGCACACTGCAGGATCAGGACGATAGAAAAACTCAAGGATAACATGGATGTGGCTTGTAAGTTCTAAATACTTCCCTTTTCACCCTTCCAGGACTGGAGCTTCCTGAAATTTTGCAAAAAACATGTGCCAATGTATTCTCATATATATGTGAGTCTCCCATATGGAGCCTGGCATATATTATAAGTTACGGGATGCTTAGTGGTCAGATATGGTGCCATATGAAGCAAAGTTAGATCAATATTAGGCGAGGCCATAGGCCGATCCTAATATTGATCTCGCTGAGTCTCACATGACACCATATCCGAGCACTAATTATCCCGTAACGTATTTATTATGTCGGTGGACAAAATCCAGCATATCCCTTTAATTAATCGTCGCTGTAATTTATTGTAATTTGGTAAGTTAAATCATGACGCCTATTATATGGCCATTAATTTATGTAACGTCACAGTGACGCGCCATGGGTGTTGAACATCAACGCATTGAGTCAATGGCTAATCACCTGAAGTAGGACAACTTGTTGAGTTTGATAGTTAATTTATGAGTCTTTAGAATTCCTCAAATGTATCGCATGCAGGTTTTGGTACATGGTACTATGTCGTTAAATTTGCAGAAAATGATTTCCGACAGATATCACCTTTCTTGGCGCCAAAAATATCCCCGAGGCGATGGGAGTTTTCTGAAAAACAAGATGGTGGATAAGCACCTAATATTGATTTCATATGGGGTCACTGACCTAATATGGCTTCATATACCGTCACTATTTATCGACGCTGATTGGCTAATCACAAGAGCTGAATATGAAAGAGATTATATTGGCCTAAATATATTTACCTTGAACTTGAAAGCCAGTGCATTCTTATATATGTGAGGCTCCCTATGGTAGGATCATTAATGCTGCCCCAACGCAGCTCCTGTCATGAAAGTGTTATCAAAGCTGCCAACTAATGCAGAACACAGATATATACATATATAATACATACATATGTAATTGGGTCACCTTGGTCATCATTGTCGTCATTGTCATTTCCATGTAGTGTAACCATCATCGCCACAGTCATCAACTGTCATATTGTTATCATTGTCACTGTCATCATCATCTTCATCCTCATCAAACACGTTTTCACTATCTTGTCAGTGCCTTTGTCATCATCATCATCGTGTCATCACCTTTGTGAATGTCGTTATCGCTTTTGTCCTCATCGCTATGTCATCAGCTTTGTCATCATCGTCATGTCATCACTCTAAAACTTGAGAAATTTCTCATTTGAGAAGTTCCTTATCTAAACCTGTCTATGAAATATCTATTTCATGTTTGGCACAAATATCAAGTTTCCCACCAATTTTAAACAACTCAAATTAAAATTTTCACTTCTCTCTATTTCAGTGAGAAAAGCAAGAGGAAAAGACAAATCTGGTGAGAAGAAAGAAAAGAAAGAAAAGAAAGAAAAATCATAACTTCTCACGTGTTCACCTTATTTATTCACCATTACTGCGTGAGACGTTCTGATTCGGGGCCGGAAGAAGTCAGCTCTTTCTCATAATAATGCCTCATATTTACAATATTCCAATCTTCCAATTTATTGTGTGCTTACAGAGCTGCACCGTTATGTTGCGATAGCTGGGTTTCTATCATGTTTCTTGAGTGCAATCTGTGCAATGTTTCATTTATAACTTAAAAATTTCAGGGCATAGTCGTGATATTTTCATCTGGCGTAATATTGCCTATTTGAGAAATTCAAACTGAGCTGACTGCTCTAAAATGTTCACTTGTTACTGCAGGGTTATTGACAAATTCTCACTTGAAATGAAGATCTGCAATCATTGATATTTGTCTCAGCATCTTGTACACAAAGCATAATCTTTTAATATCAATCGCGTTTGATGTGTTATTTGATATACTGGGACACAATATTTATGCTCGGTTCTTCCAAGAGAACTGGACCAAAATGAGCATATAGAACAAATGCTTCCTATATATAGAATACAGTCAATTTCAGTTAATTGCATATTGCTTAACTGCATATTTCGTATATTTGCATAACAATCACCTACACCAAATCATTTTCTTGTACAAAGATTTTCTTACCCGTATTTTTGGATGAAGATCGCATAGTCTTCCGTTTTATTGCATACAATAATCGCCTTAAATATCCTAAAATGAGCCCAAAAATCTGACCAATGGGGATGTATTAGTTGATTCTGAATATAGATATGTCTCTAGTGAGTTTATTTACTATGGGGGTTGAAGTTCCCGATAAGAAAATGTTTATTGATAATATATTATGGAATAAAATGAAATTAAGACAATAACAAACTATAAATTCATGATGAAATTGAATGAATGAAATATAAAAAATACACTATTCGTAGACTGATGCTGGTGTGATAGAACAGCAGTTTGGGATTGGTATTACATGATTTCGGCTTTATGCATAATCGGTTAATTGCATAAGAAAAGCCATGCACTGACCCTATGCAATTTAGTGAAATTGACTGTACCTGCAGATGTTGGTTATCGAAATAAGATCTGCACTTTCTGCAACCATTTCTTAGGCTTTTTAGGTTCACTGTTAAATGCTTTCATATGCATAAATCTTCTCTATCCTTGATCCAATCTTGACATAGACATTTTGGTAAGGTTTTTCAATTGAATTTACAAATGAAGATGCCAAATGATAGAACTTGTTTTCTACAACTAGAAAAAAAATATCCTCTTTATTATCCTATAAAAACAAAATAAATTTCAATTCAAACATCTTTTTCGATTGGATCGCTTCATAAAATAGTATTATTATAAAGCCAGGCCTATAATCGTTTTTTTTTTCATGAATAGTGGCAGAATATTTTCACACTGTTTGAAGAAATAATTTAAAGAAATAATTTAATTGAAATTATTAAGATTCATTAATTGGCTGAATTCTCTGACATTGACAGTATAACTACAGTATTTGACATCCAATCTGGTCAACCCTGGTACTAAATAAATAAATATTTCCAACATAGAATAAATCTACACTGCCATCGTCCCATATTGTTTTCATGATTTATCTTGTTGCTGTGTGATTCCTCCTAGTCCCTGTGGTTATCTGTTATGAGGGTTCAAGCTCAAATATGTTGTCTATAAAATATTCCGATGACATTGCAACTTGGAAAGGTATTTAATTGGACAATATTTCAATTTTATCAAAAACTCCATGGATATGGAATGCTACTCCAGAACTTTGACCTGTAGCACTACAAAAATGGAACGGGGCTGGATGGATCCAATATGGCCGCGACTCGGTGACAAAGAATATTTAAATTGTTGGTTCAATTTTATATCGAAAATGTCAACGAGATTTGAGATAATTTGATCCTGAGTATTTGAGCTTGAGCCCAGAATGAACTCTCCCGAGGAGGATAATCATTTTGTTTGTTGATTTTTCTGTTGCCTTTGATACTTTTTCATTGTAAATACCCATGTTTGTATATACCTTGTATTTATATGTAAATTTAGTTTCGCTTCTGACAAAAAAACATGCTTTGCGTCATATAAATTTGGCACTATATGCATGATTTTTTTTATATCCTATTTTAATATTATATGATAAGATTGCATGTGATGGCTGTGTGACATTCTACATCATTACAGTCTGGATGCATGGTAACCGCTTCTTCTCAGCAGACGACCTTTTCTCATATAGGAATCGGTTTGTCCGATTGTGGATGCAACTTTGTCCAAGCTTGTATTCCTACATGCATAAAATGCTTAATCAAGGTGACTAATGGGTGACATCACCAACGTCCTCTGGGAAATTTCAATCTAGTTCTCCCATAGCAGTTGAAGCCTACCGGTAAGTAGAATGAGGTTCCCAGAGGGTGAATTTGGTGATGCTAGCCCACCGTACGGGATAGCGTCACTAAATTCACCATCTGGGGACCTCATTCTGCAAATGACATACATTCTATTTGCAGGCTGGAATGCCTCTTAACATATATCTCCCAATTAGTCCACACCAATCTCCCTCTTTTCACATAGATAATTCATGTAAGAAGCCCCCCCCCCCCCCCCCCCCCCCCCCCCCTGGGCTATACTACTGAATTATGCAGAATATAGATGAAATTCGAATCAATCTTTCTCTTCTTGCTGCTTAAACCTTAAAGATGGATTATATTTTCCTAAATATGTTTTATATAGTTTACAGGGTTATAACATAACAAATATGAGTCAAAGACATCTGTCCAGAAATGCTTCTATATAATTTTATATTGATATTTTCATATATAATGTGATAATCAATTGGGACATTTTTTTGTTGCTAATTTTAGAACTCACCGTCGTAAAACTTTAGGCGATCTCAGATATAGATAGAGTTTTCCCACTTGCTATGCTCCAAATCTTTCTGCAAGCTGTAAAATGTCCCAAATTAATTGTATGTATACCAGAAAATTTCAAATAAAATAAATATTAATTTAACCCTTTGAGTGCCAGGTAAATTTTTGTATCAACCCATATACCCTGTGCCAATGCATTCTCTTATATATGCGAGTCGACCATAGGTCGCCTCGCATATATAAGAGAATGCTTTGGCCTAACAATTTTGTAGTTTTAGGGCCAATGAGATCGGTCCCTGGCACTCAAAGGGTTAAAGAATTGTTTCCGGCCAGGAATCTTCAGTTTATGTTTATTATTTTACACCCCGGAAATTATTTAAAACGTATTAATTAGGAAGAGATAGTCCATCTGTAAGTAAAATACTCTCTGTCCTAACTCCCATGTGTGTATTTTGTATGAGTGTATCAAAACCGTCCTATGTTGGCCAGGGTTAAACATTTATTCGTGATTGTACAAATTTACTGTGTGCAAATTTGCTGTAGAATATATATATATATGTCTCTACTGTGATTATATTCGCATATATATCCACAAAATTACAACATTATAGTGAAGCGCTTTCAGTAATGGTAGCTGTTCTGAAGTTCTGAATTGGCTTCAACCTCAATTAAAAGCTATTCCAATAGTGACCAGAATTATTTCAGTAGGACTTAGATAGAATTAACCCTTTGAGTGCCAGGTCGATTTTTGTATCAACCCATATACCCTGTGCCAATGCATTCTCTTATATATGCGAGTCGACCATAGGTCGCCTCGCATATATAAGAGAATGCATTGGCCTAACAATTTTTTTTTTTTTTTTTTTTTTTTTTTTACAATTTTAATAATTTATTCTTATATTCTTTAACAGACTTATTTTGTAGGTTTACGGCTGATGAGATCGGCCCCTGGCACTCAAAAGGTTAAGTATCTTTTGTCAAACTTGTTATGGATAGCATTATGATATATTTCACGGAAGCAGAGCTTGAGTGAAATGTAACTATGCACCGCTGACACAACGAGTTTGACAAAATATTCTTGATTATGATGCAAGTTTTGTTCTGTCTTTATCACACACCCTTGTGTGGGTTAAGTTTAATCCATGACAGTGACTACCATTGATACTATAACTAGTACGTTTCTTGTGATTGAAAACTGGTAGTTATCTGTGAGTTACCCGAAGCAGATCGTTGATTTGTGTACATCATCCCCTTGGCGACAACGTCAATTCGAAATAATACGGGCTTGTATTCCACTTGTGGTATACAACTATGTACTCAATAGCTGGGATTCCATTGAATGCATATGCATTAGGTCATCGGGTGTGGAATACAAAGAATGAACAACATGAAGATGATGCATAGTAAGCCAAATATAACGGAAATTTTTCTCAGTATCGTCAATAGGGGCAGCAAATGTCATTTACGGTGTCGGAACTTCCATTTGAGAGATTTTCAGAAAACCTTAAAAACAATCCTTGTTAAATAGAAATTCCATTTGGAAAACAAATCTGGCTTGTGGAAATTCTGACACCACAAACATTGTCACTATTCAGGGCCAGTAACCTATGTCACCAAACAAGTCTCTAAGCCAAAGCGGTTTTGATTTTAAATTTGTTTGATACGTTTATAAAAGTTTGTCTGACGGGATAAACTAGTACATGATCTCTAGAAATTCACAATGCACATTAACCCTTTACCCAACAGAACGGCCCTGTGCCAATGCATTCTCTTATATATGTGAGTCGACCATAGGTCGCCTCGCATATATAAGAGAATGCATTGGCTTAACACATTAAAAATTATAAAATTGTTAAAGAATGTAAGAAAAAATGGTAAAAAGTGTTAAAAAAAGATTTTTTTTAGGCCAATGCATTCTCTTATATATGCGAGGCGACCTATGGTCGACTCGCATATATAAGAGAATGCATTGGCACAGGGCATAACTGTAACTATCAGAATGTGGTCAATGAGCCGGTTCCAATGATATCCATATTTGTATGGTTCTATTGAGACAGACCGAAGATATTTTAGGCTGTTGAAGCTTTATTTGGCCGGTTTGTTGGGTAAAGGGTTAAAAGATCAGTTATCATTAAAAACTCTTATCTATCACTGAAATTTACAAGGAAAATACAGTAATGCCCTAAGTAATCGACCCCTTAACCACAGCTGAATTATGGGTAACTTTTCAGGATTTAGTCAGAAATATGGCTTGTTGCCATTCATCGGAAAGCTCTCCCCGAGACCTTTCCGATGAATGGTAACAAGCCATATTTCCGACTAAATCCTGAAAAGTTACCCATAATTCTGCTGTGGTTAAGGGGTCAATTACTTGTAGCATTACTGTAGGTATTGATTGTGCCCCAATTTTGAACATCAAACACGAGAGATGGTTTAGAGATTACATTAGTGACGTAGGTTCTCAGCCCTGACTGTTGTACTTACAGTAATGCCCTAAATAATCGACTCCTTAACCACATCAAATTATGGGTAATTTTTCAGGATTTAGTCGGAAATATGGCTTGTTGCCATTTTTCAGGATTTAGTCGGAAATATGGCTTGTTGCCATTCATCGGAAAGCTCTCACTGAGAGTTTTCCGATGAATGGCAACAAGCCATATTTCCGACTAAATCCTGAAAAATTACCCATAATTCTGCTGTGGTTAAGGAGTCGATTATTTAGGGCATTACTGTAGCTTATTCTGCTAATCCTTTGCCTGCAGTGCTCCACTAATAATATAATCCCGCAGCTTAAGAACTTTTTATGCAGATTGTTCCATTCATTCATCGTCTCATTAATTTTTCACTGTAGCTGCTCACCAATGATCTCATTGGATGATTCCCTTCTAAATATCATGAAGGAATTCATTAATACACCAAGTTAACTTCTAGCACAATTTTACGCACGTTAAATTAAGATTGATGTGTTCATGAGCAATTGAGAATACACAACTTTATACAAGTTTTAGATATTAAAGCAATGAGATTTGGTGTCCCGAATCTCTATATGATAATGCCTTTTAGAATATGCTCCAACATTTTCTGTTCTTTACCATGAGTTGAATAAAATGGATCTTTTCTAATCAGTTGTCTTGTCTCTATATATTTATTATATGCCATATATCCCACTGGCCATGAGTAGCCACGGCTAAAGGGAATGACCGTTAGATGTGACTAGATCAGGGTTCACGCTGTTTTCGGAAATGGAAAATTTCATTTGGCCAAAACATTTCATCTTTGAACCTGTGAGACCGGAATACCAATCCACTCCTTATATTCCAATAACCCGGGAGACCGGAATACCGGTCCAGAAATCATACGATATTTGATGCCAAATTACAGCACAATAAACTCACATATCGACTGGAGTTGTACTTCTACTGTACACACATGCGTCACACGTTTTTACCTGTGACTGACAAACTGATGACAGGGTTGTTTCTCTGTTTCTTCGTGCATGCGCAGATGTGAATGTGGAATAGACTGTCTTGTTGAAATACCTTGACATATTTCACCAAAGACTAGTTTAGTTAGCATAGTAGATTGCCGTATAGTTGAGCATGTATCCATGTCCCAGTTGAGAGCAATACAAGTTACGTCATCGGAAACGCTATAAAACTGCAGGCGCCTCGGATGTGGACGATTTAACATTCAGAACATCAGGATTCAAAGGGTTAAGGATATACTAATTAGATAAGAAATAATTAAACATGTTTCTGAAATGAGCTTGGTATATACACCTTTGATTAAAGGCCCACTTAATTTTCGAACCCCCAGATATTATAAACATATATAGAATATATGCCATATTATTTACCATTTGAAAGAGGAAGCTCCAAAACATTGTATTATCAACTTATTTGGTGTAATAAACTGAACATGTTTTTGTTGAGTTACCGACCTGTTTTTGTGCTTAAGTTTCATCTGGATTGTAGTGCAAAATGTATCATTTTCAATGGAGGGGGAAATAACTATTATAAAGAGAGTTATTCCCCTTCCATTGAAAATACATTTTTAGTTTGAATTCTGTTGCATTATGGAGACCCCCACCCCCCTGGAATACGGAATACCACTTAACACAGAGGGTGGAATACGGAATACCAGTTAACAGCCATATGGAATTTTCTGGATAATTATTCTATTCCGTACGAATGCTGGTCATCCCGCAGTGTCCACGTCTAAACTGACGATGATCGACGATCTGTATGTCAAGCCGTAAATTTATTGTGACAAAAATCGCATTTATATTGTTGTTATGATCATTTTTATGTTTACCCATACCATAGTATGGTAAACATAATGTCGACGTCCGGATTGACCACTCGTCGTCCGTCCGTCTGTCTGTCCGTAGACACTTTACGCATGGTGCGATAACTCAAAAAATTTCTATCTGATCGGAATCAAATTTTGTATACGAGTTTCTCTGACCAAAATACAGATCGAGTTCAAATATGGGTTTGATCCGAATTTTTTTTACGGAGTTATGGCCCTTTTTCGACTTAGAATTCACAAATTCTATGATAACTAAAAAAAAATGATCTGATCAGAACCAAATTTGGTATGTCAGTTTCTCCACCTGACATACAGTTCAAGCACAAATATGGGTTTGATCAGATTATTTTTAATGGAGTTATGGCCCTTTGACATAGAATTCATGCATGCTTCAATAAATCTACTAGTTTTCATCTGATAGGAAACAAATTTGGTATGTGTGTTTGTCAACTCAAAACACAGATCGAGTTTGAATATGGGTCAGATCCTGTTTTTTATACCAGAGTTATGGCCCCGTTTTAACTTAGAATTGAACAGATTTGAGATTTGCTTACAATATATAACCAGAAGCAGCTTATAATTAACTGTGGTATCTGTGAGAAAGAGACTAGAGTTAAACTCTTTTATTGATAATGGAATCTGATACTCACTGCTGCCAGCCATCTGTTGTTTATTGCATTTCCATAGTGTGTGGACGCTGTTGGCTGAGGACTCCCAGGCAGCTCTCAGTCAGATTTAGCCTATCAATGCATTGTTCAAGTGACATACAGTCCCCTAATTTGATAGAGTTAAATTGTTAACCCTGGTCATCAATTTATGCTTTTGTATATTTTTCATGTAGTCATTCTCCTATTATATCCCATTCACTTGTACAGAATGGACTTTTGTAGTTAAAATGTACCCTTCTCAACATTCCTAATACTTAATAGAAATACCTTTCATCTGATATATCTCATTTTATTGAGATGTATGTAAATTTGGTATGTGAGTACATAATGCGATAACTCAAACATTTTCTATCCGATTGGAACCAAATTTTGTATCTGGGTTTCTCAGCCCAAATTACAGATCGAGTTTGAATTTGGGTTTGATCCGAGGTTTTGTTAAAGAGTTATGGCCCTTTTTCCACTTAGAATTAACAAATTCTGCCATAACTCAAACATTTTTTATCTGATTGGAACCAAATTTGGTATGTGAGTTTCAAAATACTGAGCGGGTTTGATCTGATTTATTTTGAAGGAGTCACCATACAGACCACATCCCTCATCTGATCACCACCAAACTCAATATGGGTCTAAATTGGAGCCATCATTTTTATGTTTATACCCATACCATAGCATGGTGCGATAACTGAAATATTTTCTATCTGATCAGAACCATATAATTGATACTGACGGGTCAGCAGTGAGGTGTTTATCTTGATGGCTGTTGTGGGTAGAATTTGATACATTAACATTGTAAATCTCTTGACCAAGTATTTCATGTCCAAGTCACATTTAACCCAAGGCTGTGGTTGTGCAGCTTTACAGATCCTGTTCCAGTGCATTCTCTTATATAAATGTGAGTGACCCATAAATTCCAATAATTTGTGTTGGGTACATTGTCTATAATAGTACATATAAACAGTATACTCTATAATTCAACATCAAAACTCTCATTTATGATTCCAATCAGAATAACTTACCTTCGCTAAGGGATGGGTTAACATCTGCCGATCGTGATCGGCCTCTCGTTTGGAAGGTGTTGAAGGTCGGCGTACGAATACTGGTATTTTTGGAATACCGAATACCTCCTAACAGAGGGGCCGGAATACGGCGTCCCTCATAACAGGGCATGGAATGCGGCGTACGAAAAGGGGGGTGGTGGCCTCATTCTGCGAGCCATAAGGTGGGGGGGGAATCGTTCTATGATTTCAGCTGTTTTCTATTCTCTTTGGGCATCTTCTGAGACACTGACATTTCAAATGGTGATGAATTATAGTATTTTATCACATTTTATGGCATAGATTGTTATTAACGGTCACTATGAATACCGAACATAACCAAACATAACTGAAAATAAGGGTTAAAAGACGGAAATATATGAAATAAAGTGTATAATGATGTGTGTGTATTTGTAAGCTAGTGATATGTGAAGTTTGATGCAATTTGGTCGATTAAAAGTTACGTTAATGAAAGTTTTATGTAATTTCACGCAGTCGGCGCATTATAAGACAGAGTCCGGCATTATGGCGGCTAACTATATGAATACCGAACACAAGTTCAAATAAGGCATATATAAGGGAAATATATGAAATAAAGTTTATAATGATGTGTGTGTATATGTAAGTTAGTGATATGTGAAATTTGATGCAATTTGGGCTATTAAAAGTTACGTTATTGGTAGGTTTATGTACAATATTAGCTGTCGGCATGTAAACCAGAGTTCGGCGAAATGGCGGCTAACTATATATGAATACCGAACACAAGTTCAAATAAGGCGTATAAAAGGGAAATATATAAAATAAAGTTTATAATGATGTGTATGTATATATGTAAGTTAGCCTGGTATGTGAAGTCGGCACGCAAGCGAGAGTTCGGCGAGGATTTCTATGAATACCGAACACAAGTCGAAATAAGGGATGATTAAGACAAATACAAGAAAAAAGTATATAGTGATATATGTATAGGTAGATGTATGTTGGTGATTTGTGAAGTTTGGTTCGTCAGCGATAGGTGATAATTAATTAACCTGAACATATGGCACTGCGTGGTAGACCCTTTGTTGCTGATTAATTACCGATGTGCGATCGCGGATTACTCTGGCTTACCGAAAAGATTTCAGGGATGTTTTGACAGTGATATTCAAGCAAGGTTTCACAGGTTTCATAGAAACCAAAATGGTTGAATAAACAATATATGAGTGATGATTAAATGACTAAAAACAACAACCGACATCCCCACCAAAATGTTAAGACTCATCTCTTCATGCAAAGATCTATCTTTCATTAACGTAACTTTTAATCGTCCAAATTGCATCAAACTTCACATATCACTAACTTACATATACACACAAATCATTATAAACTTTATTTCATATATTTCCCTTATATATGCCTTATTTGAACTTGTGTTCGGTATTCATATAGTTAGCCGCCATTTCGCCGGACTCTGTCTTATGCGCCGACGGCGTGAAATTACATAAAACTTTCATTAACGTAACTTTTAATCGCCCAGATTGTATCAAACTTCGCATATCACTAGCTTACATATACACACACACCCCTACACACCCTAGTTCTTATATTTCTGTCTTTTAACCCTTATTTTAACTTGTTTTTGGTTGTGTTCGGTTATGTTCGGTTGTGTTCGGTATTCATAGTGACCCGTTATTAAAACCTTTTATCAAGGCGACTATAAAAAAAATAATCAGTGACTCGAAAATTAAGTGTTCCCATGGCACTAAAAAATATCTTGTGCCCAGTTTCAAAACAAGGATTGCGCATCAAAGATGGCTCTGGTGACCAGAGTCTGGTCAAGTTTTTTTGCCCATAAGAGTGAATCTGAGAATCGCTAAAAATGGACAAACAAAAGAACCATATCTCAGAACAAAGGGCCACAACTCAGATTGAAGAGTGAATCTGTTAGACCGAGATTAAGAACTAAAGAACCCTATTTCAGAACTAAGGGCCATAACTCAGGTAAATAAATAAAATCAGACAAATCTGGTTTTTGAACTCAATCAAGGTATTGTGAAAGATCCATACACCCAATATGAATGGAATCGGTTGACATTTGTTCAAGTTTCGCACTAATGTTCATAAAATTGCTAAAAATATACAAAGTAAGGGCCTTAACTCGGGGTAAGAATGATCAGACAAATCTGGTTTTCGATCTCGTTCAAGATATTGTTATGAAAGATCGATATACCAAATATTAATGAAATTGGTGGACATTAGTTAAAGTTATTCAGCTAACAGACCTAAATTTCATAAAATTGCTAAAAATAGATTAACTACGTACTGTAACTCAGTTAAAAAGGATGGTATTTGAACTCGTTCGAGATATTGTTGTAATGTAAAAGATCCATATACCACATATGAATGAAATTGGTTAATGTTTGTTCAAGTTATCGCGCTAATACCTAAACCTAAAATATCAACACTAGCACCTGATGGCAGTGTTATTTCCAGCGTAGCTAGGGGACCAACCTCTGCTTAGCAGATTGTTCAGGGTTAGGACTCAAGATTCAAAGGATTCAAAGACTCAAGATTCAAAGGGTTAATCCTTATGTGGCAGCTCTTTCATTAAAAACCCTTGGAATCAAGCCCTGAAATAGTGTGTCTGTCATTTGCAGAATGAAGTCTCCCAGAGGGTGAAGTTAGTGATTCTATCATGGATGGCAGGCTACCATCACCAAATTCACCCTCTGGGAACCTCATTCTGCTGGGCCCTCAACTGCTATGAGAGACCTAGGATCAGATTGAAGTTCCCCAGTTGAAGTTGGTGATGTTCACCCATTAGTCACATCAATTATGCATTTTATCTTCTGCAAATTAGGGGATATAGCAACTGAATAGTAGGGAAAAAGTAACTTAAAACAATGACTATAGATCTTCCCAGAAGATGAGACCTAAGCAGAAGACCTAAGCAGAATTCACCCTCTGGGGACCTCATTTTGCAAATGACAGACAAGCTATTTCAATGCTTGCTTGAAACTCAGAAAACAAAAAACATAAGAAGAATATCAAACTTGAACATTGTTTTATTAAAATTTCATATAAAATTATATAAAATGTAATAAAAGGCAAAGCCATTTGATGGCCATCAAATTCGAAAAAAAACAAGTAAGTGTACATATATATGGTAAAAAGTGAAAATGAAGTATGTGCCCTCGTAAAATATCGGGCAGGTTTAGATTGAAAAACTTCTAACAAGGCTGATAAGAAAAACAGACTATAGGAGGTAATTAAACGATTTACTGCTCTGTACCAGCGAGTATTTTTGGACGAGACTGCAGAATAAAAAAAATCTAAATTGACTTTATACACTCTGCAGTCGAGTCCAAAAATACACACCGGTACGGACCATTAACCCTTTCAGTGCCAGGTCCGATTTTTGTATCAACCCATATACCCTGTGCCAATGCATTCTCTTATATATGCGAATCGACCATAGGTCGCCTCGCATATATAAGAGAATGCATTGGCCTAACAATTTTTCATCACTTGATATTATTTTTTACAATTTTAATAATTTTTTCTTATATTCTTTAACAGACTTATTTTGTAGGTTTAGTTTCAGGGAATCTTACGTTTTTCATGGGCATCAAAATTATTACTATGAATACTTGGTGATAGTTTTGAGTTATAACATGCCCTTAAGGTTTTATCCAGTTTGTTTTTAAATTTGCTATAGCATGCTTAAGCATACCCAAAAAAATTCAACCCAAAAAACATCTATAAAAAAAAAAAATTTGAATTTTTATTTTTTAGGGCCAATTTTACAGACCGTAAATTAGGGCCGATGAGATCGGCCCCTGGCACTGAAAGGGTTACAACGTTTAATGACTTTTTTTATTACATAGCCCGATTAGTTGATGGTAGCTTCACGATTAAATATTACCGTTCCTGAACCAATTGGGAATTTCATGCTAAGAATATAAGAGCAGATGCAGTGAAATTAATATCGACAACAAATCGAACACAGAAGGTAACGTAATTATCGCGTAATCTCCCTGGGTTTTTCCATGATGTCACAGCTGGTCTGTAACGAATAATATCAGTCCAATATCTTGCGCCTGATGAGAGTACCAAGACGTTGTAGTACAAATGAAAGCTGTTAACTCTGAATAATATCAAGTTGTTAAGCGTGAGCAGTGGCCTCATTTAATGCTGACTGTAGTATGGAATATTTCATGTCTCACTAACCGGTAATGAAACCGCTGTGGAACATTTTTGTTTGGAAATAGAACATAACTGTCTCACTACTGGATAATAAAAGTAGTTTCCTGCCGCCAGAATGGATTTTTATAGTACAGTAATGCTCTAATTAATTGACTCCTTAACCACAGCAGAATTATGGGTAACTTTTCAGGATTTAGTCGGAAATATGGCTTGTTGCCATTCATCGGAAAGCTCTCAATGAGAACTTTCTGATGAATGGCAACAAGCCATATTTCCGACTAAATCCTGAAAAGTAACCCATAATAATTCTGCTGTGGTTAAGGAGTCGATTAATTATGGCTTTACTGTATGTGTTTGCTTGATCATGAAGGGCGAAGTTATAATTTTTCAATCTAGACCGCTCTATTAGTATCAATTAAACATGGCTCTTGACCAATTCACTCATGAATGGACTTTCTCATGCAATTAGAAAAGTATACTATGAATGGTCTATTTTCTCAATTGTAGGGATATAAGCAGACAGACAGAGAAACCCCATATTCATTTGAAGAGATGGTCAGCTAATAAGTATCACCCTTTCATGACAGGCTCTGTGCTGGTGCATTGGCACAGACTTTTCGCCAAATTTCAGGAAGCTCCAGTCATGGAAGAGTTGACAAACAGCTTTATATGACTGTTGAACTAATTGAATAGCTGATAATACCTACAAATGGATAAACTAGAAATTTATCAGTTATATTTGTCTGAGTTTCTTTAAATTTTTCTTTAAGTTATGGTTTTCTTGTTGATCCCATATTCTGGTTTTCAATTTGGCCAAAGTTTCTGCTGAAAAATGTCCAAAAACATTCAGAAATGGCCAAAAAATTAGCCAAATGATTTTTCCGGCCAGCAGTAACCCTGAGTGCAAATTCCTAAAACTATTCATGTTATAATATCCTTGTAAAAATACAAAATTCAGCAAAAAAGTAGCATACGCTGTATAGTACGGTCACAAAAAGTAAATATTTGACATAGACACAGCAAAGTATACAAAGATAGTAATGCTGGACACAGTACTTGAATATAAATAATTATCAACCATTGTTCAGTTACAGCAAAACACATAAGAATTGCTTAAAATCAAGCCTGCAAATAGCGTGTCTGTCATTTGCAGAATGAGGTCCCCCGGAGGGTGAATTTAGCATCACTAAATTCACCCTCTGGGGACCTCATTCTGCTTAGGCCCTCAACTGCTATGGCAGACCTAGGATCAAATTGAAGTTCCCCAGTTGAAGTTGGTGATGTTCACCCATTGGGTGTCTCGATTATGGATTTTATCTTCTGCAAATTAGGGGATATAGAAACTTCCCAGATGGGAAAACGTAACTAAAAAACAATGTTAATTTGATACCACAGATACTTCCCAGAAAATGAGGCCTAAGCAGAATGAGGTCCCCAGAGGGTGAATTTGGTGATGCTAGCCCGCTATGCGGGATAGCATCACTAAATTCACCCTCTGGGGACCTCAATCTGCAAATGACAGACACACGATTTGCAGGCTTGCTTAAAATGAAAATCCAGTTATAGCAAGTTCATATACACCAAAAAAAATGAGTTAAATTTATGAATATGTAAATATGAAAAATGAATACACCACAGGTGTCGCTGCATATATATATAGAAATATGGTGCCAGACACTTGCAGAATGAGGTCCCCAGAGGGTGAATTTAGTAACGCTACCCCTCACATGGACCTCATTCTGCATGGCCTCATCTGCTATGTTAAGGAAGACCTAGACTCAGATTTTAGTTCTCAGATGGTGAAGATTGTGATGTGCACCCATTGGGCACCTCGATTATGCATTGTGTCTTCTGCCAATTTGGGGATATATACATGTAGAAACTAAACTAAAAAAGTAACTTTCTAAAGAAACTAAAAAAACTTCTTACTTTGATATAAAGATACTTTCCAGAGATGAGACCTGAGCAGGATGAGGTCCCCAGAGGGTGAATTTAGTGATTCTAGCCCACTGTGCAGGATAGCACCATTAAATTCACCCTCTGGGGACCTCATTCTGCAAATGTTCAGGACCATATTTTCAGGCCTGGCTGCATACATATATATAATATATCGGCAACTTAAAGGTATGGTTGGCCTTGGCGGTGGGTATCCTGTGAAAATATTTCCACCCATCAAAAACCGCCACAAACAGATAGAACATCAAAATTTAGACAGACTTTGTCCGTATACAAATAAGAAATATCGCATAAACAGTATGTTATTGTCATTTGTTTGACCATTGTTATGTAAATAAAAGCATAAAAAGTTACTTTTCTGGTGTTTGTTTATATTATGATGGTAAACATAAAGAGCGTTCTTTGTTGCTGAATTCCTGATATGGAAGTAATAAAGAGCGTTTATATCATTTGTGTGTGATTAGCCAGTGACACTGTGTTGTCTTCTGTAACATAATCAGGCTCTTGCTTATGTAAAATATAGTAAGTCTTTATGATAGCATGCTGTTTACGCGATGGTAATGGTATATATGAACGAAACTGTATGCGTTTTAATGTTTGTCTGTTTATGGTGTTTGGAACAAATATGAATATTTTCGACAACTAAGGCCAACCGTGCCTTTAACAAGATAATGTTATAAAATATATTTACATAGCCTGCCTGTGTTGCACTAAATACTATTCGGTGATTGATCAACTGCAAATAGGGTCACTTGTTTCATACCCCAATAACACACAGACCGTAACATGAACATGTCACAAATTGCTGACCTATTCTGACCTAATCACTAAAATAGGTCAGCAGAATAATTGAGTGTGCTTTTCCAAGTTCAGCCGAAATGCATCTGAAGCGAGTTATTTATATCGATCATGTTATCATTGCTAAGTGCATGGAAATCTTATTTTGTGCTGACTTAATTTGATGCTTGGGCTAGTCTTTCAAATTCTCGGCAGATTTTGTAAAAATAAATAAGAATACACTCAGCTTTGTTATGGGAATAAATCATCACAAAGCTATATAAATATAAGAAATTAATGTAGTGGGTGTGTGTTATATAAGAAATGAATGGCGGTTTCAATGTGGTCATGGGATTTTGACCTCGAGAAAAATTCAGCAAACTGCATGAACCCCGAAGGGGTTCATGCGCAGTTTGCTGATTTTTTATCACGGTCAAAACCCATGACCACGTTGAATCCGCTGTTTATTATTTATATTTATATACTTACGCTCTTTAAAACACTTCTCCAAATATGTCCGTTATTTCGTCAAAAACACATTTTCAAATATCTCCGTTATTTCGTTTATAAACATAATTTCCTATTTCTACATTTCGCTCTATATTTCGCTATTTCGATTTTTCGTGCTATTTCGCTGTATTTTCATATTTCGCTTTTTCGTTGTATTTCATATTTCGATAATTCGCTATATTTGACATATTATGGGATATGGGATTATATGATAACCAACATTCTGATAGTCAATCGAACATCTCGTGCCACCCGTGCTCGCGATTAGATGCCACTAGCCATCCAATCGTGAACCTCGATTACATATTGTTTGCTATCAAATCCTTGGCGTATTGACTGACTAGATACTCAAGCAGTCGGTAATGTCCGACAATCCCCGGTGATTTCCGGGACCAATGTGTTCATAAACCTATGAACGACAGTGAAAGTGACGTCACGTTACGTTCATAGGTTTATGAACGCACTGAATAAGGGGGCGTGTCTACCGTAACGCTATGGGGAGATCGGAAGAGATATCAGGTGTATGTAAATATAGTGGGATACAGTGCTGTGGTCATTGGGGGCACATACCGCTTCGCGGTTCACACAATGCCCCCAATGACCATAGCGCTGTATCCCCCATAACACACACACCCACTACATTCATTTCTTAAGCAAGAAACAGCTCAAACACTCTTATAGTGATAGTTTTATGAGTATTCACATGCAAGTGAATTCAAAATACAAAATGTGTCAAATGTAAATGTGTCAAAGTTTCCTTCGACGTAAACCAGCTAATGAAATCGGGAGGGATAATACAGGTTTATGTCAAAGTACGGTTACCTTACAATTCTACAGTGGAATTTATCACTTTCATGACTGGAGCTTCCTGAAATTTTGCGAAAACCCTGTGCCAATGCATTCTCTTATATATGCGAGTTTCCCATAGGGAGCCATGCAGACAAAAAATAATATATTGGCCTAACAATATTTATCTTTAGCTTGTGAGCCAGTGCATCCTCTTAAATGTATATATGCGAGGTTCCCTATGGGAGACTCACATATATAAGAGAATGCACTGGCACATGATCTTTAATGCTGCACCAGGGCAGCTCAAGTTATGAAAGAGATAAATGAAATTACCTGCTCATCTAAAACTAAAAATAAAATGTCACAATTGTGAAAGTAACAGTTTATTCGAAAGAAAACATTATATTTGTTCTGAAATCCACAAGAGTTGCCAACTGAAAGTGGTAATTTATTGGGAAAATATATTTAATCACAATGTTTACAAAATTTCAAAAGAATATGAACTCATTTGACCTCGCAACTTTGTAACAGTCCGGTCTTCACTGTGTAAACAAACACTGATCAAACATGAGTTACAGTAATGCCCTAAATAATCGACTCCTTAGCCACAGCAGAATTATGGGTAATATTCCAGGATTTATTCGGAAATATGGCTTGTTGCCATTCATCAGAAAGCTCTCACTGAGAGCTTTCCGATGAATGGCAACAAGCCATATTTCCGACAATATCCTGCAAAATTACCCATAATTCTGCTGTGGTTAAGGAGTCGATTATTTAGTGCATTACTGTACTCCTAATTACACAGCATATTCTGTGTATAATTTAACATAAATGTTAGGCTATAATACATCATTACGACCCTAAGATATAGTAATTTGTATTAACCCTTTACCCAACAGAAAGGCCCTGTGCCAATGCATTCTCTTATATATGCGAGTCGACCATAGGTCGCCTCGCATATATAAGAGAATGCATTGGCTTAACACATTAAAAATTATAAAATTGTTAAAGAATGTAAGAAAAAATGGTAAAAAGTGTTAAAAAAAGATTTTTTTTAGGCCAATGCATTCTCTTATATATGCGAGGCGACCTATGGTCGACTCGCATATATAAGAGAATGCATTGGCACAGGGCTAACTGTAACTATCACAATGTGGTCAAGGAGCCGGTTCCAATGATATCCATATTTGTATGGTTCTATTGAGACAGACCGAAGATATTTTAGGCTGTTGAAGCTTTATTTGGCCGGTTTTGGCCGGTTTGTTGGGTAAAGGGTTAACTTGTATGATCAAGTTGATTAAAATTCATGAAAAATCCAGCCACTGGATCAGGGCATAAGGTCCGATATAAAAGAGTAAGCCAATCATAGTTTGACATAAACCAGTACTAACCCTACCAATTTCACCAGCTGGTTATGTCGAAGGAAACTTTGACTGGGCGTAAATGTGATAAGGCACCGAAATAATATAATGAGAAGATATATGTATTATTTAAATAGCTGTTGAACATAAGGCACATGAAAATATTTATCAAATTCCTTTTTTTGATAAAATTTTGGTCCGTGGCATACTTTCATACAATGAGTCTACATAAAGTTAAGCTATAATTTCTCATGTTATTATTATGTTATTTTTCATTTTGGCCAACTGCCTCTGAATATTATCATGATATATAATTCCATAACCCTTTACCCAACAGAACGGCCCTGTGCCAATGCACTCTCTTATATATGCGAGTCGACCATAGGTCGCCTCGCATATATAAGAGAATGCATTGGCTTAACACATTAAAAATTATAAAATTGTTAAAGAATGTAAGAAAAAATGGTAAAAAGTGTTAAAAAAAAGATTTGTTTTAGGCCAATGCATTCTCTTATATATGCGAGGCGACCTATGGTCGACTCGCATATATAAGAGAATGCATTGGCACAGGGCATAACTGTAACTATCACAATGTGGTCAAGGAGCCGGTTCCAATGATATCCATATTTGTATGGTTCTATTGAGACAGACCCAAGATATTTTAGGCTGTTGAAGCTTTATTTGGCCGGTTTTGGCCGGTTTGTTGGGTAAAGGGTTAATATATAACATATGCTCTCAAACTTGTATTATTATTACATGCTTGTTCCTAGAATTACAGTGTTCCTGATGTTTAATATTACAAATCCGTATTGAAACGCATTCCATAATCATCCTGTTGATATCGCACAACAAAAATGATGAAACTGGAACTAAAAAATAAAAGCATCATCACACATGACACAACAAGCCATGTATGTGCCTGTATAAACCTTGTGACTGTTTTTTTTAAATTCATGGATTCTAGGACGGGTGGCATATAATAAACACAGAACGACAAGTATGTTAACTTGTGCCATTGCGGAAGGATAGTACTTGAGGCTCGCCTCTCATTCTATCCTTTCATGCTAGCATGGTTTGCGATACCAACAAACCCATTAACACACTCGTGTCATTCTATGGATGTATCTCACTGAAGAAATAAAAGTATTATGCAGCAGGATTCTCGGCCACATTCGAGAAATATTGTTAACTTTGTGTGGCCTCAAAAATATTTAAAATAATGATGCATCCTCCTTAAAACAAAATTAATTAGCAAAATACAACCTTGAAAAAGGAATGGTAAAGATGGTGAGCTTTATTACATGACTGATGCCAAAATCTGCTGTGAATCAGACAATTAGTCTCATGGTTAAAGGTGTTCAATCTCTTCCGGGTCACAATTACAACAACAACAACATAATTTTTATGAATTCCGATTTCAAGATACAAATACAGTAGCTCTTTTGTGAATAAAATAAAGTTAAAACTGAAGACTGTATTATTTGTCTATAAAGGCACAATGAAGTGGTTATTTCATTCACATATACATCAGGATTAATCATGCTGACAAGACCAGTCGACACCCAGTCAAGTACTCTTTTAATGAACGAGTAGTGCTAAGCAGTCACAGTACGAGCGACGTTGGTCAAGGGTCACAACTTGGTGCAAGATTTGAATGTCAACCACTAGACCACCGATCACCACTGATACATACACCATCTAACTTGCACAATGAACTAAAAAGCATGTCCTTTACTCATAGAAGCAGGTACTTTTGTTATTTGCCCTTGACACTCTCAATACCCCGTTATGAATATAGCAATATTTTAATGTAATGAAATATGTACAGTGAATCCTATCATGAGAATAGAATAATGCATTTATAATATCAAGCTTATGACCAAAATAAAAATTAGGCCTTCCTCGGAATAATTGCTGCATAAAAGGATTACATCCCAATAATAAGACGCCACCAAAGTCAGACAGAAAAATCCATGCAAGGTTTATCTCAGGAGTGGCAACAGAGGGGGGATCAAGGAGGAGCTATAGCGCCCCCCCCCCCCCCTATCAGGGGGGGTTAAGTGCTCTATCGGGGAAACCTGTATTAGTCAGCCCAGTATCTCCGGGATCCTATAGCACCACCGGCGACATTTAACGCACGTTTTGTGGACTTATTATTATACTAATATACATATAGTAAGCTAACAGAGCCACACTGCCCTGATCAAGCACGCAATATATCTAACAAAGTTTGTGTAATTTTGTTCATTAACCCTTTCAGTGCCGAGTCCTATTTTTGTATCAACCCATATTTCCTTGATCATTTTTCCAATTTATTGATTATAATAATGTGATACATTGATGGAAAGAGCTCTAAGAGCTCTTTCCATCAATGTATCACATTATTATAATCGGACTTGGCACTGAAAGGGTTAAGTCTGGAAAGTCCCAACTATTTCGCGTAATGTATAGTGCTTTGGTTCTCTGATTATTTTATCAACACAAATGTCTAAACACACATGGACAACAACACGCATGGCAAACATCAGTCAATTAAAACATGAAAGTATTAATTGACTGCCATTTTGCATGCAAAAATAGTCAACAAGACCTAACGCCGATATCTCCATTCTGTCAATAAGTTTTACTGAGGGAATTGTTCGCTAAGCACATTGGACATTTAAATTTTGGGCAATTGGTTTCGCCATTACTAGAAAAAACATGCACAAAATAAAGAAAAAAAATGAAAACCGGGCCAGACTGGTTCCCAACCAGAAAGGAAGTGGTGCGCTCTAGAAGAGATTGGGTAGACAGATCACCTGTCATTTGAGAACTCATTTTGATTCCATCAAATTAATTTCCTACAATTCACATACATAGATATAGCCATGGGTATTAAATTTATGCAGTGACATCACCATACTCAAAACTACACCATGACATATACAGTTTTGATTCTTCCACAGTGACAGTGGTGACAGTGCTCAGTTTTGATATCGGGGACTTCCTAAAAGGAGCCACGGCCCATATGTGATGAAATATGAAAATGAAATTATGCGTTGGAATCACCAGCACTTTTGGGAATGATTATCTTACGAAAAAACACTTATCTTCAAAAAACCACCATATCTTAGTGGCCTCAAAGACATGTACTTTCTATTAAATTTGGTGTATTACAACATATTAAGTAAGCACAATGGTGACAAATGCCATAATGATGGTAGATATTGCATATGTGAGAACATTAGCATGTGCTACTAAACACTGATGAATGTCGATCCCCTTCATGGCGTCGATGTAATCCTTTCCTAGAAATGTCTCATAATACTGTCGCTTCATTGTAACTTGATCAAGCTTGTTAGTCGAATCTTTAAATAACAAATTCGAGCCTAAACTTCCCGAATCAAACATTCTAAACACCTCATTGTTATCGTTCCTGAAATTAGCCTGCCCTGAGTTGAGAATGTTCCATATTAAAGATCGATTTAACTCCGGCATATGGTGCCCCATAACGATGGCATGTCCCGGAACTTGTGCCAAGCTACATGTTTTATAATCGGTCACCGACATCCGTGTTCCATCCTTACAAAGAAGCTCGAAATCATCTCCATTTAAATTTACCGCCCAATCATCTTGGTTTTTGCCGTTAGTATTTTCAAACACTGTGGTATGTTTCACAAAAGCAACGTCGGCCTCTTTCTCTATAAGGCATCGGAAGGCCCCCTGGTGGTCATAGTACTTATTACTGTGGTCCCTTTGGCAGCTTTCGCGACCACCACATAGGGCGCAGAGATTTTCAGGATTCTTTCCATTCGGGTTGTAGTTAGTGGACAGGGCTCCCGGGACGCAGCTTTGGCTGAAGAAAGAGCCGACCGACTCGACAATTTCACATTCATTTCCAATGGCAATCTCTCCCTTTTCAAATAGAAGACCGATAGGAATATTCCAGCCTGCTGTCTTCTGTATACCTGTGTGGCAGGACTTCTTCCCTGTCAATTATAAATTTATCAATATAAGAAATGAACAACAGTTTCAATATAATCATGGGATTTTTACCGCAGAAAAATTCAAAGAAATCCATGAAGTGGCTAATCTCTCAATTCATCAGCTCATCACATAAATTAGACACAAATTCTTTAACCACATTAAAGACCAAGTCTGTCTCAAAACTCCCCAGACATCAAACACGGCCACCGGAGGTCATTTGCCCAAACTGCCACACAGGACGGACATAATCTAAAACACTAAAATATAGCATTGTAGATATAATCAAATCCAACCTTGACCAAGCCTTGAAATAGGGTGTCTGTCATTTGCAGAATGAGGTCCCCAGAGGGTGAATTTAGTGATGCTACCCCGCATAGCGGGCTAGCATCACCAAATTCACCCTCTGGGGACCTCATTCTGCTTACACCTCAACAGAATGAGGTTCCCAGAGGGTGAATTTGGTGATGCTACCCCGCTATGCGGGGTAGCATCACTAAATTCACCCTCTGGGAACCTCATTCTGCAAATGACAGACACACTATGTCAAGGCTTGACCTTGAATCAGTTCACAGCATCGCAACCGGTAGGAATTGAACAAGAACTTTTATAGTCGCCTCATTCTAGTTTATTTTTTTCCCATTCATTCTTTTGCTGGGAAAGTTAACTACGATAATTAAAGTTTGAATGGCAACTTGCTAAAAGTTTTGTATGAGCATCCGAATCTACATTTGCTGCTCTTATAAAAACAACTCTTTCATTACTAAATGTATTCTCCCATTCAGTTATAAAACTATACACAGGAATGGTCTCGTATTAATTTGGAGGGGTGTGCCGGATATAAAAGCAGAATAGATAATAAAAGTGCGGAAGAATTCATATTCGTTGGTGGGAAATGTTTAGATAATAAGTTCAACAAATGACCTATCATAACATTTCCAAAGGAAACTACTCGTCAATGAGTATTTAGTAGAGAAATGGTTAATTTATATAACACTCCCATATGGAGCCTCATGCACATGGACCCAAGCAGACGACAGTCATCAGTGCATTGTTTTCTCTGTCTGGGGCTCCATAGAGGTGTCATCACTGAGTATTTAGTAAGGAAATGGTAAATATTGTGATATTATTTCCCCACCTCTGAGGTTGTCTATGTTGATTTCTTTGTTGCTTTTCTTGACGACAGCAACAGCCCAGTAACTCCTCCCATCGTTAGTCCGACTAATCACGTCATAAATCTCTGTTATAACAGGGACAAGGTTGTAATACCTAGAAGACAATGAAATTCACATCATATTACAAGCAAGCCTGAATTTAGTGTGGCTGACATTTGCAGAAAGAGGTCCACAGAGGGTGAATTTAGAGACGCTATCCCACATGGTGGGCTAGCATCACCAAATTCATCCTCTGGGGACCTCATTCTGCTTAGGCTTCACCTTCTTGGAAGTATCTAGGGTCTCAAATTGACATTGTTTTTAGTTACTTTTTCCCTTCTTTTCGGTTTCTATATCCCCTAATTTGCAGAAGATAAAATCAGGCCTAAGCAGAAAGAGGTCCCCAGAGGGTGAATTTGGTGATGCTGTGTGGGATAGCGTCACTAAATTCACCCTCTAGGGACCTCATTCTGCAAATGTCATGCACCTTGTTCTCAGGCCTGCATATTACAAGATATAAATTTCAAACATTATTGAAAGCCTTATGAACATCTCATTCTCAATGACTCGGCCATTTCCGCTTTGATAGGAAATAGCCTCTTCCATAAATAGAAACCATACATGCACAATGCTACAATACAAGGTCCTGGTATTAAGGCGACTTCTTGATGCATAGATGTGAATGAAGCAGAATTTATATTTATTCACTGCTTGGCTGTACCAGACTTGATCATGCATTAAATAGTGATGTATAGCAATAAGGCCAAAAAAAAAGAGTTTTGGTTCTCAGGCCCCGCGGCATTGAATAAAAAGGGCCGCATTAGGCCTTTTTATTGCAATGCCTGATGTTATGACAAAAAAACTTACGAAAAAAAATAAATATATATATATATATATTTTATCAACATGTCCATAGCAGATATGTGTTGAATATTAGTGTACATTGGGCTCTAACATGTAATGTTTAACATGTTAAAAAGTGACTTGCAGGCTTACAACATGAAGTAGATGACTATACTTAAGAAAATGATTAGCTGATCCTCATGCTCTTCTTACAATTAGTCCTTGTGAACAACTTACACTAATTGTAACTTTATACAATTGAAAGGCACAGAACTAAATTCAGGATCACATATTAGAATGGGGAGGTATCAGTTTTTAGACAACAATAACAGTAGTGAATGTCCGGGGCATTATATATTGTTAGGTAATCCCAGTCATACACTGGTAGTACAATGTCATTTTTATATAAGACTAAATGAGTTTATATTCATAACAGTTCCCTCTACCTTTATGGTTATTACCAGACGGAGGAAGGTATCTTTGTCCATGCTTACTATGCGCAGAAAAAATAAAAAATAAAAATAAAACCCTCCATCCCTCATTGATTTGAAAAAACAATTGCCTGAGAACCAAAACTCTTTTTTTTTTTGGCCTAAATAGCAATACTTAGTTTAAGTTTAACAGACGAGTCTCCCAGTCAACAGACATATTTCCCGGTAGTACGCACATGATCATTAACATGACTGAAATAGTTTGGCAGATATGGTGTCAATTTCTTGGGAAAAATCAATTGCAAATTTTTTTATTTCTTTGCAATGATTCTATCCCATTGGAATATCCAACAGATTTTTGGACAATGTTAGCATCAACATACATATCCTGAGCCTAAGCATGAGATGCCGCAATAAAAAACCATCCTTGGTTAGTGAAAAACTACATCTTATAGAGGTGATCCTAAACATGCCTATAAATTTTCAAAAAACAATTCTCCAATAAATGCGGCTGCAGGGTGTGCTAAGGATTCAAATTTTAAATCCAAGATGGCTGCTGGCAGCCATGTTTTTTAACAAATTTCGGATAGATGGTTCCTATCTAGAGGTCACCCCGAAGATCAATATGAAGTTTGGTGACGATCAGAAGAAAGATTTGACCTGTAGATGTTGTCTAAAGGAAATTGTACCACACTCGGTTCATAATAATTGAAAACTTACTACTAGTAATGACAAAAAATTCCTCTGTAGAAAAACAAATGCTGTTAACATAAACATTTTCACCTGAGCACATGCTTACCTCAGAGATAGGAAACATGGGCATACAGTTTCAGTTTTCTTCTGAAAAATTATCTAAATTGATATAATTTAGCCAAAAGGCAAATATATAATAGTGATATCTAATTAAATTTTTCTTTACATTGACGTTTATCCAGTATTTCCCAGAAATTTGTTATCTATAGTCCTTAAACCTTTCAAGACCAGGAGCTGCGTTGGTGCAGCATTAAAGATCCTGTGCCAATGCATTCTCTTATATATGCGAGTCTCACATAGGGAGCCTCACATATATATAAGAGAATACACTGGCTTACAGGGTCAAGGTAAATATTGTTAGGCCAATGTTTTCTCCTTATGGGACACTCAAATATAAAGAGAATGCATTGGCGAAGGGTTTTCGCAATATTTCAGGAAGCTCCAGTCATGGAAGGGTTAACCCTTTACCCAACAAAACGGCCAAAACCGGCCAAATAAAGCTTCAACAGCCTAAAATATCTTCGGTCTGTCTCAATAGAACCATACAAATATGGATATCATTGGAACCGGCTCCTTGACCACATTGTGATAGCTACAGTTTTGCCCTGTGCCAATGCATTCTCTTATATATGCGAGTCGACCATAGGTCGCCTCGCATATATAAGAAAATGCATTGGCCTAAAAAAAATCTTTTTTTAACACTTTTTAACATTTTTTCTTACATTCTTTAACAATTTTATAATTTTTAATGTGTTAAGCCAATGCATTCTCTTATATATGCGAGGCGACCTATGGTCGACTCGCATATATAAGAGAATGCATTGGCACAGGGCCCTGTTGGGTAAAGGGTTAACGAAGATGCAACATACTTTCCTCCAGTGAAGATATCTCCACCATCACATGTCATCATGTCCACATCCCCATTTCGAATCTTCGCCATGCATGCTGAAGCATCGTCAGCCTTTACACACTCAATACCGTTGGATATTCTCTTCGACATGAATGCGGTGCTCAGATCTTTACACTTGTTAAATTCGGCATCAGATAGCACGCACCACCGAATCAGCTCCCGGCACGTCGTGTAATTCTCCATTGTATTCATATATCCACTGTCTGTAAAATATCAAAATATATGTTTGATTTGCATTTCCTCTCTTAAAGTAACCCAAGGCACTCACAGTGGGTAAATATGCAAAAAATATATAAAAGTCTGTAAAAACATTACCAATAAAGGGACCCAAGGCACTCACAGTGGGTAAATGTGCAAAAAATATATAAAAGTCTGTAAAAACATCACCAATAAAGGGAACCAAGGCACTCACAGTGGGTAAATGTGCAAAAAAATATATAAAAGTATGTAAAAACATCACTAAAGGAACCCAGGGCACTCACAGTGGGTAAATGTGTAAAATATATAAAAGTATGTAAAAACATCACTAAAGGAACCCAGGGCACTCACAGTGGATAAATGTGTAAAAAATATACAAGTCTGTAAAAACATCACCACTAAAGGGACCCAAGGCACTCACAGTGGATAAATGTGTAAAAAAATATACAAGTCTGTAAAAAACATCACCACTAAAGGGACCCAAGGCACTCACAGTGGGTAAATGTGTAAAAAATAAAATACAAAAGTCTGTAAAAACATCACCACTAAGAAGAACATGAAGAAATTTATCGACTGTTCTTATGCTCATTATTAATACTTCTCCAATAACAAAATTTCATTACTTGAAACCATTGTTGCGTAAACAAAACTGTTACAGTGATTTGTCAACAAACATCACTAATCCTATAGTAAGTTCAAGTATTTCAGTCTGAATCTATAATGGTGTCTTTCATGTTGGGTGACACTCATTAAGTTTTCCAATTTAAAGATGAAAACAAGGTATGTTGTTGTGTGTGTAATCATTATATCTCTACTACACTTTACTCTTTTTCAAATTTGCACATTACAATGGGTGCGGCAACTTAAAACTGACCGAAAAATAATATAACTCAAAGCATTCAGTGAAAAACTGGTCAAACAAAGCGGTTTGTGTAGTAATCAATATATAGAGGATATCTACACTTTTTGGTCAGATATGGGAATTATCTCATGAGTGATGACAACAACAAAATTAATTTCCACAAGTGGCTCTGCTGCGAGTTTTTTTAATCACTCATGAGATAATTACCATATCCAACCAAAAAGTGTAGATGTTCTGTTTATTATATGCTCTTCTCAGTTGGCCCATGGCACAACTCAAAAGTAGAGTAAAAATTGCAAATTTGTATACCCAAGCACAGCCATGGTAATGAGCATATAAAAATGGGCATATAAAAATAGTTCAAATTTTCAGACAGATTCTTTGAGGGATAAAGTGGCTAACATAAACGATAACATAAACAAACAAAAGAGTAGTGAGCGGGAAGTAACTCTAGTTCAATGTGGCGAAGCGATGTTAACTCATCTAGTACCAAACACTTTTAATTTTAGCATGGATGGATACAAGTGAGATATCGATATCTCACTAGATGGATAACGGTTTTTATCTCATGTTTCCATCATCTAAATGTTGTTCATCATAAATGTAATATTGGGGCAAATAAATATTGTTTAAATCAAATTATGAAGTGACACTTGTGAAGTCAGGAGTCAAATCAGTATTGACGGTCATTAATGTCACTTTACTTGATTCAAATTCATGTTAATAATGCCCGAAACAAATGAAAAACCACAATTATTATTTGGTCATGCCATCAGATACATGATTTCTCTGGAAATATTTTTGTCAGTTTCGAAATCGTGCACGAATGCAAAGTGTGCAAATTTAAAACTGAGCGAAAAATAATACTGTGTGAATTTAACCCTTTCAGTGCCAGGTCCGATTTTTGTAACAACCCATATACCCTGTGCCAATGCATTCTCTTATATATGCGAGTCGACCATAGGTCGCCTCGCATATATAAGAGAATGCATTGGCCTAACAATTTTTCATCATTTGTTATTATTTTTTACAATTTTAATAATTTTTTCTTATATTCTTTAACAGACTTATTTTGTAGGTTTAGCACCAGGGAATCTTACGTTTTTCATGGGCATCAAAATTATTACTATGAATACTTGGTGATAGTTTTGAGTTATAACATGCCCTTAAGGTTTTATCCAGTTTGTTTTTAAATTTGCTATAGCATGCTTAAGCATACCCAAAGAAAATTCAACCCAAAAAAAAAAAAAAAAATTGTTTTTTTTTACAGACCGTAAATTAGGGCCGATGAGATCGGCCCCTGGCACTGAAAGGGTTAAATATGAGTATTGTATTCTGAATATCTTACCAAAATAATCTCTATAGTTCTTGTCGTTATCCAGGGACAACAGTTTTTTCGTGTCGTCTGAAAACAGCACGTCTTTTACACCAGAATATCCAGATGGGCTAAACATTCTAAAATTTCGTGACTCTATCCCGTAAATTTTCACGGCCGCCTCCAACATCTGCTTCACTGACGACTTGTAATCGTCGCTTTTGGTCGGTGACGTTACTATGGCGTCTGTCGGTCGTGTACCCCAGTAACATGAGTGCCAATCATTGGGGTGCTTCAGGGAGCCATCAGGGCATAAAAGTTTGTAGTCGTCTTTGCTAAAGCTGTGATCGGCAGACAATTCTAAGTATTCGTTGACGGTGCTGTGTTTGACGAATGCGACGTCGCCATGCCCGCTAAGCAGGCATTTCAGCGCTCCGATATAGTCAGCGTACTCATCATTCACGGTGCACCTATCCACGGCACATTGTTCACATATATTCAATGGGTTATCATCTGCAAACAATATTAAATGAGTTATCGCCTGTTATCAATATTCAATGGGTTATCGCCTGCAACGAATATTCAATGGTTTATCGCATGAAATGGATATTCAATGGTTTTAATCAGTTTATATATCCCCTAATCTGCAGAAGATAAATTGCATAATCGAGGTGACTAATGGGTGAACATCACCATATTCAACTGGGGAACTTCAATCTTATCCTAGCAGTTGAGGTCTAAGCAGAATGAGGTTCCCAGAGGGTGAATTTGGTGATGCTAGCCCACTGTGCAGGATAGTGTCACTAAATTCACCCTCTGAGGACCTCACTCTGCAAATGGCGGACATACTATTTCAAGGCTTGGTGCTTATTTTCTCAAAGCAAAGGGCCCAGAACCCAAAGATGAGGCATATGTATTCAACGGAATCCTAGCCTTTCAATACATATTATTGTACAGTAATAATTTAATCTGCCACCTTAAGAAGAAGGTTGAAGTACAGTAATGCTCTAATTAATCGACCTCTTAACCACAGCAGAATTATGGGTAACTTTTCAGGATTTAGTCGGAATGAATGGCAACAAGCCATATTTCCGACAAAATCCTGAAAAATTACCCATAATTATGCTGTGGTTAAGGAGTCGTTTATTTAGAGCATTACTGTACCTCTAGTGGTTGCACAAGCCGGAACTATTCTTGTTGATATTTATGCCAAGAAAGATGATGTAAATTATGTAAATGATCCACTTCGGATGATTTCCCCAATCATCACTGGTTATTCATAAAGACTTAATTAAATCACAATTTATCCTTGTGCCATCCGCAACTCATTAGATAAAAGGTTCTCAATTAACCCTTCCATGACTGGAGCTTCCTGAAATTTAACGAAAACCCTGTGCCAATGGTCTCTCTTATATATGCAAGTTTCCTATAGGGAGCCTCGCATATATAAGAGAATACATTGGTCTAACAATAATTACCTTGACATTGTAAGCCAGTGCATTCTCTTATATATGCGAGGCTCCCTACGACAGACTCGCATATATAAGAGAATGCACTGGCACAGGATATATAATGCTGCACCAGTGCTGCTCCCATCATGAAAGACTTAATTATATAACACTCCTGTATGGATCCTCACAGAGACCGAAGCAGACGACAGTCATCAGTGCATTGTTCTCTGTCTGGGGCTCCATAAAGTGTTAAGAAGCGCATTGTGTTCTGTCTATTTCTCGAACTAAATCTGTCTCCAGGAAAATGACTAAGTGAGAAATTGCTAGGTTTAAAGGCCCATTTAATTTTCGAGTCACCGATTTTTTTTTTATAGTGATATACAGTTTTAATAACAATCTATGACATAAAATATGATTAATATACTATAATTCATCACCATTTGGAACGTCTGTGTCTCAGAAGGTACCCAACCAGTAATAGAAAATAGCTGGAATCACAGAAAAATTTCCCCCATTTGCCCCAGAATTCAAACTAAGATATAGAGTTATTCCCCTTCCAGATGAAACTTTGTTGATAATGCAATGTTTTGGAGCTTCCTCTTGCAAATGGCATATAATATGGCAAATATTTTATATAAAATGAAAATATTGAAGATTTGTTTTACTTACTATCGGGATTATTAATAGCATCAAATGCTCCAGGAGCACAACTCTTTTTGAAAAACCCGGCAACGTTTTTGACAGTGTTGTAGCAGTTTTTAACATTCATAACGCCCATAGCCATGAGGTTAGATACCGGGATCGTCCATCCAGCTGTCCGCCCCACTCCTGTATGACATGACTTCTGTCCTAACAAGTCGTTGACACTTTTGATTGGTCCATCATTTTTCACCAAAGCCACAGCTTTGTAGATGAATGTACCAGAATTTGGGTCTGTAATAATAAAACATGAATTTACATTGGAGAGTTGTGAACCCATAGAGAGCCCCACATAGACAGGAGCAGACGACACTCCGTAGTGCATACTTCCATCTGTGTGAGGCTCCCTGTGGGTTATAAACATTAAACTTTATCAGTGAGTTTTTGAGATGGATGTCTTATATTACTGACCAAGTCTGCAAATAGTGTATCTGCCACAATACACAGACCTGGCCATCAGATTTCGAACTTGATCAAGACATTGCTTAGCATGTCTCATATACCGAATATCAACAAAATCCGTTGATTTTGTTAAAGTTATCATGCTACTACTATCTGACACCAACTGACAACCCGCCTGCGAAACGACCTCGCCAAATTATAGTTTAGGTTTAGCTATCTGTAGATGCCAACCGCCAACCAGCCTGCGAAACGACCTCGCCATGGGTTTTTTGGTAACTCGACCAAAAACTTAATAGTATAAATATAGTCCATACCAACAAGTGGAATGCCAAACATGGCAAATGCCCCCGACACTCAGTTTAGACAGTGGGCAATGCTAATGTTTGTATGAGCAAGCGGCCGGCTCAGTAGCTGATTGGTAGAAAATAGCTGCAAATATTTGTTTTCATTGACAGCTGCAGAAAGGTCCATACTGCTAGACCATACCAGTAAATTATTTTTAAATTTGATTCTTATGCTTTAAAGCATTCTATACCAAATACTCATTGACACGTACATGTAGTTCCCTTAGAAAATATTCAGAAAATAAGTTCAACAAACAGAACTTATTATGTGAACATTTCCCTCCAATGGATATGAATTCTTGTTCTATCTTTTCATTTGTCGGTCTGGATTTTTACCTCAGAATTCCTACAAATCAATAATAGACCGTTCCATTGTTTACTTTTATAACTGAATAGGAGAATTCATTCAGAATAGAAAGGGAAAATACCTGTAGAATAAGCTTCCTGCATAATGGGCCGCAGATCGTACATTCTCCCTGCTGCATAAATATCTGTATCGTCCAATCGCATGACGTCTGCTGCATCAGCACTTATCATCCGCATACACGAATATCTATCATCGGTCTGAAATAATATGTAGATTAATAAATATATGTATCGTCCAATCACAAAACATCTGCTTCATCAGCACTTATCATGCACTTACACAATTATCTACAAACGGTCTGAAATAAAACGTAGAGTAATAAATATCTGTATCATCCAATCACATAACATCTGCTTCATCATCCGCTTACACGAATACTAGTATCTATAATCGGTTAACTGCATCAGTCTGAAATAATATGCAGAGTAATAAATATCTATAAATATAATTATTCTGTTCAGATTTTCCATTGAAAACATATCTTTCTGTTGTATTTCTGGAATGTGCATTCAAAATCAATTTCATTGAAATATCATTGGTGTTGTTGGTAGATATTACTGGAAAGAGATAATTAACCTTTCCATGACTGGAGCTTCTTGAAATTTTGCAAAAATCCTGTGCCAATGCTTTCTCTTATATATGCGAGTCTCACAAAGGGAACCTCGCATATACATGTGTAAGAGAATACATTGGCCTAACAATATTTAACTTGACCTTGTAAGCCAGTGCATTCTCTTATATATGCGAGGCTCCCTATGGGAGATTTTTTATATAAGAGAATGCATTAGCTCAGGGTTTTTCCCAAATTTCAGGAAGCTTCAGTCATGGAAGGGTTAAATCATATTTACATACATGTACATGTATCTTCATTTCCACAGCGAAACCTTGATCTAGCTATAGGACCTATTGCAGAGCCTGTTTTTTCCAACGATATACCCATAGGCCTATTGTATAAAAATTTTGTGAACTTTAATTTAATCATAAAATGTTAATCTACATTCATGCTTAAAGTTATATGTAAAACTCCACTGGGGAGATCGAATTTGTATACACAAATAAATTAATTTCATAGATTATATATCAAATTCCAAAACTAACATGTACACATCTACATGTATATACTAATATCAGTAATACTAACCTGTACACATCTGACCAAAGGGCTAAGCTGGCTGTTACTGAAGGCCAAGGCCATTTCCCCGCATTTTGATTGTTCAGTATCTGAGATGGTACACCATCGGACTGAAAAGAGGACGTCTTAGTAAATTTGTATGTATGGGTACAACTCCCAATGTTGCAAAGTGATACATATTTTCTAGATAGGGTCCATGCTGATCAGTTATACATGTACATATTTTCTAGATACATGTAGGGTCCATGCTGATCAGTTATACATGTACATATTTTCTAGATACATGTAGGGTCCATGCTGATCAGTTATACATGTACATATTTTCTAGATACATGTAGGGTCCATGCTGATCCAAGATATACTTCAAATCAAACTATTTTATGCCAAATTCTTTCATTAAATTAATCTAATTCTGAGTCGGTGATCAGTATTTTCATGTCAGCTCACTTCTATAAACGCTTGAAATATTCTGTTTTATTACACTCCTATGTGTGATTTCCACTTAAAACGCTGTTAATTAAAAATGGTAATGTCACTAGTGAAATATGTCATTTCCTGATCAAGACTGAATTATTGATGATTGATCTTTCTCCAAATCGGGACTTTCATGCATTACATTGTAATTCTGTGTGTTTTTAATCATAGTTGGCAAACCAAATTGATGCAGAAGTGGAATAAATAGAGTAATCAATTAGTTCCGAGAATTATGTTCAATACTTCACTTGAGGCGAGAGACGTTTGGGTAAGAAAGAAACTTGCGTGTTACACGCACTTGTTTCTTCTTACTCATGGCTCTCGCCTCGAGTGAATTATTTAATGTTATTCTCGGAACCAATTGATTACACTCTATGTAATAAATGCTTTGCGATCTCTGATCAAGCCTGAATACAGTGTCAGAAATTTGCAGAATGAGGTCCCCAGAGGGTGAATTTAGTGATGCTACCCACACATCGGGCCCAATTCACCCTCTGTGAACCTCATTCTGCTTAGGTTTCATCTTCTGGGATTACTGGGAAGTATCCATAGTCTCAAATAAACATTGATTTTGGTTACTTTTTCCCTTCTGTTCAGTTTCTGTATCCCCTAATTTGCAGAAGATAAAATGCATAATCAAGGTGACTAATGGGCGAACATCACCAACTTCAACTGGGGGACTTCAATCTGATCCTATAAATTATCCCTAGCAGTTGAAACCTAATCAGAATGAGGTTTCCAGAGGATGAATTTGGTGACACTAGCCCACGTGTGGGATAGCGTCACTAATTTCACCCTTTCTGCAAATGTCAGACACACTATATTCAGACTTGGCTCTGATTTATCTAAATCAAACACACAGAAGGCATTCACAGTTGGTAAAGCTGAAAAATAATACAATTAAAGATACGGGCGGCGTTGGCGGTGGGTATGCTGTTAAAATATTCACCTCCGTCAAAAACTGCCATAAACAGAAAGAATAGTAAAATATAGACAGACTTTGTTCTTACACCAATCAGAAAAATGGCATAAACAGTATGTTATTGTCAATTTTGTTTGCTTTGTTATGTAAACAAAAGCAAAAAACGTTACAGAACATTACGTTTCCTGGCTTATGTTTAGATCCGGATATGGTAAACACAGAGCGTTAATTGTTTCTGTTTTTCTGATATGGAAATAATAAAGAGCGTTTATATCATTTGTGTGTGATTAACCAATATAATTGCGCTGTGTTATGTAAACAGAAGCAGGCTCTTGTTTACGAACACCATCGTACGTGTTGACGACAATATACTATTTATGCGCTGATTATGTTTGGCATATGAACAAAACTATACATATTTTAATATTCCTTCTGTTGATGGCGATTTGAAGAAATTATATGAATATTTCTGCAACGAATGCCGCCCGTGCCTTTAAGCTTGTAAAGCCATTATCACCATGAAGAATGTGAAAAAGTAGATAGACTGCTGGACTTTGTTCTTATTTTCTCTATCAATAATTGCCTTGTGACAAGATAAGGAGAATTGAAATCCTTGTGTTTACAGGAAAGCTGTAAACAGGCATCTTTATTGTCATTTTCCACAAAGAACGATAACTCTAAAATACAGATATCGATTAATGACATTAATAGGAATGGGTTACTTTGTGTTGCATATTTCTTTACTAAAATATATATTATCAGCAATGGTGGTACTCAAGTCGCCTAACACAATAAATCATTAGTTTTAGTACTGTGCACATATATTTGGGGGGGGGGGGAGGAGGTTTGAGGCACACCTTCCAAAAAAGTGTACTTTTTCACTCAGAGGTATTGATTGACACAAGTGCTGAAAAGGTAACATACAGAATTTTAGGGAATTTATACTAAGCTACCATAAAAATGTTTCTTAGGACAATCTATGAAGAATGAAAGGGCATGAGCAATGACACCCCCTCCCCACTCCTGATAAAAGAAGGGGTAATTCTTCAATAATATGTCAACATAATTTACTGTCATGTAGTTCATATTAACCTGTGGGGTAATACCCCTATACTAGTACACAGACAATGATAGTGAGTCTCTGTTGGGGGCGGATGGGGAGGGGGTGCTTGTCATTGGAACTTGGAATTTCCAACTGCACCCTTGATTGAACCAGGCCATAAATTCCTTTGCACCCCATCCCTTTTGTGTTGGAAATTTCCATCCTAACACCACCTAAATGGTTGAAAATTTCAACCAATAACCATTTGGGTACAAAAATATTCAAGTTCAATATATTTGCATCATTTGCAGCCCCTCGCCACATCCCTATCTCAAATAATCCAATAAATTATTCAAATTATATATGTGCACCTTGTTTCTAACGTAACTGTATGTACACATGGTATTTAGACACAACAAAGGCCATGTGTATTGTGAGGGTATACCCATTATTATCACATTCACTGCACTAGATATTACAATAACATACAGTAACAGCTCATAGAGAAAGCATGCAGATAGGAAATTAATTAGCTGCGAGTGAGAAAATCGAGGCCACAGAAGCCCTGATAATACCAGACAGCGTCACCTGGAATTTCATGACATAACGCCTATAATTATGTGACATTGGTCGTCTCACCTGTGTCGCTAGATAAAACGCCAGACACGAACGCAATCAGTGATATCAAAGCAAGCATGTCGGCGTCGTTTGATCTTCGATTTTCTGTGTGTAGTTGTCTCAAATGTGAATATTTCTGTTGATAAGCCACATTACATCAGTTCACCTGTACCTATACGTCATGTTTTAATCACACAGCGCGTCCAATAAGTACGATTTTTAGTCCTCTTGAACTGAGTAGAACAGGTCCTCCTAACTTCACGAACGCCGATCGCGGAATGACACGAATAGAGGAGAGATACAGTTAGCGACGATATACAACGGCATTGTGTGAAAGCTAACGGTGCATTAACTCACTCACCAATAACAGTGATTACTAACGGCTATTGCCAATTCAATGGGATGACTGTTTATTATTCACTCCGATTGGGCCGTATTCGTATTGGAGTAAGGGTCGATAGTCTGGAAAGGGGAAGGGGTCTCACTGTGTGACACCCCTCACACCGCGCATTACACGCCCGGGGTGCTGACAAGATTTCTCCGACGCAGTCCACATGGGCTATGATCCCCGACGGGGTAGGGGCGGATACCGGAAGCTCCCGAGCTGACCACGCATTGCAGATTTCTTCAACGAGGGGGCGGTAACCGGCCTTCCCGACAGGCCGGGTGTAGCCCACCCATTGACACCCCTCCCCATGGCACCCCTGTCATGTGCCCCACCGCGCTGCCCGTATGCGCCATCCCTAATGACGCGCCTGCGTTACGTCATGGTCACATGGCCCCACTCGCACTGCCCTAATTGTCCTAATTATGCGCCGTTCATAAGTACGCGCCTGCTTTGCTTCACGGAGTTCTCTTTTATTGCGCATCCATTCGTTTATTTTGCAAAATACAAACGATTTCAAAACGTATGTTCAATTAAAAATGTTGTATTGAACAATACACACCAATTGCGTCACCAACGTCATTGGCCATGTACGTCAACTTTGACAGAAAATGCTACATATATAAATCACACGTTTGTTTAATTAAATAAAACAATATCGACCTAAATTTGAGTATATTTCAAGCTGCAATCTTCAGTGTGTGTAGTGTGTAATAAACATAGAACACCACATTTGTGTGCATGGACACGTTAACGTTTTTGCACGCGTTTGTCGTGTCGCGAGGTAAAACTCGAACCTATATATACATCGCGTCACAACAAACTCATGCAATAACGCGAATCAGAATTTCAAAAGTTGGTATTCCGAGGGTGGAATCTGTAACATAATGCTGTGCGCCCCATCCATGCCGACATCCCTAACGGACAGGGAGCACATCGTGTTTCAATTACACTATCGCGTAGGAAAGGGTTTGATGCTTCCGATCTGGGGTTGCCGTTATATCATCAAAGAAAATCCATTTTTAAGTTTCGCAAGCCTGGCGTTTGGGGGCTAGGGGCGCTCCAAAAACACACCAAAAATAACTTTCAATTACACTTTCGCGTACATCCGCAATTTTTGGTTTAAATATTAACTAATGTTCACTGGCCATAAAAAACATAACTTAAGAAACGATATTTCCTGGCGTTTACAGATTAGAAAGACTTTTTTGGAAACACTCCTTCAAAGTTCAAACCCGGTGTTCATATTCTGTGTAGAATGACGTAACTTGAGAGGGTTCACTTTTTATTTAACTTTCGTGTACATCTGCAATTTTCCGCCCACCTACCGATGTTTCACATGGGCCTAGATTCTGCTTCTTTGTGGGTGAAATTGGAACATCACGTCCAAGATGGCGGCCAAAATGGCAGCCGGAAGTGGAAAATTTGACCTTTTTTTTATTTTACTAATATCTGCTGTAAGGAACTGGTACATAATTTTGTCTTTATTTTATATTGCTCATGTTAACTAAGTATTACATATGTCATTCATGGGGCCCAAGCCCCTTCCAATCCCTATGTGTGCAATGTAAGTCAGCTAGGCATACAATTACTAATGAATATTCCAACACATTGAACCAAAATTGTCACTTTGTCTCAAAATGGCTGCCAAAATATGGAAAATGATAAATATTGCCCCAGCATGCCAAGTAATCGCTCAAAAGTTGTGGTTGGTAAATAACATTGGCCATTCTGTCTTATATACATTGAATACTATCATTTCTGATGCATCTTTGTTAATTGTTACTATTGTAACCACTGACATTACCAGAAATGTTGAATTTTTCTATCACAAAGTTGACATCAAAATCGGCAACAATTTTCTTTTCATGTTTGGACCATTTTTTCAAGTAAAATGAAACTATCTTTGATATCAATGGTGTTTATTTTTTTTTATCTGTCTTAAATGTGTCACACTGATGAGTTTTTAGACAAAATTATTCAAGATGGCTTGCAAAATGGCAACCGATTTTGGCAATAAAATTTTTTTTTCACGTATATCCCTAATATTATTCTGTTCCGAAAAGGTAGCAAATTGTTACTCACTTGGTTATTAACCATGTTACTTGGTCCACTGACTACTAATTATTTAATTATGGTTGTCCCAGTACCTTCTGATGCATGACAAATTCATTATACATGATGCAGTATGGAATTTTGTCAAAACATATTTTGGGATTCTGGGCAGAATTTCGGAACTGAGAGGGACCATATTATGTGGCTAATCTCGCCCAAAATGGAACAACTTAATACATAGTCTATGTCAAAATGGCAGCAAAGGAGTGACTGTGTGTTAATGTTTGAGGTGAATAGGTACAGGGAGTTATTGTATGATTATGAATGATGTGAATAGTTATACTAGTGGTTATATGGTCATGGGTGGGGTGTCCATTGTGAGACACATATGTATACATACATATAGAATGACTGTACGTGTATGGTCATGTATGGGATTTACATGTATACCTTGGGTGGCTGTATTATCCTGTATTCATTTGTTAGCTTCATGATCATGTGTGTCGATGTATGGATAAATGGGGACTGGTTGTATGCTTATGGGTAATGTAAATGGGTGCACATGGAGTGACTTTTCAGTCATGGTTGTTGGGAGTGCATATGAATACCTGGAGTACATAATACATTATTACAGGAGATTGATGCCCTAAATTACATGAATAGTTTCCAGTGTTAGCCACGACAGAAGTACTAACAGAGTGGTGTGGTCATGCGACATCGGTTCCCGTGCGAACCATATATAAGGCTGAACATTTTCTAGCGAATAAGTTTCCTAGAATGACCGATTAATATAACATTGAGTAAACCCAGACTCAGTTTTAACAATTTAATCATTTTACAAATTGAGTCTGGCTCCATCAGGAACATGGTCGTGGGGGGGATGTGGTGGATGGGGGTTGGTAGCTCATGTCTGGAACACCATTAGTTGGATTTTTTACATCACATATAGGTTAAAAAAAATTCTCATTGTTTGCTTTTCCAACCAATAGTAAGTGGGGAATTTTTTTTATAGACCAACAGCTACCATTTTTTTTCTACTTTTGGTCAAATGTTGGGTCTGAAATGGCCATCATATATATTTGGCCATCAGTTGGAATATTTCCTACATTACATTAGATGGTGTCAGCTTGGAACTTTCCAACATTTAGGAAGCCTGTATGCAGGGGGGGGGGGGGTATTCGAGTTGATACCCACCCATCAAAGCTCAAAGTGATCAGATATTGATTTTTTTAATCTGTTGTTTTTTTTTCACCACATTGACTATTTGGTGGCCTGGTAAATAGAAAAATGATCTTCTTCCATAAATATATGGACATGCGCAGACTCAGTCGCAGGAGTTCGAAAGGTCACACATTGTCATAGTTCTCTGTGACTTTGCATGGCGATCAATGCTATTGCAAATTAACTTCATTATAACACAATGAAAAGTAACGTCAGCAACAACAACTAATTTAAATTGTGATAGTTGATTTATGGATACATAACATATTCTTATTTTTGAATCGGTAAGCATGTTTTACTCATGCAAATGGACATGTTATATAACAGCATGCCGGTTACACGTGGAAATATGTTTGTTTACATTTGTGATGAAAAGTGTGGGGAATTCCATTAAAAATATGGAAGTTGCAAACCACACTCGCCCGTCGTACAAACCACACTCGCTCGTCGTACAAACCATCAAGAAAAAACGTTATTATAGGACTTTTTCAGCAAACATATCTTGCTTGGTATCGTATTTGTTGGTAATACACAAATTTTTATAACTAAATTGGCTTTTTGTGAAATTCCGTTGTTGCTGTTACAAACATATGACTTTCCAGAAATCTGAATAATATTACCACTATACCCATGACACATCAATTTTGACAGAGCATATGAATACATATCCCGCTAATTAAAGTGACATTATTCACTAGCGAAATTATCATTTATAATAACACAAGGAATCAAAGTAAATCACAGGAAAGCAATAATATATTTTATTGCTCAAAAGATTGATTTATCATGGCTCCATTATGAGAAGAATTTTTAACACGCAACAATGTTTTTTTAATAATTCGGCATTAATATAAAAACTTGCCTGCTGGGAATTTTTTTCGTATAAAGTGGCAATAAATGCCTGCCGTGTTATTTCGCTGGTAAAAATAAATATAACAGCCTGCTTTCTCATTTTGAAAAAAGTGTCTGAGAAACAGATAATCAATTTTATGTGGCCTAATCATCATGTTTACCACACACTTGTGGTCACTATTGTCAATTGACTATTGACTTTCACCATGGTTATTACAATAGTATTTATTGTATCTTTAATACTGCCCAAAAGACAGTTGTAAATTTACTATAGTTTCTCTCATAATTAACAGAAACACAAACTTTACTAAAACAATTGAAAGTGTCAATGACACTGTAGCTAAACTTGGGAAGGAGTTAATTTTTTGCCGAGCAATGAATAGAAGGATAAAGGAGGAAAGTAAACTGGAGGTCACCCCAAAGATTCATATGAAATTTGGTGATGATAGGATGAGGGATGTGATATGTAGGGTGCGCCAAAGTATTTAGTGATAGAAAGAGTCAATTCCATGTGGCCATGTTTTTCAACATCAAAATAGGAGACTCCATCTAGAGGACACCCCAAAGATCCATATGAAGTTTGGTGATCATCAGATGAGGGATGTAGTATGTAGGGTGTGCAACATGATTTAGTCATGTAAAGAGTGGCCATGTTTTTCATAAAAAATTGTTCGGTATCGGGAGGGGCTGGGACCCCATGAATGACATATTTCATTGCTCCAATGATCAGTTAATAACATGAACAATACAAAATAAAGTCAAATTCTGAACCAGTTCCATACAGCAGAAACTTGCCTAGGAGATATTAGTAAAATTGTTCAAATTTGATAGCTCCCATCTAGAGGTGATTTTCAAATCAAAATAATTCTCCAATAAATGGAGGCCGCGGTGTGTGCCGATGGATTCAAATTTGAAATCAAAGATGGCTGCTTGCGGCCATGTTTTAAAAAAAAAATTCTGTCAAAATAGGAGAGAATAAGAGGCTCCCACCTAGAGGTCATCACGAAGATCCTTATTAAGTTTGGTGATGATCGAATGAGAGATGTTGCCTGTAGGGTGTGCCGAAGGATTTAGTCAGATGAAGAGTAAATTCCAAGATGGCCACTGGCATTTTTTTAGTTTCTTTAGAAAGTTTCTTTTCCATTTTTAGTTTAGTTTCTCCATATCCCCATATATCGAGGTGCCCAATAGGTCACATCGCCATCTGGGAACTTAAATCTGTGTCTAGGTCTCCCATAGCAGATGAGGCAATGCAGAATGAGGTCCCCAGAGCATGCAATTAGTAACGCTAGCCTGCTGTGTGGGGTACCACCACTAAATTCGCCCTCTGGAGACCGCATTCTGCAAATGTCTGGCACCATATTATTAGGCCTGTCCAGTCATTCCCAGGAGACGGGAGCAATTGCTCTCGCACCCGTATGCACTCGCAATTTTTAATTCACGGGTGCTAAAATTCGCACTCGTCCCTCTTGTCAAAATGTTCATGGTCACTGTACTAGTCGATTCAATATTGAACTTTTTGAAGGTATATTTAGCACCTTTCCCATCTCAGTTAAATTATGGGCATGTGAAAGTTTAACTGGACATAGGTCTATCCCAAAATTACATTTTGTTTGAGAAAAACCCAACATATGATTATATTATGGGCGCAATTACACCCGTCTTCTGAATGGCGAGAGCAAATAAGTGCTCTCCTGTGTTTTCCTCGTGGAAAGGACTGCCTGTCTGCAGTTTAGGGAGTGATGTGACACTCACTGAGCACTAAATAGTTGTAACAACACTGTTAGCTCTTCCTTTACTGAATTTATTGGAATAATGGAACTGTCTTCAGGAGATATTCTAGTAAGCAGATGACAGATAATATAAGTGCTCACAGATTCCTATTTATTGATGGAAAAATTTTGCAGATAATAAGTTCAACAATGGCCGTTTGTTGAACTTATTATCTGAACATTTCCTAAGGAAAGTACTGGTAGAGAAATGGTTAATGCCAGAATTTTGAAGCATATTTCAAGCATATCTCCAATCAAAGACTAATGTAGATTATTATTACTTCATAGGGCATTCTCTGCTCAATTAACAGAGTTTTGCGGTGCATTCCAAATAGCGAAACATAATAATCACCGGGCCGATGAGGCTGAATTGGTCACTGTCCACTTTTTTGGTGATAAAGTTACCCAGGATTCCGAAAATTGTGATAAAGCTACCCAGGTTTGTGAGAACTGTGATAAAGTTACCCAGGTTTGTGAGAACTGTGATAAAGTTACCCAGGTTTGTGAGAACTGTGATAAAGTTACCCAGGTTTGTGAGAACTGTGATAAAGTTACCCAGGTTTGTGAGAACTGTGATAAAGTTACCCAGGTTTGTGAGAACTGTGATAAAGTTACCCAGGTTAAGCAAATCTCACATTATGAACATGATTTAAAGCCCCACTTAATTTTCGAACCCCCAGATTACTTTATATAAAATATATGCCATATTATATACCATTTGAAAGAGGAAGCTCCAAAACATTGTATTATCAACTTATCCGGTGTAATAAACTGTGGACATGTTGTTTTTGTCATCAAGATTGAAGTAAAAATCAGTATTATTTTCAATGCAGGGGGAATAATCTGGGTTTCAGAGGGGGGAAGTCTTCAGCAGTTTTCTATTTCTCTGTGGGCATCTTCTGAGACACAGATGTTTCAAATAGTGATGAATTATAGTATTTTAATCATATTTTATGGCATAGATTGTTATTAAAACCGTATATCAAGTCACTATAAAAAAATAATTGGAGACTCGAAAATTAAGTGGGCCTTTAAAGGTGACTGAGGGAAATATTGTCCAATTTTGGCAAGTGATAGCTCTCACTGAGCATAAATTAAGATATATTACTACTGCTCATTTCGATATATATTTGGTTACTATACATGAACTTTTATTAACATGGGTAACAAATTCAGAGATAATGAGATGCTCTGTCAAGCCTTGAAATAGTGTGTCTGTCATTTGCAGAATGAGGTCCCCAGAGGGTGAATTTAGTGATGCTACCCCGCATAGCGGGCTAGCATCACCAAATTCACCCTCTGGGAACCTCATTCTGCTGAGGTGTAAGCAGAATGAGGTCCCCAGAGGGTGAATTTGGTGATGATAGCCCGCTATGCGGGTAGCATCACTAAATTCACCCTCTGGGGGACCTCATTCTGCAAATGACAGACACTCTATTTTCAAGGCTTGTGCTCTGTTCATTATTGACCCAGCACCTGATCAGCCCAGTGATAATAATTTTAATAACATGATGTTGTCGGCATTATGGTTTAACAACACCCCTCTCGGAACTGCGCATTGGACAGCTAATAGGCAAATGGTTAATTTTTATCACATTGTTTACATAAATAGGAACTCATTTGACCTCACAAAGTGACTGTGTGAATTCAATGCAAATGCTCATAATTGCGGTCATATTCTATGTGCAATTTAACAGTTAAGATTACAGACCTAATAATTGGCTACGGCAATCAGCAATGCCAAAGCCATTTACTGAAGCAAACTAGGCCATGGCAAAGGATTGCAGTAGCAGATTGCCGATGCCAAACAATTTGAATTTAGAGGGCTGAGATTATAATACATCACTATGACCCTAAGATGTCACCTAAGATGTCACCCTTTCCAATGTATATAGCATCATGTATTGATTTGTTGGGCAAAATTTATTCAACTGACAAACAATCCTGCTGCTGCTTCTGGGCGTAGTCTACTATATAAAAATATATAAACAGGGCTTCGAAGTAAAACAGCATTATCCCAACCAATTTCACTAACTGGTTTACGACGAAGGAAACTTGGCCTAATTGGGCTATTGTTAAAAACCATGTTATAGTTAGACTGTCTATGGATTTTCATGATGGTTATTAACATACTATTCAGTAATATTTAGCATATCCTTACTGTCAAAAAGATAGATTTTTAATTTTCTAGAGTTTTTATCATAAATAACAGTGACATGAACTTGACTTAAGATGAGCATTCTTGTAAACTAATACATCTACACATGAATCAATGTGTCTATTTTTTCATTTTCAATCTAATTTTAACTCCGCCTCCATCTGAACTGCTTTCTCCATCACCAGGCGAGGGAGCAAACGGTGTATATTTAGGAGTCCTGACCTCGCTTTCACTCGGAGAATTTGTAAACTTTGCATATTTCGGAGTCCGTGGCTTCCTGTCTTCCAAAGGCGAAGACGAACCATATTCAAATGCCTCTACACTTCTCGGACTTTTACCCGACTGTTTTCGTTTTTTATGTTTGGAGTCTTTTAGCCTTTGTGCCGGGCTTCGATCACCCCACTCAGGACTGTCAGAGATTCCTACTTTATCATCACGAAGAAGAAGTTTCGGAATTTTTGGCTTTTTAGAAATAACAATAACAATTCCTTTGTCAGGGTTGGTCACATTCCGCACAGTTAGATCCGTTTCCTCGGCTCTCCTTGTCACATTCCGCACAGTTAGATCCGCTTCCTCAGTTCTCTCATCTACGTCAGATCTCGCTGCTTTAGGAGGCTTACTCACGCCAGCGCCATATAAATTCTGACTAGCGCGAGGAACATTACTAAACTGGTTGAAATATTCATCGCTCAATGGTAAAGTCTGAGCCTCCGCCCTAGGCAATATCTGCACATCACTCCTCGGAATATTCTGCACCTCACTCCTTGGAAAAGTCTGCATATCACCCCTGGGGAAATTCTGCACCTCGACCCGTTGCCATGGTTGCTGCATTTCACTACCAGAAACAACTTTTTGATCCTGTTTCAAACGTCTTTCTAACATAATTTCCTCCCGTCTTTTCCGCTCGAGAATGCGCCTCTCCATTTCCTCCTTTCGTCGGATCTCATTTTCGATTCTCTCGCGTTCGCGCATCAGTGCTTCCTGCTCGAGTCTCAGTGCTTTCTGTCTCTCCCACTCAACACGCTGCTGCTCCTCAACGATCAGTTCTTTCTTTATTTTCTCCATCATTTCCTTCAGCATTTCCTCTCCAGTTTTCGTATTCTCTTCCGTATCCAGCAACTTGACCACTGTTTCCTTGACCTTTAATTAGAAATCATAAATTTTATTTGAAATGTTTTATTATATAAAAGTCTAATGCTAAGAGATTTTTGGGCATCTGGAACCATTAATACAACAAATGTCCCACTATTGAAAACAATCAGGAGACCCCGAAAATAGGGCCCTGCTTTTCATCGATTCAAATTTTGAATATTGGTTCAGCTCCCAAATCAAATCATTTTTGATTTTGAGTCGTCACAGTTTCGATTGGCAGTATATGAACTCCACTATATTCTTGTCAATTTATCGTCTACCAACAAAGCAAAAATATAAAACACCATAATTATGATAAAAGAATTTCATCATAGATTGGAATCATCTGCGACGTTGCCCCATCATAGTGCACATAAAAACCGTTAATTTTACATCAATCAGTCATAGCCTCAAAATCACTTGCGATGACCTATTATAAAGTCAATGCACTATTAATGATCACATGGTAAGAAGCTCTCTTAACCCTTTACCCAACAAACCGGCCAAAACCGGCCAAATAAAGCTTCAACAGCCTAAAATATCTTCGGTCTGTCTCAATAGAACCATACAAATATGGATATCATTGGAACCGGCTCCTTGACCACATTGTGATAGTTACAGTTATGCCCTGTGCCAATGCATTCTCTTATATATGCGAGTCGACCATAGGTCGCCTCGCATATATAAGAGAATGCATTGGCCTAAAAAAAATCTTTTTTTAACACTTTTTACCATTTTTTCTTACATTCTTTAACAATTTTTTAATTTTTAATGTGTTAAGCCAATGCATTCTCTTATATATGCGAGGCGACCTATGGTCGACTCGCATATATAAGAGAATGCATTGGCACAGGGCCGTTCTGTTGGGTAAAGGGTTAAATAAAATAAAATTGTGTTTGAATATCCAAAAGTTAATTATTTGGGATATACATTGCCTGTTCACACACAAATGCTGTATTTATATCGCCAATAACATACTTTGGAAGACTCACATAGACATCCTCGGCCATTTTTATTTTGCGCTGTGGCTCATTGTCCACACGGATAATGCATTTGGCTGAATCGGATGATATCGCAATTCTATACCAAATCAAATTAGAATTGAAAAAATGATGCCCGAATCGCAGGGCTATACCCAAATATTATGTGGGCCTTTAACCCAACAGAAGGTCCCTGTGCCAATGCATTCTCTTATATATGCGAGTCGACCATAAGTCGCCTCGCATATATAAGAGAATGCATTGGCTTAACACATTGAAAATAATAAAATTGTTAAAGAATGTAAGAAAAAATGGTAAAAAGTGTTAAAAAAAGATTTTTTTTAGGCCAATGCATTCTCTTATATATGCGAGGCGACCTATGGTCGACTCGCATATATAAGAGAATGCATTGGCACAGGGCATAACTGTAACTATCACAATGTGGTCAAGGAGCCGGTTCCAATGATATCCATATTTGTACGGTTCTATTGAGACAGACCGAAGGGTTCTATTGAGACAGACCGAAGATATTTTAGGCTGTTGAAGCTTTATTTGGCCAGTTTTGGCCGGTTTGTTGGGTAAAGGGTTAACCATTTCTATACTAAATGGATTCTCCCACTCAATTATAACACTGTATATTGGAATGGTTTATTATTATTTAGAGGGGTGTTCGGGATATATAAGCAGACAACAGACTGAAAAATAGATAATATAACAGCAGAAGGATTCAGATTGATTGGTGGTAACCCTTTCTATACTAAACGGATTCTCCCAGTCAGTTAAAAAGTGTACAACGGAATGGTGTATTATTCATTATGAGGGATGTTAAGATGATAAAAGCAGACGACTGATAAATAAAAGTGCAGAAAGAACCCCTATTTATTGTTGGAAATGTTTAGATAATAAGTTCAACAAACGACCTATGGTCGTTTGTTGAACTTATTATCTGAACATTTCTTAACCCTTTCATGAAGGGAGCTTCCTGAAATTTTGCGAAAACCCTGTGCCAATGCATTCTCTTATATATGCATCTCCCAAAAGAAACCTCGCATTTATAAAAGAATACATTGGCCTAAAAATATTTACCTTGACATTGTAAGCCAGTGCATTCTCTTATATGTGCGAGGCTCCCTTTGGGAGACTCGCATATATAAGAGAATGCACTGGCATAAGATCTTTAATGCTGCACCAGCCCAGCTCCCGTCATGAAAGGGTTAAAGCAACTATTCATGAGTCATCAATGAGTATTTAGTATATAAATAGTTAAAAGATTGAATATAAATTTGCATACACAGACCTTTGGTTTGAAGACACTATGCAGCTCTAGCATAGGTAGCTTGACGGATAAACTGTCTCCGAAAAACTCGTACAGATCCTCGTAGAGCTTGCTGAAAGTCTTTCCCGATGTAGCACTAAACATATCCATATGTGGTCTCTTGTCGGGCTCCCGTGATCGTTTTGATTCGTCATCGTCAGAATCGATGAACCTCTCCTTAAACTCTCTTATCCTCTTCCGTAGCACAAACTCTGATGCAAGCTGAAAAACAAAGAAGTGAAATACAATCTGTCCAAGCCTGCAAATAGTGTGTCTGTCTTTGCAGAATGAGGTTCCCAGAGGGTGAATTTGGTGATGCTAGCCCACTGTGCTGTGCTATGGCAGACCAAGGATCAGATTGATGTTCCCCAGTTGAAGTTTGTGATGTTCACCCATTAGTCACCATGATTATGTATTTTATCTTCTACAAATTAAGGGAATTAGAAACTGAACAGAAGGGAAAAAGTAACTAAAAACAATGTTAATTTGAAACTATAGATACTTCCCAGAAGATGAGGCCTAAGCAGAACAAGAGGTGTGCACTCGCATGCTATCATACCCCCACCATGGCAAATTCAACCCGCATTATCCGTAAACCCAACAAAAAAGATTTTTAACTTTAAAGAAAAATTTGGATTAATAATATCGATATGGTGTCGCAAGAAGCTTGTACTGAAAAAAATCCCCAAAAAAGTCAAAATAAGTCGAAAATGAAGTGTAATGTTAGGAAAAACAGTCAGAGCCAACCCTGAGCCGCATCATGTAGAGAGGGTGTTGTGAGAAGCATGTATACCAAAAATTATTGAAATCGGTTCATATTTGTTAAAGTTATTAAGTCGGACAGAATTTTCAATTAGCATCATGCGGAGAGGCGGTCCTAAGGAGATTGCATACAAAAAATTATTGAAATCGGTTCATAGTTGTTCGAGTTATGAGGTCGGACGGACGGATGGACGGACGGACACACGGAGGGAGAAAGTGTGACGGACGGACGGACCGACAGACGTAGTCAATCTTGTATACCCCCCATTTTCTTCGAAAGTGGGGGTATAATAAGGTCCCTAGAGGGTGAATTTGGTGATGCTAGTCTGCAATAAAACTATTTGTATGTTTTACACAGATGAAATGAGATGGAATCAATGGCACTTTAAACAAGGTAATTATCAAATGATTGCAAGTTATACATTTATACTTTCGTTTATGAAATTTTGTAGAATTCTGTCAATATAAGTTAATAGCAAAACAAACTATCCAGATGGACATGCTGTTGATTTCTATATCTGTTTTTAAATTTGGGTGGTTGGGGAGGGAGGGGGGGTCTATACCTATATATATGATATGATCCACTACTTTATTATTAAGCTAAATGCTATGATAACACCCAGAGATTTTTTATGAGTAATACATACCATGATAGCAGCCAGGACTTTGTCATGAGTCTACATAGTTAGGCTCTTGCGAACATTTTGATTTTTGTTTCGAACCACGAATCCAATATCGATAGAACATATTCAATACCAGACAAAGCAATAAGTTATATAATTAAGGGTAGTTTCCAAGCAGGAATGTTTGGTTTTATTGGGCACAATTTGTGCAAAATAGTGACTTCTTGTAACCGCGATTTAAAAAAAAATACATTCATAAAATATAGCCTCATTCATGTTGTCAACAAATTTAGATGTGTGAATGTGAACTCCTCGACCCTTGATCTTAAGGAAATTACGACAGTATATGGTTTGCAGAATGGGGAAATAATGCACTCGGTCATAACTTCCCAATGAGACCACGATAATTTAATGCTATCTTCAGTCGTACAGATGCTCCACATGGTTGTGAATTGGAAACTGAATTTGTGCTTGTCAGAATGAATTATACATTATTCCAATTCGTCATTTTAAGCCTATAACTTTTGCAGGGTGGTTTTTTCTGGAATTGTTCTGATGTGTTTTGTGTACTTTACAATTAAGATATTCGTTCCAATTTAAAGAAATTATATCACAATTCCTGAGTACTGTACTCTTTACCTGCAATCATTTTATTAATCGGCGAAATGTGTTCAAAATATTAATTGAGAATGGTGAACATCAATTACAACAGCTAGCATTGAAAGCTACACCATTGAAATATTCGATTTCGATCCGAAATTGTCGAACTGAATTTGAGTTGAATATTGGGACCGAATCAATAACTAATTGAGCATCGAATGTTTGAGAAAACACCCAGAGATTTTTTATGAGTAATACTTACCATGATAGCACCCAGCACTTTATGAGCATCACTTTTGTTCTGAGCATTGGGCTTTGATATATCGTCTGTGATCTTATTGAGATAAGGCACCACCATAGACAGATGAGGAAGAAGAACCTCCTCGACGGCCTGTAGTAATAATTAGAATACAGTAATGCCCTAAATAATCGACTCCTTAACCACGGCAGAATTATGGGTAATTTTTCAGGATTTAGTTGGAAATATGGCTTGTTGCCATTCATCAACTGAGAGCTTTCCGATGTATGGCAACAAGCCATATTTCCGATTAAATCCAAAAAAATTACCCATAATTCTGCTGTGGTTAAGGAGTCGATTATTTAAGGCATTACTGTACGTATTATAAGTGTAATGATGCTTGTAATTATGCAGTTAATAATTTGTCTGATTTAATATGAAATGGTCTGAAAAATAATTATCAAATTATACAATATAAAGATGCCAGGAACAATTCAACACAATTGTCTGAAAACAAACATGAAACTTTAATGGAAAATATATCATAACTATATCATAATTGACCTAATTAAGATGAAAGAAAGATATAATTGTGGTTCGGTTACTCTGCCTACCCTATTTTAAATGCCCTACCCTCACGTTTTTTTTACTGGTTTTAAAGATATTTTTCTGAAATGTTTTATTAAAAAACAATGGCTCAGAATGGGTTGTTATTTGTCAAAGCATTGTGTTTATTACAGTTTGTACACAGAAAATCATAATTAATATTATCGAAATCTTGCAGAAGACATGAAAAGCCAAAAATATATCAGAATAAAAAAAAAATAACTAAAAAATAAAATTTCAAGACTATGGTACCTACCAAGCTAAATATTTCGTGACATGTAATTAGAACCAGACAGTTGTTTTTCTTTGGCCTAATAACAGGTCTCAAACAAGACCAATAAGTGAATAATTTTGCCGTAAAGTGAATATTTGTTTCTATTCTCACCAATGTTCACCATACCTATCTGATATTGATATTACTCTGATTTGAGGAACTATAGCAAACCAATATGACTCTGGGACTTCAGCTCGGACAAAATTATGCATGTTGCAAAAAATTTCTAAGTGAAAAAAGTGGGATAACTCCATTAAATAAAGTCGGACGAACCTCATAATTGGAGGTGTACAGGTTGCCATGGTATTAAATACCTGTGCCAATTTAAAGCAAATTGACCGAAAAATGAAAGAACACAAGTTCGGACAATGTTGCATCCATGGACGGATGGATGGATGGACGGACAAGCTGATTCTAGTATCCCCCCATTACTTTGTCACAGTTTGTATAATTAAGAACTTACACCAAACCCGAAAGTCAGTAATCCCATAATTGCACCATAGTGCGAGCAGAGTGATTTGTTTACGTCCCCCCACAACCTCGTTACTGTGGGTATAGTTAAGAACTTACACCACACCCGAGAGTCAGTAATCCCATCGTTACACCGTAGTACAAGAGGAGTGGTTTGTTTACCTCCCCCATAACCTCGTTAGAGTGGGTATAATTAAGAACTTACACCACACCCGAGAGCGAGCAATCCCATCGTTGCACCGTAGTGCGAGCAGAGTGGTTTGTTTACGTCCAGCAGCGTTTCTCTCAGTGTCTTTATAGTTGTGTATCTCAGTTGATTTATTGAGCTTGTCCATTTCCTTCAAACAGAAGAGAGAAAATTGAGTATTAATTGAGTAACTTCCCAACTAGCCTTGAAATAGTGTCTGAACCCAACATAGACTGTAGCAGACAACACACCGTAGTGCATGCTTCCATCTGTGAGGCTCCCTGCAGGTTACCTATAAAACATTCATGAGTTATTTCACTTATCGGAGTAGATGCAAGCCTGGATATAGTGTGTCTGTCATTTGCAGAATGAGGTCCCAGAGGGTGAACTGAGTGACGCTACCCTGCACAGTGGGCTAGCATCACCAAATTCACCCTCCGGAACCTCATTCTCATTAGGCCTCATCTTCTGAGAAGTATCTATAGTCTCAAATTAACATTGCTTTTAGTTACTTTTTCCCTTCTTGGAAGTTTCTATATCCCTAATTTGCAGAAGATATAATGCATAAAAGAGGTGAAATCACCAACTTCAACGGGGGGTCTTCAGTCTGATCCTAGGTCTCCCAAAGCAGTTGAGGCCTAAGCAGAATGAGGTTCCTAGAGGTTGAGTTTGGTGATGCTAGCCCACCATGCAGAATAGCGTCACTAAATTCACCCTCTGGGGACCTCATTATGCAAATGTCAGACACACTATTTCAACAATGAAAATCCACTTATCAAAGGATTAAAGATGGTCTATCCCTTCCTTTTATATAAGGAATAAATATAATGGGTATAAAATATTAAAAATGAATCGAAGACCGATGTCCAGAAATGCTTCTATCAATTAATATTGATTTTATTTCGAATTTTCTGGTACAATACATACAATCAATTGGGACTTCAGGCAATCTCAGATAGAGCAAGAGTTCTCCGGTTTGCTATGCTCCGAACGTAAATTTTCAAAACAATTCTCCTATAAATGCAGGCTGAAGGCTGTGCCGATGGATTAAAATTTGCAATCCAAGATGGCTGCTGGCAGCCATGTTTTTTATAGCTCCCATCTAGAGGTCACCCTGAAGATCCATATGAAGCTTGGTGACGATTGGATGAGAGATGTGACCTGTAGGGTGTGCTAACGGAAATTGTTGACGGATGCATTTACGGATAACGTGAAGCTAACCCATAGCAAAAGCTCAAACTCGACTTGAAAAGTTGAGCAAATTTTACCGTGTGCCAATGCATTCTCTTATATATGCGAGTCGACCATAGGTCGCCTCGCATATATAAGAGAATGCATTGGCCTAACAATTTCCTGATCTATTTATTGGTGGGAAAATGTTCAGATAATTAGTTCAACTTATTAATCAGTATTTAGCATAGAAAGAATTAACAACAGCAATTGATGGTTCAATACTGATAAAAGATTTACTGGTAACACTCACGTGACAATATGGCCGAGCAGTCTGGCTCCGTAGTCGCGGATCAGCCAGTGATCGTTAGATGGATTGATGGAGGCTGCTAGAGGCTCAATGACACAGTACAGGACACTCTGAACCAGCAAGGTTAACTGGAATATAACAAGACCGCATACAATTTGTTAGACACCAAACAAAAAACCATCTAATGTGTCAAATTATGATTCATAAGGCTAAACAAAACAAAAATTATTGAAATCGTTTCATATTTTTTAAAGTTATTAAGTCGGACAGAATTTTCTAAGTCAAAATAAGTCGAAAATGAGGCATAACTTTAAAAAAAAAAGTCGGACCGAACCACAATTAGCATAAAAAAATTATTGAAATCGGTTCATAGTTGTTCGAGTTATGAGGTCGGACGGTCGGATGGACGGACGGACAAACGGAGGGAGAAAGCGTGACGGACGCAGTCAATCCAGTATACCCCCCATTTTCTTCGAAAGTGGGGGTATAATTAGAGGTGTGACTGTCCCAATGGGACTAAGGATACCCCCCATGTTTTTAAAACACTAAGATGTTTCACATGTCAGTAAACATTTAGTTAAAATAATAAAATAACAGATTCCCATTGCAGGTGCACAACCCTAACCCCTAACCCTAATCCTAAACCTATTGACCAAAAAATGTAGGAATAAAAGCTTGGACAAAATTATGCATGTTGTCAAAATGTTCTATGTCGAAAAAGGGAAATAACTCCACAAAAAAAAGTGGGACAGACATCATAATCGCAGATGCAAAGGTTCCCATGGTACTAAATATATGTGCCAAGTTTCAAAAACATTGACCTTCAAATGTAGGAATAAAAGCTCGGACAAAATTATACATGTCGAGAAAAAAATTTAAGTCGAAAAAGGAGGATAACTCCACCAAAAAAAGTCTGACAGACATCATAATCGCAGGTGCAGATTCCCATGGTGGTTGATGTCTGGTCCAAGTTTCACAGAAAATGATTAAAAAAACGAGTGGGCAAAACTCCAGACAAATATGTGTCCACGAACGGATGGACGACGGACAAGCTGATTCCAGTATAATAAATGTTCTGTTTCTCAGACACCTGCCTCCGCCAGGTACTGTCAGGGATAGAGCTGAAACGGTTAGACGGTTAACCGGTTAGCATCCGGTTAGCGACGTAACCGGTTAGAACAAAATGAACCGGACGTAACCGCATCCCGTTGTCAGTTGAATGTGAACGTGAATAATCCTCAAAATATTAGGTTAAATGATGCAAAACTAATACTAAATCCTGTGTCACCGATAGTAGAGTGCAATGCAAGCATTAATTGGTACACGCGGTAGTATCAGATACTTAGTAGCAATTCTCGAACTGTCTGGAAGTGTCGGCGACCTTCAATCAATTCCGACCCTTTGAAGTTTTCTTCCGACAAAAGCACGTGTGCAGTCACTGTGTATCAAGTCTGAATGCACACAAGGAAGTGACAACGTAAAAGTGGCGTTGTGTGGCAATGCGTGCTTTCGTAACTTAATAGTTAATACTGCACGAAGCAACATGGATTCAAATTGGAATCACACCACGACATACTATATATAAAACTGTTTTACAGTGGGGTTTATAAAAACTATGTAAGTCGACAAAGTTTGAAGATTGAGATCAGCTGCACAATGTCTTCACTCTTCCCGTTCTTCCTCCCTGTTGTGATCTAATATGATCAATTCAATTGAGTGACCAAACAGACATCGTAGTTGAAGCAACCCAAAACTTCTTCAATGATCTTCCCTTTTATCAAGGAAATTGATGCTCCATGCTACTATGTAACTGGTTGTGCCTGTGGGACTAATTAACACTCAATTTGGCAGTAATTGCTATATGTTAAGTGATTGCATACTAAAACCGAAACCGAGGTTTTTTTTTACCAAAAAAAACGAAACGTAAATTATATAACCTCCCAACACTAGTGTCCGCGATCATGATACCGACGAATAGCTCAAATACTGAATAGGACTGCGAGTCTGACCTAACTGACCTTCCTTTTTGTTCTATAGTTATTACTTTCTTGATTTTATATATAATGCATTGGAGGATATACCAATGATGATAATGATATATTACAGATCTTTAATATATAGTTTTGTTACTCGTTTTACCAATACCCATACTATTTTACTCGTTTTACAAATGTCCAAACATATGCTGATCACGGCAAATAAGCGATCTCCCCTGCCATTCACAAATTTCACTTGCTCATTCCCCATCACGAGAGCCAGCAAAAGAACAGTGAATGCGTGTTTTTGAATAACTGGTTGTGCCTGTGGGACTAATTAACACTCAATTTGGCAGTAATTGCTATATGTTAAGTGATTGCATACTAAAACCGAAACCGAGGTTTTTTTTTACCAAAAAAAACGAAACGGAAATTATATAACCTCCCAACACTAGTGTCCGCGATCATGATACCGACGAATAGCTCGAATACTGAATAGGACTGCGAGTCTGACCTAACTGACCTTCCTTTTTGTTCTATAGTTATTACTTTCTTGATTTTATATATAATGCATTGGAGGATATACCAATGATGATAATGATATATTACAGATCTTTAATATATACTTTTGTTACCAATACCCATACTATTTTACTCGTTTTACAAATGTCCAAACATATGCTGATCACGGCAAATAAGCGATCTCCTCTGCCATTCACAAATTTCACTTGCTCATTCCCCATCACGAGAGCCAGCAAAAGAACAGTGAATGCGTGTTTTTGAATATCGTTAAATGCCGTGAATAAGGTCTTTATTTCAGCTACTATTTATCACCTAGGTTTGTCCCTGGAGCATGGCATAATGTCGACATAATTAGTGTGAGAAAAGTCCGCTAGAAATTAGCGGTTAACCGGTTGAAATCCGGTTAACCCCGATGGTTAACCGGTTAGAAGAATGGGTCAACCGTTTCAGCTCTAGTCAGGGACATTCCAAATGAATGGGCAGCAAAGCTTATTTCTCTCAAGTAAATACTGTAAATGTATATGTTTGAAAAAAGATATATTTCTATTATACTGGAAATGTATTAGAAAAGAGCATGTTTCTGGCTAGTATTGGGATTCAGTTATAGAAAATAACATGCTATAGAATTTTTCTTCAAACTTTATGGTTATGATCAGTTATTTCTTGAAACAACTTACACATGTTTGTGGCTCGAGAAGCATTGGAGATGAGAGCTTGGACTGTGTAGACGTTTTGTCAGCATGTCAAGGTATCTTGGGATTTAGTAATAAGAGTTATTTCTTAAATCAACTTACATATGCTTGTGGCTCGAGATATAGAGAAACATTGGAGATGAGAGCTCGGACTGTGTGTAGAAGTTTTGTCAGCAGGTCGACATCATGGTTCAGTAGTTTCACCTATAAAAATAATGGTAAACTTTCTGCAAATACATTTATGTATAACATTGCTAAATGCATTTTTCGTGCTTAACCTCTTGGCAGCTATATGTCAGTACTGAGTACGGACCTACCACGGCACACTAGCAGTCAGCCATTATTCATAACTGGAACTCAGAGATTAGTGCATCGGGATAACTCTATCTCGAAGTTTCAAATAATGAATGATGTTCCACGATTGTGCATGATAATAGCCTCTTGTTATATTTTTCCACTGGAAAATGGCCATAACGACAGGGGTCCAGCACTCAACGTCATAATGTCATTAGCAATGAAGAGGTTAATTCAGTTTTTCAAACTCATAGTTCCACACTCAAGTATGCATGCTTGACAAATGTAACTAGAGGTGTGACTGTCCCAATGGGACTAAGGATACCCCCCGTGTTTTTAAAATATTAAGATGTTTCACATGTCAGTAAACATTTAGTTAAAATAATAAAATAACATTTCCCATTGCAGGTGCACAACCCTAACCCTAAACTTAAACCTATTGACCAAAAAATGTAGGAATAAAAGCTCGGACAAAATTATGCATGTTGCGAAAATGTTCTAAGTCGAAAAAGGGGAATAACTCCACCAATAAATGTCGGACAGACGTCATAATCGCAGGTGCACAGGTTCCCATGGTACTAAATATCTGTGCCAAGTTAAAAAAAAATTGACCTAAAACTGTAGGAATAAAAATTCGGACAAAATTATACATGTTGCGAAAATTTTCTAAGTCGAAAAAGGGGGAATAACTCCACCATAAAAAGTCTGACAGACGTCATAATCGTAGGTGCACAGGTTCCCATGGTGGTTGACGTCTGTGCGAAGTTTCACGGAAATTGATCAAAAAACGACTGAGAAAAACTCCGCACAAATTTTTGTCCACGGACGGACGGATAACAGACGGACGGCTCAACGGACGAGCTGATTCCAGTATACCCCCCTAACTTCGTTGCAGGGGGTATAAATTATCAAAGATGGCCCATCTCTTTGTAAATATGTATTATATAGTTACCGGGGTATAAAATGTTAGATATGAATTGAAGATCCCTGTCCGGAAATGCTTCTATCCATTAATATTGATTATATTTCAAATATTTTCTGGTCTAAAAACGTGTGTCTGTTTAGCTAACGAACAATAGTGGTTACTGTTAACAGAAACCAGAAATGTTATTGTGTAATTTTGTCACAAATAAATGTTAATTAGACTCATTATTGCTTATAACTATGTAATAAAAAAAAAAAAAAATCAATCTGGGACATTTGACAGAGCATAGCTATGGGAACACTGTAATGATCTCTATCACTTTATGGTATCACCTGAATGGTCTGTTCTAAAAATAGAACAATTAAGTGTCCCATTTAATCATCTCATTTTATAATAAAATATTCGAAATAAAATGAAAATTAATTGATAGAAACGTTTCAGGACATGGGTCTTCAATTCATATTTATTATTTTATACCCACGAAACTATTTCAAAATTGTTATATGAAGAGATAATCCATCTTTAACCCTTTACCCAACAAACCGGCCAAAACCGGCCAAATAAAGCTTCAACAGCCTAAAATATCTTCGGTCTGTCTCAATAGAACCATACAAATATGGATATCATTGGAACCGGCTCCTTGACCACATTGTGATAGTTACAGTTAGCCCTGTGCCAATGCATTCTCTTATATATGCGAGTCGACCATAGGTCGCCTCGCATATATAAGAGAATGCATTGGCCTAAAAAAAATCTTTTTTTAACACTTTTTACCATTTTTTCTTACATTCTTTAACAATTTTATAATTTTTAATGTGTTAAGCCAATGCATTCTCTTATATATGCGAGGCGACCTATGGTCGACTCGCATATATAAGAGAATGCATTGGCACAGGGCCCTTCTGTTGGGTAAAGGGTTAATGCCACAAACTACAAGGTCAATTACCCCAAAATCACAAACAGAGTTCATGCTAGCCACAAAATTCTTTTGGCCAATTTTTTTGGCCATTCTGAATTTGTTTGACCATTTTTCAGAAACTTTGGCCAAATTAAAAAAACCAAATATGGATTCACAAAAATAACTGATAAATTTGTATCGGATAAAAATGACAATGGAAATGTGCATGGATTGGAATCGCAAAAACTTAAAATAGGTCGAACCGGTAACGTAATGATCAACATAAATTGGCACTGATTAGCCGACATTGTCTTATTTTGAAACATTTATGAAATAATGAAGAGGTATACCATCTTTAAATAAAGACTCACCCCATTTGCCACAAACGTGATGAAGGAGGGAAGCAGTGGTACAATGTTAGCATTGGTCTTCAAGTCAATCAGAGCAGTCTGTAAATATTAATGGTAGATACATTTCTAAATAATGAACGTGGGGGATGATAGGTGTTGGGGGGGGGGGGGGGGGGGGGGGTAAATACATTTCTAAATAATGAGGGGTGCGGTGATGGGTGGGGGGTATGGGGTCGATGAAGGAGGGAAACAGCGGCACAATGTTAGCAATTGTCTTCAAATCAGTCAGAGCAGTCTGTAGACATCAATGGTAAATACATTTCTAAATAATGAGGGGTGCGGTGATGGGTGGGGGGGGGGGGGGGGGGGTGGGGGGTATGAGGTCAATGAAGGAGGGAAGCAGCAGCACAATGTTAGCAATTGTCTTCAAATCAGTCAGAGCAGTCTGTAAACATCAAGAGTCAACTCATTTATAAATTATTACATGTTAACCCTTTCATGACTGGAGCTTCCTGAAATCTTGTAAAAACTCTGTGCCAATGCATTTTCTTATATATGCAAGTTTCCCATAGGGAGCCTCGCACATATAAGAAAATACATTGGCCTAACAATATGCACCTAGACATTGTAAGCCAGTCCATTCTCTTATATATGCAAGGCTTCCTATACGAGACTCACATATATAAAAGCCTCCACTGGAACAGGATCTTTAATCCTTTACCCAACAGAACGGCCCTGTGCCAATGCATTCTCTTATATATGCGAGTCGACCATAGGTCGCCTCGCATATATAAGAGAATGCATTGGCTTAACACATTCAAAATTATAAAATTGTTAAAGAATGTAAGAAAAAATGGTCCAGGAGACTTCCCGGACAAAAGTTCCCCTAGGTAGCAAGTTTGCACTCAATCGGTAGGACCGTTTTCGAGTCTATAACGGTCACACACATACATATATATCATTTGTGGGTACCCGTTTCAAGGTGAAGGTCACCTCGGGCGGAAAAACTGACCCGATGAAAATCTCCCCCATTCCTAGGAACCCCTAAGTACGACAACAGACATAAGGATCACACAACACACTCATGTCTTGACACAGACACAACACGCTCATGTCTTTATCAACGACACTGCGGATACAAACGCTCTTTAACTATCACACTATTAACCCCACAATTCCAAGACGGCGGCAGTGGGAATGGAGAATGAGTGCTCGCAGCTTCTCAAAAGCAATGCGATGACACTTCAACTGGGTTTTTACCCTTAGATAGGAAGTTTGGTCAAAATCAGTCTGGCAGTTTTCCCGGCCATAGCTAACAGACAAACAGAAGTCCCAAAATAATATATTAGATAATGAAGGCCATCCGTGCCTTTAACCCTTTATCCAACAGAACAGCCCGGTGCCAATGCATTCTCTTATATATGCGAATCGACCATAGGTCGCCTCGCATATATAAGAGAATGCATTGGCTTAACACATATTAAAAATGATAAAATTGTCAAAGAATGTAGAAAAATATTATAAAATTTGTTAAAAAATGTAAGAAAAAATTATAAAATTGTTAAAGAATGTAAGAAAAAATGGTAAAAAGTGTTAAAAAAAAGATTTTTTTTAGGCCAATGCATTCTCTTATATATGCGAGGCGACCTATGGTCGACTCGCATATATAAGAGAATGCATTGGCACAGGGCATAACTGTAACTATCACAATGTGGTCAAGGAGCCGATTCCAATGATATCCATATTTGTATGGTTCTATTGAGACAGACCGAAGATATTTTAGGCTGTTGAAGCTTTATTTGGCCGGTTTTGGCCGGTTTGTTGGGTAAAGGGTTAACCCTTTCATGAAGGGAGCTGCGCTGGTGCAGCATTAAAGATGCTGCGCCAGTGCATTCTCTTATATATGTGAGGCTGCCTATGGGAGACTCGCATATATAAGAGAATGCACTGGCTTATAAGGTCAAGGTAAATATTGTTAGGCCAATGTATTATCTTATATATGGGAGGCTCCCTATGGGAGACTCACATATATAAGAGAATGCATTGGAACAGGGTTTTCACCAAATTTCAGGAAGCTCCAGTCATGAAAGGCCTAAAGACATATATTGTAAACAAATTTTATGAAAGAGTCGTCAGTCACTATTCCAGCTGGATAAATGTGACAAACAACTAATATTGATGAAAATTTCAATGACAACAATCGTACTGTTTCAGAAAGAACAACGTTAATATTTACTCATTGATTCAGGATGATTTATTCCCCAATAAACGAATGGAGGTGATTTCACTAATGCAAAGTCACTGCATAAATCCGTACTTCAAGCCTCGAAATAGCATGTCTGTCATTTGCAGAATGAGGTCCCAGAGGGTGAATTTAGTGATGCTACCCCGCATAGCGGGATAGCATCACCAAATTCACCCTCTGGGGACCTCATTCTGCTTACACCTCAGCAGAATGAGGTTCCCAGAGGGTGAATTTGGTGATGCTAGCCCGCTATGCAGGGTAGCATCACTAAATTCACCCTCTGGGGACCTCATTCTGCAAATGACAGACACACTATTTCAAGGCTTGCCGTATATATCTAACAATGATGATGCGAGCTGCCAATTTGGTTATAAAATTTATGTGAAAATACTACTCTGAACAAAATTATTCATTATTCCCATCAAATTACCCCTGTAGAGTGTTCCACATCACTTTTGAGCCACATGACGATTTGCGCTCCAAAACACCTAAAAATATTTGCTTTTGAATTTTCCCAGTATCGAAATAGGTCGATAAATGACAGACTGAAATTGTATTGTGTTGGTCAAAATAACAGGTTTTTACTGTTTAATTATATTGACTCGGTCATAATAACAGGATTTAACTGTTGAAAATATCAAAATTATTTCAAGGTTTGTAAATTGTATAAATTTAGCCGTGTTGTGGACGACTTCTGACCTTCATGAGTTCCTCCTCGGAGCTGAGAATAGCTTTTGTAATGTTATTGTAATAAGCTATTTGGTCCTCTGTCAGTTCTTTTGTTGGTAATTTCCCTGCAAGACAATTAGACGCTGATCATTATTGAACAAGAGCATCGCAGGGCATGGCTAAATACGCCATTTAGTTTACTTGTAAAACTATTATTAAAAATCGAAAAATGAGAAGCAGAGATTGGGGAGGTGAATAGCAAGTTCAATAAAAAAACATTCTCTGCTGAGTGTTGATTGTTTTGCCCTGTGTGCCCCCTCCCCTATTAAACTGTGGCCCTGACTAAAGGTGTGTGTTAACAAAATATCTCGCTTAACCTTTTTAATCCAAGTGCCCTGAACATTAGAAATTCTCTACTAGAGCTCCTGATGAAATCGCCTTTTTGGCGACGACGCATATTACGCTGTTGCGTCCAATGATAAAATCAATATTTACAATTGTTTGTGAGATTGTCGACAATGATATTGGTTCATCAGCAAGCATGTAGAGCTTCAATATTCGCCATTTTAGCAGTAAGTATATTATAAGTAGATTATAATTTGTTTTACTAGCTGCATTCCATAAGTACCAGTACTTGGTGAAAAGATACTATGACATAGCCTATATCATACATGTAGGCCATCACCCACCCATGATGACAATGTTCCAATGAACTCTATGATACCTAATGCATGTGTTTAGTGTTTCTATCAGATATTATGTATTGCTCAACGAGAAATATGTGACTTGGGTGTTCTAATTTCTATATTTAAAACTATTTCTGGGAAATACTGGTTTGATGACATCATATATCTTAGGCAAGAAAGATTGCGTGTTCAGTGGATGTTCTCATGGAATGACTCTCTCCAACATGCACAAAGATGATAAACTATATGGCCACTGTACGACAAATATTTGTCAAAGATAAGAATGTGTCCAACTACATTTTCTGAGCATTGCGCGATATCGACAATGGCATATCAGATATGTTTATCCCATCCGAAGATAAACTTAACACAAGCCAAACATATTGTCCATGTGATTGCTGAAGTCATTGAGTTTTCCGTTGCTCATAAAAAATATTGTGCAATTACGTTCACAGACCCATAATTTGGTCTTGCAGGGCAGGGGAAAATAATGTTCAGATAGAAATTTCGGTCTTACATGTTGAAAGGGTTAAATCGTCTTACCTGGGTCAGAGTGTTGAGAGGAGGAGCTTCCTTTCTGTGTACCTTCTATTGCTAACCAATGAGCTGTAAGAAAAGAACAGTAACCAATATTGTCAGACTGACAATCAAATCAATAACTGCAGAAAGTTTAGATGATGCTGCTATTTTTCAGTTAAAACAGTATTTCAACATAATTTAGCATGTTTTTATAAGATGCAAAAGTTTTATTACAGAAGACTTGTCCCCTTGCACAGCTATATAGTATGATCTCCTCTGTTGATATTTGAGAATTTGAAACATACATTTTGTTTAACTCATTTGACCTTGGCAATGTTGATGGATTTCACATCTGGTGACTTTGTCTATCTCTGTCGTTGAAAAAGCCGGAAACACATGAGTAAACACCCCGATCGTGATGCTCAATTAGAGCAAATCCCATTCTTGTGATAAGATGCTTTGGACGCCATGCTCAAGACGCAACTCCATGTGAATTCATCTATGATATTAAGTTTCTTCTATTAAGTGAGCATCGTATGAGGAAGTCGGCTAGGCCAGATAAATGTATCTTCTATCTTATTTGGGCCTTTAATACTTACCTTTGATTGTCGTTTTTCTCAGATTCTAAACCTGTAGAGATCTCTGAGCGAGCAGATGAAACATGATATTGCATTCTGTTACCTGTATGGGGCTCTCTGTGTGAGCAGACGAAACTTGGTATTGCATACTGCTACCTGTATGGGGATCTCTGTGCGAGCCGACAACACTTGGTATTGCATACTTCTACCTCTATGGGGCTCTCTGTATGAGCAGATGAAACTTTATATTGCATAATGCTACCTGTATGTGCTCTCTGTGCAGTAAGATGTCTTTAATGCTTACCTTTGATTGTAGTTTCTCCCAGATTCTTTGGGATGTAATTATTAACTGCGATGCTAGCAAAACTGACGTCCGCATCCTCAACAAAATAGAGGTCTCCTTCCCTTGTTTGTCTTAACGGCATAGGTTCCAGAGAGCCATATCCACAAACCGGCTAAAAATAGATGGTGAATGTGTCACATAGGTTCCAGAGAGCCATATCCACAAACCGGCTAAAAATAGATGGCTAACTTTTCCGGACATGTGTCCTCGATTCATATGTATTATTTTATACCAAGGAATCTATATAAAACTTTCTGGGAAGAGATAGATTATCTTTAATTGTAATGACAGATTCAAGCCTTGAAATAATGTGTCTGAACCCATAGAGAGCCCCACATAGCCTGGAGCAGACAACACTACGTAGTGCATGCTTCCACCTGTGATGCTCCCTGTCAGTGTGGGTTACCTATAAAACATAGATATATTGTGTCTGTCATTTTTGCAGAATGAAATCCTCAGAGGGTGAATTTAGTGATGTTATCATGCAAAGCGGGCCAGCATCACTAAATTCACCCTCTGTGGACCTCATTTTGCTATGGGAGACCTAGGATCAGATTAAGTTCCCCAGTTGATTGAAGTAGGTGATGTTCACCCATTAGACACTTCGATTACGCAATTTATCTTCTGCAAATTATGAGATATAGAAACTGAACAGAAGGGAAAAAGTAACTAAAAACACTGTTAATTTGAGACGACAGATAATTTCCAGAAGATGAGACCTAAGCAGAATGAGGTCCCCAGAGGATGAATTTGTTGATGTTAGCATGCTGTGCGGGGTAGCATCACTAAACTCACCAACTGGGGACCTCATTCTGGAAATGACAGACACACTATTTCAAGACTTGGGTACAAAGGGACCTTGGTTCATGCATTTGGATCAGACCTGTTCAGTTATGAAAACGGCCATCCAGGAGATTTTTGCAGGAGTATGCCCAAATATGCTCATGTTGCAATTTTTTTGTTTTCAATTGATTTCAAATTCCATCTTTTTATAAATTTTTTCTATTTGTGCTTATTTTATAAATAAAACATCTAAATAAAACTAATTAAAACAGAGTTTTATACAGCTACCGTGATTGTGAGATACATGCATGTTTATATAAAGTAATACAAGGGAACACAGAATGCAAAATCACCAGCATGCATTCAAAGGTCAAGGACACCTACTAACTTTCTGTTCCAATTCCAATTTAAAAACATAGAGCTTTAAATTCTCCCTTCTCTTGTATTCTATTTCCACAGCAATGGCAGACATTATTATTCATGCTGGCTTAGGTAATCCTAAGTCGTGTTACATGTATTAACCCTTTGAGTGCCAGGTCCGATTTTTGTGTCATCCCATATATCCTGTGCCAATGCATTCTCTTATATATGCGAGTCGACCATAGGTCGCCTCGCATATATAAGAGAATGCATTGGCCTAACAATTTTTAATCATTTGTTATTTACTTTTTACAATTTTAATAATTTTTTCTTATATTCTTTAACAGACTTATTTTGTAGGTTTAGTGCCAGGGAATCCTACGTTTTTCATGGGCATCAAAATTATTACTGGGAATAATTGGTGATAGTTTTGTGTTATAACATGACCCTAAGGTTTTATTCAGTTTGTTTTTAAATTCGCTATAGCATGCTTAAGCATACCCAAACAAAATTCAACCCAAAAAAATCTAAAAAAAAATTAAAAAATAGTTTTAATTTTTTTAAATTTTTTTAGGGCTGATTTTACAGACCGTAAATTAGGGCCGATGAGATCGTAGTAGTATTGCTTAGTGTTGAAGTTACCAACAGTGTATCTGCACATGCGGGAGAAATTGGTGGTCTTCCGTATTTTGGAGGTTTTCCCTATGGCAAACCAGGAGTCTGAGGGACAATCTGTGAAACTTAACAGTTCTGATTTGGATCTATCTATATTGTTGACAAAAAACAAATTGACAAATTTTGCACCCTTCCCCAGGTCAACCAAGTGTGCACGGACTTTGGTGAAAATTTCCTTGATTCGTGTCCTTTTGTTAGTTAACATGTTAAACATGGTTACATGAACTGAATCCTGCTGCTTGATTCGTGTCCTTTTGTTAGTTAACATGGTTACATGAACCGAATCCTGCTGCTTGATTCGTGTCCTTTTGTTAGTTAACATTGTTACATGAACTGAATCCTGCTGCTTGATTCGTGTCCTTTTGTTAGTTAACATTGTTACGTGAACCAAATCCTGCTGCTTGATTCGTGTCCTTTTGTTAGTTAACATTGTTACATGAACTGAATCCTGCTGCTTGATTCGTGTCCTTTTGTTAGTTAACATTGTTACATGAACCGAATCCTGCTGCTTGATTCGTGTCCTTTTGTTAGTTAACATGGTTACATGAACCGAATCCTGCTGCTTGATTCGTGTCCTTTTGTTAGTTAACATGGTTACATGAACCAAATCCTGCTGCTTGATTCGTGTCCTTTTGTTAGTTAACATGGTTACATGAACCAAATCCTGCTGTTTGATTCGTGTCCTTTTGTTAGTTAACATGGTTACATGAAACAAATCCTGCTGCTTGATTCGTGTCCTTTTGTTAGTTAACATGGTTACATGAACCAAATCCTGCTGCTTGATTCGTGTCCTTTTGTTAGTTAACATGGTTACATGAACCAAATCCTGCTGCTTGATTCGTGTCCTTTTGTTAGTTAACATGGTTACATGAACCGAATCCTGCTGCTTGATTAGTGTCCTTTTGTTAGTTAACATGGTTACATGAACCAAATCCTGCTGCTTGATTCGTGTCCTTTTGTTAGTTAACATGGTTACATGAACCAAATCCTGCTGTTTGATTCGTGTCCTTTTGTTAGTTAACATGGTTACATGAAACAAATCCTGCTGCTTGATTCGTGTCCTTTTGTTAGTTAACATGGTTACATGAACCAAATCCTGCTGCTTGATTCGTGTCCTTTTGTTAGTTAACATGGTTACATGAACTGAATCCTGCTGCTTGATTCGTGTCCTTTTGTTAGTTAACATGGTTACATGAACCAAATCCTGCTGCTTGATTCGTGTCCTTTTGTTAGTTAACATGGTTACATGAACCAAATCCTGCTGCTTGATTCGTGTCCTTTAGTTAGTTAACATGGTTACATGAACTGAATCCTGCTGCTTGATTCGTGTCCTTTTGTTAGTTAACATGGTTACATGAACCAAATCCTGCTGCTTGATTCGTGTCCTTTTGTTAGTTAACATGGTTACATGAACCAAATCCTGCTGCTTGATTCGTGTCCTTTTGTTAGTTAACATGGTTACATGAACCAAATCCTGCTGCTTGATTCGTGTCCTTTTGTTAGTTAACATGGTTACATGAACCGAATCCTGCTGCTTGATTCGTGTCCTTTTGTTAGTTAACATGGTTACATGAACCAAATCCTGCTGCTTGATTCGTGTCCTTTTGTTAGTTAACATGGTTACATGAACCAAATCCTGCTGCTTGATTCGTGTCCTTTTGTTAGTTAACATGGTTACATGAACCAAATCCTGCTGCTTGATTCGTGTCCTTTTGTTAGTTAACATGGTTACATGAACCAAATCCTGCTGCTTGATTCGTGTCCTTTTGTTAGTTAACATGGTTACATGAACCAAATCCTGCTGCTTGATTCGTGTCCTTTTGTTAGTTAACATGGTTACATGAACCGAATCCTGCTGCTTGATTCGTGTCCTTTTGTTAGTTAACATGGTTACATGAACCAAATCCTGCTGCTTGATTCGTGTCCTTTTGTTAGTTAACATGGTTACATGAACCAAATCCTGCTGCTTGATTCGTGTCCTTTTGTTAGTTAACATGGTTACATGAACCAAATCCTGCTGCTTGATTCGTGTCCTTTTGTTAGTTAACATGGTTACATGAACCAAATCCTGCTGCTTGATTCGTGTCCTTTTGTTAGTTAACATGGTTACATGAACCGAATCCTGCTGCTTGATTCGTGTCCTTTTGTTAGTTAACATGGTTACATGAACCAAATCCTGCTGCTTGATTCGTGTCCTTTTGTTAGTTAACATGGTTACATGAACCAAATCCTGCTGTTTGATTCGTGTCCTTTTGTTAGTTAACATGGTTACATGAAACAAATCCTGCTGCTTGATTCGTGTCCTTTTGTTAGTTAACATGGTTACATGAACCAAATCCTGCTGCTTGATTCGTGTCCTTTTGTTAGTTAACATGGTTACATGAACTGAATCCTGCTGCTTGATTCGTGTCCTTTTGTTAGTTAACATGGTTACATGAACCAAATCCTGCTGCTTGATTCGTGTCCTTTTGTTAGTTAACATGGTTACATGAACCAAATCCTGCTGCTTGATTCGTGTCCTTTTGTTAGTTAACATGGTTACATGAACCAAATCCTGCTGCTTGATTCGTGTCCTTTTGTTAGTTAACATGGTTACATGAACCAAATCCTGCTGCTTGATTCGTGTCCTTTTGTTAGTTAACATGGTTACATGAACCAAATCCTGCTGCTTGATTCGTGTCCTTTTGTTAGTTAACATGGTTACATGAACTGAATCCTGCTGCTTGATTCGTGTCCTTTTGTTAGTTAACATGGTTACATGAACTGAATCCTGCTGCTTGATTCGTGTCCTTTTGTTAGTTAACATGGTTACATGAACCAAATCCTGCTGCTTGATTCGTGTCCTTTTGTTAGTTAACATGGTTACATGAACCAAATCCTGCTGCTTGATTCGTGTCCTTTTGTTAGTTAACATGGTTACATGAACCAAATCCTGCTGCTTGATTCGTGTCCTTTTGTTAGTTAACATGGTTACATGAACTGAATCCTGCTGCTTGATTCGTGTCCTTTTGTTAGTTAACATGGTTACATGAACCAAATCCTGCTGCTTGATTCGTGTCCTTTTGTTAGTTAACATGGTTACATGAACCGAATCCTGCTGCTTGATTCGTGTCCTTTTGTTAGTTAACATGGTTACATGAACCAAATCCTGCTGCTTGATTCGTGTCCTTTTGTTAGTTAACATGGTTACATGAACCAAATCCTGCTGCTTGATTCGTGTCCTTTTGTTAGTTAACATGGTTACATGAACCAAATCCTGCTGCTTGATTCGTGTCCTTTTGTTAGTTAACATGGTTACATGAACCAAATCCTGCTGCTTGATTCGTGTCCTTTTGTTAGTTAACATGGTTACATGAACCAAATCCTGCTGCTTGATTCGTGTCCTTTTGTTAGTTAACATGGTTACATGAACCAAATCCTGCTGCTTGATTCGTGTCCTTTTGTTAGTTAACATGGTTACATGAACCAAATCCTGCTGCTTGATTCGTGTCCTTTTGTTAGTTAACATGGTTACATGAACCAAATCCTGCTGCTTGATTCGTGTCCTTTTGTTAGTTAACATGGTTACATGAACCAAATCCTGCTGCTTGATTCGTGTCCTTTTGTTAGTTAACATGGTTACATGAACCAAATCCTGCTGCTTGATTCGTGTCCTTTTGTTAGTTAACATGGTTACATGAACCAAATCCTGCTGCTTGATTCGTGTCCTTTTGTTAGTTAACATGGTTACATGAACCAAATCCTGCTGCTTGATTCGTGTCCTTTTGTTAGTTAACATGGTTACATGAACCAAATCCTGCTGCTTGATTCGTGTCCTTTTGTTAGTTAACATGGTTACATGAACCAAATCCTGCTGCTTGATTCGTGTCCTTTTGTTAGTTAACATGGTTACATGAACCAAATCCTGCTGCTTGATTCGTGTCCTTTTGTTAGTTAACATTGTTACATGAACTGAATCCTGCTGCTTGATTCGTGTCCTTTTGTTAGTTAACATTGTTACATGAACTGAATCCTGCTGCTTGATTCGTGTCCTTTTGTTAGTTAACATGGTTACATGAACCAAATCCTGCTGCTTGATTCGTGTCCTTTTGTTAGTTAACATTGTTACATGAACTGAATCCTGCTGCTTGATTCGTGTCCTTTTGTTAGTTAACATGGTTACATGAACCAAATCCTGCTGCTTGATTCGTGTCCTTTTGTTAGTTAACATGGTTACATGAACCAAATCCTGCTGCTTGATTCGTGTCCTTTTGTTAGTTAACATGGTTACATGAACCAAATCCTGCTGCTTGATTCGTGTCCTTTTGTTAGTTAACATTGTTACATGAACTGAATCCTGCTGCTTGATTCGTGTCCTTTTGTTAGTTAACATTGTTACATGAACCGAATCCTGCTGCTTGATTCGTGTCCTTTTGTTAGTTAACATGGTTACATGAACCAAATCCTGCTGCTTGATTCGTGTCCTTTTGTTAGTTAACATGGTTACATGAACCAAATCCTGCTGCTTGATTCGTGTCCTTTTGTTAGTTAACATGGTTACATGAACCGAATCCTGCTGCTTGATTCGTGTCCTTGTTAGTTAACATGGTTACATGAACTGAATCCTGCTGCTTGATTCGTGTCCTTGTTAGTTAACATGGTTACATGAACTGAATCCTGCTGCTTGATTCGTGTCCTTTTGTTAGTTAACATTGTTACATGAACCGAATCCTGCTGCTTGATTCGTGTCCTTTTGTTAGTTAACATGGTTACATGAACCAAATCCTGCTGCTTGATTCGTGTCCTTTTGTTAGTTAACATGGTTACATGAACCAAATCCTGCTGCTTGATTCGTGTCCTTTTGTTAGTTAACATTGTTACATGAACTGAATCCTGCTGCTTGATTCGTGTCCTTTTGTTAGTTAACATGGTTACATGAACCAAATCCTGCTGCTTGATTCGTGTCCTTTTGTTAGTTAACATGGTTACATGAACCAAATCCTGCTGCTTGATTCGTGTCCTTTTGTTAGTTAACATTGTTACATGAACTGAATCCTGCTGCTTGATTCGTGTCCTTTTGTTAGTTAACATGGTTACATGAACCAAATCCTGCTGCTTGATTCGTGTCCTTTTGTTAGTTAACATGGTTACATGAACCAAATCCTGCTGCTTGATTCGTGTCCTTTTGTTAGTTAACATGGTTACATGAACCAAATCCTGCTGCTTGATTCGTGTCCTTTTGTTAGTTAACATTGTTACATGAACTGAATCCTGCTGCTTGATTCGTGTCCTTTTGTTAGTTAACATTGTTACATGAACCGAATCCTGCTGCTTGATTCGTGTCCTTTTGTTAGTTAACATGGTTACATGAACCAAATCCTGCTGCTTGATTCGTGTCCTTTTGTTAGTTAACATGGTTACATGAACCAAATCCTGCTGCTTGATTCGTGTCCTTTTGTTAGTTAACATGGTTACATGAACCGAATCCTGCTGCTTGATTCGTGTCCTTGTTAGTTAACATGGTTACATGAACTGAATCCTGCTGCTTGATTCGTGTCCTTGTTAGTTAACATGGTTACATGAACTGAATCCTGCTGCTTGATTCGTGTCCTTTTGTTAGTTAACATTGTTACATGAACCGAATCCTGCTGCTTGATTCGTGTCCTTTTGTTAGTTAACATGGTTACATGAACCAAATCCTGCTGCTTGATTCGTGTCCTTTTGTTAGTTAACATGGTTACATGAACCAAATCCTGCTGCTTGATTCGTGTCCTTTTGTTAGTTAACATGGTTACATGAACCAAATCCTGCTGCTTGATTCGTGTCCTTTTGTTAGTTAACATGGTTACATGAACCAAATCCTGCTGCTTGATTCGTGTCCTTTTGTTAGTTAACATGGTTACATGAACCGAATCCTGCTGCTTGATTCGTGTCCTTTTGTTAGTTAACATGGTTACATGAACCAAATCCTGCTGCTTGATTCGTGTCCTTTTGTTAGTTAACATGGTTACATGAACCAAATCCTGCTGCTTGATTCGTGTCCTTTTGTTAGTTAACATGGTTACATGAACCAAATCCTGCTGCTTGATTCGTGTCCTTTTGTTAGTTAACATGGTTACATGAACCAAATCCTGCTGCTTGATTCGTGTCCTTTTGTTAGTTAACATGGTTACATGAACCAAATCCTGCTGCTTGATTCGTGTCCTTTTGTTAGTTAACATGGTTACATGAACCAAATCCTGCTGCTTGATTCGTGTCCTTTTGTTAGTTAACATGGTTACATGAACCAAATCCTGCTGCTTGATTCGTGTCCTTTTGTTAGTTAACATGGTTACATGAACCGAATCCTGCTGCTTGATTCGTGTCCTTTTGTTAGTTAACATGGTTACATGAACCAAATCCTGCTGCTTGATTCGTGTCCTTTTGTTAGTTAACATGGTTACATGAACCAAATCCTGCTGCTTGATTCGTGTCCTTTTGTTAGTTAACATGGTTACATGAACCAAATCCTGCTGCTTGATTCGTGTCCTTTTGTTAGTTAACATGGTTACATGAACCAAATCCTGCTGCTTGATTCGTGTCCTTTTGTTAGTTAACATTGTTACATGAACCGAATCCTGCTGCTTGATTCGTGTCCTTTTGTTAGTTAACATGGTTACATGAACCAAATCCTGCTGCTTGATTCGTGTCCTTTTGTTAGTTAACATGGTTACATGAACCAAATCCTGCTGCTTGATTCGTGTCCTTTTGTTAGTTAACATGGTTACATGAACCAAATCCTGCTGCTTGATTCGTGTCCTTTTGTTAGTTAACATGGTTACATGAACCGAATCCTGCTGCTTGATTCGTGTCCTTTTGTTAGTTAACATGTTAAACATGGTTACATGAACCGAATCCTGCTGCTTGATTCGTGTCCTTTTGTTAGTTAACATGGTTACATGAACCAAATCCTGCTGCTTGATTCGTGTCCTTTTGTTAGTTAACATGGTTACATGAACCAAATCCTGCTGCTTGATTCGTGTCCTTTTGTTAGTTAACATGGTTACATGAACCAAATCCTGCTGCTTGATTCGTGTCCTTTTGTTAGTTAACATGGTTACATGAACTGAATCCTGCTGCTTGATTCGTGTCCTTTTGTTAGTTAACATGGTTACATGAACCAAATCCTGCTGCTTGATTCGTGTCCTTTTGTTAGTTAACATTGTTACATGAACCAAATCCTGCTGCTTGATTCGTGTCCTTTTGTTAGTTAACATTGTTACATGAACCAAATCCTGCTGCTTGATTCGTGTCCTTTTGTTAGTTAACATGGTTACATGAACCAAATCCTGCTGCTTGATTCGTGTCCTTTTGTTAGTTAACATGGTTACATGAACTGAATCCTGCTGCTTGATTCGTGTCCTTTTGTTAGTTAACATGGTTACATGAACCAAATCCTGCTGCTTGATTCGTGTCCTTTTGTTAGTTAACATGGTTACATGAACCAAATCCTGCTGCTTGATTCGTGTCCTTTTGTTAGTTAACATGGTTACATGAACTGAATCCTGCTGCTTGAATCGTGTCCTTGTTAGTTAACATCGTTACATGAACCAAATCCTGCTGCTTGATTCGTGTCCTTTTGTTAGTTAACATGGTTACATGAACCGAATCCTGCTGCTTGATTCGTGTCCTTTTGTTAGTTAACATGGTTACATGAACCAAATCCTGCTGTTTGATTCGTGTCCTTTTGTTAGTTAACATGGTTACATGAACCAAATCCTGCTGCTTGATTCGTGTCCTTTTGTTAGTTAACATGGTTACATGAACCAAATCCTGCTGCTTGATTCGTGTCCTTTTGTTAGTTAACATTGTTACATGAACCGAATCCTGCTGCTTGATTCGTGTCCTTTTGTTAGTTAACATGGTTACATGAACCAAATCCTGCTGCTTGATTCGTGTCCTTTTGTTAGTTAACATGGTTACATGAACCAAATCCTGCTGCTTGATTCGTGTCCTTTTGTTAGTTAACATGGTTACATGAACCAAATCCTGCTGCTTGATTCGTGTCCTTTTGTTAGTTAACATGGTTACATGAACCGAATCCTGCTGCTTGATTCGTGTCCTTTTGTTAGTTAACATGGTTACATGAACCGAATCCTGCTGCTTGATTCGTGTCCTTTTGTTAGTTAACATGGTTACATGAACCAAATCCTGCTGCTTGGGTTGGTATACAGGTAGGATAATATCTGGCAATAATCTTTTTCCAAAAAAAATAACTCTGCAAATCAAATTAGGACAAAACCCTAACTGTTCCATTCAGTTGTACCTTGGTACGCTGCATATACCTACCAAATTTCAAGGCTTTATCTTTTAAACTTTCTGAGATATAAGATTTATAAGTTTGTGATTAGGCAAATGTCTTTAAACTGTGTAATTACATTAGAAAAAAGAGATTATTCCTTAAATCAACAGATTTTAGGACATTGGAATGTATTTTTTCACCTTCTTTACTATTTGTTAGCCATATAATGTGGTGAAAATGTCAAGAGGTTTTTGTTATGTATACCATGAACAAAATGTTTAGGGTATTGGGTAAAAAAATAGGGTCGGTAGGTAAACCCCAGCCACAAATATTTTTGACTTTGTCCTAATAGACATACCCATACCCAATCTGCAGTTTTAGCTGTATTATATTCACAAAATAGCTATTTGTAGTCTAGAAATAGGGATTTCTAAAAATTCTATTGTTGTAATTGTGTCCCGGAAGAGATAGACGATCTTTAACTGGACATGACACCATGTCTAATTTGCTTACCTGTACATCAGCAAACTTCAGTGATTTATTGAAGTCGTCTGTAGTCAACTTCCGTCTTTTACAGTGCTTCATGTACTGGGCAGTATTCTGTAACATGGACAAGTTATGGTTATAAAACACACAGGTAATCATGTACATGTAGCATCTTAGATCATGCCATGAATTTCTACTATGGCTATGTCTGTAGAGATCATATTCCTCCAGATGAAAACCTGGAAACTTTAGATGTTCTGACCGTGAAATTTATAATATTGAAAAAATAACACAGGTAATAATATATTTCTTAGGCCCATTACAGACGTGGTACTTTCATCGATTACAATGTAGGTGACACTATTCTATTTTATGCAATGAAAGTACGACATCTGAATCAAGTATATCTGATCACAGGAGCCTGGAATATACAAAACATGAATTTCGCGGGCTTTAAGTTTAGGTTTTATTTCGTTCCGACTTTGTTATTCCGGAAAAATGGTTTTGCGCCGTTTGTCATTTCCGATTCGTCATCGGGTGATGGAGATGTGGCACATTTGTCTTCGTTGGTGAATTTAAAATAAATTACCGAAATACAGTGAGATTTTCGAAGAACTGGAAAAATATACCTATGGAATGTTGTAGATTGGCATCTAGGGTGTAAGAGGTACCAACAGTTTTTAGTGAACAAATATTTTTTGTAGGAATACAGTTGAGTTAAAAATAGGTGGCAAAAATTTTCTGTTTTGTTCCTTCCGTGACCTGCGGTCCCAGGTGCTGGTTCCGCCAATAAAAGAGGGTTTTTGACAAAATTCCAGGCTCCTGTAATCTGATGTATCGTGCCAGAATTGAAGATCTGACAGACTTTGTTGAATCTCAGATAAACTTTGAATTAAATCTGTGTGGCTGTGGACAATAAGGTGTTTCAAGATGTTCCATTGAAGATTGATGACTACCGGAATCCTCATCTCTGATAAGCTATTTACAGGAAAACATAGCATAAGAAAATAAATTTTTAGCACCATATTAAAAAGTACCACTGAGGCCTATAAAAAAAAACCTTTGTTTCCGATAAACTGACCAACATTATTTTGAACTGCAATGTAAGCGTTGGCAGTGGATATTGCTTTTTAAATAGTCACATCCATTAAAACAGCCATAAACCGAAAGAATATTATAATATAAAAACCTAATTTTGTTCTCATACCAATCATAAATATTGTGTAAATTGCATATTATTGTCATGATAGTATTCTGTGTTATGTAATCAAATGCCATGTTATGTAAACAAACAGTACGTAAATAGTATGCATTAAGCAAAACACCCAACCCCGGGGAGACCCCACTGTTGCTCACCTATAAGTGAATTTCAGTTAGAAACCAGTATAACACTCGCTAATCTTTGCCTCTCACATTTAGGTCACATTTAGGTGAATCACTCTCCTAAAATAATTGCCACGGTGTTGAGTGTTTTGCTTATCGCTCACTATTTATGTGCTGTATATAAACAAATGCTCAGCTCACAGTGTGTTTTATGGATAATATCGCATTCATACTATCATTATACTATACTATTAGTACATTCTTGAGGAAATTTTAAATGTAATTTCTAAATTATAACCTACTAGCAGGTGACCCGACTTCATCCGGGCTTTGACCTTGAATTGACCATTTTGAAGGTCAAGGTCAGGTCGGAGTCACGATTTGACATGTCCAGGAGACTTCCCGGACAAAAGTTCCCCTAGGTAGCAAGTTTGCACTCAATCGGTAGGACCGTTTTCGAGTCTATAACGGTCACACACATACATATATATAATTTGTGGGTACCCGTTTCAAGGTGAAGGTCACCTCGGGCGGAAAAACTGACCCGATGAAAATCTCCCCCATTCCTAGGAACCCCTAAGTACGACAACAGACATAAGGATCACACAACACACTCATGTCTTGACACAGACACAACACGCTCATGTCTTTATCAACGACACTGCGGATACAAACGCTCTTTAACTATCACACTATTAACCCCACAATTCCAAGACGGCGGCAGTGGGAATGGAGAATGAGTGCTCGCAGCTTCTCAAAAGCAATGCGATGACACTTCAACTGGGTTTTTACCCTTAGATAGGAAGTTTGGTCGAAATCAGTCTGGCAGTTTTCCCGGCCATAGCTAACAGACAAACAGAAGTCCCAAAATAATATATTAGATAATGAAGGCCATCCGTGCCTTTAACCCTTTACCCAACAGAACAGCCCGGGTGCCAATGCATTCTCTTATATATGCGAATCGACCATAGGTCGCCTCGCATATATAAGAGAATGCATTGGCTTAACACATATTAAAAATGATAAAATTGTTTTTTTTAGGCCAATGCATTCTCTTATATATGCGAGGCGACCTATGGTCGACTCGCATATATAAGAGAATGCATTGGCACAGGGCATAACTGTAACCATCACAATGTGGTCAATGAACCGGTTCCAATGATATCCATATTTGTATGGTGTTATTGAGACAGACAGAAGATATTTTAGGCTGTTGAAGCTTTATTTGGGCGTTTTGTTGGATAAAGAGTTATAATGGGGTCATGTACGAGAATTTAATTCATGGTAATTGAAATTAAACTTGGATCTTGAATTGTTTTGTCTATACATGTATCATTATTTAACTTTTAAGAGAATTAAATGACATTGTCCATGCTTGAAAATTTAATCTGATTTGTGGGAAAGGGAGGGAGTGACAAAGTCCAATAAAATTTAAAAAACAACACGAAAAGGTTTTACCTACCTATCGACCCTGTTTTTTTTTATCAGTCCGTTTAATAGCGGAAACAATGGTATTTTTTTTTTAGGCCTAAGTACAAGTTATTGCATGTATGTACCTGAGCAGCTTCCCTCAGCCGATAGCTAACATCCTCACTTAGTATCCCCAGGGCTTCATCCGTGATATCACTGTGGCCGACTGACTCAGCAAATGTTCTAATTGTCTCTTTTGGAAGGATTGCATACTTTTTCTCTTCTGTGTACACAACTTTCTTTTCTTCAGATGCCATAGAGCTATCTAAAATTAAAATGTAAGTTCATTTCATATCAGAAAGTTTTCAAAATGTTGACCTAATGTTAAAATGTATCTCTTTCAGAGATTTATATCGCCGCTATATAGTGCATATATTCCCCAACAGCCAACATGTACAGTATCACTAGAACAGTAAACAAAAATCTGATCTGCATGTGCTATCATTTCTCTATTTTCAAGGTTTTTATCAAATAAATGGATTTTAAAAATCAAATGGTCACTGAGCTCTGAATGGTGTACATGTATGTGAGTGAGTTCAGCCCCAAGTTCTGGTATTCAACTGTGGTCCCATGATAACTCAAAATTTTACCAGGTAATTACATAATTTACAAATACTGTGACTTCATCACAATGTTCTTTAACATGTGCACAAAGTTACACATGGGACAGCGATTAGTGTCAACTCCTGAACTGATGGTGTGCCAAGCAGTGTCAACCCTAGACATGACCCTATGAGAGGAGAGGATTACAATGTAGTAATAACATATAAACTAGTACTACTAGTTTATATGTTAATACTGCATTGTAATCCACTTTGAGAAATGGATTGTATATTCAGCAATAGTATCCTTACTAGTAAGTACCAGTACTAATACTAAATACAATTTGGGATCCAAGGAAATATATACTACTAGTAGTATGTTTTGCGAGATACTTTAACATATACAAAAATCACCCACTAATACTACTAGTAGGAAGGGAAACCCCTAGCCTTAATACTATACAATTGTACCAGTACTGTACATGTACTACACTTATCAGCAGAAACTGCAACACTTGGAAGATAGAGTAAGGTGAGTATTTGGTAAGTACCGGTATTCTTTTTTTTTTTCAAAACAAATTGAACATTCATAACAATATGCATTTACATTTACAAATAGAATTTATATGAACCACCAGAATTCTTTGTATAGTGTACCAGTATATAAATACCCCATCCCGTTTTTATTATCAGGTACCAACAACAATTTAGCATGGGTAAACTTGTTGCTCCCAAATAGAACCCGACAGTCACTGTCATTAAGACATAACTGGAGAGTTCGGACTAACCCATTATTTCAACGCAAATGGGGGGGCCGCAGGTTTACTTTTTTACATTCACGACTATCTTTTTCCCCACTGAAGTCTCATTTTTTAAACACTTGAATAGTGATGGACTAGTATATCTTTATATCGTACTAGTAAGAGGTTCAGATCAGATCTATTTTGCGAGACATGTAAAATACCTATTACATCCCCCCATGTAATATTGTCACTTCGTGTCCAATACTAAATACCTGCGCGCAGCACCAAATAACCACGTGTTCGGTGCTCCTTTTAGAAATTATGTCATTGAGCTATTCCGGGGGGGGGGGGGGGGGGGGGGGGGGGTGTGCAATTATTATCAGATGTTTTGATTGGTTTAAATGGTTCAAAGAAAGTCTGTGATAGAAATAGCACTGAATGACCACGTGTTCGGGCGATGGTTTAAGAAGTGACGTCGATGATACAAGAAGCAATTCCCGGGGGGGGGGGACTAATATCGGATGTTTTGATTGGTTCAAAGAAATAGTTTCGATGTGTAGATAACTGAGTCTTCGAACGAGCGTACGAATCAACACATACACGCTTTATTTGTTCAATAATCAAAATCATCCCTGTATAAAAAAAAGATTGGTTGACATATTTCGACCGCCAAATTTAATTAATGTACAGGGCCAAATAACAATCGTACAGGGGGGAATTTTAACTCAAATTTAACAATCGTACATGTACGTTTATTAGGCACTCGAGTACACTAAATCAATCAAATTTAGTTGGGGACCTCGCAACTAGCCAACATAAACACTATCTCAATAAAATTAAGCCGATTTATTCCCTTCTAATTAAGGGCTTTGTGGACCCAATTTTTCCAAAATTTCCCAAAATTTTATAGAGTCCAAATAAAGGATTCTGTTCATGTATATTAGTAATAATAGAAACAATGCCCATTGATGCAACATTTTGAGAGTATACTTCATGGTGGATTATGTTAGAAATACAAAATGTGAACTTTATTGAGATTTAAAAACAATTAATTTACAGGCAATGGTCCAAGAAAAACAAAGTCCAAATCTAAGAATCAAATATGGGAATATGTACTGGACACTGTGATGAATGATGTATTACAAAAAAAATATTATATTTCTTGAGTGTTCTTTGATAAAATTACTTTGAACCGGTTGTTGACAAATGAGATACTAACTTCATAATATGGTTGACTGAGAGGCAGCAGTTAATGGGTCAACCTTTCATGGCTGATGTCCAGTCTAATGTGAATGGCTTTTTACCAGGGTCAAACTTCCACATTCTGAGTGATCACCCTGAGTGAGTGGTGACCTACTTACTAGAATTAGTATGGTGATCTGGTAGGGGTATGATTGGGGATTAGCATTCTATTGTCAACAGAGTCCAGAGCAGTTACAATGGCCAGCTGTTAACCCGTGCCTGCTACCACCCACATATCCAACATTTAAGCAAGTATATATCATTTGTCAACAACCGATTCAAAGTAATTTTATCAAAGAACACTCAAGAAATATAATATTTTTTTTGTAATACATCATTCATCAGTGTTCAGTACATATTCCCATATTTAATTCTTAGATATGGACTTTGTTTTTCTTGGACCATTGCCTGTAAATTATTTTTTTTTAAATCTCAATAAAGTTCACATTTTTTATTTCTAACATAATCCACCATGAAGTATACTCTCAAAATATTGCATCAATGGGCATGGTTTCTATTATTACTAATATACATGAACAGAATCCTTTATTTGGACTCTATAAAATTTTGGAAAAATTGGGTCCACAAAGCCCTTAATCAAGTTAATGGGGCTGACTTCTCTGGGCCGACTTCGCGTGGGGCCGTCTTCATTATGGGCCCCGTGGGGCCGTCTTCATTATGGGCCCCGTGGGGCCGTCTTCATTATGGGCCCGACTTCGCACGGGGCCGACTTCTCCAGATACCGTCTCGCCATATTTCCCAACTGAATTTGTACTTCAAAGCCTTGCTGTTCAATCGTGATGTTATGATGCAAATCAGCGATATTTATTTTTTTACGCCTTTGCGTTTTTTTTTTTTTAGATTCACAAAAAGAAAGTCACCTAATTTCGATTTTGTGTTGAGTGAAAATATAAATTTGTTGGGTGATTCAGTTATTTTCAGAAAAAATACTCACATGGCAACAACGACCTGGCTTCGGTACCTTCGTTACATCACTACTGAAGAGATTATTCCTTGGTTATGTTGTCTCTTTTTTAAATGATTCATTAATATTATATTTTTACGAATTTCAAAAATGTTGGCCGTATTCGTGCAGGAAGTTGCACTTCTGTTGACAGAAAAACCGGACACGGAGCTGAACAGGCTTAAACTGTTACAATACAAGAAAACACAGAAAGACTTTACAATATTATTTATAATTTTTGCATCACATCTGATCACATATAATAATTCTTTCATGTCGAAATATCTGGCGTATTTGATAAATGGAGTTGAAGTTCTAGTCAAAACACCCTGGCAGTTCCGCGTCCAGTTTCGTAAATGGAAACTGTGCTGCACAAATAGAGCTTTACTCTTGTTCGCGTACCAATATATGTACTATGATATTTCGTACCTAGCCTACATTCAATACAGCAATTTACACAGACCTGTATCTCCGGATAATCTCCCCCAACCGAAAAAAAGTGTAATACTCAACATTTCACCGAATAGAAAGAAAGAAGAAAATATATAGATGACATAATAAGGGATATGGTATGAAAACCGATGCCCATGCAATGAACTTATAGCAACCCATCTTGGCATACTCCGTTCTATATGGAGCCCTGTGAAATTTTGCAACCAGATGAGAGAGATGTCAACATGCTGGATGGATATCAGAAGAAGTTCGCCAAGCAACTGCTGTCATTTTCACCAAAATTGACAATTTTTTTAGCTGCTACCGCAATATAATATTCTGCCAGGTCTTCTCCCGATAGAGGCACTTGTATATTGACTTAAAGATTATCTCGTTCTTGAACAACCTCACATGTTTAGATGACTCTTCAATACGAAACAACATTTACTGGCACTTCGTCAATTAATTATAAAATGTGAGAATAGTAACAGCTGGTTTTCTGCGTATGAAGAACGCTCTACAAATACGACTTATACCATCCATGCACATTGGAATTATTACATCAGTTAATGAAGAAATGTGCATGGAAGAAATCTTGACAAAATATTTCCTTTAAAGATTCGATCAACGTATCATTACATCACTTAGTTGTGTACAGGGGCTTAGCGCGGGCATACCATTATCCATACCGCCGAATCTACAGGCCTAAGGGGGCAGCTAGAAGATATATATAATGCGAAGCGTCACATTTGATACGAGCCGCGACGCGGCGAGTGCGGGAGAGCACAAGATATATATATATAGAGAGAGAAGTGGTTAAAAAAACGGAAATCAGTAATATTTACTGTAATATTGAATTCGATAAACTCGATCCTGACATCGGTGGTATTTCAAGTAGATTATATACATGAGCTAGTAACAATTCCATGGATGATTATGATGTTGTTGATGAAGACGATGATAATGATAACGATTATGACGATGGCGACGGCGACGAGGACGACGACGATGATGATGATGATGACAAAGATAATGACTATATACATGCTGATGTTGAAACACTCACGACGATGACGGCGCTAAGGATGATGATGATGAAGATGACGACGACGATGATGATGGCAATGAGGATGATGGTGATGATGATGATTACGACGAAGACAACGACGACGACGATGCTGATGACGACGACGACGACGATGGTGATGATGATGACGAAGAAGAACACGACGAATGGTACTTACGGACCTCGACCGCCAAACGCAACGGCCATAATAACATTGTGTACATAGCTCGATCTGAATATACGTTTTTCACTCTGTATTGCATACAAATTATGATTGAGTGAAATAAAGCAATTCAATTCATTCGCCGATGTCTGTCACCGCAGAAGTTGGTGAGGGGAGTGTGGCGTGATACGAGTGGGTATATCAAGCTCAAGTGATGTTATGTATAATTTTATTTATATGACACGCTGATGTTCCAACACCGCAGTTGATCATGATGTGGGGAAATTACTGCGAATTGAACAGCTCAACTGCATGTTAGTTAAATTGATTTGAGCACCAATCTCTCGGCTGACTATTACAATCGAGCCACACATCACAGAAGGAAGAGCAAATGTTTAGCGAATAAAAAATCGACATATAGTAGCTTTTCTTTTTTTGTTTATTGTGTCTGGTGTCCGTTCAATGTTACAGTAACTCTGTATTCTGATATCGGTCGCGAAACTGTGAACATGTGCAGGCTTAGATCTCGGAACATTTAACTTCAAAGTTGAAACGTCATGATCACTAACCAAGCTTTTTCCGGAAATATATGGTCCAGCTTCATCAGTGTGTGAGAATGCCTGACAAGTACAATTAGTACATGTACATCCACCATCTTACATTGGTAGCCGACAGCACCTGGGATGTATAGTTTGGGAAGGAGAACATGAAATAATGATATATCGGGTATCATTTCCCACGTTGGTGGGAAATTTGCTCATCCGAAACCCCCCACCAAATTTCATATACATTGCCATTGACGCGGCATGCACTGTTTGAAGAAATGCTATAGCCTAAATGACTGAATTTGGCACATGGTAGTGACATGCTTACGGTTGGCGATAGTCGCGATGTATGATCAATAAAATTACCAAAATCCCTGCGCCAATACCACGTACACTTTGGCCCATGCACTTTCCTGGCAGTGCTTATAGTCCTGAAGCATACATTAGGAATAGGCCTATATATATATACAGCCCTATATATATATATGGGAATGGAGTTTTTGTTTTATGGCTGAAAGGGCCATTGGTCGTGTGTTTGTATATAACGCCATGCAGATCTATACCATGCATATGTAGACATGTACATTATACGGAATATAATATTATGCAACTCATCATAACTACGTGTATACTACTCAAATATATTGATAAAGTCGTGTAGTTCCAATACTTTTAATAAGTTAATTGGGCATACCAGGAATGGCAGGATTGTTAACATTGGAGCTGAACTTATCGGAATTCATTAGGCCGTGATCTTGCCCTGGTCGTGCATGTTAGTAGTATATCATTCACCTTTGCCAGCAAAATATTGGTACGGCCTAAACCGTCCATGCAGCCGAAATCCGAACTGCGCCTTTGATCGTGTACTGTGCTTACCTGTTGCATAATTTCTTAGTATGATATGCCCATATGAGTCATTGGAGAACACTATATACATCACTAGGTGAGACACTCATGATAATATTATACCTTACTTCCAAGCAATTCAATATTATTTCATTTGAGACGAACAAATATTGAACACCCTATATATAGATCCACCTTCCGGGAAAAACGAGGCTACCAGGAAAATGAGCACATTTGTGTCGATAAGATTTAGTAGGCATGCATGGAAACTGACATTATATGGCTGTTTCAAATGCGCTATGTCTAGTTATTGTAAATACTAGTGTATACATATCATACATTTGACTGCCTCTCTTCAAATAACCAACAATGCATATTGTGTTTTCTTGATAAAGCTAAACATATAGTAGTTCGTCCAAATTCACGGACATTTTTACTCAGGAAGCAACTGTTGTGACATGCACAAAGGCGAGCTAATTAACTCACTGAGACGTTTCGCAACAGTCACTGATTACCAAAACCATTTTATTTTGCATATTATTGTTGACCACACATACCCAATCAAACAATCATTGACATACTGCCCAGTCCAATAGGATGTCACATGGAGTGCATCGGCAAACAAACTTGAACACTGAATGTGCACATGCACAATTAGAATTGTGAGGTGAATGTCATAGGCCTTTAGAAGATGAAATCCGTATACATAAATTTATATATTCACTCAGGTTTTGTGTTGTATTCATATGCTGGAATATGCTAAATAATAATTACTGGAAAGAACCAGGCTGGTATAATTTGTTTCATATTACTCCGATTTATTTACTATTTTTTTTGGGGGGGGGGGGGGGGGTCCCTAAATGTTGGACTGGAAAAAATATAAAAATTGCAGAGGGGGGGGGGGGGGTGGTCTGGTTTTTTAACCCTGTGTCTGCAAATTTGTTCCAAGACTTTGCCATTTATGCCGATACCTCTGACTGAAACAAGTTCCCTTTTCTGGAAGTTGTGCCCCTCCCCCGTAGCACCTGAATTGCTGAGTCTTATAATCACATTATTCTAAAAGAATGTAATAATTCAAGTACTGAGAATTTCAAGAATAACGGTCAAAGTCATATAACATGATGCTTCAGGAGTACAGACTGTATATCTAGTCTCAAAGAAATTTATATTATATCAACAAAAAAGTCAACACAGAAGCTATTAGTATGGTATAGCTTTTATTAAAAATCTCTTGAATAAATAAATTCAATTGCTTGAATCATTGTAGAAAAAATATTTTACACAAAAATAGTGATTGTTCATTCAAAAAACAGCATACAGTAATGGTTCATTTAAAATATAAGCAACTGTTGTGATAAAACACTAAAAATATAGAACATAGAAAAATTTAGCACTATAATTGGCACAAATATGTGCGGAATGACACCAAATGCTATTAAAGATGGTCAATATCTTCCGGGTCACAATTCAAGTTTTATCATGTTGTATTTACAGAAAAAAAGTATTTCTTGTCTTGAAATTGGGTCCTATAAAAATTATGTTGTAACAACAACAACATAATTTTTATAGGACCCAATTTCAAGACAACAAATACTTTTTTTCTGTAGATACAACATGACAAAATTGAAGATTGGGTATATTATTTGTCTATAATGGCATAATAAAGCGGTTTATTCCTGGAAAATATATTTAGAAATGGCATTTTTCCTTGATGGAGAGTCCGAACGTTTCTGCGAATTGGCTGAAGTATCTGTTCTAATAGCCCGTAAATCTGTTCCAAATGGTTGTATGAACCAGATAAATATCGAAATAAAATCAATGTTAATTGAACGTTTCCAGACAGGTGACTTTGATTCATATCTATTATTTAATACCCGTAAACTATATCAAACTTGTTCAGAAGTGATAGACCATCTTTAAATTCTCATGATGACATCAGCTTGAAGCAATTTGTGATGCTATCAAGAGATGTGTCATATTTGTGGTATCAGGCACATTTTGGCACTTAAATCAGTTGCAGTGGTAGAGCCCGAAGCCGCCATCGCACGTCGCCAGCCATATTGGCCACCAGCCGCCACCAGCCATACTATCTCTAATGCCAGCCACATGAAAAAATCTCCGCCGCCGGAATTGTCAAATAGCTGAGCCGCGTGCAAGGGCTTATATGTCAAGCACAACTTTATTGTGAATCGCAAAGAACTAAACCGCATTGCCCAATATTGGTATACTCGCATGGAGACGGCATGGTTGTGATACTATCACAATACCTGGGCCTCTCAATGTGGAATAGACTATTCCAATGCATGCTTTCATATAACTGAATGGGAGAATCCATTCAGTATTGAAAGTATTAAAATATAAATTGTTTATTTCGACACCACTCAGTCTCAGACATCGCTGGTATTTGTCAATATATGCACATAACCTGTAGAAGAGAATATAAAATAGTTTGAAATATTATATCATTACTATCGGATTCATCATGCAATGATGGATGCATATATCGCCAGATGCCAGTGATGAAAGCAGTCTGAAGTTGCCAGAAGTCCCAAATGTAACTTATACCAATTACATGGGAAACTACATGGTACATCCATGCCCGTCCTAAATTTGTGTATTTTGAACTATTTTCGCCATAATGGAAAAGCCCAAAAAAAGCACATGTGTTCTGGGATTCTACAGGTTCACCAAAAACGCTAAAACAAATGGGGTCTATAACCGTGGATTAGGAACATTTCGGAAACGAAAACACGCTGAATGATAACGTCTCAGCCGGCTGAGCCGCCATATTTCGTCAACCGCGACGTCGCGACTGAGCCGTCTTAGCCAGCAAACCAGCCACGAAATTGATTGAGCCAGCAGTGAAAACTATTTGCCGTGGCTTCGGGGTCTATGCAGTGGTAAAGTATTTTCATTACTTCAAAATATATAAATTCCTCAAGTACAGCATTGCAAATACATGAATCAATTCTGGATATTTATACAGACTGCCGCTACTATATAAACAGAAATTAATTGGCTTGAAGAAATAAAAAAAACTCAGCAGCTGCCAGCCAGATGTCCAATCATGTTAAACATACCCATTATTTCAATGTTCTTCAGCTCGGAATGCCTCAAGTAATATTCAGACCAGTCTCATTAAAGTTGCGCAATCAAATTTATGATTTCTTCGGCTTTGGTTAGCTTCGGTGGTGAAACAAATTTCATTTGAGTCAAGGAACCTGCCCTTCAAAGCTGAGAGTTATTACACTTTAATTTTTGAAACCCATTTATTTACTACACCTCGAATTCAATATCTGTCGATGCCTGGTTCAAACTGGAATTCCCCAGCATGTGCCATCACAAATGTAAACAAACATCTTCTTTCACATGTGGTCTGCACGTGTCTATGTTCATGCATAAATATGAATACTGAATTGGGAATAGGTACACCTATGTATGCAAACTACCACAAGTTACTGTCAATTTTGTTTCTGGCGATAATTTTCGTTTCCTTTATTCTGAGAATCACTGCTAAATGCGACCTCCCAACTCTCTTTACGGCGTCCGCACATGTCTGTATATATTCTGGTGGAAATTTTGCTAGGCTGACCAGTGGGCTGACAACAAATCGAGGTGTAGAATATGAATAGAAATCCAAAATCCAAATCTAATAGCTCTGATCTTTGAAGGGTGGGTCCTGGAAAAAGTTTTTACCCCAAAGCCGAAGAATTAGTAGTTTAGAGATTAAATTCTGTTAATTGGTCAGAAATATTCAGATAGTAAGTTCAATAAATGGCCTGTGGTCGTTGTTGAACTTATTTCAGGAATATTTCCTAAGTGAACTACTAATCAATGAGTATTTAGTATAAAAAGGAATAAAGAGGTTGTATTCGGACAATAAACACAGAAAGTGGACTGGGATCATGATGTTTTGGTGACAATTAGCTCGTGAGACATTTTTCCGTCATAAAAGAAAAGTAATATAAACAAATAATACATAATTAAGGGCGTATTTATGGTTCTGATCTAATTTTTGTACACAAAAATTTATTTTGTTTTGATATGTATAAACCTATATTGTGTCATATAAACACCTCAAAATATGTAAGTTTCCCCTAACATATTACACTTTATTACATGTTACGGCGCTTGTTCCTGTTGTTCCATATTTACAAATCCATTGACGTCACACGGAAATACACTCATGTGCTCTATGACGACGTGAGTCATGCACTCACTTTCATTATAATTATCATGTTATTTATATCGTTCATAGAGCAAATGAATGTATTTTGCACTAATCCATGGCTCAAATTCATTAAATTGTTGCATATATTCTGTTGAGTATAATAGGAGATGGTCCCATAAATGGCAGGATAAAATGTACAGTCCCCCTTTAAAGCATTTATATATTTTGCCATTTAATTATTGAAATTGATTTGGCCACTTACTTTATATATGATGAATATCTGATATCTTCTTTTGAAATTTTGACCATATCTTTAATAAGCCTATTATATATAACAATCATTATAAGTGCACACACGTGCACTACAATAATACTAATCCTTATACTTTCCAACCTTTTATAAAACCTTTCACCCACCTACACTCAAGACTGCAAATAGTATGTGTCATTTGCAGAATGAGGTCCACAGAGGGTGAATTTAGTGATGCTATCCCATACAGTGGGCTAGCGTCACCAAATTCGCCCTCTGGGGACTTCATTCTGCTTAGGCCTCAACTGCTATGGGAGACGCAGGATCAGATTGAAGTTCCCCAGTTGAAGTTGGTGATATTCACCCATTAGTCACCTCGATTATTCATGTTATCTTCTGCAAATTAGGGGATGTAGAAACTGAAGAGAAGGAAAAAAGTAACTAAAAACAATGTTATTTTGAGACTATAGTTATATAGATACTTAACAGAAGATGAGGCATAACAGAATGAGGTCCCCAGAGGGTGAATTTGGTGATTCTAGCCCACTTTGCGGGATAGCATAACTAAATTCACCCTTTGGGGACCTCATTCTGCAAATGATACACACTATTGACAGGATTGCCTACACTCATTCTTCACTGTCACTCGTGTGTTTCTCTTCTCATCTAATCACTAATCAACTTTAGCTAAATGCAATGATTATTATTACGAGCTAATAAACAAATTAAAATTCAAAACAAATTTGGAGAAGAATTATTCTTAATAATCTCAGTGCATATGATATGTATAAAAATTATCACGATCATGAAAGACAAAGGCTCTTGCACATGGTGATACAGTAATGCCCTAAATAATCGACTCCTTACCCACAGCAGAATTATGGGTAATTTTTCATGATTTAGTCGTAAATATGGCTTGTTGCCATTCATCGGAAAGCTCTCAGTGAGAGCTTTCCGATGAATGTCAACAAGCCATATCTCCGACTAAATCCTGAAAAATTACCCATAATTCTGCTGTGGTTAAGGAGTCGATTATTAAGGGCATTACTGTAGCAGCCCTGTTAATTAGCAAAAAATTTCCTAGATGCTAAAAAAAAAAATACCCGACCAGAAATATTTCCTCGGCTAAAAAGCCTAGGATCCATATACATGTAGTTGCATGCTCTACATAAAGTATAAATTCAGTTCACAGTTAGAACTTGGCCTATTATCATTCATGGTAAAATGGCTGATTATCATTATCTCAGTAGCCCTTGGCATTGAACAATGGATTTTTTCTGTCTGCAGACTCCCACAGTGCGACACTAAGACAATGTCTGCAGCAACATGTTTATATTATGCACAAAACATATAATAGCCGAAGCTAATTCTTTTTGCCTACACATTTGCCTCAACACAGCCGACAACTGATGCTAATTAACAGGGCTGTGGTAGGGGAGGTGGTGAGTTGGGAAGGACTGTCTCACTCATCTCTCATCATATCCAAGCAGTAATTCATAACTGGAACTCAGAGAATTGGTGCATCGGAGACCTTTCAACTGAGTCAGTTTTATGGTTCTTGTAATATTCGCGTTATATTTTTCCACTGGAAAATGGCAATATCGCCAACAGCCCAGCATATGACATGATAACGTCATTTAGCAGCGAAGAGGTTAAGTGATAAAAAACTCTGATTATATAAATTGGAATGTTGTGGTTGACCCAATAATTAGAGGGGCCTTGTAGTTAAACCAGCATTTAATATATAATAGCTGCTCAATATCATTTTTATTAAATGCTGATCTGATTATATAGTTATTTCCCTGAAGTTATTGAATAAACTGAATTATCTTAGTTATCTGAATAATAAAGTAAATGTGTAAGATGGTCGTCTATCTCTTCCCAGAAAATTTTATATAGATTCCGAGGTATAAAATAATACATATGAATCGAGGATACCTATCCGGAAAAGTGATTCTATCAATTAATATAAATTTAATTTAGAAATTCTTTTCACATCAGTTTTGAGGGCTATTTTTAGAACTGAAATCCATGCGAAAATGTTCGGAGAATACCAAAAGTGTATTTGTAGGCAAATAATACATCAAATGTTCAGTTTTATCTGTATTTTATTCACAAATTAGCTATTTGTTGTCTTGATATCGGGATTTATAAAATTATGTTGTTGTTGTGAACCCGGAAGAGATAGATCATCTTTAAAAACACTCTCCGTATGTGACAAATTATAGTATAGGCTGCAAACTTCAACTGAACTCCTAGAAGTCTGAATATTAACCCTTGCATGACGGGAGCTTCATGAAATTTGCGAAAACCCTGACCAATACATTCTTTTATATACTAGTATATGAGAGTCTCCCATAGGGAGCCTCGCATATATATAAGCAAATACAATGGCCTAACAATGTTTACCTGGACCTTGTCAGCCAGTGCATTCACTTATATATGTGAAGCTCCCTATGAGAGACTCGCATATATAAGAGAATGCACTGGCACAGGATCTTTAATGCTGCACCAGCGCAGCTCTTGTCGTGAAAGGGCTAAGATCCATCTGATGGTATTTTTAATCACTGTTGCCATGTGACATACATGCATAGCCTGAAAACTAAACTTATCTCAATGCTGAATAATGACTTTCATTTGATGATATTGTCTAATGATGTCCACATAGTAGTATGACATACTATTGTATTGGCTGAAAACTATATTTTCAAGATCTCTGTATATACTCTCGGGCTCCAAATAATAGTGCAGGGGGAACTCTGAGAAAACATCAACTGTGGTTAACCCTTTGAGTGCCAGGTCCGATTTTTGTATCAACCCATATACCCTGTGCCAATGCATTCTCTTATATATGCGAGTCGACCATAGGTCGCCTCGCATATATAAGAGAATGCATTGGCCTAATATTTATTTATTTTTTTTACAATTTTTTTTACAATTTTAATAATTTATTCTTATATTCTTTAACAGACTTATTTTGTAGGTTTAGGGCCGATGAGATCGGCCCCTGGCACTCAAAGGGTTAAACAAATTATTTTTATAGTTGGGTCAAGTATGTGTCATGTGGTGTTTTATTCCATATTTAAATGTTCACATGTATGCCATATACTTGAATATGTATACATGCATAAAGTTATAAGCTCATCATTTTGATATCGGAATCATATAGAAATCTTGAGTTTGTGCTGATTTCAATTATCATAGCCTCAAAATTAATAAATGTGCAGACCCAAATAAGCACTGTGCATGGGGAAATTTCCCAAGAAAATAATAAACGTGCATGCATGTTTATTTGGAGCCCAAGAGTAGTGTTCCCATTAAAGGGACCCAAGGCACTCGCAGTGGGTAAATGTGCAAAAAATATTAAACTCTCTAACACATCACCAATAAGACGAATAGGGAGAAATAGTTTTTCTTCTATTCATTACTGATAGTTCTCAGATACCGAAATTACACATGCTGAAACAATTGTTATGTAAACAAAACTGATAGGTTGATTTGTTAACAAACATCGCTAATCATGTAGTAAGTTGAAATATTTTAGTCTGAATTTTCGTCTGAATATGATTTTCAGAATAATTTTCAATGTTTTGACCATGTCCAATGTTTAATCCTTTCAGTGCCAAGTCCGATTTTTGTATCAACCCATATTTCTTTGATCATTTTTCCAATTTATTGATTATAATAATGTGATACATTGATGGAAAGAGCTGGGTTGATACAAAAAATATGGGTTGATACAAAAATCGGACTTGGCACTGAAAGGGTTAATGTCAAGTTTTTATTCAACTTTGGTATCTTACTGGACTAATTGGACATTGATCGGTAATGCCGCTATAACAGCAATATTTACATAATGGTTTCGATATGAGAAATCTCATTATTGGAGAGTTACTTTTTAATAAAAATTGTAATATGACCTTGCCAAAAACCTGCATTAAAGGTTAGTACTGAATGGTCAGTAACATGTGTTACCATAGATATATTAACGTTGTTTTGTGGTACAATTCTAAATATTCTGAATTGTACCACAATCAATTCTTTGTGGTCAAATTCTACTATACATGCCGAATCACAGTGCGTTTATTTCTTAAAGTGATATGAAACACTCCGGTAGGGTGATCAAATAGAAATTGAGATTAATCTTGCTCAAAGTGGTTATTTTTTTTATGAATATTAATCCAAATTGACAACACACACCGTCATTCTTATATATTAATTAAATGCAAAGACTCTCGATGGAGAAATCATTTGTGTTAGTTTATCACCGATAGTTGCATCCCGAATCGAGATGTAAATATTTACAACTGACTAGTTCAGATGATGATTTCTATGGAGTGGTATGGTTGATTTCTTTGAAATTTTCAGCGATGTTAGTAGAATGCTACATTCCTAAGGTTGGCATAGTGTCTGAGTATTAACTTATCAATTTTACGCACCCAAACAAGTCAATAATATGTCTTTAATTAGACCAAAGTTGATCTATTTAAATGTGTTTGTTGATGATAGTTGTTTTACCGATTTTTATAAAATTTCTGTTAGTTCACATGAACCAATTTCAATGACAGTGGGTCCCTTTAATGGTTCTCCAATCTCCTGTATCAAGTTATGACTGAACTTTTGAGTTCCATTGCCGGTATAGTGTTTAACCCTGTGTCCATGTAACATACTATTGTATTGGCTGAAAAGTCCATTTTCCAGATCTGTGTATATTAAGTTCCATGTGATGGTATTGTCTGATGCTATCTCGGTGTCCGACGCTCATCACCGTGATGCTGAGGGATTTACAAAGTTCATACATCTTCATCTCTACATCCATCCCTATCTGACTCGTGGACTCATCCAACACTGAAACATATGAAAGTGTCAATGACACTGTAGCTCAACTTGGAGAGGGGTTAAGTCATACATTACAGTCTATGGAGCAATAAGGACTGCGGAAAGTTTAAATAAAACATTTCTCCAATAAATGTTGACTGCAGGGTATGTCGACTGATTTAAATGTGAAATTCAAGATGGCTGCTAGCTGCCATGTTTTTTTTAATGAATTTCGGAAAAGATTTATGGCTCTCATTTAGAAGTCACCCCAAAGATCCATATCAAGTTTGGTGATGATCGGATGAGGGATATAGCCTGGTATGCCAGAGGATTTGTCATGCAAGAGTAAAATCAAAGATGGCTGCTAGCGGCCATATTTTTCATCGAAAAATATTCATTCTTTTCCAATAAAAAATTAGGGCTGCAGTGTGTGCCGATGGATTCAAATTTAAATCCAAGATGTCTGCTGGTTGCCATGTTTTTCAATGAATTTCGGGAAAAAAAAGAGGTCCCCGAAGTTCCATATGAAGTTTGGTAATGATCAGATGAGAGATTTATTGCACTGACAGTTGTACGCAGGGACGATGGATGCCAACCAATGGCAATAGCTCAAACTGATCTTCATCTCATTGGGATTTTTTTTACCCAAATCGAATTGATAACGAAATCCAAAAAATAATAAGCTTTGATGGGTGGGTTCCTCGACTCGAATCAAATATTTTTTACCCCCGACGCCAAAGAAATAGTAATTTAGGAGCAACTGATCAATGTTGAAATGACACATTTAGGTATAGAAAAGTAATATCTTGGATGCATACATTTCATCCATATATATAACAGGAACAATTTCCATAACAGTAGTTATGTATGCTATGATTTATTATAATAGAGGTCCAAACACCACAGGTAAGCATGATATTAATTTCCAACAGTGGAGAAACAGCCAATGAAACCAAAGAACACACTATACCTGCAAATGGTGGTCGATGGTAAAATAATCTTGCGAAGGACAATCTCTGCATTTCACCTGGAGACAGTACATCATACCTGAGAAAGAAACAGCACAAATTTCACTATTTAACCCTTTACCCAACAGAAGGGCCCTGTGCCAATGCATTCTCTTATATATGCGAGTCGACCATAGGTCGCCTCGCATATATAAGAGAATGCATTGGCTTAACACATTAAAAATCATAAAATTGTTAAAGAATGTAAGAAAAAATGGTAAAAAAATATTTTTTTTAGGCCAATGCATTCTCTTATATATGCGAGGCGACCTATGGTCGACTCGCATATATAAGAGAATGCATTGGCACATGGCATAACTGTAACCATCACAATGTGGTCAATGAGCCGGTTCCAATGATATCCATATTTGTATGGTTTTATTGAGACAGACCGAAGATATTTTAGGCTGTTGAAGCTTTACTTGGCCGGTTTGTTGGGTAAAGGGTTAACAGAGAGTACATCACATCACAATATCACCAAGCCTGCAAATAGTGTGTCTGTCATTTGCAGACTGAGATCCCCTGAGGGTGAATTTAGTGATGCTATCCAACATGGTGGGCTAGCATCACCAAATTCATCCTCTGGCAACCTCATTCTACTTTGGCCTCAACTGCTATGGGAGACCTAGGTTCTTCAGTTGAAGTTGGTGATGTTCACCCATTAGTCACCTGGATTATGCAATTTATCTTCTGTAAATTAGGGGATATAGAAACTGAATGGAAAAAGTAACTAAAACAATGTTAATTTGAGACTATAGATACTTCCCAGAAGATGAGGCCTAAGCAGAATGAGGTCCCCAGAGGGTGAATTTGGTGATGCTAGCCCACTATGCAGGATAGCGTTACAAATTCACCCTCTGGGGACCTGGTTATTTTTAACCATTCACTTGTATGCATGCCAAGCGCTTAGGGCCCTCGCGGGGATATGTGCTATACAAATCCTTTAATTATTATTATGACCTCATTCTGCAAATGATAGACACACTATTTGCAGACTTGACCATCAGTATGTTTTTCAGGAGCAACAGAAGCTGAGGGCACCTACCACTCCTACCCACATGGGGCAATAAATGGCACAATTTTTTTCCCAGGTAGACTTTTCAATATGACAGTGAAATCATAAAATAACAACAACAAAAAATTTTGATATTAAAGTACTCAATCCGATTAGACACTCCTAAATTACTATTTCTTTGGCTTTGGGGGTAAAAAATATGTGATTTGAGTCGACAAACCCACCCATCAAAGCTCAGAGTGATCAGATATCAATTTTTGAAGTTTGTTAATTTTTGGAGATGTGGACCAGATCCACGTGCTCAAATGGACAAATTGTGGTTGTAAGATGGATAACTCGAAAATCAAGTGGTTTAAACTATAAACAATAACCACTTGATTTTAAAGTATCCATCTTACACCCGCAATTTGTCTGTTAACCCTTTCTATACTAAATACTCATTGATGAGTAGCTCCCTTATACAGTAATGCCCTAAATAATCGACTCCTTAACCACAGCAGAATTATGGGTAACTCTCACTCATAGCTTTCCGATGAATGGCAACAAGCCATATTTCCGACTAAATCCTGAAAAGTTACCCATAATTCTGCTGTGGTTAAGGAGTCGATTATTTAGGGCATTACTGTATATATTAGGAAATATTCATATAATATGTCGTTTGTTGAACTTATTATCTGAATATTTCCATCCAATAAATAGGACTCCTTCTGTACTTGTATCATCTTTTCGTACATATGTCGTCTTCTGATTGTTCCTGAACACCCCTCCAAATAAATTATAGACCATTTCCAATATACACTTTTATAACTGGGTGGGTAGTATAGAGAGGGTAAATTGTGTCTTAACACTGGTACGTTTGCTGTACAAGGCTAAATATAGTGACCACATCACATTAAAAAATTAAATTGTTAGTGACATTTCATCTGACCATACTTGTTACATGTGGTTTTAAAAGGGAACAAGAGCACGCCGTCGGGGCGTGGCATAATATGCGCGTTTCTGGAGTAGAGTGGGGCAAGGTTTAATTCATTTGTTTGAAACCTTTTGTCTGTATACCAAATTTGGTTCAGTTCACTCCATTCAACCTAAAGTTATCATCTGGAAACCGCATATCAGGTAAAATCTAAGTCGAAAAAGGGGCATAGCTCAATAAGTTAATTACGGTTTTAGTTATTAGTTTTACAATAAGTTATTAGTTTTACAAGAAGGTCTATTAATTTTACAATAAGTTATTAGTTTTACAATAAGTTAATTACGGTTTTAGTTATTAGTTTTACAATAAGTTATTAGTTTTACAATAATGTCTATTAGTTTGATAACGATAATCATTGATCGTGGGAAATCGTCTATTGGTTTGAAATATGTCTATTGATTAAGAAAATATGGCTATTGAAATGGAATGTACGTTTATTGAATATGCGATAGCTGTACTAATTGTCTGTTATTAGATATTAGTTGAACATTGAATACTATTAAATTAAAATAGAACATTAATTCTGCATCGGTCAACATTGATTATGAATCTATATCTATTAAAACGGAATTGTCTCTTATTGAATCCAAGAACGACTATTGGTTTGAAAATGGAGACTATTTGTTTTCACAAACCACCATTAACTTATATTTCATGTAATTTCCGACCGAATGGCCGCCCATACACTACTAATGTATTTTGTATATATGATGATCCTACCAATAAGAATACTATTAGAAAGTTAGAACTTAAAACATCAAAGAAATTTGTCAACATTTCAACCCTCTGTGGACCCCGCGGTAACTCAGTATATTAGTACTGTTACTTGGCGTAGGGTTATGAAACCTGAGAGAATTGTGAGTGTGTATAAAAACAATTGAAATTTATGATAACATGTTTTTGTCACATGATATCACAGATGTCCCATAATATCACAGGTTTATGTTTTGTTTATTATCCCTTCTTTACCCAACAAACCGGCCAAAACCGGCCAAATAAAGCTTCAACAGCCTAAAATATCTTCGGCCTGTCTCAATAGAACCATACAAATATGGATATCATTGGAACTGGCTCCTTGACCACATTGTGATAGTTACAGTTATGCCCTGTGCCAATGCGTTCTCTTATATATGCGAGTCGACCATATATAAGAGAATGCATTGGCCTAAAAAAAATATTTTTTTAACACTTTTTACCATTTTTTCTTACATTCTTTAACAATTTTATAATTTTTAATGTGTTAAGCCAATGCATTCTCTTATATATGCGAGGCGACCTATGGTCGACTCGCATATATAAGAGAATGCATTGGCACAGGGCCCTTCTGTTGGGTAAAGGGTTAACGTGTCAACTTGGAACAAAATGTTACCACAGAATGATTAATGCCGGTGTTACTGCAATACAGCATTGTAGTCCCTACTGTAGGTATATCACTTTGTCATTCAAAATATATGGCAAACATTTATACCTACAGTAATGCCTTAAATAGTCGACTCCTTAACCACAGCAGAATTGTGGGTAATTTTTCAGGATTTAGTCGGAAATATGGCTTGTTGCCATTCATCGGAAAACACTCAGTGAGAGCTTTCCGATGAATGGTAACAAGCCATATTTCTGACTGAATCTTGAAAAATTACCCAAGATTCTGCTGTGGTTAAGGAGTCGATTATTTAAGGATTTACTGTACAAGCTGCCTTTATACCTACATTTCACAATGCCTGTTAATATTATAGTAGAGTAAGTGATTATGGTATAAAATGACAATCATACCAGTCAGGGTTGGGTCAATTACATTGAAATGTAATTAATTACAATTACAATTACATTGAAATATGTCAATTACAATTACAATTACAATTACCAGTCCCACTGTGGATCTTCATCCAGGTAATGTACCCTCTCCAACAGTCCTGACATGTCTACTGCTTCAAGACAATGATGAATCTTCAAATCTGTAATAACACATGTAGTCCAAATAGTATTTATTCTACTGTGAAGATACAATAATGCCTAAATAATCGACTCCTTAACCACAGCAGAATTATGGGTAACTTTTCAGGATTTAGTCGGAAATATGGCTTGTTGCCATTCATCGGAAAGCTCTCACTGAGAGCTTTCCGATGAATGACAACAAGCAATATTTACGACTAAATCATGAAAAGTTACCCATAATTCTGCTGTGGTTAAGGAGTTGATTATTTAAGTCATTACCGTAATACATATTGTCTTAGAAGATTTGGTGGTTACAAGCTTGACAGATTCTAATATGGAATATTTTTGGGTCAATGTACAAGCACAATATTCAAAATAAAAGAAAAGCATTTACATGGGAAATGTTAATCCTTGTGGTAGGTTATGGTCTTAATTCTCTGTATGTCTGCGGTTCTCTGGCACGAAATTAAATTTTGCCAAATTCTTTTAGAAGTTGCCAAATGATATCACTTTCTGCAACATTGAGTTTTAAACATTTCGATTAAAATTGTTTTTTTTTTTAATTTTATATTTCGATTGAACTCCCTTTTTAACCAAAAAAAACTTGGATTTTTTCCAAATTTTGAAAAAAATATTGCCATTATAACATGTACATCCACTGGAGTACCCCGTGTCACCACACCAACTTTGGTTGAAATCGGTTCATGGGTCTGGTAGAATAATTGCAAATGGACAACCTGTCTAGACAGACAGATCCTCCTCTTTTATATAAATAGAAGATGGATCAGGAGAAAATGACTGCGTCTATACCTTCAGAATCTTTATCAACTATCAGTGGATATGTGATCTGAAAGTAGAAAATAAGTGCACTTGAGGGAGGGAGGGTATATTCAGCCCCAGTAGGTTAGAGGAAGAAAAAGCCATAACATAGAAATATAGACAGAACCACAAAGCATGTGAATGTGGTGAACGTTATCGCACAGCGTGTGAATGTGGTGAACAAGTTTGTGGCGGAATGTTTTGAGAGCCGTCTGGCTTGACTTGTAATTTTCGGCATAACAAATGAGTGGGATAAAGTTCACCTCCTTCACATGTCTGTGTATTTATTATACACCAACAGTCGATATTCTTTAGAAACAAACATTTGTTTTTGGTTTGGTTTCCATATTAGTTGGTCATCTACATGTACTCATCACAATACGAGGTTGAATCATTTTTGTCGTACTGGTTGGGTTATTGTGTATGACATCATTTACGTCATGCGACTATCGGAATCTTTCTAGTGCATTTGGATAAAATTACCACATGCTGAAGCAACATAATCAACCAAAATATAACATTTTCAATAGAAATACATAAGCCCTAATAAGATACTTACACACTGAACTACATCAGGCCCCATGCTAGTATGTGACTGGGGTAAAGTTCTCGCCTTTCAAATTTGACCAAACTGAGATTTACCGGTAGAAATTTGACTTGTTTTGCAAAATAATATTAAAATATATCTCTCATAATGTTGTTGTCCTATCTCTCTGAACGATTGGGTAAAACATTTCCTTAAAATATCCCTTTCTGATCAGATCTGATCAAAGAAGTTGTTCACACTCAATCCCAGCCCGATCTATTTGAAGTCACCTATATTCACCAGGATTATCGGGGGATTATATATCTAACCATCGAAATTCATTATTGCTAGTATCAGAAATAATTATACAATTTGAGTTCCATGAGTTTATAAATTAGAACAAGACCGCTGTCCTGCTATTCAGATATAAAACAATTACGACATTATCAGATTATGTACTAGGCGCTTCGGAAGTTCGTTTTGGCAGCACGTCGCACTTTTTGGAGAAATCGTTTTCGTATTTAAATGGCTGCACCCAGGTAACGCGTAACAGGTGCATCCCAACTTGTCAAGTTTATTGCTTTAATCGGATTATACCATGGCCGTTGGTATTAATTAATAAAAGCTTTAGAATTAAAACTCAAAGCTTTTACAACTCCTTGATTAGTCCTTATTGTTTAATTTAGAGGACACCCACATTTCAGCAGAGACCAAATAAAACTTACATACATCTTGTTCAGACTGTACAAACATATCAGTCAGTCTAGGAAATAATACTAGAATGATAGAAACCTACAATATTGTATTACAATACTACTTCCATTTAAGTTAAAAATTTAACTGCTACTGTAACTTGCAAGGTGTCTTGCTTAAATGATATTGACACAAAACAAATCCAAAAAATTCTAAATTCTAAATTTAAAATATACCGTAATAACAATTAATTTCTCAGATAAAGTTAACATTTTTAATAAAAGTTATAAATTGAATAAAATTAATAAGTGTTTCTTATGTTTTTCTTAAGTCTCCCCATTTCTCCCTATTTTGGGCTGAAGTCTCCCTAAAATCTCCAGAGGGAGAAGTCATTGCTCCCTGTTTCAACTCCCAGCTTGGGCCCTGAACTACAAGGCATATTCCTTTCTATTCACAAAGGGGGGGATCCCTGAACTACAAGGCATATTCCTTTCTATTCACAAAGGGGGGGATCTATGAGACCCTTATAAATTTTTATTATTTTTGGTACGAAATAGCATAAGTACATTTTGAATGTTATGCTTAATCATAAGGTCACAGCGATCACTTACCTGGTCTCTGAGACATCCATTTGTAAAGTATGGTTTCTGTGGTAAGAAAAAGATCCCTCTGGGATTAGTTGGCAAGTTTCTGGTGACTGACCCTGAAAACAAGAAGACAACTACACATTTAGCAAAGGAGACCAAGTCTTCTCAAAACAGTCTATATTTGACCCGCCATATCAAATCCAGTCGTAAGTCGGGATTTTTTTTACCCTGTGCCAATGCATTCTCTTATATATGCGAGTCGACCAATTTTTTACAATTTTAATAATTTTTTCTTGTATTCTTTAACAATTTTATAATTTCACCCATACAGAGCCCCAGACAAACATGAGCAGACGACACTCTTCTATATGCTTCTATATATGTGTGGGGCTCCCTGCAGGGTAATGGATGTTTTTTATGTTATGTCCTAAAAATTGTAAGAAACATTTATTTTAAAAAAATGATAAAAAATTGTTAGGCCAATGCATTCTCTTATATATGCGAGGCGACCTATGGTCGACTCGCATATATAAGAGAATGCATTGGCACAGGGTAATAAAAATCCAGACTTACGACTGGATTTGATATGGCGGGTCACATATATAACTTGGGATGATGCTGATTTGGACCGAGTCCCATTCCGTTACCCTTCTATAATGGACTTTAGGCCCATAATTGTGGGCGGGAATTATCTTGCTTGTATGTCTTCAGATTAGGTCACATGGACACTTAGTGTATATGAACATACAGGGCAGTCCTTCCAAAGCATTATGACAAGCTCAGGCTTCTAGGAGTAGGGTTACAATTAATATATTAGAGATATTATTTCACTAATCTGAATCAGCTATGTACATTAATGCCCTAAATAATTGACTCCTTAACCACAGCAGAATTATGGGTAATTTTTCAGGAATTAGTTGGAAATATGGCTTGTTGCCATTCATCGGAAAGCCCTCACTGAGAATTGAGAACGGCTTGTATTCCACTTGTGGTATACAATATGTATTCAATGGCTGGGATTCTGTTCAAATATATTGTGCCTCATGTCAACAGATGTGGAGTAAATAAGTCCTACCTTCTGTTGTAGACCAGAGATCGTTGAGGATTCTCAGGAGAGAGCTTTTCCCACATCCACTATCACCCGTTATCAGGATGTTGATCCCTTGTTCAAAGTTAAAGCTTAAATCTGAAAAGAGAGGAATACCTCAATAAACCCTTCCAGCAGGCACACGTTGAAGAAGCGCTTACAGATAGCAATGCTTAGAAATTACCAAGAAAATGTACGCTGTAAAAACAAAGGATGCCCCGACTGTGCTCTATAAATAATATGAATATTCATTGTTATACTCGATGCAAAATCATAATTGTTCTCGACACTAACATACATATAAACATTACATATATGTAATACTGTTAATTTGAATATCCCAACACCTCACTCAACAAACAAAACAAAAAAAGACTTTCCAGCGATATATATAGATAATTCCTATCTTACTTACTTAACTAAAGACGGCGGTATCTTACAGTTCGTCTGGATTGTCTCACAACCACACCAATACTTGTCTGTGATATGCCCCAAAACTAGTTTCTAGTTAGTTTTATACACGATAATACGTCTGTACGTATGCGTGATAAAAATACAAGCCATCTATGCAAATAATTATAGTGATACTTGTTTTAGGGGGTAGCAGGAAGACAGCCCGATAGGGCTAGGCTAACCCCCAACAATATATACAGCATTTATATTATTATAAGTTACTGTCATTGTATTATTGATGTGTATATTGTAAATAAATTATCCTATCCTATCCTATCCATGACTGGAGCTTCCTGAAATTTTGGGAAAACCCTGTGCAAATGCATTCTAACATAGGCCTAACAATATTTACCTTGACCTTGTACGCCAGTTCATTCTCTTATATATATGATGCTCCCTATTGGAGACTGGCATATATGAGAGAATGTACTGGCACATGATATCTGATTATTGAGTGGTCTTATAGGTGCAAATTAAACAGTTTTTCAAGACGATTACGCCATGAAATGCTATTTACAGTAATGCCCTAAATAATCACCACCTTAACCACAGCAGAATTATGGGTAATTTTTCAGGATTTAGTCGGAAATATGGCTTGTTGTCATTCATCGGAAAGCCTCAGACACTTCACTCAGTCATTATCCTTTACAGAATTATGGGTAACTTTCAGGATTTAGTCAGAAATATGGCTTGTTGCCATTCATCGGAAAGCTCTCAGTGAGATGTGTGGGGTTTAAGTCAGATAATGACCTCGTGAAGTGTCTGAGACCAAATAATGACCCGCGTGGGTGATTATTTGGCCTCAGACACTTCAGTGATTATCCTTTACAGGCAACAAGCCATATTTCCGACTAAATCCTGAAAAGTTACCCATAATTCTGTGAAGGATAATGACTGAGTGAAGTGTCCGAGGCCAAATAATCACCATACTAATTCATACTAAATCTTTCCAATTGATGATGGGTTTACTTTATGAAAGCATGATTGAAAGCGGTATTGCGTAACATTTTAACATTATAAACCTCCATCTGTACATATTTACAAATGCTTTTCATTTATTGGCTGATTTTGCAACAATACGTGTGTGAAATATGGCACTATCATTAAACTATGGAAAAACGACAATGTTGTTCCACCAAACATCTGACAAACGGTTAAGGTGTGGGCGCAGTATAAGTGGTAGAAATGTACATCAGGCCTGCAAATTTGAGGTGAACGACCGTTCAGTTTGCCTGGATATTACCTAAAATGAAAATGCAGTGAAAAACAGGTCACACCAAAGTTTTCTGTAGATCTCGCGATCAATCAAGTCCCAAAATGCAATATTCACAATTATTAGCCCAATGAGTTGCCCATTATTAGTTAATAATACCAGTTAATTGCAGTAATTATTACAGTTTGTGTAACTAAGCACAAACCAGGTGAATGAAAAACAGGTTACGCACAATTTTGAAATCTGCAGGCCTGTATATCATACCCAACAGCTCAACACAATGGGCAAAAATAATCTTGTGTTATTGCGCATGCATCGACGCATTATTTCTGTAGTCAGCACAGGCATTTTGAATAGCTGCATGTTACAAGCTACAAAACCAACACAATTGAAACCTTTTTTTAAGCTGTAAATCAATTTAAAACCATTTTTATGTTTCAACATGCAATTTTATTTTTATTTTTATTTCGACCAACCGACACAACTTTTAAAGGAAAAAATCTGCTGACCAATTGTTTATTAAAAAGGCCTAGTTAGACTCACTTTTGCACAATACATCAGATGAATTAGGAGGATGGAATGTAATATTCTTTGCTGACAGAGCCGTGCTGACGAGCTGCCTCTCTCCTGCCTCGGTTGAGTGACCCGTCGAATTGACTAGAGTCATAGGTTCATACGTCGCCCTGAAATGAGTGATTAGTTAAGATTGTTAAAACAGTCATTTTCTTTTCAATCACGATAAAGATATTTTTAAAATGCTAAAGGAGCCTCCAGTCTCAAGAGAGTTTGAACATAATTTTCCACGATAACACATCAAATTTAATCTTTAATATGTAGCAGAGCATTTCCATAGGTTACAGAATATGGTGCCGGACATTTGCAGTATGAGGGCCCCGGAGAGCTAGCATCACTAAATTGACCCTCTGGGGACCCCATTCTGCTTAGGCCTCATTTTCTCGGGAAATATCTTTATTATAAAATGAACAAGTTTTTTTTAGTTTTTATTATTAAAACAAAACAAAACAGTTCTTTAGTTTCTATGTTTTTCTTTTTCAGTTTAGTTTCTCTATATCCCAAAGTTGGCAGACGACACATTGCATAATCAAGATGCACATCGGCTTGCCTCACGGGGTGATAAAAAGTCCCCCCCCACATTTGCCAGGTCAAAATGCAAAGACTGCAGACTTACTCTTTGGAATTTCTATTTTTATCACAGCTGGCGCTTGAGAACAAGATCTTATCTTTATCCTTCTCACAGTCGATTGTCTGAAGTCTTTCTGTGAACTCTCCAACCCTGCAGGAGATTTGAAGATTCAAACAACCATTTCTATACTAAATACAGTAATGCCCTAAATAATCAACTTCTTAACCACAGCATAATTATGGGTAACTTTTCAGGATTTAGTCGGAAATATGGCTTGTTGCCATTCATCGGAAAGCTCTCACTGAGCATTATTGTACTCATTGATGAGTAGTTATCCCTTAGGAAATGTTCAGACAATAAGTTTGTTGAACTTATTATCTGAACATTTCCCTCCAATTAATAGGAATTCTTCTGTACATTTACTATCTGTCATCTGCTTAACTTTTCTAACCCCTCCAATGAATAATAGTTCATTCCAATGTATACTTGTATTACTGAGTGGGAAAATCCATTTAGTATAGAAAGGATTAAGTATGAACAGTTGACATTTATGACATCATAGCTTTAAATTGTTACAGAAGAAAACTCCTTCTTTAAATGACAGACGTTTGTTAAAATTTGGTGATTTGGTTTCTAAAGCCTTAAATTGACTTAAGAATGTAATAATTGATGTCATCATCAACAACATATTGAAGTTGGTGGTGTATTTTAAAGATTTTTTGAAGTTTTTCTGAAAATCAGTAAATTTGCCTTGAATTTCAATCATTAATCAATTATTCCAATAAATGTTTAGTATCTTTAGGCTTGAACTCGATATATTCAACTTTGTTGGACCCTAAAATTTCCAAATTGGGGTTGTAATTTATAATGCTGTGACCCTGACAAATCCAGGGTTCACGGTGACTCGAAAATTATTTTGGCCAATTTTTTGGGGATATTTTTCAGAAAAATAGAAAATAAAAATATAGGATCGTTGCTTAAAACGAAACTAAAAACAATAGAATAAATAATAACTACACAAAATAAAAGCAAGATAATAAATAGCATGCCGAACAAAAAATAATTGATAAGAATACCAACATGAAATATGCACTGATTAAATCAGTCTGATTTGCTAATTGTATCAGGGACCAGCCTAGAGGGTGACTTTGGAGACATCTCCCTAAAATGTGCCACTTCTCCCATTTTTTTGTGCTAGGGAGAAGTGACTTCTCTCTTATATACATATTTCAAAGCAACATATCTGAAGTGTATTTAGGCTGATTATAATGGTGTACTTATGCAATACAAGAGCACATTTAAAATATAATTATAATAGTCCATGAGCTGGTAGGACCCCTGGTTCACCCCCCCCCCCCCATAACTTAACTTCTTTGGTATTTTCATGTACCCTAATGTGTATTGTTCAGGAACAATTATGTTAAGAGTAAATATTTTGGGCCTCAGTGTACCTACTGGGTCAAAGTTTAACCTTACTCAGTTACCAGTTTTTTCCGCTTTTGATGGGGTGGGGGAAATGGTATCCCATATATGGGATGCCATTGTGATTGGATTTTAACAGGTGATATGTCATTTTATAGGTATTGGAGTACTCTATCCACATCAGTGTGACACATTTAAGACAGTTCAAAACAACAAACACCTTTAATGCCAATGATAGTACCATTATACTTGAAAAAATTGTCCAAACTGGAAAAGTTAATTTTTGGCGATTTTGATATCACGTTTGTGAGAGAAAATTCTAATATGTCTGGTAATGTCAGTGGTTACAATAGTAACTATTAACCAAGGTGCATCAGCAATGTTAGTATTCAATGTATATAAGGCAAATAAGTCAATTTTATCTATCAACCACAACTTGTAAGTAATTTCAAGGCACGCTGGGGCAATATATCTACTTTTTTCCATAATTTAGCTGCCATTTTGGCGGTCATTTTGAGTCAAAGTGACAATTTTGGTTCCATTGAGTTGGAACATTCACAAGTACTGGTATGCCTCACTTACATTGCACAGTTCTGCCCATTTCTTTTTGTAATATGACTAGAATCCATATGGTGATTTTTTGTGAAATTTCATATCACATTCTGTAAGCTTAATATTTGAGAGATTGGAAGGGTCTGGGACCCAAAAAACATCAGTTAACTGTTCTCAATGAGTTCCAAACAATAGAAACTAATCTAGAAAATATTGGTGAGCAATATTCACATTTTTCACTTTCGGTGGCCATTTTGGTGGCCATCTTGGACCAGGAAGCTCCAATTTTGCCCTAAAATGCTGGCATGGTGTCTTAGATTCACAACAATATATACATTTGTATACATTTGTCAAGATTTTCCCTCTATAATTTGCATCAAACTGACTTATAGTGCCTCGTCTTAAAACACGGCGGCCATGTTGGATGCCACTTTCTTTTGGTGTTAACATTGCTTAAATGTTGAGGGACATAATAAGAAAGAAAATGAGTGGGGTGATGTATGTCCTGTGGTGTGGGGTACCATATCATATTCCAGACTATTATATTTGCGTTTTAATTGGTGTCACATGACCTTCTGACCTCTGGTGATGTCATCAATGAACACATCATATATTTTTGGATACCGATGGATAGAGTATTCCAATACCTACAAAATGGCAAATCACCTATTACAATCCAATCACAATGACATCCCATATATGGGATACCATTTCCCCCCACCCCATCATAATCAGAAAAAAAATGGTAACTGAGTAAGGTTACACTTTGACCCAGCAGGTACACTGAGGCCCAATATATTTGCTGTTGACATAATTTTTCCTGAACAATACACATTAGGTTACATAAATACCAAAGAAGTTAAGTTATAGGGGGGGGGGGGTGCACCAGCTCATGGACTATTATAATTATATTTTAAATGTGCTCTTGTATTGCATAATACTTATTGGATCACACAAAGGTGAAGTTAGAGAGTAAGTTAAACTTATGACTTCTCCTTGATATCAGTCCATTTCTCACTAATAATCTACTAAGGAGAAGTGACATATCCCAATTTGAATACCCTAAATAAGCTGGTCCCTGAATAGTATTATAAAGCAGTAAAGTATTGTCAGTTAATTAAGACATGATGCCGTAATAGTACAGAAATGCCCTAAATAATCGACTCCTTAACCACAGCAGAATTATGGGTAATTTTTCAGGATTTAGTCGGAAATATGGCTTGTTGCCATTCATCGGAAAGCTCTCAGTGAGAGCTTTCCGATGAATGGCAACAAGCCATATTTATTATGGGTAATTTTCAGGATTTAGTCGGAAATATGGCAACAAGCCATATTTCCGACTAAATCCTGAAAAATTACCCATAATTCTGCTGTGGTTAAGGAGTCAATTATTTAGGGCATTACTGTACCTGATCATCATTGTTTTGATAAGTAAGCATGGACTACTACTGGAGAAACCAGTGAGAAATCCAGAACTGTGTTTTATAGGTAACCATTATCCTGCATAGAGCCTCATACATGTAGCAGCTTGTATTTATGAGGCTCCCTACAGGGTAGTTTGTTGTATAAGCAACCATTATAGGTAAGTGGGTGTCTGACCAGGTGACACATGACAGGGTCAGCGAAAATCACACCTAGCCTCCGGAATAACAATAACAAGTCAGAATGGAGGACTGGCTGGCGGACTTTAAAACCTTTCCGTTTTCAAATTGGGTTGTAATTTATGATGCTGTGACCCTGACAAATCAGTGATAATACTCACCTGTGCACACAGCCAGCCAGTTCGGAGATCTTGACGGAGAAATCTAGAAGCTGTGTGAAACAGCTGATGAGGTAGATTGTCACAAAGGAATTCTGTGAAAAGAAATTATCAATGACACTGTAGTTGAACAATAATATGACAATTAATACTCCCTATGGGAGACTCGCATATAAAAGAGAATGCATTGGCACAGGGTTTTCACAAATTTTCAGGAAGCTCCAGTCATGGAACCCTTAAACACCACTTGGAAGTGGTATATCCAAATTATAGGTGAATAGAATTGAAATACCGGTAATGGAATTATATTATAAAATGTGACACAGTGATATATTTCAAAATATCTTTTGGGTCAACAGTACCTGCTTCAAGTTTCACAAATGCAATTCTGTAATCTTCATTTTTATAAGGCTTCATGGTATTTCGGTATTTAGTCATATTGCGATACTGTTTTTGACACCGTGTAGTCGGTTTCGCTTTATGTAAATAGTCGGTACATCGTAGCCGCCAGTGTGGATATTGATATTGACGATATCTCTATCAGTGTCAAGTATTTATCAACCCTCAACACCTCTAATGCTGAGACAAAGGCCATGGCTAATGGCTTCGGATCAGCGTGCCGTCAAAATTAATTAAGGCATGCCTCACACAACGGGCGGCAATTGATGTTTATATAGGCTGATCTCAGCTCAATATTGCTGAAAACTTTCCTGGCCAAATACAATGAAAATTTTCTCGCTTCCAATTTGTAATTAAGTTGACGTTATTGTTGTGTGTTTAAATCTATTCTATGCTTGTCACATGAGTTATCTTGTTTTGTTTTTACAATATAAAATATGAATACAATACATATTTGCTGTTATTATTTACATGAGCTACTGTTAGCGACATTTTTAATGTCATAAGCGACCCGCAGTTGGTTGGGAATTTCCGATTTCGTCAGGCACTTATAAATATACGTCTCCGTCGTATAAACAATGAAACTCATGACAATTTATATTAATTATTTATTTTATATACCTGTCAAAACAACATTTGTTCATAATTATTATCAGCAAATGAATTCAAAATATTGCTAAGTATATAAAATCAATAATTCTATATTTGTTCTGCTTGTTACTAGTATCATGCTCAAACAGTTCTACTCAAGTTTATTGGCAACGATATTTAGTCATACCCCGATATCATTTTCAGTATCGTAGTCGGTATTAAAATCCGGATACCGTGAAGCCCTACACTTTTACCATATAAGGAAAAAATAACAAGAAACAATTTACTGAATGAATGCAAGCCTTGAAATAGTGCGTCTGTAATTTGCAGAATGAGGTCCCCAGAGGGTGAATAGTGACGCTATCCCACACAGCTGTATCACCCCCTGGGAACCTCATTCTGCTTAGGCGTCAACTGCTATGGGAGACCTAGGATCACATTGAAGTTTCCCAGTTGAATACAGTGATGTTCACCCATTAGGCCAAAACGAAGAATACCTGTGTTTAGGGTAACCCTCCCGCCCCTACTCAAAACCTGCCGCCAAATTCCATTTTATCGTTTTTCAAAAATTTCCTCTGACTTCATTTTATTTTTTTTATAATTAGGAATTCGCGACTACGGAATTAGCTTGAACAAGTAAACCATTGATGATTTCCTTGCAAATATCGTCAATTCTCGAAAAACGGAAGTGTCGTCATTGTTGTTGTAGTATATTCGTATTCCCTCGTCATTGTTCGGCAAACCTCGCCGATTTCTCGAAAGCGGAAACCAGAAAACACACGATACTTGTGCCGGAATATGTATTAACTACGGTAGCAAATCGAAAGTAACCGGATATTTTGCCGATTGCACATGGCGATTGAATATGGCGGAAACACTTCCGTGTGCGGATAGATCCTGCATTTTAGCCATTAAACTTTACAAATGCGTTCATATGAATCAGAATAGAAACATCATGGCGCCTGTCAACTATAGCACAGACATGTTGTCATGTGTGAACCGGTACCACATGGATTCTGAACTGACAGAAAAGGACATAGTAATAAAATGTCAGATTAAAAATAATTCTGACACTTTTGAAATCGACCCAAAGCTCAAAATTCCTGGCATTATTATAGTTTATCCACCTCTCACCGCATCCACCCTGAAAATTATAAGCCTGACGTAACATGAGTCTGTGTGTACCCATGCAGTAGGAATGGTGTGTGCCTGGTAGAACTTAATTTTTTCCTAGTAGAACTATTTCTCATTAAATATTCATTAGTTCTACAGAAAACCGGACCCGATTAATCAACATCTTCTGTGTCGCATTGATCCGAATGCAACATCAGTCATAGGGTAATCAATGCACATATATTGTTCTTGGTGCTTACTTTGTTTTACATGTGTGAATGCCACCACCGCTTTGCATATTGATTATGTTATGTACGTCACGTTGGCGTTGCCGCATGTATGTGCCATTTCCAATGGAGGAACTCTTGTTAAATTCACCTTCTGAGTTGAATATTTCGCAAAATTTCTTAGTATTCGAGTTGGTGGATAAACAAAATATCATAAGTGTCTTGTGTGGGAAATTGAACAGTAATATGTCCACTCGTATGATTTGGCCAGTAATATCCGAGCTTCAGCGTGAACATAAACCGTTTAATTTTCAACACTAGACACTTCTTCTATATATAATACTAGCCGATGAGCCCGACGTTGTCCGGGCTATTCAAAAACCAAATTTCAATCCAGGCTATTCAAAAACCAAATTTCAAGTCGATAGCTCTACCCGTTTCCGAGATCTGGTCTGCGCATGCGCGAAGCTGGCATCGCACGGGCTCAGCAACCCGATAAAATTCGTATCCGGGGCAAGATACATTCACATACCAAATTTCAAGTCGATAGCTCCACCCGTTTCCAAGATCTCGTCTGCGCATGCGCGAAGCTGGCGTCGCACGGGCTCGGCGACCCGATATAATTCGTATCCGGGGCAAGATACATTCACATAGCAAATTTCAAGTCGATAGCTCCACCCGTTTCCGAGATCTCGTCTTCGCATGCGCGAAGCTTGCGTCGCACGGGCTCGGCGACCCGATAAAAATCGTATCCGGGGCAAGATACATTCACATAGCAAATTTCAAGTCGATAGCTCCACCCGTTTCCGAGATCTCGTCTGCGCATGCGCTGCACGGGCGTCGCACGGGCTCGCCAATACGACAAGGACGACCGCCTGGTGAAACTACACACACGTACCAAGTTTCGTCCCGATCGGTCGAGAATCGTAGATTTGTATAAATGACATACCGGTACATACATACATACATACAGACAGACAGACAGACAGAGGTCTTCAAAATATATATGAGATCATTTAATATCATGCTGTATACATGTCATTGAACTTCTGCAACACCATTAAACTGATTAAAGCTACCATGGCATTGATTAGTGTGACAATGACTTGCCCAAGCTATATACGAGTGACAATGGCAGACGATTAGAAGGCACGAATACTTAAATATTATTCCCCGTGAAAAATAAAATGAAAAAATAAAATAAAATGAAGTACCGCCCGCCCGCCCCTGTTTTTTTCCCTCATGTTACCCTAAACTCAGGTATTCTTCCTTTTGGCCTTAGTCACCTTGATTATGCATTTTATCTTCAGCAAATAATGGGATTTAGCAACTTCCCAGAAGAAGCACGGTGGGCTAGCATCACCAAATTCACCCTCTGGGGACCTCAACTGCTATGGGAGACCAGTGGATCAGATTGAAGTTCCCCAGTTGAAGTTGGTGATGGTTATAAATGACGAGAGATTGACCCTCGTCATGAAGAGGAAATTAAACTTAATGATGTGATCGAAACTGACCTTGCTTATAAATGACGAGAGATCAACCCTTGTCATGCTGTCATAAAGTCCCATGAAAATTGGAATGGCTATAGTGAGATAACTAACAATGCTCCCGACGTAATCAGCCATGAATATGGAAACTACAAAAAAGGAACAGGACGTAATCAGCCATGAATATGGAAACTACAAAAAAGGAACAGGACGTAATCAGCCATGAATATGGAAACTACAAAAATGGAACAGGACGTAATCAGCCATGAATATGGAAACTACAAAAATTGAACAGGACGTAATCAGCCATGAATATGGAAACTACAAAAAAGGAACAGGACGTAATCAGCCATGAATATGGAAACTACAAAAAAGGAACAGGACATAATCAGCTATGAATACGGAAACTACAAAAACAGAACAAACACACAAAATAAAAACATATAACAAGTTATGGAATTATTCATCTTGAATAGTCTATTTCATGCAGTTAAGTCCATATATTGAGGCAAAGAATCTGTTCTAATTTTCCCTTTTCAGAATTTAAATGGACATGGCTCATTTGAACCCCATAATTAAGTGTACATAAAGTATCTCAAAACATGTCAATGCGGAATATTTCCAAAACAATTTGTTGATATACTGCTGAAAATACATATTTGGTTTGTCATATTTTTCGAAATTTTTTAAATCGTTTCGTTTGTGAAGGTTCAATTTTTTTAGTCAGCATCGCGTAAAAACTGCAACTGTAGACCATGGAAAAAAAATCTAGAGCTGTCGTCGCTCTGGAACGTTGATGGTACTAATTAATTTTGTTCACTAAAACAAAGAGAGGAGAGCTTTCTGATGAATTGCAATAAGCCATATTTCCGACTAAATCCTGAAAAGTTACCCATAATTCTGCTGTGGTTAGGGAGTCGATTAATTAGGGCATTACTGTACCTGTTTCCAGACATTACGTTTCCAATTCCAGAATTTCAATGAACACAAATGGCACCATTTTTGTATGGGCCTGTACATTGTTTTTGAATTTGTATTATTTATGATTTCAAAGCCCATATAATGACTAGGACTATAGTATAATGCTCGTAGAAAGGTAGTTTAGGGTATTTATCGACCTATTTATATACCGTAAAAAAAAACAGCGAATATATTAGGTGTATTGGCTGGCTGTACCTTTTTTCATATGTACTCACAGTTGAGAGGATATTCTCGCCTCACTAGTTTGTGCTGCGTATCGAGCAGTGAGTTGAGAATTCCGTCAGTCTTATGTAACTCTATGGGTCCTCCCCTATAAAACGCCGCAGACTCAGCATTAGCCCGGAGCTGCATGTGTTTGAATCTGCGAATAATAAACAATTTAATGATTGCATATACATTCTTATACTTGATACCATAACTCACTGATGAGTAGCTACTTGATTCTCAATCATTCACTTGTGGGGATGTTCAGCTAATAAGATAAAGCTCAGCATTAGGCCACGGATGTACATCTTTGATTCCAGGTGTTTGTTTTTACAGAAATGCCAAACTCCATGCAGGGTTTTTCCTCCTTTGATGACTCGGTAAGACCTCTGCTACCGGCGACATTGTACCCACATTTGGTGGACTTCTGCGATATTAAGATATATACTAAGGGAGCAGAGCAATATGCTGCCCTTAAGCTTGTTTGTGAATAATATCGCATTCATATCATCGTTATGCTATACTATTATAAGTATATTCTTGAGGAAATTATCATAATTTGATGAAGTTATTTCTAAATTATAACCTACAACATGGAGGTCGTCTGTCCCTTTAACATCTTTGCTGTTTGTTTATCGTACATTCAATATTTAGATAAATTCTATCTCACCTAAAATCTCCTTCCATTTTCTGTCTTTTGAATGTGTAATTAACAACAGGTGACATCAGCAGCTTATTAAAGAATGTTGCGACAATGAACAAACAGACACAGCTGACTGGTCCAATATAACCCGTCCTGAAATATAATGTGAATGAATATTAAAAAACAAATTGTTGCTTCTGAAAACAATGCATATTTGGCAGCAATTAATTTAAAGTTACCTATTTTCATGGTAAACATGTTGGTTCTGGTTAGGTCATGTGAACCCCCCCCCCCCCCCCCCCCCCCATCACCCCTAACTGTGTTGTGGTGATAACCAAGCACTGTTATGTGCAGGGATGTGTCTAGAGGATATCCGTTGTGGGGACGGGGTGGTGTCTAACTTTGAGGCCATGTAGAATGAGGTCCCCAGAGGATGAATTTGGTGATGCTAGCCCACTGTGCGGGGTAGTATAACCAAATTCACCCTCTGGGGACCTCATTCTGCAAATGTCCAGCACAATGAGTGTAACTCATCCTTCATATGCCTTATACTGGAACATTATATTTTTATATACAGTGATATCTTATCTTCAATATTTTCAATTGTTCCTGGTAAAAAAATCCCTCAAGAATAAGCAATGTCAGTTTAATCTGAATTTCAGAGATAATTTCTTCAGAAATATGTACACTTTTGTGATGATACATCAATAGTATATAATTTACGTAATTTGGTTTGAAGATGGCAGCCAAAATGGTACCAAACCAAAAATAGGAAATGGACCATTTTCTCCTAAATAAGTTTTCGCGGTTTAGTACTGAAGGCTAATTATTGATTATTTATGTGCCCATCCGGTTATAAATAAGAGATGGACTGTCGTCCGGTGCATACCCCTTGTGGCATAGCACCTAGTGTGGGCATACCTATAACCTATGATTGATGTACTTGCACAGACAGACCCACAAATCATCATTTTCAGATAAACAAAGATGAATAACCATAGAACGAAAAACCTAAACAAAACGATTGAACACACCATTGAATATACTTGTAGCGGTGAACATTCATACCATATATCATTGAGATTAAAGCACTACTGTTTGAGTTAAGGCCTGAACAGACATCGGACGGACCAAAACGCCAACATTTCCAGATAAACAAAGATGAATAACTCTTGAATGGACAAAAGCCAAACAAAATGTTTGAACCTTCTATTGAATGTCCTCATAGTAGTGAACGTTCATAGCAAATTTCATTGCGATCTGAGCACTACTGTTGAAGTTATGATGTGAACAGACATGGGACGGACCAAACAGCCAACATTTCCAGATAAACAAAGATCAATAACTCTAGAACAGAAAACTCGAACAAAACATTTGAACAATCCATTGAATGTCATCATAGTAGTGAACATCCATAACAAATTAAATTGAGACATGACATGAGCAGACATCTGACAGACGTACGGATGCCCCACAGACAGAAGGCCCCACCACATGGTTGGACAGGTGAAAAAAAGTGTACCCCCTTTTAAAAAAAAGGGGGTATCAAAATGTACATTACTATCCATCCAGTTATAATAGTTTATGTTTCTAATCAATACATTAAATACTCTTATACAGACTTTAGACAGTGTAACTCACCCTTCATAAGCCTTATCTGTGTAATAACTGACCATGAATGTAGACAGAATCAGCTGAATTCCTCCCTCGCCCACCCTATCACCACACCCCTGAGTTAGACATATAGTCAGTGAAACTCACCCTTCATAAGCCTTATATGTGTAATAACTGACCATGAATGGAGACAGAATCAGCTGAATCCTCCATCCCACCCTATCACCACACCCCTGAGTTAGACAGACTTTGTAACTCACCCTTCATAAGCCTTATCTGTGTAATAACTGACCATGAATGGAGACCGGGTGAGTTGACCGGGTGATGTGTATAACATGTAGAGTCATCGCCCCTCTTCCGAAATTAAAATTGGGTAGCTGAAACAACCTTACATCCACTCATGTTAATTACATGTGATAAATATATATTCATTACCTCAGATCCCCCAACTTAACGATTTCTTATCTTCCTTGCCAGCAGTGCAAGAATGTATAGGCGCAACACATACATGCTTGTTCTTACATAAATATTCCTTTCGTATAAAAGCGAGAGTGGCGATCATCAGATGATCAAACTCTATATAGCCATATAGTTGTGTGCATGGTGCGCTCTTCGTGTGGTCCGTACTCAACATGTAATTCAGGCAAAAATTCAAATTAGGTGTGCTTATAGTTTATCTTGCATGTAACATAAACGCGTCTGTATCCGTACTATACGTCAGCTTGGGGGTAAGTGTGTGAGTGTCCGCAAGCTTGTGCGTGCGTGTGTGCCTGTCTGCATTTTTTTTTAGATGTTCGCACGTGTCTTGAATGTCAGCTTTTGTAAGAGTGTATGTGTGCTATTTATTAGGACGTGGTTCATATATGTGTATGTTTTTTCTTCTCCAAACTTACTTTTGCTCTTTCATTTTTACTATATTTTTGTAACATGTTGTATATACGCTATTATGTATATGTATCACTCTTCAGAAATTGGAGGACAATAAAGGTATATATAAGCCTTATATGTGTAATAACCAATCATGAATGGAGACAGAATCAATGAATCCTCCCCCGCCCACCCTATCACCACACCCCAAGTTAGACAGATAGACAGTATAACTCACCCTTCATAAGCCTAACTGTGTAATAACCAATCGTGAATGGAGACAGAATCAATGAATCCTCCCCCGCCCACCCTATCACCACACCCCAAGTTAGACAGATAGACAGTATAACTCACCCTTCATAAGCCTAACTGTGTAATAACCAATCGTGAATGGAGACCGAATCAATGAATCCTCCCCCACCCACCCTATCATCACACCCCAAGTTAGACAGATAGACAGTATAACTCACCCTTCATAAGCCTAACTGTGTAATAACCAATCGTGAATGGAGACCGAATCAGTGAATCCTCCCCCCGCCCACCCTATCACCACACCCCTGAGTTAGACAGATAGACAGTGTAACTCAGCCTTCATACGCCTTATACGTGTAATAACCATCATGAATGGAGGCAGAATCAGCTGAATCCTCCCCCCGCCCACCCTATCACCACACCCCCGAGTTAGACAGATAGACAGTGTAACTCAGCCTTCATACGCCTTATACGTGTAATAACCATCATGAATGGAGACAGAATCAGCTGAATCCTCCACCCCACCCTATCACCACACCCCTGAGTTAGACAGATAGACGGTGTAACTCACCCTTCATATGCCTTATACGTGTAATAACCAATCGTGAATGGAGACAGAATCAGCTGAATCCCCCCCCCCCGCAATTACCACACCCCTGCGTTAGACAGATAGACAGTGTAACACACCCTTCATATGCCTTAAACTTGTAATAACCATCATGAATGGAGGCAGAATCAGCTGAATCCTCCACCCCACCCTATCACCACACCCCTGAGTTAGACAGATAGACGGTGTAACTCACCCTTCATATGCCTTAAACATGTAATAACCAATCGTGAATGGAGACAGAATCAGCTGAATCCTCCACCTCACACTATCACCACACCCCGAGTTAGACAGATAGACAGTGTAACTCACCCTTCATACGCCTTATACATGTAATAACCATCATGAATGGAGGCAGAATCAGCTGAATCCTCCACCCCACCCTATCACCACACCCCTGAGTTAGACAGATAGACAGTGTAACTCACCCTTCATACGCCTTATACGTGTAATAACCATCATGAATGGAGACAGAATCAGCTGAATCCTCCACCCCACCCTATCACCACACCCCTGAGTAGACAGATAGACGGTGTAACTCACCCTTCATAAGCCTTATCTGTGTAATAACCAATCGTGAATAGAGGCAGAATCAGCTGAATCCTCCACCCCACCCTATCACCACACCCCTGAGTTAGACAGATAGACAGTGTAACTCACCCTTCATATGCCTTATACGTGTAATAACCAATCGTGAATCCTCCCCCACCCACCCTATCACCACACCACTGAGTTAGACAGATAGACAGTGTAACTCACTCTTCATACGCCTTATACGTGTAATAACCATCATGAATGGAGGCAGAATCAGCTGAATCCTCCACCCCACCCTATCACCACCCCCCTGAGTTAGACAGATAGACAGTGTAACTCACCCTTCATATGCCTTGTACGTGTAATAACCAATCGTGAATCCTCCCCCCGCCCACCCTATCACCACCCCCCTGAGTTAGACAGATAGACAGTGTAACTCACCCTTCATATGCCTTATACGTGTAATAACCAATCGTGAATCCTCCCCCCGCCCACCCTATCACCACACCACTGAGTTAGACAGATAGACAGTGTAACTCACCCTTCATACGCCTTATACGTGTCATAACCAATCATGAATGGAGACAGAATCAGTTGAATCATCCACCCCACCCTATCACCACACCCCTGAGTTGGACAGATAGACAGTGTAACTCACCCTTCATAAGCCTTATACGTGTAATAACCATCATGAATGGAGGCAGAATCAGCTGAATCCTCCCCCCGCCCACCCTATCACCACACCCCTGAGTTAGACAGATAGACAGTGTAACTCACCCTTCATAAGCCTTATACGTGTAATAACCAATCGTGAATCCTCCCCCACCCACCCTATCACCACACCACTGAGTTAGACAGATAGACAGTGTAACTCACCCTTCATATGCCTTATACGTGTAATAACCAATTGTGAATCCTCCCCCCCCCCCCTGAGTTAGACAGATATATAGTGTAACTCACCCTTCATATGCCTTATACGTGTAATAACCAATCGTGAATCCTCCCCCCCCCCACCCTGAGTTAGACAGATAGACAGTGTAACTCACCCTTCATATGCCTTATATGTGTAATAACCAATCGTGAATGGAGGCAGAATCAGCTGAATCCTCCCCCCGCCCACCCTATCACCACACCACTGAGTTAGACAGATAGACAGTGTAACACACCCTTCATATGCCTTAAACGTGTAATAACCATCATGAATGGAGGCAGAATCAGCTGAATCCTCCACCCCACCCTATCACCACACCCCTGAGTTAGACAGATAGACGGTGTAACTCACCCTTCATAAGCCTTATACGTGTAATAACCAATCGTGAATCCTCCCCCACCCACCCTATCACCACACCACTGAGTTAGACAGATAGACAGTGTAACTCACCCTTCATATGCCTTATACGTGTAATAACCAATTGTGAATCCTCCCCCCCCCACACCCCTGAGTTAGACAGATAGACGTGTAACTCACCCTTCATAAGCCTTATACGTGTAATAACCAATCGTGAATCCTCCCCCCCCCCCACCCTGAGTTAGACAGATAGACAGTGTAACTCACCCTTCATAAGCCTTATACATGTAATAACCAATCGTGAATCCTCCCCCCCCCCCACCCTGAGTTAGACAGGTAGACAGTGTAACTCACCCTTCATATGCCTTATACGTGTAATAACCAATCGTGAATGGAGACAGAAGCAGCTGAGGTAGAAACAGACTAAACAGCTCACAAATATTGCTTACATCATTCGTGATCCTCTGGTCCCTGAAATAATTAACAAATATATTAACAAGAGCACTGCCACGTTGGAAATAATTAATTGTGTTTGAAACTCCAGACACTAAAATAAGTGATGGGAAATAAAGAAATATAAAAAAAGAGGCCCATAACTTTCACAAAACATTGGATTTCTATTTGGGGCTCTCCGCTGGTACCCAGCTCCGTTTGGGTAATTCGTCCAACGATAGCCCCTAACTCAGGAGCTAATCTGTGGAGTCTTAATCCAGAAATGATTCAAAGAACATCATTTCAGTGTTACGTAATAGTGCAAATTAAAATTGTAATTTCATTTAGCAAATTACAGTTTTAAGTTCATATTACCATATATAGAAGTTTGTACCAGCAACTGAGAGCCCCATTCTTTCCCCAAAAATATATTAATTGAATGAAAACAGCATATGCATAAATGTAGATATTCTGCGTTCAATGTATAATAATGTAATGTACTGTATGTTGCCAACTCGATCATTTATATTCAATAAATGTTTTTAGGCAAGATTATATTCGTTTGATACATAAGGCATGAACATGGGGCGGAAATGCATCCTGTCCTCTGGTTCTTCTGTTTGAAAATAAATGATGGCTTTTCATATTAATTTACAAGGTTCCATCTGAGGGGGAGATCATAAATGGGAGATAAATGCATCGCGATTTATCAATGTTTATGATACTCCTCGAAGTCATTATTTAATACTCTACGATTGTCAGAGTCTGCATCGAAAATCATCAAAGGTCAAACTATGTTTACGCTCATATGCAGATGAGCATCTAATTATACCGCGAGCGTACATAGAAAGACAGCAGTTGGTGCCACTAGATTTGCATAAGACGGTATCAAGATTCCCAGACTAGAGTAGTGCAAATACCGTAATTGAGAATAGACAGTTTCTACATCACCAACCAAGATATCTATAGAACTAATGAAATCACGGCACTCCGTAGTGACGTCATGAAATATATATTAAGAACCAATCAAATCCTGATTCTAGCTTAATGATGTCATTACTTCATGAGCACTTTTACAAATATGGAATATCTCAGATTCTCTTTGTCTCAGAATTTATAGCATCAACAATCCATTCTTTCAACAATCTTAAACAACGTTAAATTGCGCATAATTTATTACCCACCACCACCCCCTATCACCGCCGCATAACTATTTACCCACCACCACCCCCAACCACCACCGTCAGTGGGTACCTTGAATGGGAGATTCTCAGTAAACATGTATAATACATCTCGGATAGTGAAATAATTTCACATTTCATGCCTCAGGAAATGCCACCAAATTTGCTTGTGGCTTTTCCTGGTCAAATTGCTAGATGCTCTCAAACTGTAATATATTTATTGTATTATGTATATTTGTTCATGTAGCACACCATTTGTTCAAATATAATTATTGTATTATGTATATATGTATATGTAGCACACCATTTGTTCAAACATAGTTATCGTATTATGTATATTGGAATATGTAGCCCACCAGTTGACCTTGCAATGTCAATGTCTGAAGATACACATGTAGCAATGCTGTCTCGCATATCATTTCACGTAACTATCCAAAACTACTTAACAGCTTCATCTCACATTAAATTAGCAAAGCTAATGCCTGAAGCAATCAAGGTAATCCTGCATTAGATTATTAGCTTTAAATATTAGAAGCTAACAACGTCTTCTTGCAATTAAATTAATGAGAGTAAATGCTCGAATGCTAACAGCGTCTTCTTGCATTAAAATAAAAACGCGTGAAGCTAACAGCATCTTTGGCAACTGAATTATTAAATGTACATGCTCGAAGTTAACAGCGTCTTCTTGCAATTGAATTATTAAATGTAATGCCTGAAGCTAACAGCGTCTTCTCGCATTGAATTATTAAATGTACATACTTGAAGCTAACAGCGTCTTCTTGCAATAGACATAGTAATGTAATGCTTGAAGCTAACAGCGTCTTCTTGCAATTGAATTATCAAATGTAAAAGCTTGAAGTTAACAGCGTCTTCTTGCAATGCAAGGCTTAAATGTAAATGCTTGAAGCTAACAGCGTCTTCTAGCAACTGATTTATCAAAAGTACATGCTCGAAGCTAACAGCGTCTTCGTGCAATTGAATTATTAAACTTAATGCTTGAAGTTAACAGCGTCTTCTGGCAATATAATTATTAAATGCACAGGCTTGAAGCTAACAGCGTCTTCTTGCAATTGAATTATTAAATGTAATGCTCCAAGTTAACAGCGTCTTCGTGCAACTGAACTAGTAAATGTACACGCTTGAAGCTAACAGCGTCTTCTTGCAATTGAAATAGTAAGTGTCATGCACGTGGGTAATTCGTCCAACGATAGCCCCTAACTCAGGAGCTAATCTGTGGAGTCTTAATCCAGAAATGATTCAAAGAACATCATTTCAGTGTTACGTAATAGTGCAAATTAAAATTGTAATTTCATTTAGCAAATTACAGTTTTAAGTTCATATTACCATATATAGAAGTTTGTACCAGCAACTGAGAGCCCCATTCTTTCCCCAAAAATATATTAATTGAATGAAAACAGCATATGCATAAATGTAGATATTCTGCGTTCAATGTATAATAATGTAATGTACTGTATGTTGCCAACTCGATCATTTATATTCAATAAATGTTTTTAGGCAAGATTATATTCGTTTGATACATAAGGCATGAACATGGGGCGGAAATGCATCCTGTCCTCTGGTTCTTCTGTTTGAAAATAAATGATGGCTTTTCATATTAATTTACAAGGTTCCATCTGAGGGGGAGATCATAAATACAAGTTTAATGAGTATTTTGAGAAAATTCAGTCACATATATCAAACATGTAACTGCAGTTGTCACAAGGAATCAGGAAAATTAAATTTTCTATGTCGAAAAAGTCCAATAACTCTGGCAAAAAATAATCACACTATTGGCGATCTAGCAAGCGTGAAAGCGTGAAAATGAGGTTCCCAGAGGGTGAATTTAGTGATGCTATCCCGCATGATGGGCTAGCATCACCAAATACACCCTCTGGGAACCTCATTCTGCTTAGGCCCCAACTTCTAGGATCAGATTGAAGTTCCCCAGTTGAAGTTGGTGACGTTCACCCATTAGTCACCTCGATTATGCATGTTATCTTCTGCAAATTAGGTGATATAGAAACTTCCCAGAAGGGAAAAAGTAACTAAAAACAATGTTAATTTGAGATAATAGATATTTCCCAGAAGATGAGGCCCAAGCAGAATGAGATCCTCAGAGGGTGAATTTTGTGATGCTAGCCCACTGTGCGTGATAGCATCACTAAATGCACCCTCTGTGGACCTCATTCTACAATATGACTGACGCACTATTTCCAGGCTTGTGATGCAGGCATGTTGTCATAGAAAGCCATATGCAAGCCTTGAAATAGGGTGTCTGTCATTTGCAGAATGAGGTCCCCAGAGGGTGAATTTAGTGATGCTACCCCGCATAGCGGGCTAGCATCACCAATTCACCCTCTGGGGACCTCATTCTGCTTACACCTCAGCAGAATGAGGTTCCCAGAGGGTGAATTTGGTGATGCTAGCCCGCTATGCGGGGTAGCATCACTAAATACACCCTCTGGGGACCTCATTCTGCAAATGACAGACACCCTATTTCAAGGCTTGAACATGCTTATAAAATGCATCTTTACCAAAGCTAACGACAAGAAAAGTAAAAATTCTGTAGTTCCACGTGTAACGGTGCTACTATCATTTACGTTCAAATACTGGTATAATTGATTCTTGCCAGATAGTTACATGCTAAAATGGCATGTCAATTGAATACCAGCAAAAAAGCGGGGAAATAAAATCAATCATACATATGGGGGATCAATGGATTAATCGATGACATTAACGGTACAATATATAGCATCCCTAAGTTAAATCATACTTACAGGTTATCAATGGATTTATCGATGACATTAACAGTATAATATATAGCATCCTTCAGACAGGGACCAGCCGAGAGGGCGACGTGGGCGACTTCTTCGCCCTAGCGCCGTCCGCTTCGCCTTATTTTTGCAGTCGGGCGAAGTTCAAGTCGCCCTAAAAATTCCAAAGTTGACTGACGAAATTCGGCAAAATGCCCCAAATAATTTATGATAATTTACAACTGTCAACTGTGATTGCACACAATACTCCACTATCAGGGTGTATCATGGTGTTATAAAACAATTAACACCTGTAATGCTCCAATCTGGAAGCATGTTGACAACGGAGTCTGATTACTGGCAGCTGTGAAAACATCGTCGGGCCTCAAGTGTTAATCTGGTTGTTGTTATTTTTAGATTACCGTGATTACCACACCTTACAAGAATATTACAACTCACACCTCTCACAATGTGTCAATTCATCACTCCCTCTATGGAGTTTGGTTAAAGAAATTTTAAAACAAATTCATTTGTGAAGCATATTAAAATTTCGAACGGGATTACTAACAGAGCGCAGTAAAAGTGTTCATGATTTCGTTTCGTTTCTGTTTGATAAATATTGTTGGCATTTTTAACAACCCGAAAAATATGAAATAAAATCCTGTCATTCTCTCACAATTACGATATAAAATGCTGCTATCCTCTCACAATTATGTTTGGGTATTATTAATAGTTATTAGGGTCATGAAGTGAACATAATGACTCCATATTTCAACCATTGTTTCATAAGTTTAATTGACATATTTCATCTCTCCTATTTTCGTTCTATAGCGACTCCTGTCGTAGTACTGATCAATTTAAATTTTGTAGACTCACTTCGCCCAATAGAACGGCCACTTCGCCTTAGTTTTATAGTAGGGCGAAGTCATTTCGCCCTGAAAATCTGGTCTAGGCTGGTCCCTGCCTTCAGATAAATCATACTTACAGGTTATCTATGGATTTATCGATGACATTAACGGTATAATATATAGCATCCCTCAGATAAATCAAACTTACGGGTTATCAATGGATTTATCGATGACATTAACGGTATAATATATAGCATCCCTCAGATAAATCAAACTTACGGGTTATCAATGGATTTATCGATGACATTAACGGTATAATATATAGCATCCCTCAGATAAATCATACTTACGGGTTATCTATGGATTTATCGATGACATTAACGGTATAATATATAGCATCCTTCAGATAAAGCTTGTGTAATCTAGTCGTGATCTGACTCCTCCATGCTATCATCAGCACAGAAGCTACGTACAACTTTGTACTCTTAATCTGAAACAAAATTAAATAAGGGTCAATGTCTGTATCAATGGTCAAAATGCATTAACACTTTGAGTGCCAGGGGCCGATCTCATCGGCCCTAAACCTACAAAATAAGTCTGTTAAAGAATATAAGAATAAATTATTAAAATTGTAAAAAAAAAAAAAAAAAATGGTTTATAGGCCAATGCATTCTCTTATATATGCGAGGCGACCTATGGTCGACTCGCATATATAAGAGAATGCATTGGCACAGGGTATATGGGTCGATACAAAAATCGGACCTGCCACTCAAAGGGTTAAAACAATAAAAAAAATCATCCCAAAATAAAATGGCTGTATCAATGGTCAAAATGCATCAAAACATACAAAAATGAAAGTGTCAAAGACACTGTAGCTCCACTTGGAGAGGGGATAATTTCAAATATTACTGTCAATGGAGCGATAAGGAATACGGAATGTGAAATAAATTTATGATTGGATGAGGGATGTGGTCTGTAGGGTGTGCCATATGATTTAGTCATGCAAAGAGTAAAATCCAAGATGGCTGCCAGTGGCAATGTTTCTCATTGAAAATTGTTCAAATTTGATAGCTTCCATCTAGAGGTGACCCTAAACATGCCTGTAAATTTTAAAAACAATTCTCCAATAAATGTGGGCTACAGGCTGTGCCGATGGCTGTTTTTAACAAATTTCGAAAAAAAAATACAATGACTCCCATCTAGATGTCACCTAGGGACCTGCTAATATTCGAGATTCGATTCGATGGCGATATCGGGCACCCGATTCGAGATCGACACCAAATCGGTCCGCTGATTCTGATACTTTCGAATCGGTGTTACTTTGGTGTGGTCTCATTTTTTGCAGTATTCGCAGGTCCCAAAATTTGTATCGACATTATGTAAATTGAAAATTGTCTACACGGTGCGTGATCGCCAGATACGGAACACAATTGATTACCTTATGTTTAGAACTTCAGATATCCAATTCAGATTACATGAATAAAATTCAATGTCAGCCGCCGTTATGAGCGACAAAACATAGATTGGAATGAACAGAAACAGTGAGAAACCTTAGAACAATCGGCCTATTACGTTCTTAAATGGACGACATCATGTGCAACCAGTTATCTGCGACACTGCCAGCAGAATTCCTATAAATGTCCTACTTTCAGTTTCCGTTTCCCGGGAAATCGAGCTCGTTGCACCAAGTTTCGATCTGTTGAATCTTGTTGATTACATTTAACACTTGTAATTTTGTGTCTGTTTTCTGGGACCCCCCTCTGTAAAGACAACTACTGTGAATATGTGATGAAGGTGTTTGATCTATTGTGGGGTGAACATTTTAACAGATAACTACCATTGGTATCGGACTACAACAATTATATAGCTGAACGGTGTACCTATGTCCGTTTTGTCAAATCTTTATTATCTTTATTAAATAATGTAGACAAGTAACTTCCATTCCATGGGGATTGTGATACGTTGATTGAACTGTCTTTAAGTGTCTTACTGTCACTGCTTGTGTCATGTTCGCCATGACACAGCTAGATAGAAATTCAATGCAACATATCCAAAACTCTCCATGAGCCTGAGAGTGACTTGCCTATGTAATGATTTTCCTAAAAAAAAAACACAAGTTCCAACAGATGTTTAAGGAGATAACATTTTTATATAGCATCTAGTGAATTTTGCAGTTTTTTTGTCATGAGACACTGAAATACAAAATGGTAAACAATGTCAATCACTCGCTGATTCGATTCGAGATTTGATTCGATATCGATATCAGGAAGGAGATTCGATTCGATGCAAAATCCCCGATTCGCAGATCCCTAATGTCGTCCCGAAGATCCATATAAAGTTTGGTAACAATCAGATGAGAGATATGACCTGAAGGGTGTGCTAACAGAAATTGTTGACAGATCACAGACGCATGCACAGACGACGGATGCCAACCCATGGCAATAGCTTAAACTTGACTTCGTCAAGTTGAGCTAAAAAGTCAGATGGACCTTATAATCTCAGGTGCACAGGTTCCCATGGTACTAAATATCTATGCCAAATATAAAACAAATTGACTTGAAAAATGTAGGAATAAAAGCTCGGACAAAGTTGCATCTATGGACGGACAGACAGATGGACAGACATGCTGATTCCTATATACCTCCACCCATAACTCGTTATTGCTGGACATTTGCAGAATGAGGTCCCCAGAGGGTGAATTTAGTGACACTACCCTGCACAGTGGGCTAGCATCACCAAATTCATCCTCTGGGGACCTCATTCCGCATGGCCTCATCTGCTATGGGAGACATAGACTCAGATTCCAGATGTCAAAAAAAGGAAAATAACCTTTCTAAAGAAACTAAAAAACTTAATTTGATAATAAAGAGAGTTTCCAGAAAGATGAGGCATATAAAGCAGAATGAGGTCCTCAGAGGGTGAATTTAGTGATGCTAAACCGGTGTGCAGGGTAGCGTCACTAACTTCGCCATCTGGGGACAACATTCTGCAAATGTCCCCACCATATTTTGAAACCTGCACAGAATTACAAACTTACAAATGATTCTGCTAGAATGAGCATCAGTGACTTGATTGTTTGTACTTTGAATCCTTCTTCATCGACATCTCCTAGAACTTTGTAATAGACACTGGGTATGAGGCCAATATTATAAATGACATACTGTTCTGAAAAAAAGAAAAAAAAGTTGATCATCATTGCGACTGTGAGAATTCGATACATTTATACACACCAGTGTGGTATTCCCATTTATAGTTTGATGCTGTGCCGGGCTGTTTGGATTAACTAACAACCACATGTAAGCAATGTAAAATATGATTGGCTAAGATTAATCACGCTGACCAATCGGGAAGTGACATTTATCGCTTAATTTATAAACGAGTGAACCACTTTACGTCGTCTCCATGCGCCGAAACGTGCTTACCATACTGAGTCTGTGCATCCATAACTTCATATCTCGTATATATTTTGAAGACCTCTGTCTGTATGTTTGTTTGTTTGTCTGTCTGTCATTGATACAAATCTACGATTCTCGACCGATCGGGACGAAACTTGGTACGTGTGTGTAGTTTGACCAGGCGGTGAACGTTGTCGTATTGGCGAGCCCGTGCGGCGCCCGTGCAGCGCATGCGCAGACGAGATCTCGGAAACGGGTGGAGCTATCGACTTGAAATTTGGTATGTGAATGTACATGTATCTTGCCCCGGATACGAATTTTATCGGGTCGCCGGGCCCGTGCGACACCAGCTTCGCGCATGCGCAGACGAGATCTCGGAAACGGGTGGAGCTATCGACTTGAAATTTGCTATGTGAATGTATCTTGCCCCAGATACGAATTTTATCGGGTCGCCGGGCCCGTGCGACGCCAGCTTCGCGCATGCGCAGACGAGATCTCGGAAACGGGTAGAGCTATCGACTTGAAATTTGGCATGCGCAGACGAGATCTCGGAAACGGGTGGAGCTATCGACTTGAAATTTTGTTTTTGAATAGCCCGGACAACGTCGGGCTCATCGGCTAGTCTATTATATATTTTGGGAAATCTGTCTCTGTGTGTGTGTGTGTGTGTGTGTGTCTGTTCGCGATGGACTCGAGAACGGCCGAGCCGATTTCGATGAAACTTGGTATGTGGGGTACTTTCGGCCGGGGAGTGGCATGGGCCTATTAATTTGCCCGTGCGACGTGACCTTGACATCGTGTCATTTCAAGGTCGAACGCCCGAGTATTGCGGGATTTCGATGAAAATTAGTGTCTAGGGCTAGTCTATTATATATTTTGGGAAATCTGTCTCTGTGTGTGTGTGTGTGTGTCTGTTCGCGATGGACTCGAGAACGGCCGAGCCGATTTCGATGAAACTTGGTATGTGGGGTACTTTCGGCCGGGGAGTGGCATGGGCCTATTAATTTGCCCGTGCGACGTGACCTTGACATCGAGTCAAATCGCGAATTTTTATGGGATTTCGACGAAATTTGATACATAGGGTTACTTTTGTCCACTGAGTGTTTTGGACGGGTCAAATCGTGACCCCGACCTGACCTTCAAAATGATCAATTCAAGGTCAAATCGGGTAAAACCGGATGGATTTCGACGGGTACTTTTGTCGGGTACTTTTGTCCGGGCAGTGTTTTGGACGGGTCAAATTGGGTCAAATTGTGACCCCACCTGACCTTGACCTTCAAAATGATCAATTCAAGGTCAAATCACGCAATTCGCCGAAAAGCAGAGGGGAAACAGCCCGGACGAAGTCGGGTCCACCTGCTAGTATATATATATAGAACATAATAATACAGCACGGCTCTTTTGCAGGGTTCATTGGTCAGATATTTAAAAAATTACATTAAGCAGGGTATGTCGAGTGCATTGCATTGAAATTGGATTAGAGACAATAACACTGACAGCTGTAATGCATCTGTTATATTGTATGTGGAATGCGTCATTACATTTCTTGTTTCAATTTATAAAAGATGGCGGCGAAGGAAAATTGACTTGTATTCACAGAAGTTCTGCATTATAACGCAACATACGCATTGGTGTGAACAGTTTAATGCAGACAATGGAACATGTAAACGCTTTACTTTTAGCTAAATAAAAGGTCGCTGACCAAAATGACCCCGACGAAGGTGGCAGGTTTGAAGGATTTATGGGTTTCCGATCTCTATACTACAAACTGTAGGAGGAATTGATTCCACCAATATGATACAAAGTGCATTTTCACTATTAAATATGTTGCACATCTTCAATGTGTCGAGAAAGGGTCAATAACTCTAAAATAAAAAAACACAAAACAATTCTATGTCGATAAAGGGCACTAACTCTGTCAAAATAACTCCAAGTGAACTCAAAATCGCAGGTGTGCAGGTTCCAATGTTGGTTGACATCTGTGCCAAATTTTTTTTAAATGGACTGGAAAATGACGGAATACAGGCTCAGACAAAAGATATGTCCCAGGATGTACGATTCTATGTCGAAAAAGGGCAATATCTCTGTCAAAATGAGTCCGACCGAACTCAAGTGCAAGTGCGCAAGTTCCCATGCTGGATGATATATGTGCCAAGTTTAAAAATAATTGACCAGAAAATGACAGAAGGCTCGGACAAAGTTCTCGGATGCACACATGGGACACACATATTCACTGATGAGGGTCATTACTATTCAAGCCTATGCCAGCAATTACCTCTCAGAAAATCACCAGATCTCACTAAATCCCTTACATAGCATTATCCCAACCAAGTTCATAAGCTGTTTACATCGAGGGAAACTTGGACTATGTACATGCAAGCTTATATTATATTTATATAGTCTACGGGGTATAAAATAATAAATATGAGTTGAAGACACCTTTCCGGAAATACTAGTAAGTATTGATTTTATTTCCATATCTCCTATATATTTTGAGACTTCCGTATATGTGTATATATATATGTGTGTACTTCATAGAATCTAAAACGGCTGCGAGGATAAAATTCCGTATATAAGGGTAAAAACCCACGCGGATCGTCCACGTCGCATTTTGGACAAGCTCTGAGCACTCATTCTCCACTCCCAATCATCAAAATCACCGCAAACGGCACGGCGGTGGTTAATCGCGTTGATAGTTAAAGAGCGTTCCTATCCGCAGTGTAGTCGATAAAGAGCGTATATGCGTCTGTACACGGGCGTCAGCGTCGGTGAGCGTGTTGTGTGATTCTTACGTACATGGCATCCAGACATGAGCGTGTTGTGTGATTGTTACATACTTAGGGCTTCCCAGGAACTGGGATCGGGTCAGTTTTTCCGTCCTAGGTGATCTTCACCTTGAAACGGGTACCCACAAATGATATATATATGTGTGTGTCCTTTATAGACTCGAACCGATTGAGCTCAAACTTGCTACCTACGGGAAGTGTCATGGGCAGGTTAAATTGTGACCCCGACCTGACCTTGACATTCAAAATGATCAATTCAAGGTCAAATCGGGTAAAACTGGCGGATCTCGAACGAATTGAAAAATAAATTCATTTTAAAAAAGCTTTTTCGAACAAAGCCATGGGACGAATGCCGCCAGTGGCGGGCTAACCTGCTAGTCTACTATATATTTTGAGACTTCGTATATGTGTGTGTGTGTACTTTATAGAATCGAAAACGCCTGGTCGGATAGAGCTCAAATTTCGTATATAAGTGTAAAATCCCACGGGAATCGTCAACTTCGCATTTTGGACAAGCTCTGAGCACTCATTCTCCACTCCCAATCATCAAAATCACCGCAAACGGCACTTCGCGGGTTAAGGCATCAACGATCTTTATATCGACCATATTTGGAGTTGTTAACCGACTAACGCTCTTTATTGCCATCGACGTTGCTAAACGGTTAACCATGCGTACGAAACTACGGATGCAAAACGCGAAATGCATTTATCTCGATTAAAAAGGCAGAATTAACGTGTTGTGTGATTCTTATGTCTGTCGTTCCTAGGAACAGGAGAAATTTTCAATCATACCTCTTTTAGGGACGGGTACTGCGTGTTGTGTGAAAACAAAAAATGCATGTTATGTGATTCTTATGCTCTGAGCACTCATTCTCCACTCCCAATCATCAAAATCACCGCAAACGGCACTTCGGGGGTTAAGGCATCAACGATCTTTATATTGACCATATTTGGAGCTGTTAACCGACTAACGCTCTTTATTGACATCGACGTTGCTAAACGGTTAACCATGCGTATGAAACTACGGACGCAAAACGCGAAATGCATTTATCTTGATTAAAAAGGCAGAATTAATGTGTCTTCCTGGGAACGGGGGAAATTTTCAATCATACCTCTTTTAGGGACGGGTACTGCGTGTTGTGTGAAAACAAAAAATGCGTGTTGTGTGATTCTTATGTCTGTCGTTCCTAGGAACGGGGGAAATTTTCATCGGGTCAGTTTTTCCGACCGATGTACCTTAAATCATACCTCTTTTAGGGACAGGTACTGCGTGTTGTGTGATTCTTATGTCTTCTTCACCTTAATCGGGTAAAATAAGGTCTAATCAGGTAAAATATTGAAAAACCAAAAATTAAATAAAAAAATTCAAAAATCCAGTAAATTAAAAATGCACAATTATTAACTCATGTTATAAACAAAAAATTAATATTAACTCATTGAAAAAAAAAATTTAAATAAAAAAATTCAAAATTGTCATGTTTCTGACGAACGCCGCCAGTGGCGGGCTAACCTGCTAGTTTTCTTATTTTATGTGATAATCAAGTGGGACAGTTTTTCGTTACTATTTTAATTTTTTTTAGATAGAGTTGTCCCTCATGGTACACCCGAACAAACATGAGCCGTAAAATGTCCAAAACAGATTGTACATGTGTGATAGAAGCGTTTCCCAGCAGGGGCCTTCAATTCATATTTATTATTTTATACCCAGGGAACAACATAAAACTGGTTATTGGAAGAGATAGACCATCTTTAACCCTTTGAGTGCCAAGGGCCAATCTCATCGCCCCTAATTTACGGTGTCTAATTTAGAGTTTTTTTTTTTTTTTGGGGTATGCTTAAGCATGCTATAGTGAATTTAAAAACAAAACTTGATAAAACCTTAGGGGCATGTTATAACTCAAAACTATCACCAAGTATTCATAGTAATAATTTTGATGCCCATGAAAAACGTAAGATTCCCTGGCACTAAACCTACAAAATAAGTCTGTTAAAGAATACAAGAAAAAATTATCTAAATTGTAAAAAATAATAACAAATGATGAAAAATTGTTAGGCCAATGCATTCTCTTATATATGCGAGGCGACCTATGGTCGACTCGCATATATAAGAGAATGCATTGGCACAGGGTATATGGGTTGATACAAAAATCGGACCTGGCACTGAAAGGGTTAAATTACATGAAACTTACCGAGTAATACCATCATTAACAGCAGGATAAATAAGAGAAAGCTTGAGCTGCTCACAGCAGGGAACATCCATTTCAAAATTTTCAGAAATCTTTTCAAGAACTTCAGATCAAATTTTAAACTGAAATAATAAAAGAAAGGATGCAATATTCATGGAAGCTGCAAACAGTTTGATTGAGGACAAATAGTAGTTCACATCATTTCTGTAAATTCTGAGTTTAATCTGTTTTGGTTAAATTTATGACACTCAGTGTCATCTTGAAAATTTTCATCTAGATCTTAACCCTTCGATGACGGGAGTTTCTTGAAATTTTGCGAAAATCCTGTGCCAATGCATTCTCTTAAATCAGCGAGTCTCCCATAGGAAGCCGCGCATATATCAGAGAATACCTTGGCCTAACAATATTTGCCTTGACCTTGTAAGCCAGTGCATTCTCTTATATATATAGGAGGCTCCCTATGGGAGACTTGCATATATCATAGAATGCACGAGATCTTTAATGGTGCAGCTCTCACATGAAAGGATTAAGAGGTAACATTTCTTATATAAGGAGCTGCACCACCTACCTTCCATTGGAGGGGGGCTGGACTTTTCATTTCGATTGACCTAAGCACAATATTATTCACAAAACACACCTTGTGTTAGAGAAAATCCAAGTCGATTGATTGTTTATTTCTCACAAAAAGCGCAGTGAATTGTTTGCACATGTTTGCAGTCACGTTAGTGACTATAATTAACAGCTGTACCCACCGCGAAGACCGCCTGTATCTTTAAGTGCAATTACTGCCCACATAAATTAAAAGGAATAGCGCTTAAGCACAGTCAATTAAGCTCAAGTACAATTTAATTCTTTGTAATTAAGAAGTTAATTAGTGACTGGGGAATAACGGCAATAACAACCCGGTGTGCTTCTGTTCTGTATCCTACGAGAGGGCGTTTTCACAATTATTAAATAATTGGACTTTAGTACAATTAACTGCAGAAGTTTGCACTTAAGAGCAAATATTTACACTCACACATGCATTCGCGCTGTGGAACATGAATGCAAGACATTGATTGGTCGAAATTACATCACATAACATCGTGCGCTGACTCCAAAGTAAGCATAATTGAAACTACAGAATTTTTAAGTGCAATTAAATGAAATTTACTTAAGCGCAATTGAACTATGCTCACATGCAACCAATTAAGAAATGGATGTTGATTTTGTTGCGTTCCATAGAGTATATGGATGCAAGTTGGTCTGAAATTTTTATGTGTGGAACTCTTTCGCATTCCACACAAAATTCCACCGGAATTGTCACATTGCACCAAATTCTGGCCTCGTGCCAGACTGACTTCAGCAGGCAGGAAATAGTTTGAAGACAATATAGTCCGGGCAGACAGTTCACAAAATTCTGGCCAGAAATGTAACAGAACAAACGTGATCGAGAGAAGTGCGGGAGTACACACGTGTATCACCGAAAGTTGGCAGCATCCGGAATCCCCAGCCGATCACCCATCCAAAGACTATCTGAACTCAACGTTGCTTAACTTTGGTGATCATGATGCACACAAAGCATCTAACGACTGTGACCAACAGATCTAGAAGTCATCGGCCTTCTATATTTACACATATAATGGAATATGGACCGATTTACTTTATTTCAAAGAGATTCATTCAGCCTTTTTACTTTAACTGTCCATAAAGCACCAAGGTCAGCAACTATTGTTCAATGTACCGAGTCTCCTGATCCTTTTTCAAACACTAGAGACATTGTATCAATGCCATAGTGATTACAGGACACAGCAACATTTACACTGCGACCGCTACAAGACTATATATACAGTAATGCTCTAAGTAATCGACTTCTTAACCACAGCAGAATTATGGGTAACTTTTCAGGATTTAGTTGGAAATATGGCTTGTTGCCATTCATCGGAAAGTTACCCATAATTCTGCTGTGATTAAGAAGTCGATTACTTATAGCATTACTGTAGCCCGGGCAGATAGTTTGCAAAGTTCTGGCCTTATTGCAGAAATTTGATATAAGCAGGTGGGAAATAGTTCGAAGACTATATACTGGGGTGTTGCTCACCTGCAGCAATGGGGATACTGATAAGATAGATAGGGCCTAAAAAAATGATCAGTGTTTCTGTTAACGGGACCCCTCCAGGGTAGGTAGGTAGGTAGGGAATTAATTTTATTTTTATTTCTATCCAATTTCCAAAAAGTTGTGATTTCGTTGGACAGATATATTACATCCCACACACAGAGTTCAAAACAAACAGAATACTGGCACTGCTTGTTCCATGTGGTGTTTACGTTCAACTTGATCTACCCACACATATAGACATTCATATGTCTGTCATATTAAAATAAGATTTAGAATAAATGGAGTCCTAACTGATTAATTCCCGATTTTAGTTATACAAAAAGTAAAATCCAAAATGGCTGCTGGTGGCCATGTTTTTTGACAGAACGACCCCAAAATGACTCGTTCCCATCTACATGTCAATATTAACATCCATGACAAATTTCATGATGATAAGACAAACAGTACGACCTGTAGACCGCGCCAATGGATTTAATTTTGAAATCCAAGATGGCTGCCAGCGGCCATGTTTTTTGGCCGAATGACCCCAAAATGACTCGTTCCCATCTACATGTCAATGTCAACATTCATGACAAATTTCATAAAGATCAGACCAAAGGTACGACCTGTAGCCCGTGCCAAAGGAAATTGTTGACAGACACACAGACACACGGACGCCAACCCATGGCAATAGGTCAACCTTACAAAGTAAGTTGAGCTAAAAAGGGAACAAAGGAGCTAAGGGAAAAAGAGATTGCTCTGTCTCCCTTATGGAAAACACAATACTGGAAAATGAAGAAACAATATGGAACGAAGGAGTCAAAAGGGAAAAAGAGATTGCTCTGACCCCCTTCATAACAGAAGATATGGATGACATACCAAAAAGAAACGTAGATAACAGTACAATCAGATGAAGTGGGGAAAAAGAGATTGCTCTGTCTCCCTCAGAAAACAACAGTAAAACAAACCGGAACGAAGACGTAGAACATAAACCAGAGGAAAGGGGTAAAAGAGATTGCTCTGTCGCCCACAAAGACGAAATCGATGATCTGGACAAAGAGGCGTGAGCCTATGGGAGGCCAAATTCACATTTATTAATAATTGCACTGAAGCGCAATCCAATTGCGCTGAAGTGCAATTCAATTGCACTGAAGCGCAATCCAGCTTGATTCATATCAATTGCACTTCAGCGGAATTATTGTTACAAGCTTACACCCCTGAATAGATAGGTTATTCCATTAATTAACTGGGAAATTTTCTATTGGATTTATTCATTAATTAACTGGGGGGGGGGGGGGGGGGGGGGGTTTCAGCCATATATATAAAATGAATTGCGCTGAAGCTGAAGCTGAAGCGCAATTGAATTATTGCGCTGAAGTGCAATTATTAATAAATGTGAATTTGGCCTCCCATATGTATGGGAAGCCAAATTGACATTTAATAAATAATTGAGCTTAAGCGCAATAAGGAATCTCTTATTGCGCATAAAGGAATCTCTTATTGCGCTTAAGCGCAATAAGGAATATTCTTATTGAGCTTAAGGGCAATAAGAGCTATAAGAGCTAATTGCGCTTAAGCGCAATAAGGAATCCCTTATTGTGCTTAAGCACAATAAGGGAAGATCTAATTGCGCTTAAAAACGCAATAAGAATATTCCTAATAAGATATTCCTTATTGCGCTTAAGGAATTTCCTTATTGCGCTTAAGCGCAATTAGATCTTCCCTTATTGCGCTTAAGCTCAATTATTTATTAAATGTCAATTTGGCATCCCATACATGAGCCTGCGTCCAGTTACCACATAAGGTAACATAAGCGGATAGCTCAGTTGGTTTGTGGGCCGACCTCTGAGCTACACCTTCGACACGGTCGAGGGTTCAAATCCGACAAAATATCGGTCGGACTTTGTGTCGCCATCTGCATTCCCAGTACCATGGTCATCACAAATCAATCATCGATGCCACGATCAGTGATCTGAGAAAGATTCCAGAAGCCAAAGAGTCTCAGACAAAATTTAAAAAAATGCGTACTGGACTAACTTCGTACCTCTGCTCCTCTCGTAATGTCATGACCAGGGATGACAGTACACTTGGCACACCGTCGGATCGGGAGCCGACGCTAATGGCTGTCCCGTGTGCAACAATGTGCGCACGTTAAAGATCCCTACCGTGGCGAAGAAGTCACGGGTTCGGCAAAAAAACTTCCTGGAAAAATTATGGATCTACTCGATCCCGTCCTGTAAAAGCCAGCCTTGGTCACTAGGACGTAACAACTACAGACAGACAGAAGGTAAGGTAACATATTACAATGTACATAATGAACAAGTGTCAAGATAGTTCAGTAAATTAAACGAAAATACATTAACGACCATACAGAGTTCATATTATGGAACAAGTGTCAAATTGTCATACTGTCAAGACAGCCAAGAATATCCAAATTCCAATCAACCAATGCACCTGGTACAGTCGTAACAGTGGTAGTACATCATACTACTAGTCCAAAATTGACTATACATTGAATCTTTAGTATCCCGTAGATTTTCGACTAATCATACTACATGCCCCTGTGGTACCGTTACATACATGTTTACGAGATTATCACTGCATGAAACCTACTAAATTCTAAAATATACAACATACGAGAAGATAAACGCTTACGTTTCTTGACCGTTTGCTTCGGCGGCCATCTTCGTCATTGATCCATGAGTAAATGAGCTGTAATTCGCGAAAGATCTTTACAATGTTTGCAAATCCAAAAAAACAAAATCAACAGTGAGTCCACGTGTGAGCTATTTTTATCAGACCTTCGAAATTTATGCGTATGACCCATAACACCAGTTGGTTTAATTTCCGGGTTAAAAGAGGCCAACAAAAGTGTTAACATGTGCTCCGATTAAATTTTATTAGGCGCGAACCGCTTCTGGGTAAAAATGAGCAACATGTTTCAATGTGCGACATCGGAAAGTTCCCATGCTGTGGGTAGGCTGTGTTAGGATATTGGCAGTGAATATATATTTCATAACCATAATGTAGGTGAAACTCCACTACAAAGTGTAAAAGCCGAGGCCGAGGCCGGCTCCAAATAAAAGGTGTAAGCGAGATGTTATGTGGCGTTTGGTCCGTTGTTTCTCAATGGATATGAATGAAATTTGGTATATCTGTCCGGGCTGAGACATGGAATACATTAACGTTTGGTTTGTTTTTAAACTCACAAATTTGTTGATTTTATTCAACTTTTTCGTTCTGGAGCACACTAAAAAGTGTAAGCGGCCGGCTCCAAAATAAAAGGTGTAAGCGGATTTGATGTCGCATTATCTTGTTTGTTTATAAATGGATATGACTGACATTTAGTACATATGTCCGGCTTATGACATGGAATACATTAACGTTTGAATTGTTTTTAAATTCACAATTTTTTAGATTTTATTCAACTTTTTCGTTCTGTAGCACACTATAAAGTGTTACAAGCGGCCGGTTCCATTTAAAAGGTGTAAGCGGCTGATGTGCTTAGTACGTGTTATAGGGTAATCGGATTAACTAATTGGCGACTCTAGACTATTGTGTTAGGTGTTTTGGGGCATCTGAGGTTTTTGGCAAAATATTAATTTAGAAAGTGAATACATTTATTTTAAATGATAACTTTATTTAATCATAATGCATATATAATAAACACATACAACATAATATTTAACAAACATGAGACATACAAAACGATAGCGAGGCAACTATCTGAATAGTTTTGTCACAAGTATGACAAACTATGCCATAAGTATGGCTAGGCCGACAAAAAATTATAACAAAGAATATATAATTCAACGATATTCCTCATAAAGGTTGCATTACGTACTAGCTTCATTAAAAAAGAAGTCCGTGTGACAGGCTCGTCACAGGCTATAATATTAATGCACACATTAATTCAAATGCAACAACAGCAATTACAAACATTTGCTACAAACATAATCGTTGACACGTTACTGCTGGATATATTTACACATGTATCACATCTCTCCTTGTTACATGCACTCTTGAAATCATATCAAAAATATTTGGCAATCTTTTTAAACAGGCTTTTTAGAAGGTTGTGCGAGCCTTTTCACAAATTTCAAATTTTATGGCATTCCGTGCAAAATTCCACACCTAAGTGTGGATCTATTTTGAGAAAACAAGATTGCCGGCGAATAGAGGAAATCGTATAATTTTATGGCTCATGGTTGGGACATGCTAGTTCGTGGTATATAGTCGAGTGTAGTCATTGAAAAGAAAAGTGTTGGCCGGTACATCGATAATAAAACATACTTGTTTATAAGTAATGCTCGAAACATCAGTTACAACGAAATACACATCTCCTGGCTACACAACACAAGTGAGTATAGATGGGCGCGAACCGCCCGGGATGGTCGAAAAGATCGAGTGATCTTCTCCTTCACCCCACGGTTTGTTGTTGTTGGAGATATAGCACATAGAAAATCGTAATGTCTGAACACGGCAAAAGTTGAATACAATTGAATTAAATGTTATATCTTGAATTGGATTGATTTGAATTGGGTTGCTAGGGGAACGGGGCCCGTGTTATGATATTAAAATGGTGTTAGTTTGTATTGTTAGTTTTTCAAGCCGCTAAACAATTGCAAGGCAAAGCGTGTGATTCAATGTGCCAACCAAAAGAGATTCCAATACAGACCGAACGCACTGTGAGAGTTTGTCTTAGCTATGTCAGGTTGTTGCATTTATATGGCCCGCCCTACCTCCCCTGTGCACGGGCGTAGATGAAAACATATATTGACGAATTTGTATACAGTGTTATTTGGGTTTTAAAGGGGTACTGTACCCCAATTTCAATAAATTCCCGGTGACCATAGCGATCTAATATCAATATTATATATTAAAATAACTAATTTGAATCGACAATGTCTACTGAAAATGTTCCGGTTAACAGGCTATCACAAAAGTAAAATTGAATTATTTAATAGAAAATCATTTATGGCTGGAGTCATAAAATGGCGAATTATGCCAGTACGAGTTACCGTTCTTGAAATCGTATCTGTCGAGTGTCTTTTATCGACGGCCGTTCGCGAACATTATTGAGTTGCAAACATTACATGTTACCTGCAAAAGGAAGGCCCGCTATAACCGATTCGGAAAAAAAGGAGAAAGAAACAAGAGTCATAAAGCGTCAATTATTTTTATAGGGAGTGAGATTGTTCGATGGAAGAGATTGGATGCATCAATTGAAGCTGCAAACAATGAACTTCCGGTTCTTCCTGCAACCTGAGTCTTCTCCGGTGAAGGTCAAAAACATGGCGCGTAATTTGAAATCGTAATATTTTTGTTTCCAAGATCAATATTTTCTTCGCTAAATTAGGGTTATACGAAACTCATATAACACGAACACAATCTAACTTGAAAGTTATTTCAATGGGAGTAAATACAAAAATTGTCTATCCCTGTGTACAGTACCCCTTTAATATATGAAATAAATCTGAATGATAATGTACAAGATAGTCTTTAATGGTTGACAATATATGTGAATGGTTTAGACAGAGATGTATACATATGATTTACATTCAATAGATTTTTTTTTGGATTTTTGGTAATTTATATATTTTTCTAAAAATGATATATACATTTAGTACATGGCAGTGTGTTCTTGAGCCGTGATCCGTCCCTGCCCCCGAAGAAAGGCCAGAGCGGCAAGCGGGACGCCGACAGGAAGGCCCGGTGGAAACAGGGAGATGAGAGACGCGGAGCTCCCCTCCACTTGGCCTTGGGCAAAGACCAGCAGCCCACCGTCGATGCCACAGACATCACCACCACCGCCAGCGGAAACAGGGATGCCGGACCCACCGGGGGTCCCTGCCGCCGACACAGAGGCTAGAGGAGACAGGGGCACTGATGACATCCCAGACGCCCCTGCCGCTGACTTCGTGGTCCAGATGGAGACTCCACCAGCTCCACCACAGACGGCAGATGACAGCAACACCGCCCCGAAGACTCCGATGTATTTTGGCCCGGATTCTTCACCCACCAGGGAGGCAGAACCACCAGATATAGATCAGCTGATCCAAGATCTAAAAGACCGGATCATTGAGGAAGATCGTCAAGGAATAGTACATCAATTCAATAAGGCAGAATCAGAGCTCATCTACAGCCGAGTCATATACACAGAAGACGACGCCTTGGATCCGGCGACAGTTGAAGTTAGAATACATCACTCCGACACCAGCATATCTCCCTCTGATGCCTCTTCGTCAGCACCACCACCGACGAAGAGGCACAAGAAGAAAAAGACGAAGAAACGATGAAGAAACAAAAAATAGCTTTTGTTTCCTTTTTTTTCTTCTTGTTTTTGATAAATTAAAAGCTTAAAATGAGGGGTTAAGGAAAGGGCCTCTCGGCCCTTTCGAAGATCCCGGGGCTAGCCCCCCAAACTACTATCCCCGGGACGAGCATATGTCGGTATATGCCCCTCCCAACTATGTGAGAGCTGTGACCACTTATGTGTCTGTAGTTCCTGCACCCCACCCCGAGCTAGTGCTGGTCGGTTTTTAAGCCGGGTCCCGCTCGGTAGGTGTTGTAAGGTGAGTGGAATGTGTAAGACATGAGCGATAGCTTCTGCACGAACGTGAATTTGTAATATTATACAGATGGCGAGTTGTGCCTGTTATAGAAATGAATGCGTTTCCCCCCCCATAGTTATGGGTTCCCAAGGGCGCGGGAGTAAGTGAAATCACACTCATGTGCATGTTGTAGTTTATTGGTTGAAATAAATATGAACGATGGTAGACAATATGGGTGAATATATACAGTGATCTATTTTTTGTTTTTATGATTTTTTTGGTTGTTTTTAATTTTGTTTGGGTAAAAATAGAGTATGTATATATATGCAATTTCTGTAAAGGAAGTATTATCAGTTAGACAATGTTAGTTGATTTTGGAGGAGATAATTATTCGACGACTTATACTACGGCACGACAAGCGTATAGGCGCCGCCCGAGGACATTCACCAGTGCCCAATGATCCATCTAGGGCGTGAGCCCGCTAGCCTGAGTTTTAGTTTTGGTGTTAGTTAATGTAATGGTGTACATGATATCAATGTTTGGCGAAATGTGCCGAGTATACATTTGAGTGTTAGTTAGTTTTAGAGGAGATAATTATTCGATGGCTTATACTACGGTCACGATAACCGTATCTACACCGCCCGAGGACATTCATCAGCGCCCAAGGAGCCATCTAGGGCTTGCGCCCGCTAACCTACGTTTTAATATTGGGTTAGTCTTTTTAGACGGTCGATGTTGCGGATGTTGCATAAATGGGTTAGTACATACGCAATAGATTGTTTACGCTGAGTTTTAACAGTGGGTTTTATTGAGGGCTTGCTTTACTGCAGAGAGGGCGTGGCCAATTCACTGTGATATCCTGTCGATGAGCAGTACGTCTCATCGAGCCCTTTTGAAACATAAGTCATAATTACCTATCCTCTAGGTGGGGATGACTGAATATTGTGGTATATACTTGTATACTTACTTTCCTTGTGACTGAGCTATGTTAGTAACCTGATCGACCTCGCGTTGCTTTGATTTTGGTCTTAGTCAATGTAATAATCTGCAGATAGTCCATAAACGCATTTTCGATAACGATAAGTGGTTAGTCCTTGTAGTCTCCTGGCTGCTACTGAGGGGTTTGGGATTTAACCCGGGAAGATTTGAAAGGGGCGGCACCCCTTTCCTACAACCCACTGTTGATTTTAATGAAATACATGTTATGGTAATACATAAGCATGAATTGGTGAGGGTGAAATGAAAATGATCTAGACATAGTTATTTCTTTTTCTTGGCTTTCTTTTTTTTCTGTGTTGGAGTTCTTCTTGTTGTTGTTGTTGTTGTTGTATTTTGATTGACTCGGCCAGCACTCTGTCGGAATCTGCAATTCTTTTATCGAGTCTTAGTTGTACTTCTGCAGCTTCGCGATGTCGCTTTTCAAGTTCAGCTTCCCACTCTTCAGCTACAGCTTTCCGCTCTTGTTTTTGCTTTTGTAGCTGTTGTTCTTAATTGTTCGATCTTTTCTTGTTCCAACCATCTCATGGCTTCTGAGATTAACTCCTCGTTTGAACGGGTGGTGGCTGTGCTGGTGTTGTCGCTGGTGATGGTAGAGCTGGGGGACACCGGGATTAGATGGAATTCCGGTGTCCGAGGTGGAAAATTGTCCAGTTCTACGTCGAAGCTGGCGGCAGGAACATCTGGGGTGGTATCCACGTCCCTGTCTCCGCAAGCCTCGACGACGACAGCAGGGACCTCCGGCAGATCCACGGAGTCCCTGCTAGCTGGTATGATGTCGTCAGTCTCCATGCAGGTCGGGTCGTCTGGGCGTCTCTCAGACAACTCCGGCCTGCCGCCTATGACTCTAGACGGCTGAACCACACGGGGAGGGGCGACTGGCCGATCAACAGTCACCCCCTTCTGCTTCTTCCATTTCGCCCGTCTGGCAGCGTCTCTTCTTTTCTGTGAAGGTGTCTTCTTCTTGGGAGGCCCCTTCTTCATAGTACAGCGGGTCTTGGCGTTCCTGTTCGCAGCAGAAGACTTCTGGGTGCCAGCATCCTCTGTCCGGAATTCTACACAGAGAACCAGAGAGCCCCTGTTAGCTTGGAGAGACCAACTAACAGCGTCCACTAACCGGCTTCTCTGTATAGCAGCCAACGCGGCGTCAGGGATTAGCTCCATAATCCGTCCTGAGCCTAATCCAAAACCATCTCAGTCTGGCGTCCCCACGAGGGCAGTTACAACCGAAGTCGCGACCGCACAACTCACTCGCGTTGACGCTCTGACAACGAGGAACTAATTAAGCCAAATAAAATCTGACTTGTTCGCTCCACTCACTGCCAGAGTCTCCTGGCTATGGGACAGCTATTGTCTTTTATACGGATGAACTAAGATCGTGGGACACGGTTTTGCTCATTTACGGCGGTGACGCGGTCCTACTAAACAAGATATATATCAAACAACGAACACAAACGAACACAAACGAACATAAACGAACACAGGTCAAAAAAGCGGAATAGAAGGGTGAAATTTGGTTTGTGGGTGCGTGTGGGTCCACTCTATGTGTATGTGGTGTTATTTCCAACTTTGATTACTTATTTTTTGAGTTATTAGCATTATTTGAATACAAAGCTACTAAACAACGAACACAAACGAACATAAGATTAGCCGTATTGCAAAGGTGTTAATTAACTACGGCTTACTCTTTGCACATCTGTGAGTTGTTTTTACTGCAAGGTGATTGTCAGTTTTGTCACTGATGGCAGGAAAACACGGGAAACATCAGAGGTCGGCGTTTTAATGCATATCTAACAAAACATTTGAGTTGCTCTTTTTATCTCTGGCTGGAAGTGGAGCGAGGCGGTCATAATTGCTTGTCCGTATTAGTTCCTTTCAGTCAGAGCGTTGAGCACGGGTGAGTTGTGTGGCCGCGCCTCCGGTGCAGCTGCCCTCGTGCTTAACGCCAGTGAGACGGTTTTGGATTAGGCTAAAATAGGCTTATGGATTTAATCCCTGAAGCTGTGCTGGCCGCAGTGCAAACGTGTCGGGTAGTGGACATTGCTAACTGGACTCTCCAGTCTAGCAGGGGCTACCTGACCCTTTGCATGGAGTTCCGAACTGAAGATGCTGGTATCCAGAGATCTCAGGGCCGGGACACCAACTCCAGAACCACCCGCTGCAATTTGAAGTCACAGACAGAGAAGAAGAAGAAGACGCCTTCCGGAAGGAAAAGGGACGCTGGCAGACGGGCGAAGTGGAAGAGCAGGATAGGGGTGACCGTTGATCTGCCGGTCACCCCTCCCCGTGTCGTCCAGCCGTCCAGTGTCGCAGCCGGCAGGCCGGAGTTGTCTGAGAGACGTCCAGACGACCGACCTGCATGGAGTCAGACGACATCGTACCAGCGAGCAGGGACTCCGTTGGTCTACCGGAGGTCCCTGCTGTCGTCGCCGAGGCTAGCGGAGAAAGGGAGCAGGATACCACCCCTGCTGTTCCTGCCGCCAGCTTCGAGGTGGAGTTGGACAGCTTGCCACCACGGACACCGGAATTCCATCTCATCCCGGTGTCCCCCAGCTCTACCACCAGGGAAGCAGAACCACCAGATATAGACCAACTGATTCAAGAGTTAAAAGACCGGATCCTTGTAGAACATAACCAAGGAAAGACACACAGTTTCATCAAGGCAGAGAGAGAGAGAGAGAGAGAGAGAGAGAGAGCTAATTTACCACAGAGTTGTCTATACAGAAGACGACGCCTCTGATCCGGCGACAGTTGAAGTCAGAATCCATGACATTGACACCAGCACACTTCCCTCGGATTCCTCTTCGTCAGCACCACCACCGGCGAAGAGGCATAAGAAGAAAAAGACAAAGAAAAGATAAAGAACTAAAAATTGCTCCTTTTTTTTTTGTATGTTCTAAATTAAAGGCAAAATACATGAGGGGTTAAGGAAAGGGCCTTTCGGCCCTTTCGAAGATCCCGGGGCTAGCCCCCCCCCCACCCAATCACATTCCTGTGCTCTTCTTATCGAGCTTATATATCGTCGTGTGAGAATCAGATGGTTCTATCCAACATTTATCATTTTGTTGGGAAATCTATGTTGAAATTTCGAGACATAAATCGTTTTCAGTGTGTGCCGTTTTAAAATGTTAAAGCTAACTGAAATATTATTATATCCGAAGTCTCAGTTCTAGAAACTCGCTAGTTTTATAATAAAAGACAAAAATGTGTTTAGAGATAGAACCCTTTTGCTTACGAAACCATCGTCTCGCTTCCGGATCAGAGTGCACATGGAGATAGAACTCTCTAGCCTGAATTTTTCCTCCATTGTATGTAGGCCTATGTGGTTAAATTCGACAGCAGTTAATCAAGAAATATGTTGTATTTTCTCTCGCGGTTCGTGAGGGGATTCTGTTAGAGTACCGGTATATTAGCGAGTGGTCACTATTCTTTGCCATTTTGGGAAACGAATGGTTGTCTCTTTCAATTTAATGGGTAAGATGAATATATAGGCCTGAAAATGGCGTGAAATCACTTCTCACATTTTCCAGGTTCACAAGCATTCACACACCATGGAAATGAACGAAACAATAATTGATTTCTTATATTTACATATCAGAATGTTAACGAGGCAATAATGTGACATAAGTACCAATATGCCACAGAAATATCAAGGATGGTGCCATTTTCGTTCAGTTGGTCTATTTGGCTCAAATGGGGAGTGTATAGGCCCTATTATCGACTAAAACATGTCAACGATATCATAACCGTCTAATTAAATAGTTAGGTTAATGTGTAAGTAGATCCGTTGTCTGTCCTTGACGATGTGTGTGATTCTCATAGTTCTAACGCATGCCCAGGTCAATCAAGTTACATATACACTTAACGAAGAGCGGGCGCGAAACAAAAGGGGAGCAAACTTAATAAAAGCCCGTGGGCTTGTTGTTTAGTCCCCTTTCCAATCAATCGATTATTTATATTATTCTGTCTTACTGTAAAATGTTTGTCAAATGTTTAAATAACAATGTTTAAAAATGTTTAAAACAACAGCGCTTCCGCATTGAAATAGGAAAAACAGACACAAGTCTGGCTAACTGTCATGTCCATTATAAAACACAACAACCGATCAAACTACATAAATTTTGTTCAACTTCATGTCGCTGCAATTCGATGTCTAAACTACGACGGGACTGACCTTACCTGTAGTAATCTTAATATGGAAGTTGAACAAATTTAATTACCCTGGCCTGCCTTTGAGACCTTATAGATAGGAACACAAAGAGAAGGGACAAGGCACCATTTTGGCATCAAAATAATTTATTTTGCTGGATAATGTTCACAATGAATTGACACTTATGAACAAATAAATAATCTTACCACTCTCCTGTCATACCACATTCATACACATACCATACACACCATACATTCATAGAAGACGCCTCAGTGATGTTGTTTCACCGCCAGCTCAACCAATATAAACATATTAACATTATTCTTTACATATTCCAATCAATATGACCATTATCCAGTACAATATTGAAGTACGGTAATTACTTGTGATTAGGGACATGACAATCTGCGGAATGGGATGGAATATAGAATAGAACGACAATCTGCGGAACAGAATTTCAAATTGCGTGGAACGGCCGATATCTCGAGGAATACAGGGCGTAGGGCGCTCATGTTGGTGTCTAACGAAAGGCCCACATTCGCCCTATCCACACATATTAACCCCGCCACTGACCGGACACCAGAAGTTGCATTATTTGATCGAAAACTGACCTAACATGGGGTGAAATTTGGGATAGCATGGCAATCTGCGGAACGGAATTTCAAATTGCGTGGAACGGCCGATATCTCGAGGAATACAGGGCGTAGGGCGCTCATTTTGGTGTCTAACGAAAGGCCGATATTCGCCCTATCCAAACATATTAACCCCGCCACTGAACGGACACCGGAAGATTTCTAAAACAAAGGCGAGAGGACCTAATCACTGTAACAATTAAAATTAATAATGATAATATTATGATATATATCGTTTAAGTACTAAAACAAGAAAGTAAACTACTAAAATATAGCTTATGCAGACATATAAAACCATTTGTAAGCATGTTATAAATATATATGCAAACTAGACATATTTTAAAATTACAATTAATTAATATAATTAATTCAGATGTTTGATAACGATAAAATGATAAACTTGATTGCCTGGAGCGGAATGCAGGCTTCGTTGTTTTGTATAGTAAGCAATTCATTGTTGACAAGAGATTGTTACAATGTAAAACGTCTTTGCAATTAAGTACTCTATATGTGAAATATAATACTTAACTACATGAGTAATTCAACCTGCATCCAATCAAACATAAAACAAAAATTACCCACGTCAAAATGTAATCTCTGTAATTTCAATAATATTCAGTATAACCTACCTGTGCATATAAACTGAACTTCTACATACAGAGATACGGCCGCTATTCAATTTGCTTGAATATTAGTAGTGATATTGATCATGTTATGATTGGGCAAATGTATACCCTTTCGTGAAGATTGTAAAACAAAAACAAATATTAGAACCAAAATTTCCAACTTCTCTACTGAAAAATGATATAACAAGCAAAATTTATTTTCTATGTCAGTCTATCAAACTGTAATTGCAATACCTAAGATTAAATTATTCAAAGTTTGACGCCTGACTAAATACTGCTTTAAAAAATGCGGAAATCTTGACTAAGTTAAACTAAAAAAAGTTGAATAAAAAGTGAATATTGTGTATGCAAAAATAACTAAGTCAAAAATGGGATAGATTTGAGCTGAACAACAAATTCACAACTCACAAAGTTCAAATTCAAAACCGAGAGAAAAAAAAAACAATTCAATATTCAGACTTCAGAAAAAATAAAGTTAATTTTGGAAAAAGTAGTAAAAAAAATCATATTTCATTTGAAAAATATATATCAATGTATAAATTTTCGAATAAAAACAAAAATTCCAAGTAAAAATTTGAAGTCAAATTAAAAGTAAAAAACAAAAGCTTGAAGTATCACACTCAATAAGTGAACAAGTTATCAATGTCCTGTAAATAAATTGGCAAATTGCTATTGCCAATGTTTCTTCCCAAAACGCCACAGTGGGTCAGTAGAACATCTGGAATTCCACGATGATGTCACAATGTGAAAGTAGACACTGTACCATATAAAATTGACGTCACGGATGATGTCAGCACTGGTAAACATAGTACGGTAATTACATAAATAGATCGTGATGTCACTGATGATGTCTCTTCCAAGAGTTATAATAACATCAGGTTACAAATAACACATTACGTCATGTCCACAACTGCTAACCATGGGTGCTGCACAGAACTTCATTCGAACTAACACGGACGTCAGTCGTTCAAAGGTTGGCGTTGCTTAGAATGCATCGGCAATCACAGGTCCCCAGAACAAAAATTGACCCCACCCCCAATAATACTTAATTCTATTCTATAGGATTAAGTATTATTGGGGGTGGGGTCAATTTTTGTTCTGGGGACCTGTGTCGGCAATATCATACGAAAATTTGTCGCCCAATGTTTTCAGTTTTTCAAAGAAATGTAACTCTAACATACCCGTTATTTAGTAAAAAATCACCTTTACTAAATAACGGGCATACCAAAAGAATGACACCACAAAGAGACACGTTTCAAAAACACTATAGGAAAAATCACTGGTAGGGAGGCGGGCGCCACTATCTAACAATATCGTGCAGCGTTAATTTTTGTTAAAATCAGAAAATGTTAAAATGTAAATAAAACTTTCATGACCATTCTAATGGTTTGACGAACGACGATGTTAAGGATTTATATCACCTTAGAGTCCAGGGATAGTCCATTTCCTTGTATACAATCAGACAATCGCGCACAACATTGACACAGGTTGCTCCTGAATACACTCCTGCAGTGGCGGACACAATAGCAATAATTAACTGATTACTGTGCGTCTACCGCGTCGAGTCCAGTTTGTCTTGCCTGGTCAATACTAGCTGAATCTCTCGATCATGATTAGAGCTGACCTAGAATCAATACTTTAATGTCACTCATTTAAATGAATTAGTTGATCTGTCGAAAGTTTTGAAATAACTACAAAATCGAAAAGTCGAGAAGTCGAGAAGTAATGACTCCCAGCCTCCCACATGGGCGGGAATATGACAGTGGCTGACTATAAATATCAAGGCGAGGTACAATGAAAGGTCACAGGTTAAAGGTACTCAACCCGTAAAGAGGGTCCCCATCTCAACAGATTCCAACAACAACAATCCGATCAGAGGGTCCTATATTACTATTTCTTTGGCTTTGGGGGTAAAAAATATTTGATTCGAGTCGAGGAACCCATCAAACAAAGCTCAGAGTTATTAGATATTGATTTTTGAAAATTCTTATGTTCTCGAGATGAGTACCAATAACTGCCGTCAATTTGGTAACATGCTCGAGATTTTACGCCAAAATTATATTCAAACAGACAAGGATGGATAACTCTATGATCAAGTTGGTAATAACAACGAATTTTTTACTGTCTTCTGGGCCAGAAACAATTCCCGATAATGAAAAATAATAGATTTCTAAAATCGATATCTAACAAATCTGAGCTTTGATGGGTGACTTCCTCGACTCGAATCAAATATTTTTGACCCCCGAAGCCATTGAAATAGTAATTGAGAGGAGTTTTATCGGGTTGAGTACCTTTAAACGTACTCAGGTTAAATGAACTAAAAAATGTCATCAGCCGTGTACAGTGAAAGGTCACATGTTAAATGTACTCAGGGGTTAAATGAACTCAAAGGTAATCGGCCGTGTAATTAAATATTTTGAAACCAAATTAGTACGATGCGCAACTTTTTCGACTGATAAAAATAACGAACATAATATCCTCTATCGAGGAGAATGGAAAATCGAACGGCGAAATTAAACTTAGAAAGAACCATGTGTATGTGTGGCTATGTGCGAAACAATAGTTCGTACTTATAGGATCACATTCATACATGAATTCATACATACCGCCGATCTCTGATGTTTCCCGTGTTTTTATTGCCATCAGTGACAAAACTGACAATCACCTTGCAGTAAAAACAACTCACAGATGGGGACATGACAATCTGCGGGATGGGATGGGATATGGGACAAAACGACAATCTGCGGGACAGAATTTCAAATTGCGTGGGACGACCGATATCTCGAGGAATACAAGGCGTAGGGAGCTCATTTTGGTGTCTAACGAAAGGCCCACATTCGCCCTATCCACACATATTAACCCCGCCACTGACCTGACACCAGAAGATGCATTATTTGATCGACAACTGACCTAACATGGGGTGGAATTTGGGATAGCATGACAATCTGCGGGACGGGATTTTCAAATTGCGTGGGACGGCCGATATCTCGAGGAATACAGCGCGTAGAGGGCTCCTTTTGGTGTCTCACGAAAGGTCCACATTCGCCCTATCCACACATATTAACCCCGTCACTGACCGGACATCGGAAGTTACATTATTCGGTCGACAACTGACCTAACATAAAATGCCACAAACACGAAAAACTGCGTTCGACATTAATGTTTAGAATTTAGATTTCTCGATGAATACGCTAGCAAACAACAAGTTTTGGGTATCAAATAACGCAGTGGAATACTGTGCATTCGTTTTTAGCTACAATATGGCTGTTTTAGTGCGAATATTGTAATGGCGAACACGCAAACACGCGCCGATAAAACAGCTAAAAATAGACTCGATGTTTACAATTACAGGATCGATTTCAGCTGGTATATTCAATATAATGGGATGTATGGTATATCAAAATGTAGGATTAGACACAGGGAATGTATTTTTTTTAAATGGGTCCCACCAGGCGGTGAAATTGTTGCAGAAATTCGCTCCAAGATATTCTCACTTATTTTTATTTCAGTTGTGACTAAAAGCCCAGATGCCGGAGCCCAGCGACTAAAAGCCAAGTTACAAAATAGATCACAGGTTTGAACGAATGAATATGTCAATGGTAAGACTATTCAAAAGAATATTCAAATCAAATAGTGTTTATAGACTTAAAAACTTATGTGTCCGCCATTCATATGCGGTGGAGGTTCTCATATTATCTGCCAGTCATACACGGGGGAGGTTCTCATATGAACATATTATCTACCGGTCATACGCGGTGGAGGTTCATATTATCCGCCGGTCATACACGAGGGAAGTTCTCATTTTATCCTCCGGTCATACGCGGGGGAGGTTCTGATATGAACATATTATCTGCCGGTCATATGCGGTGGAGGTTCATATTATCCACCGGTCATACGCGAGGGAGGTTCTCATATTATCCTCTGGTCATACGTTGGGGAGGTCCTCATATGAACATATTATCCGCCGGTCATATCCTCCCTCGGGTGTGACCGGTGGATAATATGAGAACCTCCCTCGCATATGACCGGTGGATAATATGTTCATATGAGAACCTCCACCGCGTATGACCGGTGGATAATAAGAACCTCCACCGCGTATGACCGGCGGATAATATGTTCATACGAGAACCTCCACCACGTATGACCGGCGGATAATATGTTCATATGAGAACCTCCACTGCGTATGACCGGCGGATAATGTTCATATGAGAACCTCCCCTACGTATGACCGGTGGATAATATGAACCTCCACCGTGTATGACCGGCGGATAATATGTTCATATCAGAACCTCCCCCACATATGACCGAAGGATAATATGAGAACTTCCCTCGCGTATGATCGGCGGATAATATGAACCTCCACCGCGTATGACCGGCGGATAATATGTTCATATGAGAACCTCCCCAACGTATGACCGGAGGATAATATAAGAACCTCCCTCGCATATGACCGGTGGATAATATGAGAACCTCCCTCGCGCATGACCGGCGGATAATATGAACCTCCACCGCGTATGACCGGCGGATAATATGTTCATATCAGAACCTCACCCACATATGATCGGAGGATAATATGAGAACTTCCCTCGCGTATGACCGGAGGATAATATGAACCTCCACCGCATATGACCGGCGGATAATATGTTCATATGAGAACTTCCACCGTGTTTGACCGGTGGATAATATGAACCTCCACTGCGTATGACCGGCGAATAATATGTTCATATGAGAACCTCCCCAATGTATGACCGGAGGATGAGAACCTCCCTCGCGTATGACCAGCGGATAATATGAACCTCCACCGCGTATGACCGGCGGATAATATGTTCATATGAGAACCTCCCCAACGTATGACCGGAGGATAATATAAGAACCTCCCTCGCGTATGACCGGTGTATAATATGAGAACCTCCCTCGCGCATGACCGGCGGATAATATGAACCTCCACCGCGTATGACCGGCGGATAATATGTTCATATCAGAACCTCACCCACATATGATCGGAGGATAATATGAGAACTTCCCTCGCGTATGACCGGCGGATAATATGAACCTCCACCGCATATGACCGGTGGATAATATGTTCATATGAGAACCTCCACCGTGTATGACAAGTGGATAATATGAACCTCCACCCCGTATGACCGGCGAATAATATGTTCATATCAAAAAACCTCCCCCATGTATGACCGGAGGATAATATGAGAACCTCCCTCGCATATGACCGGCGGATAACATGAACCTCCACCGCGTATGACCGGCGAATAATATGTTCATATCAGAACCTCCCCCACGTATGACCGGAGGATAATATGAGAACCTCCCTCGCGTATGTCTGGCGGATAATATGAACCTCCACCGCGTATGACCGGCAGATAATATGTTCATATGAGAACCTCCCCTATGTATGACCGGATGATAATATGAGAACCTCCCTCACGTATAACCGGTGGATAATATGAGAACCTCCCTCGCGTATGACCGACAGTTAATATGTTCATATGAGAACCTCCCCATCGTATGACCGGGGGATAATATGAGAACCTCCCTCGCGTATGACCGGTGGATAATATGAACCTCCACCGCATATGACCGGCAGATAATATGTTCATATCAGAACCTCCCCCGCGTATGACCGGAGGATAATAAGAAAACTTCCATCGCGTATGACCGGCGGATAATATGAACCTCCACCGCGTATGACCGGCGGATAATATGTTCATATGAGAACCTCCACCACGTATGACCGGCGGATAATATGTTCATATGAGAACCTCCACTGCATATGACCGGCGGATAATATGTTCATATGAGAACCTCCCCTACGTATGACCGGTGGATAATATGAACCTCCACCGTGTATGACCGGCGGATAATATGTTCATATCAGAACCTCCCCCACATATGACCGAAGGATAATATGAGAACTTCCCTCGCGTATGATCGGCGGATAATATGAACCTCCACCGCGTATGACCGGTGGATAATATGTTCATATGAGAACCTCCCCAACGTATGACCGGAGGATAATATAAGAACCTCCCTCGCGTATGACCGGTGGATAATATGAGAACCTCCCTCGCGCATGACCGGCGGATAATATGAACCTCCACCGCGTATGACCGGCGGATAATATGTTCATATCAGAACCTCACCCACATATGGTCGGAGGATAATATGAGAACTTCCCTCGCGTATGACCGGAGGATAATATGAACCTCCACCGCATATGACCGGCGGATAATATGTTCATATGAGAACTTCCACTGTGTATGACCGGTGGATAATATGAACCTCCACTGCGTATGACCGGCGAATAATATGTTCATATGAGAACCTCCCCAATGTATGACCAGAGGATAATATGAGAACCTCCCTCGCGTATGACCAGCAGATAATATGAACCTCCACCGCGAATGACCGGCGGATAATATGTTCATATGAGAACCTCCCCAACGTATGACCGGAGGATAATATAAGAACCTCCCTCGCGTATGACCGGTGGATAATATGAGAACCTCCCTCGCGTATGACCGGTGGATAATATGAACCTCCACCGCATATGAACGGCAGATAATATGTTCATATCAGAACCTCCCCCGCGTATGACCGGAGGATAATAAGAAAACTTCCATCGCGTATGACCGGCGGATAATATGAACCTCCACCGTGTATGACCGGCAGATAATATGTTCATATGAGAACCTCCCCCGCGTATTACTGGGAGATAATATGAGAACTTCACCGCATATATGAATGGCGGACACATAAGTTTTTAAGTCTATAAACACTATTTGATTTGAATATTCTTTTGAATAGTCTTACCATTGACATATTCATTCGTTAAAACCAGTTGATCTATTTTGTAACTTGGCTTTTAGTCGCTGGGCTCCGGCATCTGGGCTTTTAGTCACAACTGAAATAAAAATAAGTGCGAATATCTTGGAGCGAATTGCTGCAACAATTTCACCGCCTGGTGGACCCATTTGGAAAAAAATACATTCCCTGTGTCTAATTCTACATTTTGATATACTATACGCCCCATTATATTGAATATACCGGCTGAAATCGACCCTGTAATTGTAAACATCGAGTCTATTTTTAGCTGTTTTATCGGAGCGTGTTTGCGTGTTCGCCATTACAATATTCGCACTAAAACAGCCATATTGTAGCTAAAAACGAATGCACAGTATTCCACTGCGTTATTTGATACCCAAAACTTGTTGTTTGCTAGTGTATTCATCGAGAAATCTAAATTCTAAACATTAATGTCGAACGCAGTTTTTCGTGTTTGTGGCATTTTATGTTAGGTCAGTTGTCGACCGGATATTGTAACTTCCGGTGTCCGGTCAGTGGCGGGGTTAATATGTGTGGATAGGGCGAATGTGGACCTTTCGTTAGACACCAAAAGTAGCCCTCTATGCGCTGTATTCCTCGAGCTATCGGCCGTCCCACGCAATTTGAAAATCCTGTCCCGCAGATTGTCATGCTATCCCAAATTCCACCCCATGTTAGGTCAGTTGTCGATCAAATAATGCAACTTCTGGTGTTTGATTAGTGACGGGGTTAATATGTGTGGATAGGGCGAACGTGGGCCTTTCGTTAGACACCAAAATGAGCCCCCTACGCCCTGTATTCCTCGAGATATCCGCCGTCCCACGCAATTTGAAATTCTGTCCCGCAGATTGTCGTTTTGTCCCATATCCCATCCCATCCCGCAGATTGTCATGTCCCCACAGATGTGCAATTAACAAGGAGACAGAGTAAGCCGTAGTTAGTTAACACCTTTGCAGTATGGCTAAACTTATGTTCGTTTGTGTTCGTTGTGTAGTAGTTTTGTATTCAAATAATGCTAATAACTCAAAAAGTAAGTGATCAAAGTTGGAAATCACACCACATACATATAGAGTGGACCCACACCCAAACCAAATTTCACCCTTCTATTCCACTTTTTGGACCTGTGTTCGTTTATGTTCGTTTGCGTTTGTTGTTTAGTAGGACCCCATTTACGGTAGAATCACACAAAGAATCTAAACCAACAGACATCGCAAAGAGGCTGATCAAAATAATCAACCGTCTCAACAACGGCAAAAGAAGAGATATGGTTTGGGGAAATTCTCCATTGAGGCAACTTTGAAAAAGCTGACTGAATCTCAGTGGAGTATTTAAAGAGCAGTAAGAAAGAAGATCAACAGACGAATCCAGAAAAAAACTGAAGAAAACATTCGTCCGCTTTCCTGAAATCCGGTATCCTACCTCACTTATATTCGACCCCTCGAACCTAATACACCTCTACCAGCCTAAGAACAAAGTTCAGAATATCGGAATCGTCCGGTGTAAGAGGAGAAACGAACGCATTCTGAGAGGTGCCGCTCTATCACACTGTCCAATCGGCTCGCGGAATACCAGTGTGAACGGCGGAATACCAGTGTTGTACAGGAGAATACCAGTGTTTTTAAGCGATATGATGGTACCATAATTAGAACTGGACGGCTAAATAACATGACAAAAGACAATGGAAAGGTATGAGCGATCCATTTTACATTTACCCAGTGGAGAGGTCACCTGGTGATGTTCAGTTCGACTCTTGTCGATCTGGCCTTTGTTTAAAGCAGAAAAATAGGGTCTACAAACTCGTAGGGTGGAGATCAAATTTCCCCTAATCGGTATTCTAGTGCGTTTTGTTTAATTCCTGGGCATAACTTGCGGAATTTTTTATAAAATTCCGACAGCGGAATATATTGGAAAAACGTGCACATCGAAATCACTGGCGTGTATTAGTTTGAAATACACGAAAATAAATCGAAACGAGGGACGGTGATCACAGAAAATGGCACGGCGAACTACCAGTGCATGCCAACGAGGGCTACCAGTGCCAAATTTTCTTTATATGGTAAGTTATATCGGGTATATGTCGATAAACGCTTCATACAGAGCACCGGGCACCCGAAATGCCTCACCATTCCCAAAATAACGACAAAGTTGATCTATAATGGTGAGTGGCGAATAAATTAATTGCTTTAAATATAATCCGTGGTGATTGGTTGCGACATCTATCAGTTATGCTGCCTTGTTTATATGTTTATATTGTTTATAAGCAAGTTGATTTGTTCTCCAAAAAGCCTGTATCCTGTTTTCCAGAATGCCGTTGTCTCCGCGGATTATCTCATTTGCGTGGTTGAATTTAGGGAAAACAACCGAACTGTCTCGATAAATACACGGAATGAAATGTTCTCCATCGGGAATTTTCCTTTAGCAATCAGATCTAAAAAAGTTTTTATGTCTTTCAAGTATCCAGTTCCTTTTAAGGCGGTTGTTGCTTTAGCTGGTATTGAATATCCATCGTGCCTCCTTGTTGAAAAAGCACTCTCCTTGCTGGGATGATCCCGCGGTTATAGATCGCTCTCTTATATAAAGGGCGCCCACGAAAGTTGCTTGCTGAGCACACCTGACTGTGACCCCGGTGTTACTGGCCCAGTCACATCTGGCTCCGCATTTTCACTATCGTGTCCGTTTCCGCTGTCACGTTTTTTTTCTTCAAATTTTATTCTTTTCCTCTTGTCCCATTGATTGCCACGCTTTCCTTTTCTGAAAAGAGAAAAATAAAGAGAAAATTATATATGCATAAAATAAACCCCTAGATTTATCCATATGCACACTCAGTCATAAAATATATCAATCTATTTGTACACGTAGCCACAACATACGTCCAATCACCACGCAACGATCAACCAAAAATAATCCAGCCAACCATCGACTCGCCAATCACTCACTGATTCATCAGCACAGCCATCCAACTCATTCTCCCATCACTCCAGCTCAGAAACATCATATCCATGCATTCAACAATTAATATATTTGACACCAGTCCATCCATCGATATATATATACTAGAAGGTGACCCGACTTCGTCCGGGCTTTGACCTTGAATTGTCCATTTTGAAGGTCAAGGTCAAGTGGGGTCACGATTTGACCAGTCCTAAACACTGCCCAGACAAAAGTACCCGACAAACGTGCCCGTCGAAATCCATCCGGTTTTACCCGATTTGACCTTGAATTGATCATTTTGAATGTCAAGGTCAGGTCGGGGTCACGATTTGACCCGTCCAAAACCCTCAGTGGACAAAAGTAACTCCACGTATCAAATTTCGTCGAAATCCCATCAAAATTCGCGATTTGACCTTGAATTGACCCGATTTCAAGATCAAGGTCCCCCGTGATATTCGGGCGTTTGACCTTGAAATGACCCGATTTCAAGGTCAAGGTCACGTCGCACGGGCAAATTAATAGGTTTATGCCACTCCCCGGCCGAAGATACCCCCACATACCAAGTTTCATCGAAATCCCGTGATATTCGGGCGTTTGACCTTGAAATTACCAGATTTCAAGGTCAAGGTCACGTCGCACGGGCAAATTAATAGGCCCATGTCACTCTCCGGTCGAAAATACCCCCACATACCAAGTTTCATCGAAATCGGGTCGGCCGTTTTCGAGTCCATCGATTACAGACAGACACACAGATCTTCCAAAATATATAATAGATATATATATATAAATAAATGCACATTCGTCTACTCGCAGGTCCATCCATATATACATATATACACACATATATATAACTCATTCATCTTTAGTTAAGACATCCAATACATCAAATAATGACACACACAGATCCATGCATGCATATACATACGGCAACGCCTTCAAATCGACGAAGAACTCAACATATAGGCAAAGATATGCATGCCCCATAATATCAATTACTTTCTAAATTTTGGGAACAAGTCTACCCCATATATGCAACATTTGCTGGGATAATTAGAAATATCATTCCATTAGAATTAGAACGTCTTCCCTATTTAATGATAGACTTATTTGCAAATGTTAAACATTAGTTTAAACTAACTGTTTGAATCCAATTGATATGGAACTAACTCAGTGCCAATACCGAATAAAGGGAAATTTAAACTCTTGTCAACTAAATTGTTACTTTATGTTCCACCAATGTTGAGTATCGCCGTACTTAAAATTTCGAACTTTCATATCTTAGACCCACACATGTACCATTCTAGATCGATTGTGCCCAAATTTGATGAGGGGATGAGACATTCCTATAGCTTAAACCGAATCTAAAACATCCCCCGACATATACCCGATATAACTTACCATATAAAGAAAATTTGGCACTGGTAGCCCTCGTTGGCATGCACTGGTAGTTCGCCGTGCCATTTTCTGTGATCACCGCCCCTCGTTTCGATTTATTTTCGTGTATTTCCAACTAATACACGCCAGTGATTTCGATGTGCACGTTTTGCCAATATATTCCGCTGTAGGAATTTTATAAAAAATTCCGCAAGTTATGCTCAGGAATCAAACAAAACGCACTAGAATACCGATTAGGGCAAAATTTTACCTCCACCCTACGAGTTTGTAGACCCTATTTTTCTGCTTTAAACGAAGGCCAGATCGCCCAGAGTCGAACTGAACATCACCAGGTGACCTCTCCACTGGGTAAATGTAAAATGGATCGCTCATACCTTTCCATTGTCTTTTGTCATGTTATTTAGCCGTCCAGTTCTAATTATGGTACCATCATATCGCTTAAAAACACTGGTATTCTCCTGTACAACACTGGTATTCCGCCGTTCACACTGGTATTCCGCGAGCCGATTGGACAGTGTGTCTATGGGAGGTCAAATTCACATTTAATAATTAATTGTGCTTAAGTTAACAAATGTTAACAAAGGTCAAGTGGGGTCACGATTTGACCAGTCCTAAACACTGCCCAGACAAAAGTACCCGACAAACGTGCCCGTCGAAATCCATCCGGTTTTACCCGATTTGACCTTGAATTGATCATTTTGAATGTCAAGGTCAGGTCGGGGTCACGATTTGACCCGTCCAAAACCCTCAGTGGACAAAAGTAACTCCACGTATCAAATTTCGTCGAAATCCCATCAAAATTCGCGATTTGACCTTGAATTGACCCGATTTCAAGATCAAGGTCCCCCGTGATATTCGGGCGTTTGACCTTGAAATGACCCGATTTCAAGGTCAAGGTCACGTCGCACGGGCAAATTAATAGGTTTATGCCACTCCCCGGCCGAAGGTACCCCCACATACCAAGTTTCATCGAAATCCCGTGATATTCGGGCGTTTGACCTTGAAATTACCAGATTTCAAGGTCAAGGTCACGTCGCACGGGCAAATTAATAGGCCCATGTCACTCTCCGGTCGAAAATACCCCCACATACCAAGTTTCATCGAAATCGGGTCGGCCGTTTTCGAGTCCATCGATTACAGACAGACACACAGATCTTCCAAAATATATAATAGATATATATATATAAATAAATGCACATTCGTCTACTCGCAGGTCCATCCATATATACATATATACACACATATATATAACTCATTCATCTTTAGTTAAGACATCCAATACATCAAATAATGACACACACAGATCCATGCATGCATATACATACGGCAACGCCTTCAAATCGACGAAGAACTCAACATATAGGCAAAGATATGCATGCCCCATAATATCAATTACTTTCTAAATTTTGGGAACAAGTCTACCCCATATATGCAACATTTGCTGGGATAATTAGAAATATCATTCCATTAGAATTAGAACGTCTTCCCTATTTAATGATAGACTTATTTGCAAATGTTAAACATTAGTTTAAACTAACTGTTTGAATCCAATTGATATGGAACTAACTCAGTGCCAATACCGAATAAAGGGAAATTTAAACTCTTGTCAACTAAATTGTTACTTTATGTTCCACCAATGTTGAGTATCACCGTACTTAAAATTTCGAACTTTCATATCTTAGACCCACACATGTACCATTCTAGATCGATTGTGCCCAAATTTGATGAGGGGATGAGACATTCCTATAGCTTAAACCGAATCTAAAACATCCCCCGACATATACCCGATATAACTTACCATATAAAGAAAATTTGGCACTGGTAGCCCTCGTTGGCATGCACTGGTAGTTCGCCGTGCCATTTTCTGTGATCACCGCCCCTCGTTTCGATTTATTTTCGTGTATTTCCAACTAATACACGCCAGTGATTTCGATGTGCACGTTTTGCCAATATATTCCGCTGTAGGAATTTTATAAAAAATTCCGCAAGTTATGCTCAGGAATCAAACAAAACGCACTAGAATACCGATTAGGGCAAAATTTTACCTCCACCCTACGAGTTTGTAGACCCTAGTTTTCTGCTTTAAACGAAGGCCAGATCGCCCAGAGTCGAACTGAACATCACCAGGTGACCTCTCCACTGGGTAAATGTAAAATGGATCGCTCATACCTTTCCATTGTCTTTTGTCATGTTATTTAGCCGTCCAGTTCTAATTATGGTACCATCATATCGCTTAAAAACACTGGTATTCTCCTGTACAACACTGGTATTCCGCCGTTCACACTGGTATTCCGCGAGCCGATTGGACAGTGTGTCTATGGGAGGTCAAATTCACATTTAATAATTAATTGTGCTTAAGTGCAATCAATTGCGCTTAAGCGCAATCAATTGCGCTTAAGCGCAATTAATTTCGCTTAAGCGCAAATAATTTCGCTTAAGCACAATCAATTGCGCTTAAGCGCAATTCATGGTTATATGTAACAAAACACCCCTGGTGAATAAATAGGTTTCTCCATAAATTAGCATTAACTCCTATATTTACATGTCACCTCTTGGTTTCATTGGTTTGGATGGATAGGAAGCTGGCCCAACTTCTTTATCAAAATGGCTGACTCGCAATAGTATCACCTTCTGTTTTAGTTGGAGCGACTCGTGATATCATTATATTATCTTCGGTATATATTAGTTGGGGCTACTTACAATAGCATTACTTTCTGTATTAGTCGGGGCGACATTGATGTTCTTCAATTTTCGAGTATACAGGCACACCATATGAGGGAAGCAAGCCCACGGTGACACCATTCACACTATATGATCATGGAAATACTATAGATTTGTGCAAGAGATGCTGATTTAATAAGAAAAACTAGAGCTACAGGACTGAGACACCAAAGCTCCAGTAATTACACACCATTTTTTGGACAGGGATGCTGATAATATGAAAATAGGGGTCCCCCCTGATTTAAGTCAATATAGTCCATGGGCTGATAGGGGTCACCATGCACCCCCCACTATTAAACTTCTTTGGTATTGTGGTGTGCCCTGGGGTATGTAGAGTTGGAAAATCAATGCTAACAGCAAATATTTTGGGTCCCGATGTACCTCCTGTCGCAAAGTTCAACCCTACCCTCCTGTATATACGTGAGATGATTCTACATGAAGAATGCAGCGATATTCACAGTGAACCCCATTGAAATAGGAATTGGCCATTGCGATTGACCCCCTCCCATCGAGCCTGACGCATGCATATTACTACGAGCATAATTTTCATCACGCAGCAACTAAATTATTGAAAACTCTGCCCCCTCTACTTTCTCACTCTCTCTGATTCTCTCTCTCTCTCTTTCTCTCGATCTCTCTCTCTATCTCTCTCTCTCTGCCTCCTGCTATCCTTAACACTATCTTCCTGCTGTTTCCATCCCCAACTCAAACTTAGTTACTTTTCCTTTAAAAAACATTATTTATATCCTTTCCCGTCTGATCGATACCCCTCCCTCACTTATTGGGGATGGGGCATGTCGCCAAAGAGGAGAAGACTTCATATAAGCCCTTGGGCTTGTTGCCTGATCCTCATTTCCATACATTATCTCTTATATGTTATATATATATGTCATTTGTGTATTATGTGTATTATGTTTGGATTTGGAAATAAAAATATGTTTACACTAACCCTACCCTCTCGAAAATCTGCATTTTTTTATATGGGGTAGGGGAAATATAAATCATCACAACTCAGGTTCTAATACACATATTCTTATTTTCTAGGCGTCTTTCTGTTGGTAATACACTATTACACCATAATAAGAAAAATAGACATGTCATCATTGATGTCGCCATGAGAGGTCAAGAGGTCATGTGACTTGGGTGAAAATGCGATTTTCAGTCCATATCACACCAGATAGTTTCGTGGCCGATACAAAAACCAGATATAAGCCATTCATTTACCCCTCTGGATAGCCAGAAGGATATCTCTGAATGAAATAACCATGTTAACAGCTTAAATATATGTTATTTTGGTCATATTTGATTAAAAAATATTTCGACCTGTTTTTGATGTTTTTTCACAATTTAGGGATAGGGGAAACATAAACCATCAACAATCGGTTTCTAATCAAATTATGGTAAGGTTTTTGGTATCATTTTGTTCGCGTTAGACTACTCTATTCAAATAAAGGCTTGCACATATTTTCAATTTTGACCTTGGTGAAGGTCAAAATGTCACAGATATTTGTCGATTTTTTTATTTCAGCCCATTCTTATCAACTGATGGCATTATTGAAGTAGTAAGCTGTCACAACTAACCTATTACTCTTTTCAGACCCTGGAGGATATGCCGAACCCGGATACTTTTCAATTTACCCTTGATATATGACTCTTTGTTAACATTTCAGCTAAAGTTTATTAGTTTACCCTACACTGTCTGAACTTCATTTTGGTTCAGGGGTATTAAAATAAACACTGTTTTCTTTTATTTCCAGATAATCTTGTGATCTAATAAAATGGAACCCACCAAGAGGAAAATAAGGAAGCTTGATGATCCTGATATCAAAGGATTATGTCAGTGTGTAATTCATATGAGAAATTCCAATATGGAAAACTTCACATTCATCAAGGAGACATCAGATCCAAGTGAAAGATTCCAAAGATTTTCGGACATTCGAAATCGAAGACAGCTTCAACCGTTGAACTCCTCATATCGTATGGATGACATCTGCAAAAACATTCCTGATATTCTTCACAACCATCATGGTTATCATAGAGATTGTTATATACATTTCACGTCAAATCTCAATCGCTTGATTTCTACCGTTGATCAGCCTTCATCATCTGCGACCACTAGGACAGCATCAACTGTAAAAGACAACATTATTTCCAAACCAACCTGTATCTTCTGTGATAAAGAAGGTAAAAAGAAAGTCAAAGTCAAAGGAATATGGACAACTGAAAATACAAAATCTTTTGAACGTGGAGGTGGAGTGACCGTTGTTTCAGAAGCCGAAAAGAAACAGGACTTCAAGCTGCTAAGGAGGATTTCTGGATTCGATTTATTCGCCTGTGAGGCTAAATATCATCCATCAAGTAGGAGGACATATACAATAAACCCAGGAAAGTGGCAGTCAAAGGATGTAGAACAAGTAGATTGGCAGGCATCATTGGAAAGAGCACACAGTGAATCATTTGCGAGAGTCTGTGAACTGATTAATGAAAGAATAATAATTCATCATGAAATAGTCAAACTGAGTGATTTATGTGATTTGTATAAAGAATCCCTCCAACAAACTCCTTTTGCAAATCAAAATTACAGAGGTGATAATCTGAAGGCAAAATTGGAGAAATGTGACACATATAGAGATTTACTTGGATTCACTCACGTTTTTCAGGATGGTCGCTTCCATTCATACCTTGTATTCAACCTTAAATGTGACATACACAATGCTGTGCGCCAAAGTTATAGACTGGGTTCAGCAGATAAACTCCAGGACACTGCTGAGCTTTTGAAAAGTGATATTTTGAGAACATTCAAGGAGACTGACTCTGTCCCTTGGCCACCGACAACTGACAATATGGACTTGAAAAATCCAGTCGTGCCTACACTGATATACAAGTTTTTAATTCACTTATTCACTAAAGGGAAAGAGCCATCAGTTAAGATTAAACGTCTGGTCAGGTCTATTGGTCAAGACATATGTCGAGCAGTCACAAATGGTGAATGGATTCTTCCTAAACATATCTTAGTTGGAATGACACTCCGACATTTATATAGAAGTGCCGAGTTACTTAAACTCATGAATAGACTTGGACATTCAGAGAACTATGAGTTTATTCTTGAAGTTGAAACCGCTATAGCCGAAGCTGTCGGAACTACTTCAGATGTTTTACCAACACAGATCATCCGCAAACCATCTTGTTCATCTCTTTTTCATTCTGACTTTGACAACTTTGATCAGTTTGTGAATGATCTTGCAGGCGCTGGGTCTGTTCATAGAGCACAAGGCATAATGCTTCAGGAGATATGTGCAAACCCCGAACAGCAGATTTCTGGATTTCAACCAAAAATATCTTCTTTGCCTAGAACAGGAAAGCGATCTATGAAGTTGCAGAATGATCCAAGTATTTATGTCTGTTATATGGGTAAGCGCAAGAATCCACAGTTCACTATTGTTAATGTTACAGTTGATGGTGGTGATAAAGCACACAAGTCCATGCAGAGGAGGAACTTCTTATGGATTCTTGCAAGGCTACATTCTTCCAAAACAGAGCAGAAAGTACCAGGATGGGGATGATATGTATCTTTGACTGGTGCAAAACCGACAAAGTTGACAACAATAGAATACTACCCAATCATTCCATATCACATCACTGATTATAAGACTATTCAAGAGTGTCTGAGATTTGCAGAAAATGGATCAAAAGAAGTCGGACAAGATTATGTTATCACTACATTTGATCTTGGGGTATGTATGAAGGCTTTTCCTCTGACATGGAATTACGAGGAGAGATACGAGAATCATATTATTATGATAGGCACATTTCACTTAGTCATGGGCTATCTCAAGATGATTGGGAAGAAGATGGATGGGAGTAGATTATCCGATGTATTCTTGGAAGCAGGTTTGATTTCTTCTGGATCACTCAGCGGTGTTATTTCGGGTAAAAACTATGCTAGAAGCATTCATTGTCATAAGGTTATGGTAGAAGCTCTTGAGAGAATTGTATTTACTCAATTCTTATTGGACATGAACCTTGATGAACAGAATCCATATGGTGACCTGCCTCAAGAATCAAGAGATAGACATGATGCATTGATAAGAAGTCCTGATATATCTTGTGAGGAAAGTGTCCTTAAAGATAAACATATTGAAGAATATCTGGATAAATACATGAAGTTTCGTGATGGGATTCGAACAGGAAAGCTGGGTAATACAGGAGTATTCTGGGTGTCATATATGGACCATGTGTGGTTAATACTGTCTCTGTTACAGGCTGTAAAAACTAATGACTTCGTTGCATATAACCAGTGTCTCTGTCTGATGCCATATCTATTCTTCAGCTACGATGGACAAAACTATGCTCGCTACCTCACATGTTTCTCGATGTTCATAACCAATATAGAGACATCACATCCTGGTGCTACAAAACTGCTCAAGCGAGGTGCTATTAGTGTTGCGAGATCATTTATACCAGGTAATCGCTGTGCTGTAGATAAGACAATCGAAGAGACATTCATGAGACATTCGAAATGCAGAGTGGGTGGCGTAGGTGTTGGATTTTCTGGCGTGCAAACCAACTATAGTGCATGCCAGAGGTATAACTATCATCAGTGTTTCTGTTCAGGAGTTATATTTTACTTTTGTTTGTGATTTGAGTTTGCCATGTAAGTTGACTGTTTTTTATTTTGATTATTTTTTATTCTTATTAAATATTTTGTCTTGTTAAACAGTTTGTGTTTTTAGTTTCAGTTCTGAGTTCCCCAATTTGTTTATTCATACTAACACTGTTCAAACTTTACCATAGAATATTCAGTTAGCATGTTGTTTGACTAACACTTACTTTACACATTAAATCCTAACATCAATCAAACATCTACTAACATTCACATACTGAAACTGTTATAGTATTCAATGCATATCAAACTTTAGGTAATGCAAGGTTTATTTATAAATATTTAGTTCTCAAATTTCAAGGGATTTACCAAATCAAATTCACAGTGAAAATGAGAGCAAATGGTAAATTGTGTGATTCATCTGCAATGAATCTTTATCATACTAACATCAAGGGAAAATTGTCACCTTAATTTCAATCAACACCATGTTCTTGTTGTTCACAGATTAAATAAGATATGTAAAGTTGTTGTTCACTCATACATGTGTATTATCTTCCAATCCCTCAGGTGGACAAGGTCAGCTAAAGAGAGAGCTAAATATTTGCAAGCAACATATTCCATGGCTGATATGGTAGATTCTTTATTGAAAGGAATGAAACACAGAGACAACAGAGCAGCTGAGGTGACTAGAAGTGAAAGGCATGTTAGCAGGACAGTTTCAGCCATCTGTGATTTCAATAATCCATTCACCTTGCCAGATAAGGACAAAGTTTACATCATTTCCTCTGGTACTGCAGCATCATGATATTCTAAGAGCTGAATCTACTGGGAATAAAACAAAGTGTACATTCATTGAAGAACGATTGAAGTTGAAAAAGGATTTTTTTGATCCTGTAAGAAGAACAAAACTAAAAACCCTCGCAAGCATGAACAAGAGTGTTAAACTTACAACATCTAAGAATAAAACTATCGAGTATAAACAGCAGGGTAATATTGCTTTCCAGCTGCTAGTTAAATCACAAGAATTGCCAGATGAAGAAAGGATTGACATGAAAGTGCTTCTTACTTACCCTCTAACTCCTGTCCCTTATAATATAGGACTGGCCGATGGCTTTCTCGCGAAGATTGATAAATCAAAGGGATATTACTTCCTCACATGTGATGTCGAAGACAGCCAAATTCCTCAGAATCCAAAATAATGCATGATTATTGAAGATGGAAATGCGGTTTTTCATTGTTTAACAGCACTTCCTGTGAACTTTGGTGAAATTGCTGAAAGGATTTTGAGTTTTGCTTTGCAAAAATCCACTGTTATATTCAGTACTGATATGTATTTGGCAGATTCTGTGAAGGCCGTTGAAAGAAAAAGGAGAGGGTGTAGTGAGAAACTTATCGTGAGTGGCGTCAACACGAAAAGACCAAAGGATTGGAAATCTTTTCTCACCAATGATGAGAATAAAAAACAGCTTGTTAATGTTCTCCTGTCAGCATGGAGTAGTCATTCTTCTGCTGGAAGTTTAAAGGGTCATGAAGGACAGGCTTTCCTGCTAACATCAGATGGCAATGAAGTCACTTGTGAGGACATTTCATCACTGAACTCGACACAAGAAGAAACTGATTCAAGAGTAGTTCTGTATTGTAATTATGCAAAGGAGTGGGGACTCAAGTATGTGAGAGTGAAAAGCCCTGATACTGATATATTCTTTATACTTCTCAATGCTGCTGTGAATCTGCAGGAAATCACCATTCTGTTTGAGACATGGAAAGGAAATAGCCGACGATGTATTGATATCTCTGCATTGGCAAAATCTTTTGGAGATGTGATGTGTTCAGCCCTTCTTGGTCTACATGCTTATACAGGGTGTGATAGTGTGAGCTGTTTTAAAGGTAAAGGGAAGCTGAGACCTATCAAGATTCTGAAGAAGAATGTGAAATTCCAGGAAGCATTTTCAAAACTTGGTGATTCTCGGGAGGTTCCACGTGCCGCAATGGAGGTGCTTCAAGAATTCACATGTGTGCTTTATGGAAAACCCCGTGTGTCGAAAGTAAATGAAGCAAGCTACTTACTGCTGTTAAGTAAGTGTGGTACTGAGTTGGGCAAGAGAACTTTTTTTGACCTCAGTTCTGTTCCTCCTTGTGAGAGTTGTTTGGAAGAGCATGCCAGACGTGCAAATTATCAAGTCGGTATTTGGAAACGCGGTTATATTCCAATTCCATCCATACCAAGTCTTCTTGATGGTCATGGCTGGGAATGTAGTGATGGTGTGATGCAGCCAAAGTGGACAGCAGCTGACATTCTACCCACCAAGTTGGTTGATATTCTTGAAAGACAGCATGATGAAACAGATGAGTGTGAAGATGATGATTGTGATACGGAGAATGAAACCAGATGAATGAGATGGTACATGTATATATATTCAAGTATACACAATTGGAACAGTTTTAATTCCGTGAACAAGTTGTTCATTGTTTCAGTTTGAGTCTTACATAAGAAACCAAAGGAAAGCAAATCATGGAAAAGACATGTCATATTTTCAAAACCCCTGAACCAAAATGAAGTTCAGATTGTGTAGGGTGAATTTCAGCTGAAATGTTAACAAAGAGTAATTATATCAAGGGTAAATTCAGAAGTATTCAGGTTCGCCATATCCTCCAGGGTCTGAAAAAAGTGATAGGTTAGTTATGACAGCATACTACTTCAATAATACCATCAGTTGATAAGAATGTGCTGAAAATAAAATTTTGACAAAAACCTGTGACCTTTTGACCTTCAGTGAGGTCAACATTGAAAATATGTGCAAACTCCTCCTTTATTTGAATAGTAACACATTTTAATGTCATTTCAATGGTTAAAGTTTATACCCATAGTAGAACTACATCCGAGTTGACCTTTCATTAACCTTCCATGACCTCGATCAAAATGACTCTATTTTTAAAATGTAGCGCCTCGCGATGAAAACAATTTGATACTTTCGATTCAATTGAATATTATACTCACTAATGCGATAAAAACGAACAGTTAATTCCGTGGAAATCACATCCAGATCAACAAATTGAACATATATTTCAAGAAATAGACGTAAAAACTCGAACAACAAACGGTGGATTTCAAAATGACTTTCGTGGTTTCCTGTTCACTGTACGGCGGAAAAAAAACGTCAAGGTAAGGTCGGGGTCACGATTTGACCCGTCCAAAACACTCAGTGGACAAAAGTAACCCTATGTATAAAATTTCGTGGAAATCCCATCAAAATTCGCGACCTTAAATTGACCCGATTTCAAGGTCACATCGCACGGGCAAATGAAAAGGCTTATGAGACCCCCATAAGAAAATATCCCTAGACACTAATTTTCATCGAAATCCCGTGATATGCGGGCGTTTGACCTTGAAATGACCCGATTTCAAGGTCAAGGCCACGTCGCACGGGCAAATTAACAGGCCCATACCACTCCACGGCCGAAAGTACCCCCACATACCAAGTTTCATCGAAATCGGTTCGGTCGTTTTCGAGTCCATCGCGAACACACAGACAGACACACAGACACACAGATCTTCCAAAATATATAATAGACTAGCCGATGAGCCCGACGTTGTCCGGGCTATTCAAAAACCAAATTTCAAGTCGATAGCTCTACCCAGCCCGACGTTGTCCGGGCTATTCAAAAACCAAATTTCAAGTCGATAACTCTACCCGTTTCCGAGATCTGGTCTGCGCATGCGCGAAGCTGGCGTCACACGGGCTCGGCGACCCGATAAAATTCGTATCCGGGGCAAGATACATTCACATACCAAATTTCAAGTCGATAGCTCCACCCGTTTCCGAGATCTGGTCTGCGCATGCGCGAAGCTGGCGTCGCACGGGCTCGGCGACCCGATAAAATTCGTATCCGGGGCAAGATACATTCACGTAGCAAATTTCAAGTCGATAGCTCCACCCGTTTCCGAGATCTCGTCTGCGCATGCGCGAAGCGGGCGCCGCACGGGCTCGCCAATACGACAACGACGACCGCCTGGTCAAACTACACACACGTACCAAGTTTCGTCCCGATCGGTAGAGGACTTCAAAATATATATGAGATATATTTGTTTTCTCATCGAAACGCCGACGTCTGGCGCTTAAACGCCGATATACACAGATATACATACTTTTTTTCCCTCATTATAACGCCGATAGGTATATTTTGCTATCAGTATAACGCCGAATTTTGGCGTTTAAACGGCGATAAATATATATTTTCTCTCATTATAACGCCGAATGTTGGCGTTTAAACGCCGATAAATATTTATTGTGGAGTAATAACGCCGAATTTAGGCGTTTAAACGCCGATAAATATTTTATTTCGAGTTATAACGCGGATTTTTTGGCGTTTAAACGCCGACATATATATATGTTTTTTATATTTGGCGGTACTGTGCTTCCATAGAGTTCATCTAAAAAAAAGAAAGAATTGAATTAAAACATTTTTTTTAATCAAACTGTTCAAATAATCAAAAATTGCATGACTCATTTTCATGTGTCTGTTTCAGCTACAGTTAACATAAGGGCAAGTGCTGATGTGTTCGCGTCGGAAGTCGATATCAGGTAACAGACAAACCTTATATGGATAAAGTCTTATTACCAGTAGACGGTACTACCGCTGTGTGTGTGGATCTGTGGAGAACTCCATTGTCATTCCTATATATATACTACAGTATAATGTAGGAGCGTATCTGCATGGTGCATCAATCACGCATGGCGAATATAACTAACACGACGTTAGTTCTTTATTTAGATGTGATGTCCTAGAATAGAAGCTATATACATTCAATTTGTCACTATTCCTCTCTATCGAGTGAAGGGACCTGCAAAATTCAGACCAACCATCCTACCCGGCCTTCGATCGGAAAATACTCAACTAGAATCATCACTATAGGAATAGTGAAACATTAACGCAAGCAAACAAAGATGGCATCAGGTAAGTGTTACATTGCAATACATCTCAGTTATACGGCAGCGCAGAACCGCCACCTCTTGTGTTACTAACTTGTTTAAACAAGTTACTAACTTGTACTAACTTGTTTAAACAAGTTAACTGACATGTGTAAACAAGTTACTAAAGAGGTGGTTGTGGTTCTAAGCTGTCGTACAGTTGTTTCCTGTCTTTTCAAAAAATAATTCGCGTTGAATATCTTCAAAATTTCCACAAAACCATATTCAGACGGGAACAATCAAAAATATATAGCAAATTGTGGGGATGTTGACTGGACCATGCACACTGGACCGGACACGATCGTCGCCTGGGTCGTCATGAACCGGTCCACCTCAAAGTCTGGTCGGTGTAGCACGGGGTCTAGAACAAATTGGTAACAAGCCATTGTGACATGGGGAAAACATATCTAAAATCCGCTAAATTGCTCTTCGGTGAAAACTAAACAGTGCAACATGGCGTCCAATATAGTAGTCAATATCGAAAAAATTCGAATATTCACAATATATGGTCCATTTGGATGACGTTTGGCCGAAATAAAAATTTATATTTACAAATGACACAAATTATACTGGTAGAACTTATTTGAACACTAAACCTTCTAAAGTGGTCGTCAAATTGGTCGAAAAAAATCGCATTTTGTGTGATGTTGCATAGAGTTCTAGGGTGCTATGTATAAAGTCGAAATTGCAACAAAAATTAGATGCAGCACATACGAGAAACTTGTATTCGAAGAACCATGAATCCACTGAGGAATTGTCAAAGATAATCGCTTGAATATGTAGTTGTGAAGATGGACCTATCTTAAGGTTTGGGCACACACAACATTGTCCAGAAACATTCTCTCTGTTATATGTCTATCTGTCCTATATTTTGACAAGTTCACTATACCAGACCTTTAAAAGTTCACCGTTATAGGCATTTATGGTGCAGACTCATCTATTTCTAGGTTAGCTTACAGTGAATCCTATGCTCCTTGTATAACACGTTTTTTTTTAGATAATGTGCTGAATGATATGCTGTTCCGCTGTTGTTCCAGAAAAGCAGCGTATTATATTATTACGGCAATTTATGAAACCAAGAATTAGTATCATTCTCAAGTTCAATCCGTCCGTAACAAAAATGCCAAAAATAGCCGATATAAAAGAGGATAAGATTGCTCTTATAACCGAACATTATACATGTATTCAGTAGTATTCACCAAGCCAACACGTATGCGAGTTAAAGAGGGTTGCTTGTGCTTCCAAATGCTGCATACATATATATATGTGTGTACACACAACCGTAAATGGTGACATCGAGACACTGCACAAGTGCGTGTGGATTAAGGTGTTTCTATTTCGAGCATTAACTATTCTGAGTAACTTTGTAAGTTATAAATGCGAGATGTGAGACGTTGTCACGAGGAAATGTAGCAGATATGATTATTGTGCATTGTTTATACCAAGATCCATCTATACACAATGAAATTAAAGATATACGAACACTATGCCCAAATGAGAACCTGGTATACTGATATATGTTTTATTTTGTTGCATGCAATATACGAAACTTCACGACTTAAAACATCTCTCTTGTTTCAATAACATGACCATAGAGCAAACTGGACGGTTCATTCTCATGGGAGCTGCAAAAGATCCCGAAAGTCTACGTGAATTTAAAAATGAAAGAGTGGGCATCTTGAAGTGTGTGTTAGGTTAAACGTCTCCCTGTCATGTTGTATGGAATTGATGCGGATTGTAGAGCGACACGTGGATTTGTGAATTCCATACATTAAATTCCCATGCTCGACCAAATCGCAGATTAAAGTCGAAACTACACTTTAAAACACTCAGGGTGTTTGTTTTTGTCGATATCAGAGCAAATCCATGATATGTATTCTGAATGACTTTTCTATCTTTAATGGGGTTTATCTTTAGAGGTGTATATAGTTCGTTCTTATTTTGCCAACACTGTTGAATATTCATTCTTTTTCTGCCAATATAACATTTCATTAGATTCCGGCCAGTTGTGGTGGCTGTATAGACACCGACAAGCCGTGCAATATTTATTATATTTTATCGAACGTTCTTTATGCCCTCCCATATTCAATGTATTTCCTTTTCATCATAGAAAGATGTTAGAATTTGCAGTGCGAATTTTGTTGTCTCTTTTGTTTTTGCTGGTCAAATTCTCTTCAATAAATTTTCTTGCTTTTAACTGTGCAAATCTTAAATCTTCTTCTTCATGGGTCATTAATTGTTGCCATTTTGACCTATTTTGAAAGCAAGCGTGAAATCAAAACAATACTTTTTTTTTGGCCGAAAATAAACTGACGATGTATTTAGAAAACTTAGTAGTGCGAACTTAGGACATTGACAAAATATCAAAGCGATATTGGGATCAGCGGAGAAAGAAATATGATACATCGTGACTACCAACATGGGAAAACATCAGAAATAACAATAATTTGCTTACGATCATTTATTGTGCCCTAGTTGTCGATTACAAAGACATTTCGGAAAAACAAATGTTGAACTTTTGCAGCGAAGTGGAGATGACTTTCAAATTACCTCCCCGGAATAGTGGGCATGCTAAAAACAGATTTCTGTATTTCCCATGCGATAGTGGGTTTGCTAAATTTAGGAAGCCCACTATCGTGTTATGGACGAAACTATCGGTAATAGTGAATGTCAATCAACCAATCGCAAGCGTGTATTAGGCTTAGATAATGAAGTGAGATAAAATATGTCCATGCTATCATCTGAAGACCATGAGAGGGGACTTAGTTTTTCTTGATTAATGAAATGTAATGATTATTTTAAATTATAAAGGCAACTACACATAAATAATCTCATATATATTTTGAAGACCTCTGTCTGTCAGTTTGTCTGTCTGTTTGTCATTAATACAAATCTACGATTCTCGACCGATCGGGACGAAACTTGGTACGTGTGTGTAGTTTGACCAGGCGGTGGTCGTTGTCGTATTGGCGAGCCCGTGCGACGCCCGTGCAGCGCATGCGCAGACGAGATCTCGGAAACGGGTGGAGCTATCGACTTGAAATTTGGTATGTGAATGTATCTTGCCCCGGATACGAATTTTATCGGGTCGCCGAGCCGCATGCGCAGCCCATATCTCGGAAACGGGTAGAGCTAATGACTTGAAATTTGGTTTTTGAATAGCCCGGACAACGTCGGGCTGGGTAGAGCTATCGACTTGAAATTTGGTTTTTGAATAGCCCGGACAACGTCGGGCTCATCGGCTAGTCTGCTGTATATTTTGAGACTTCCGTATATATATATATATATATATATCATTTATAGAATCGAAAACGGCTGGACCGATTGAGCTCAAACTTCCTAACTAAGTGTAAAATCGTCGTCGCGTTTTGGAGAAGCTCCTAGCACCGCTTCTCCCTCCCAGTCACCGTCCTTGGCACTGTGGGGTTAATCGCGTTGATAGTTAAAGAGCGTTCGTATCCGCAGTGTCGTTGATAAAGAGCGTCTATATACACGACGAGTATAAATACGGCTCCATTGAACGTCTCGAGACGAGATTTCGTACTTAATTTCGTATTTAGGGGTTCCAAGGAACGGGGGAGATTTTCATCGGGTCAGTTTTTCCGCGCGAGGTGACCTTGACATTGAAACGGGTACCCCCGAATGATATATATGTGTGTGTCCTTTATAGACTCGAACCGATTGAGCTCAAACTTGCTACCTAGGAGTACTTTTGTGCGGGAAGTGTCATGGACGGTCAAATTGTGACCACGACCTGACCTTGACCTTGAAAATGATCAACTCAAAGTAAAATCGGGTAAAACTGGCGGATTTCGACGAAATTTTACACCTAGCTGCAGCACACGTGTCTCGGAAGCTGTTGCAATTGCTTTTTCGAACAAAGCCATGGGACGATTGCCACCAGTGGGGGGGGGGGGCTAACCTGCTAGTCTACTATATATTTTGAGACTTCCGTATATATGTGTCCTTTATAGACTCGAAAACGGCTCCACCGATTGAGCCCAAACTTCCTATCTAAGGGTAAAAATCCACGGGGAGCGCGTGCGATCACCCCTTCTCCATTCAACTGCCACCGCAATGGGGATTGGTGGGTTATTGCGTGATAATTAATGAGCGTTTGTATATGATGCGTCGCTATTAAAGTTCGTTTGTTTACAATATCAACGCAACGTTATCGCTCGAAATTTAGCATCGGAAAAATGTAATTTCATCCATCGAAAGCATAATTACGTGTTGGACTCTATCGTTATAGAATATATAAATATTACACACAGACGCACGAAGTCTCAGCTTAAAATTTTGAAAAATAAGAGTTTTATCGACATTAATCGATTTGAATGGGAAATCCTGTGTTAAAATATAGCATCGAAAAAATTTAATTTCTTCCATCTAAAACATAATTACGCATTGGACTCTGTAATTTTAAGAATATATAAGTATTACACGCAGACACACGAAGTCTCAGCTTTAAACTTTGAAAAATAAGAGTTTTATCGACATAAATCGATTTGAATGGGAAATCCTATGTTAAAATTTAGCATCGAAAAAATTTAATTTCTTCCATCTAAAACATAATTACGCGTTGGACTCTGTCATTTTAAGAATATATAAGTATTACACACAGACACACCAAGTCTCAGCTTAAAATTTTGAAAAATGAGAGTTTTATCGACATAAATCGATTTGAATGGGAAATCCCATGTTAATAAATTTTAGGGCTATGTGAGTGTTTTCTGAGCTGCTACATATTCGGCACCAGGGTCCATATTTGACCAGTTCTACATGATATCTTTTGCTTTTGGAAACTGGGGATATCTAATTTCGTACTTAGGGCTTCCAAGGGACGGGGGAGATTATCGTCGGGTCAGTTTGTCCGCCTGAGGTCACCTTGACCTTGAAACGGGTACCCACATATGACCTTGGGTGACATCTTGGTCGTCAGCGGTGACATCGACGTGAAATTTGTTATGTATGGTCAACTCGGGACGGGGAATATTTTTGTCGGGTTATATGATAGCATGCTGCCGGTGTGCCTGTACGGGGTTACATTGAAAAGCAAAAATTAATGGATCGACCAAAGCCATGGGACCAATGCCGCCACTGGCGGGCTAATCTGCTAGTGTTCTACATTTGAGTATCTTCATGTGATGCCTGTTGATCAGTGAAACATTGAGCTGAGTTCAGTTATGGTTCATTGGTTCATAACCATGTTAAAGCTGACCTCCATATCTCTTAACACTGGTTTTATCCCAGTTGACTACTCCTTGCTTGAGTGGACCGCACTGCATATGAACAATTGTTTTCATATGGCTGGAATATTTGACTGGTTTCCTCGTTATAATATATGGGGGTATGATCCTATATTATGTAACTCAACTCAACATTAAGATACAAATGAAGCCTTCTCTCACAGAGCCAAGATAATAAGCTATTCGGTGATTGGAATGTTGTATGAAATTATTAGTTATTCTAGCAGTTATTGACATAGCAAGGGACAAACAAGAAAGTGATATTTTCAACCCCTCAAATGTATTAAAATCCATTGTTTTATCATCTCTTAATAATTGCTCAGATTCTATATAGATTCTATATATAAAATTTATGATTTTTCACCAGATAGATCCAGATAAATTCGTTGTTGAAAATCTCTTGACTTTTACGGCTAGATTTATGCAAAACATGCATTCCCACTTAAGACAACATGTGGTACCCATAACCGTGATATATACGTCATCTAGAATTATAAAAGTTCTCTAAAATGGATATTAGCGGATTTTTGATGTTTTTTTTCTCTCGGTAATTTGCGCATATTTTGACACCAACATCGCCTTATTATCAATCTGTTCTAGGTTAATCATGCATGTTGACTTCAACTACCAGGCTATCTTATTAGCAAGGTGACCCGGGGTGGCCCAGTGTAAAGAGAATACTCTTTCTCCCAGTGTTATTCTCAAATGGGCATCATAAAACGCAATTCACATATATGACAAATGATGGATTATAAGTGGTGTATAATACCTGAGTACTCACCAACGAAGTTGTGCCGATTCACTAAATTGACACACAGTTTGCCTTTAAAAAGTAACCAAACATTCAATATGGTTAAATTTTCTATTGGCAATTTTTTTTCATGAATTGCCGCTCCCAGCCCTAACTCAGTGTGTGACACTTTGGCCTATTCAAACAACACCAGTAAACTCATCGTTTCATTTAAATACCTAATATAAACTTAGATTAAATTTCGTAACCAACACAGTTTTATCGATTCCCCCATCCCAAACGTCAATCAGGGCTGGGATTGTTGTAATCTTTGGAAACTATAGAAATAAACGAATGTTGAACATTTGCTATGAAAAACAATTTTGAACAGGGACACGCTTATATTTTGAGGTTGGGGCTGGGGGCGGACAATTTTGCCCAATTTTATTTTTGCGCCTATTCCGATTGTCTTTACTTGGTGTATATCTATATGACGTACTGATGCTCCTCCTGAATGGATTTTGTAAATCGGTTGAGAAATATAGAAGTTATGACACATATAACATTCTATTCATAAATATCTTGTGGAGAAAGTGATTGTTTAAAAATTTTCTCCTAGACGAAGCACAACAGACTAAGGGCCACTCACTCTTATCCGTGTTATGGAGGGGGTGTATTTATGGGATGTACTGAGTGTCCTCCTGGAAAAAATTATGTAAATCGGTTGAGAAATGTCGAAGTTATGGCGCATCGAAAATTATATTAAAAAATATCTTGTCGAGAAAGTGATTGTTTACAAATCTTCTCTTAGACGAAGCACAACAGCTGGATTAGGTTTGAGTGAGCGTACTAAACATAGAGAGAAAACGAATCGATGTAATTTAGATTAAGGCCCGCTCACTTTTGTCTTTGATGGGGGGGAGGTCAAAATTTATATATAAAAAAATAATAAAAATAAATGTGTCGCTTGAATGATCGCTTGTACATATACTTACAAAAGGGGGTCACTATTGTCTGGCTTGCCATTTTCATATGGCAGAAGTGTATAGTTGCACTGTCATCATCATAAACATCAACATCATCATCATCATCATCATCACCACCATTATCATCATCATCGTCATAATCATCGTCATCATCATCGTCATCATCATCGTTAGCATGATCATCAAAATAATCATCATCATCATCGTCGTCATTGTCATCGTCATCGGTATCATCATCGCCATCATGAGCATCATCATCGTCGCCATCATCATCATCACCATCATCGTGATCATCGCCATCAGACATCATCGCCATACTAATCATCTTCGCCATCATAGTCATTTTCGTCATCATCATCATCATCATCATCATTATCATCATCGGCATCGTTATCATAATCATCAGCATCATCATCATCATCATCATCATCATCACCATCATCACCATTGCCATTTAGTCCAGGAGATATTGGTCGACCTCTGCACCCCCAGGACTCAACTTCACCCCACTAATATTCTTTCTTAATGTCTCCTCTAATTTTTTTCGATTGTTAACAAGAACAAAAAAGTGGCGCAGAGGCTCCAGACAAGATGGCGTCCATACTGGCGGCCATTTTTTTATATGCACCAGGTCTGTTTTCCGCTCGATTCGTTAAGCTAGTATACAACCCTTACGAATTAGCCTAAAATCTGACACCAGAATCGAATATGGCGGCCAAGATGGCCGCCGAAATGTGAAACTATGCTTTTTTTCTAACATTTCACCACCTTTCGTTTGTCTCTGTGGGAAAATATTGGCACCTTGGCGTGTATTTATATATTTATCGTATAGAAGAGCCATTGATGACCACAAACACAAGGGTCCATAATATACATTCATTGTGAGATATTTTTGTCCGATATCACGTTTTCCCAAATGCCGGTATAATAGGTCAAAGCCGTGTCGACGGTAATAACGCGATGTAATGTTTCGAATCAATGAATGTTATTGCTATCATAACAACACCCATACATATGTATGTGCAGGAGATACTCGAGCTAGGATTCCTCTTATACCTGAGTTGAGGAATATTCACCCAAATCCAAGATGGCGGCCAAATTGGCAACCAGAAATAGAAAAATAGCTGATTTTAACATCAGTGAGCGTTATTGTCACGACAACTCCACGCCTGCTTACTATTGTGAGTCGAGAATACTTAGGCGAAGAACTGTCCTTGTACCATATCCAAATAAAAGTCCCCCAAATCCAAAATGGCCCCCACAATGGCGGACAGATTTTGAAAAATCACCGAAATTCCCTCATATTCACATCATTGGGCATTATTGTCGAGACAACTCCACCCATTCTTACAGTTGAGTTGGTAATACTGAGGCTGAATAGGTCATTGTCGCATGGTTTCTGGCAAAAAGACACCCAGGATCTCTTAAACTGTCAAAAAGACACCCAGGATCTCAAAGTCTCACCAAACAACGGGAATTTTGTTTAGTCGTCTGCAATTAATATTGGGCCAACTGGGATGCGGAATTGCGCTGTCAGTCAGAATCAAAGCCGAATTAAATTTCGTTGATATTTCACTCCGATCACAAACAAATAACTAGAATGCACTCAGAGAGATGCCAACGTGCGCAAAAATGTAATAAACAATAATTTAACAAATAATTTCACTGTATTTTACTTAATTTATTTAATTTAATTTAATGTTAGCAAAAAAAGACAATTACCATTTCTCATTTCATCACAGATAAAAGGCAAATTACTATATTAATCATTTAAGTAATTAAAACCAATTCCATGTTGCCGAAAGGATGAGACTTTAATATCGATTACATTTTTTTCAGCGGCATATTTTCATTTTCCGATAGTCAAAGTTGACCAAAGGAGCAATTATAAGAAATAATTAATACCATTGGTATAAATATTGATAGCAGCCAATATGCAACAATAAATATCAATAATTAATCAATAATTAATCAATAAAGTTCATTTTATGTAATAATAAACTCTTCAAACGGTGTTTGTGTCAACAAATGCGTTTTGTTTTGTGTTACGTCATTCGTCGTATTTGACCCGGAACTCGGCTGAAGGTTAGGCTATTCAGCCTATTGCGTCGAATTACGAAATCGCGTTTTGAATGTCTCTCTTTTCCCGCACGATAAAAAGAGGTCTTCGCACGAACCAAAAAAATGATAAAACTTCCCAATTATAAGTAAAAATACCCAAATGAAGGAGTCTATGTAGGTCCCGAAGGAGTCTATAGACTCTTTGATGTAGAGTTCTGATGGAGAAAATGTAGGTCGATCTATTTTTGTCATAACTCTGACGTATTTTGACCTGGGAGAAAAACTCGAAATCGAGGCTCACTACGAGCATGACAGTTTTAAATATAGAAACAGGGAATCCCGACAAATGGCGATATCGGCGACAAACAAATAATCGAAAACAACACATAAAATAAACATAGCAAAAACGCGGCACAGTAAAAATGTCAGAACGCCACGAGGTTTTACGTCGTTTTTGGTGACGTCATGGAGTGAAACGGAGTAGGGTGACACCAAGCTACGTTCGAATCTGTCTGATCGCCATACTGTTGCGCGAGCGCACGTAATTATCATAATATTAATAGCAGACGACTAAACAAAATTCCCGTTGTTTGGCGAGACTTTGAGATCCTGGGTATATTTTTGACAGTTTACGAGATCCTGGGTGTCTTTTTGACAGTTTATGAGATCCTGGGTGTCTTTTTGACAAAAACCATGCGACAATGACCTATTCAGCAATACTGAGGCGAAGTAATTACCTTACATCTCATACAAGGAATTGTTTTTCCAAATCGAAGATGGCGGCCAAAATAGCGACAGAAATTTGAAAACACGCCTACATTCCTTTACTTTCTTACGATTGGCGTTATTGTTTCGCGATTTCTACCCACCATCACATGTTGATATGGAATATTGATATGAAATATTCATTTGAGTTCGGCAATTGATACTCACAGTCAAGTAGGCGGCTAAATTGGCGACCAGAAATTGAAAAGAAATCGATATTATCACATACTAATTTCAACTTTTTGTCATAATATCGATATGTATGGACGAAACTGTACACAAACCATCTATTAGTTCAACTTAAAACGTATAAAAACGCATAACATAGCTCGTATCCTTCTGGAAAGTCGAAAACCCACCATTAATATCGCGATGTGGCATTTCGAAATACATTCTCCACAGCGCCGATAATGGCCGTAACCGTACGTGCGCCGAATAGTCATATTAGAACAATTACCTGATAACAGATTCTGATGAGTCTATGAGTATACAAGCTTACATAAGGTCATCTCAATGTATGTGTCCCATACCCCATGGGGATAACGACATGTACACCTGACGAACCAGTTAGCTAGTCACTTCTCAATAGATGGTTCGTCAACTCACAAACTTAGTGAACGTATTGGCATACGTGGTCAACTTCGACAGTGTTTCGAAGGTTGCTAGCTGTCCCATTCCCTTGGACAGATGTATATCGGCTAAGGAGAAGACCATAATGTACCGACTACCCACACTTCTTGACCATGATCCTAAGCAAACTGTGTGACGTCCCGTAGTCGTCTCATCGAATAGCTCCCAGCAGAGAAGAACAATACTCGCAGTGCTAGTTTGTGGACATACGCCATGATAGTGGGAATGAGATGTGCCACGGTATACACCACCGCTACACCTGGTGCATGTTTCAGATATAGAATGTCATGCGTGTCGGTGTTTTTTGGTGTGGTAAGATTATATTTCCACATCTATTTCGAAGTCGTTCTGATTCAACTTGACCAGACGTATAATTTTGTCCGGATAATATTATGCTAGCCTACCCCAGAACAGTCGGATGGGCCCGGATGGACTAAAGAATAATGTCTTTATTGAATGAAAGTTTCCTTTTTTATCCTCTCGCAGGGTTAGTGTCAGTATGTGGGTGGTATAATTCAAGACAATGTCAGGAACTGTGGTGCATTTATATCACTATGTATTTAAAGAAGAATTTATAGTCTCGACGGCAATGGCTGTGGATGTTGGGGAACGTGACCTTTATGATCATATAGCTTTATATGTAACTTTACAGTAGTGATGCACTACAGTAGTTAGTTAATATGTTTCATGCAGGAAAATGGTCGGAATGGTGATGTTACCAAGAATTAACTTGATGTACCCAACGTATGTTGAACTGAATGCAAGATCTCATCAACGTAGCATTCCTCTGGATGTTCTTCGCGTTTAACATTTCACCCTTGTGTTGATGGCATATGTACTTTCTTGAACCATACCGACCAGCGTGAGTATGACATATCAACTAACTATCAAAGGCATCGCATTTAAGACTACACCCCAGTATGGGTGGGGCATATTTAATAAATAGAGCATGGCTTGGAGTGAAATACGCCGATATAGTGCATAGTGAGGTTGTGTAGTTCACGACGCGAAGTCATGCTCTAATTATTATATTGTATCGAACAAATGCAGAAATTTTCAACTTTTACTAAGTTCAGACAATTGATGTTCGCCTTACTGAAGCTTTAATTTGGATCAGCGGCGAAATAACAAGTAGTTTCAGAACAAAGTTTGATGTAGTGTTCGTTACTATTTTTAGTAGTCAAAACTACATATGCATAGTGCACGATGGGAGAGACTTGAAGGCGTAGTATACAACTACGACTAATAGAGTCGAGTAGCCAACCAATCGGAAAGCTTGATTTCAATAACAAAGTCACGTGAGATACAATATATAGTAGTAGCCAATGGTACACGCCTGGTCCAGTTGATTATGAACGGCTTCCAAACGGATGGGAACATACAATCTTAGCATACAAGGAAAGCAAAGCCATGTATGAGATCCTATCTAAATCTAAAACATATTCAACGAAGAGGCGGTGCAGTCATGGTCCAATTTCATTTCCACTATCATGACACATTCCCACAAACTAGCACCGTGTGTATTGTTATTATCTGCTTGGATCTGTTCGGTGAGACGATTGCTGGGCGCCAACAAGATTTTTCTTAGGATCATGGTCAAGAAGTGTGGGTCTATTATGCATTATTGTCTTCTACGCCTTAGCAGAAAGGCATCCATCAAATGTCAGGCTTTCAACATTCGAAGCCATATACAGAAGTTCTCAGGATACCTCAGTGCATTAGATGAGTATGTGAATTGATGAACCATATATTGAGAATTGGCTGTTTGGGAAGATCACCAGGTGTACATGTCATTATCCCCATTAGATCACCAAAGCTGAAAATAGGCAGATAGAGAGGTCCTTCTGAAAGCTAGTATGCGCATCGACCGCATACCTGTCTAGTTTATCGCACAAGATGACGCTCAGATCACATATGTAGCATCTGAATTATACCATAAGCTGTACCACGAATGAAGCTCGCCAAGAATAAGGATAAGAATTCACAGCTTTCGAGACAAACACGTGAGCTGGAAACCGGCATATGTATTGTTTGAAACATTCCGATTAGTGGGATCTTTCTACAAAGAAGTTTAGAAAACTGTGTTGGTGTGAGCGAGATAGATTAATCTGACGAAGAGACGGAAACTGGTCCAGATAATGCTGAATGTGGCAAAATCAGAATAAGCTCAGGTACTGTTGTTTTGATTCTTGGAAGTCATAATATGACTATTCGGCGCACCCATATACGGTTACGGCCATTATGGGCGCTTAGTTGAGAATGGATTTCGAAATGCCACATAGCGATTATTAATTGTGGGTTTTCATCCTTCCAGAAGACTACGACGTGTGTTGGAACTAATAAATGGTTTATATTATGTACCGTTTTGTCCATACGTATCGATATAATGGCAAAAAGTTGAAATTAGTATGTGATAAAATCGACTTCTTTTCAATTTCTGGCCGCCATCTTGACTGAGAGTTTGCCAAAATCAAATAAATACTTCATATTAATGTTCAATGTGAACATGTAATTGTTGGCAGAAATCGCCAATGACTCTTCTATACGATAAATGTATAAATTCACGTCAAGATGCCAATATTTTTCCCACAGAGACAAACGAAACGTGGTAAAATGTCAGAAAAATAGCATATTTTCACATTTCGGCGGCCATCTTAGCCGCCATATTGGATTCTAGTATCTGATTTTTGGCTAGTTTGTAAGGGTTGTATATTAGCATAACGAATCGATCGGATAACAAGACCGCATGATATATCATCTTTACTCTAACGGCGATCAAAGAGACCTGGTACATATACAAAAAATGGCCGCCATGATGGACGCCATCTTGTCTGGAGTCTATGCAGCCACTTTTTGTTCTTGTTAACAACCGAACAAAATTAGAGGAGACATTAAGAATGAAAATTAGTGGGGTAATGTTGCGTCCTGGGGGTGCAGAGGTCGACCAATATCTCCTGTACTAATTCGAAACATTATCATCATTACCACAAGGGGTGATAGGAAGACAAGGGGTAATAGGAAGACAGTCAGCCATGATTATATCACCCCTAGCAATATACATGTATAGTCTATTAATATTATATTTATTTGTAATTGTACTTTCCATGTGTGTATATTGTAAATAAAATTATCATATCATATCCTATCCTATCCTATCCTACCACCACCACAGTTATTGTCATACTCCATACATCGGCCTCGTCATCATTATCCTCGTCGTCATCAGCGTCTAAGCGTCGTAGTGTCGTCATCTGCCGTATTCGTCGTCACTGTCGTCGTACTATCATCGTTATCATCAGCGGCATAGTCATCACCATCTGCACATACCACAAACATAGTCATTGTCTTAACCATAAAGATAGTTTTCACTATCATCGTCGCAATCATCTTCGTTATCATCAATCATCATCACTATATCTGTCGTAATATATATCACCACCGAAATCGTCGTAAGCAGATATAGTTATACATTGCATGCCGCTGTCAATTAGTTAGTTCATATCGATAATCTTACAAACCAACTTCACAAAGATTACAAACTGCTTTCACTACTGTTCATGCATTCCATTAAAATGCCATGAAAATCCCACTAAAATGCCATGAATTTGGCCAAAACCATTAGTTTATACCATTAATTCTTGTAACAAAATTTTAAAGGAGCCCCACTGAACCCATTAAACATTAATTTTAAAGATTTAATGGCCAGTTCACCATTATAAACATTGAATTGGCCATTAAACACAAATTTTATTTTTCTAATGCCCATTAAAGCCCAGTAAAATTTGTATTGACTTAATTTAATGGCAATGATTTGGTATACTTTTAATGCCAATAACAATTGTCTTGAAATTAATGCCCATGATATCGATGGCCTCATATGTAACGGCCATCAACTAACCACATTTAATGCCCATTACATTATTATTGCAAATTAATGCCCATCACTCACAATTTTTGTAATATTAATGGCCATGATTCAAATGGCCGCACATGTAATGGCCATCAACTGACCACATTTAATGCCCATTAAATTATTATTGCAAATTAATGCCCATCACTCGGAAATGATTTGAATGGCTGCATAGGTAATGGCCATGAACTGACCATATCTAATTTTCATTACATTATTGTATGTTTGTTTGTTTAATTGGTGTTTTACGTCACTTTAATCTGAAGCTCACATCTTGACACAACAGCGGCACATTTGCCAAAGGTCACTTCCCGTAGACCTAGTCGCCACACCCATGGCCATATAGCCACACAATATATACATATACCCCACACCCATAACCATAACTCCAAGTATACCCGTCAATGGCCATACAACCCTTCTATACATGTATATACCAATACCCCGCGCACCCGGCCATACATACACCCCAGGCTTGAATATACACCTCACACAGTCAGGCAATGGCAATCATTCTTTCCCCCGCCACACTTTAAGTGAGACTTTTACCTGAGGCAGTGGTTAACGAGGCCCTATACTCCCCGGAATCCCCACAGGGCTACATACATTATTATTGAAAAGTAATGCCCATTGGTATACAGTCATGCCCTAAATAACTGTCCCCCAACAGGTTGTCGCCGTAGTCCGTGTCACTGCATTCAACTAATTGGACCCAACGCATGGACAATGCATTGACAACATGAGGACAATGCAGTGACCCGGCAATGTCGATGTGGTGATAGTCGCATTAAATGTATGGCAGTTACATAATGTGGTATCACTGCTATATAATGAGGTTTGGTACCATCGGCATTTACACATGTTTTTTGCGAAGATTATTGCATCCAGATTTAATACCCCATTAATCGGCATAAAATACCACCGTGCTCATTCAATTTGAGCTTATGCACGACGAGAGAGGCCTAACAAACCACACGCATACATGCATATATTCACACTACTGTGGCTACCGATGACAACTTAACCATGACCAGGTGACAACGTAATCACAACGAGATGACAAGGTAAGGACAACGTGGTGAGACTGAAGTGGAGGCATCCAAACCGCGTTTGCATTGTCACCGCATTGACAAACGAGGTTCCACCACATTAATGGGGGCAGTTATTTAGGGCATGATTGTGTATTTGAAAGTGTGCAAATCAATGGTCATTAAACAAAATATAAGACATGTATACATGTATAAATACTCAATTTATTAATTAGTTAATACGTGTAGCATGAACATACCACTCTCAAAACAGAAATATTAACAGCCAGATGTATATATCTGGTAATTTATGCATGTATTATACAAATATGTCCTTTCTGACTGATGAAACTCGGAAGCAGAAGTTGCCATGCCAGTCAGAAAGGTGTCCAAGGGAAGTAGTTATGCCCTTACATTTTCTAAGTGTACACTTTCATTGTAAGTGTAGTTCGTGTATACACATATACTACACTTGCAGCATTTTTTTGTAATTCAGTACACTTGTACCACACTTAATTTTAGAAATGTACATTTATTTTGTAAGTGTAGTATAAGTGTTGTAATACGTGTACACTTGCTCTACACTTTTGAGACTTTTAAAATATTTGGGCATGCTGCCCACACTTACAGCTACACTCATGGTACTTTGAAAAGTTATATCTACACTTATGCCACACTTATGATACTTTTACTTTTAAAATGTTTGGGAACACTGCCCACTTATAGGTACACGTATGGAACTTTGGAAAGATTTGGCCAAAGGTCACTCACTGTATACCTAGTAGCCACACCCATGGCCATATAGCCACACAAGATACACATATACACCACACCCATAACCATAGAGTCACTCCAAATATACACTTCGCCAATGGCCATACAGCCCTTCTATATATACTCCGCAGGTACTGGGTCAACCAGAATAGAACATTAATTTTAGTTTTAAGTTGATAAAATAACATGGTTAATAACAAACAGAATCACAATTTGCTACATTTTCGGAACAGCAGAGAATATTGTTTTTTACATAATCTGGTTTCCATTTTGTAAGCCACCTTGAGTTATTTTGTCTACAAAACACATCAGTGTGACATATTTAAGACAGAATAAAACAATAAACACCTTTGATACCAAAGATAGTTGAAAAAAATGGTCCAATGGTGAATTTTTGTCGATTTTGATGCCAAATCTGTGATAGAAAAGTTCAATAATTCTATTACGTATATACGTGGTTAAAATAGTAAGAATTAATCAAGCTGCATCATAAATGTTATTATTCTATGTAGATAAGACATAATAGTCAATTTTGTTCATCAGCCACAACTTGCGTTATGATCATTGATATGCTTTTGAAATTTTAAAATAATAATATGGGTTGGTCTCCTATGAACGGTCGCAATGACACCTTCTAACCATATAAACTATCCATCCCCATATACTATACACTATGTGATGTATAAGCATATGTAAAATTCCTATCGATAGGAAACAAGGTCACAAGTCTTTGTAGTACATCATATGTCACAAATATACATCAAATATGCAATTCACAACAACTAAAGTTGAATGAAATACTGTAATACATCTTTATATGAGCATTTTATACTTTCGGGTTGTTGCCTAGCAACCGTTGCTAAGCAGGGCCATATATTGATGGAGTCTATATCTGAAAATGATCAGTTAGGTCCAAGGAATATATGTTGAAAGTTCCATGCTTTTATCATAATTTGTGCAATTCTTACATTTCCATGCACCAAGCGCCTGGACTACACGAGAAGCATGATATATTGGGAACTAATTTATTTTTAACCATTTTGGAAAATGGTCACCAAGTTTAAAGGCCTATATCTCATGACTGATAAATCGGTTTCACAATAACACAGTTCTCCATGTAGCATATACACTACAGATTATTTAAGATTAAAAATAACGTATTCAAATCTGATTTATAAAATTTGTGGGTAGAAAATGTATGACCCGATATGAAAAAAGCTAATATTTTGGTGAATGACCTTGACCTTTGTGTATGACCTTGACATCTAGAGAAGAACTCACCCATGCCAAAAGAAAGGCCACCAAGGGTGTCACCCCATACCAATGCAAAGATAGAGTTACTGCATTAAACGTTCTTGTTGTAGACCATTATATGCATATTTTTTATACTGGCCAAAAACACCCTCCGTTGCCATGGAAACACAAATTTTCACACTAAGCTACACTGCCACAGTGCGCCCCAGCACTCAGGTAATAAGCATTGAGAAAAATGTTGATAGAATTTGCCCACCAAAATGGTACCATTCTCGGTCCTGGCTCATGGACTATATATCATGTGTCGCCGATCACAAAGACGTTTTAGACACCAACATGATCCCTTGTCGTGAGGAATAATGAAACGTCACACAACCTTGAGTCAAAATTGCAAAATTTGTGCGATCCGAGATTGGGGGGGGGGGGGGGGGGCACACCTTAATTTTGTGAATAAAATCAGTGAAAACTCTAATACAATTTCTGAATAACATTTCAACCTATTTGTCGTTGGATACTCACATGGACGACATAATATGGTCATATGTAAATGATGTTAGTAGATATGTGGTGTAATTCAATATTCTATTATCTTTGGGAAAATTAGAGAATTCTGGAATCTGTCATAACTTATAACATACATCGTCATAAATCATTTTATAGCACTATCTTATTATACCTAGCTATAATTTCAGTTTTCTGTGTAAAATTTATCCACATGGTATTGTGTGCTCAAGTTAATTGTGTTATGATAATTTCAGGATATTGATGGAAAATAATTAATTTAACATTTTAACCAATGATAACAGGAATTTGAAAAATGCCACGAACTCTAGCATGTCCCCTAACACCACAAATGTAGTGATGAATAAAGAAACATAACACAACCTGGGCAAAATTATCTGCGAGCCTAGATTTTGGAGGAAACTACACTTTTTTGGGAATAAAATCTGGAAACTGGAATATCAGCTCTCTGATTAACATTTCAAGTCAAAAAAAATATGAGGTGAAAACAGGAATTACAGTCCGCGAAAAACAGTTTGCAAGATTTATCACACCGCGCACAACCAACACGTGCGAGGAAAAGGGAAACTGAGATAGTTAGAAGCTAAGTTTTGGGGAGAATTAAATGTTTCCTAAATAAAATCAGTGAAAATCTGGTATTGGTCAATTCTGAACTCTCCGTGTAGACGCTTTAAGTCCATAATTAGTATTCGCTATTATTATCTACGTGGTGTGGTTTATTGAAATTGCGATCGCCTGATCGCTTCAACATGGAATCTTTTTGATTTTGACAATGTATAATGCTTCTTGGAGTAATGTGATTCCCAACTCCACGTAACTTTTTTCAATTTTCTGAATTTAATAAGACTGACTGCGAAGTTGACCAATTCAGTCGTTTACTATTGTTTATAGCATACTAATTTTGTTTTCCATTTACAGACAACCCATCAGAACAGAAGACGAGGATTGTATTATTGGGCAATGCGGGAGTCGGAAAAAGTTCCACGGGAAACACCATCTTGGGCGAACGAGCTTTCAAATCGAGAGCATGTGGAAATCCAGTAACGACAATCTGTCGTTGTGAATCCAATTCAGAGATCCTAGTTGTGGACACCCCCGGATTCTTTGACAGCCGTACGTCTAACAACGATGCCAGGAAGGAGATCGTAAATTGCATAGCTATGTCAGCACCGGGTCCTCACGCTTTTATCATCGTTGTCAGACCCGATCGATTCACGCAAGAAGTGGCTGACATGATTAAACTGATAAAGGAAACATTCGGCCAAGAATTTATGAAATTCGTGGTAACCCTGTTCGTGAGAAAAGATGACCTTGACGCCGATGGAATATCCATAGATGATTTTCTGAAGGATGTTCCAGATGCTCTTAAATGTGTACTTACAGAGTGTGAGAACAGATACATTGCCTTTAATAACGAAGCAGACGATGAAGAAAAAAAGAAACAATCACGTGATCTCATTTACCTTGTCCAGTCGCTCGGGAAATATTATTCCGACGAGTATTATGAAGCTGCAGAGAAGGCAATATGCGCAGAGGAGGCTGAGCGCAAGCGTGAGCTGGAAAAAAAGAAGAATATGGAAATCAAAGCCATCGAAGAGAGTATTTTTCAAGAGTATCAACTCGAAGAGAAGGAGTATCAGGACAGAATAAGGACATTGGAATCTGATATTGCTAAGCAGAGAGAGAATGAGAAAGCCGTTGGCGCAGATGAGGGGATGACACACAAGCATGAGATAGAAGACAAGGAGAATGAAATCGAAAGAAAGAAGAAATTGGAAAACAAAAATGCTAAGATGGCTTTGACTTATAGAATCATTAATTTATATGATCGGTTAAAACCCAAGAAATGTTCGATTATGTGATTGTATAGAGAATGGCATTCTGTTTGACTATTAATTAGGAATGCACACGTGACTCGAATTTAATTGTAACTTTTCACCAGACTGGCCCAGAGTTGACATCGTTTATATGCATTAACTTCATACGGGGGCATTTCAATGCATGTTATGTCTATATAAACTGTTATATTGTCATAAAAACAGGGAGTGTGACAAAATATGCAGCCACAGGGTGGAATTTTTTGTTGTTGATACTTCATCACCCACCCCAACCTCTGTACATTTTTTTAAAGATATTTTACATACCATATTTTTGTGACCCATTCCCCAAAAACAATTTGTAAATAAATCAGAATAATATGAAACAAAATTATATAACGCAGGGGCGGTCGCGCAAAAAAATTCCGACACAAGGCCGGGGGGTAAGGGGGGGGGGGGTCGAGGCTCCTGAAAACACGTTTTTCCCAGTGTTTGCTGGTGTTTGCAAATTTTTTCCTTTTGCCTTTTTTTGACCTAATTACAAGCTGTTTAGCCTATATAATGATTGTTTTGATGTGTTATGATCTAAATAACACCTGTAGTGTACACACAATATACTAGGTACAGTTCTCTGTGGTCAGGTTGGCCTCAGAATTTTGTTATTATTTGGTCCCTTCTAATACTAAGTAAACCTTCGTGAAATTTTTAACTGCGCTGACCCACATGGGTTGGATAACCACTTGGTATGTAAATATATTATAATGAACTATAAAGACAAATAAACCACATATAATTCAGTAAGTAAAATAAAAGATCACATTACCACTATCTGTGGTATCAAACTGAAATTCAACTCTCCAAGTCTAATATGAAACTGAAATAATGTGTAAAATAAATGTAGAACATGCCTGTTCTCTAATCTATAAACATGTTTCTTGCACAAAGTTACTAATACTATAAAAGACAAAAGTGCTATTCTACAGTGTTACATATCCAATTATTAATGAACAGACATTCACATGGATCTCAATCAGTCTTAATAGCATTTTCTTAGTAAAACATGACTGTCTTTCACTTGTGAAATAATGAGATATTATTTATTTATATGCGCTATTCTACAACCATTTAGTTATTGTTAATATTAAAATGATCCATCCAACCACGTACACTGGATATTATAAAACAGGCAAGAAACAGTTTGATAAGACAGTGTCTAGTCTGAAATACTTGGGTAATTTTGTGCCAGAAAATGTAATCAAAGTTTCTTGTTAAACTCAGTCATGTCTTAATCCAGATTAGATAACGATTTTGTAAGTCACTTTGCACAATGATAATTGAAACTTCACCTGAGTTTAAATTAACTTAAATAATTCTTCAATCAGCTTCAACGTTTTTCAAAATTCAATTTAGAAATGTCAGTTGAACGACATCGATGATAAAATGAAAATGAATAAATCTGATACATTTTGCATAGAAAGTCACAGCTACATCTGACTCCATTAAATCCAATAAGATCGGTGTGGATCGTTCATAGGAAACTATATTAATACCACCAGTCAAAACACTTATAAGGACACACGTCCAATGGAAATATATTATATAGGAGTCAGGAAGAATCCAGATAATTTTTGGGGACACCTGTTCTGAATTTTAGGATGTCCCCATATAAATTGGGGTGTTAACCAGTCAATGACCAGAGCTGTGCTGGTGTAGCATTAAAGATCCAATGACCAGAGCTGTGCTGGTGTAGCATTAAAGATCCAATGACCAGAGCTGTGCTGGTGTAGCATTAAAGATCCAATGACCAGAGCTGTGCTGGTGTAGCATTAAAGATCCAATGACCAGAGCTGTGCTGGTGTAGCATTAAAGATCCAATGCCAGCTAGTCTATTATATATTTTGGAAGATCTGTGTGTGTGTGTGTGTGTATGTGTGTGTCTGTGTGTGTGATCGCGATGGACTCGAAAACGGCCGACCCGATTTCGATGAAACTTCGTATGTGAGGGTACTATCGGTCGTGAAGTGGCATAGGCATATTAATTTTCAGATCCGAGCTCAACTTTTCACGTGCCGAGGTCAAATCTGTTTTTACGCCGTTTTGCGCTAATATATTTCAGTTCGGTGCTCACAAATCGATTCGATATAGCGCGAATAATAAATTGCCAGTCATATAATTTGCACGGTTAGAATCTGTGGAGCTTCATCTTTCCAATGATGTATCACACGCCTGTGTACGTTTAAAGTTTCTACCTTAATTATCGGGAAGACCGCAGGACCATGCTTCGCTCATCGAAAAACATTCAGTAAATATATTACGTCGTCAACAGATCGTGACGTGATCGCGTTTAACTCTTAACCGGCCGATGTCGCGTTAACTCATCACCGGCCGAGGTATCCGCAAATGACATTGGGCTATATATCTCGAAACGGGTGGAGTTATCGACTTGAAATTTGGTATGTGAATGTATCTTGCCCCGGATACGAATTTTATCGGGTCGCCGAGCCCGTGCGACGCCAGCTTCGCGCATGCGCAGACCAGATCTCGGAAACGGGTGGAGCTATCGACTTGAAATTTGGATTTTGAATAGCCCGGACGAAGTCGGGTCACCTTCTAGTCTATTATATATTTTGGAAGATCTGTGTGTGTGTGTGTGTGTGTTCGCGATGAACTCGAAAACGGATGACCCGATTTCGATGAAACTTGGTATGTGGGGGTATTTTCGGCCGGGGGGTGGCATGGGCCTATTAATTTTCAGATCCGAGGTCAACTTTTTACGTGCCGAGGTCAAATCTGTCTTTACGCTGTGTTACGGGACTTTCATTTGAGTTCGGTGCTTACAAATCGATTCGAAACAGCGCGAATAATAAAATGCCAGTCATAATAATGACACTGTGAGAATCTTTCGTGTTTCCTCTTTCCAACGATATATAATGCGTATGTATCCGTTTTAGTTATCTGCCTCAATTACCAAGAAGAAGTGGTACTATCTTCCATCAGGATAAAAACAATGCGTAACTTCTATGACGTCGTTAGAGGTCATTACGTTTGATCACGTTAACGCTTAACCGGCCGATGCATTTGACTGTTTCAGACGTCTTGGCGATATCTCGGGCACCGATGGCAATTTATCTTTACGTTGAAAGCGTGTGTATATGAGGCGCGTTTATATACTTTATAGTGGCAATCAAATCGGGTTAAACTGGCGGATTTTTACGGACGAAATTTGATGCATAGGGTATCTCGGTATCCGCTGGGCCGATTTCCCGGTATCCGCTGGGTCGATTTCCACAATTTTTGGGGTGTTGGTGTTTGACCCCACCTGACCTTGACCTTCAAATGGTCAATTCAAGGTCAAAGTCCGGACGAAGTCGGGTCACCTTCTAGTATATATATATATATATATACAAGTTCCATGGCCATAAACAGGGAATTAGGGGTCCATGGGTGGCTTGCTTCCCTCATATGGTGTACAGCTTTCCGATGAATGGCAACAAGCCATATTTCCGACTAAATCCTGAAAAGTTATCCTTAATTTTGCTGTGCTTAAGGAGTCGATTATTTAGGGCATTACTGTACTTATTGACTTAAAATTGGGTAAAAAACCCTATTTTGATGTCATCAGCATCCTTGCCCCATGCAAGTATGTCTCCATTCTGGAACTCTAGTATATTTGAATAAAGGGGCATCTCATGCACAGATACATACAATATCCATGGTCATAAAAATGGAATTTGGGGTTACAGGGCCTGCTTCCCTCATGTGGTGGGCCTAAATAGACCCTAAAATGGAAGAAAAAACATATGTCCTAATGCATATCAGCATCCCTGCTCCATGAATGTTTATATCCACCCATAGCTCTAGTGTATTTGATAAAAGGGACATCTCATGCACAGATATATACAAGGTCCATATATATGGTAATCTATGGAAAGTTCCAAGCCAAAGGGTTGATTCAATGAATATTTCCAACAGTTGAAAGTATTGAAATAACAGTTAACTGTTGCAATATTCCAACCCAGTGGGTGCAAATTTATGTCCCATTTCTATTTGTGAATTCATGGATTCGTTATTGTCATAAAAGTAGGCCTACATTTGAGGGCTCGCAAATTACGTTTACGTATAGTCATATTAATCATTTAGAAAGTCTGTGTTGTCGTTATCATAAATATGTATTTTTTCTACCAAATCGCGTTCGGGGGAGCGGTACCTAAATCCAAAATTTGGCAAACCGTTCACAATTTCTGTCAAATTGTTTCTACTTGTGATATCCAGATAACTACTGAGCCATATGAATTATATAGTTGGTCACGTGTTGTTTATAACAAAGGTTTTAGTACTTAAAATCGATGTTAATGCATGCAAAATTATCTGTTATCAATAACATAATTGTTGTTGTTGTAACTGGGGGTCTGGAAGCCTGAATACATCTGTAATCAATTAAGCGGTATCTCTGGACAAAACTGTCAGTACAAGATTTATACTGGGTCCCATTAAGATCAATTAGAAAATGTTTGTGAAGTATATACCAAAAATATGTATTTTTTCGACCAAAAACGTGTTTGGGGGAGGGGTAGCTAAAATCCAGTATCTCGCAAACCGTTCAAATGTTTTGTTAACTTATTTCTTCATATGCTTGTCAGATAACTACTACACCATACGAACTAAATATTTCGGCATTATTGCAATATCCGTTTGAATGATAATGTTTGAAAAATATTATTTTTGTGAAAAAGAGCAATTTTTCAGCAAAAAATAAATGTTTCGGCTCCAAATGGTAGGAAAATCCGAATGAACCAACACTTTTGCATGTCATGTAGAGAAATGGTATTATGTAGCAATTTTAATACCAACAATTGTTGGCAAATAAGTTAGGACAAAGTCGCAGGGCTCGCTTTACCAAAATCGTTAATTTCTGGAAAAAGTCACTGGTGGGTATCGTTCATCGTCGATTTGACAATAGCCACAACCAATTCCGTTATTTTTCACTATCATTTTCGTAAACAGTATATATTTCTCCTTCAAAACAATTTGGGTTTAACTTGTTCTACATTGGGTAGAGGTACCCGACCACTTTTGGAGTTTGGCCGCTGCACTAGTGTCTTAAAGATGGATTTGAACAAATTCCCTAACCGATCACTGAACCGATGCACATATCCTTAAAAAAAATAATTTGCACTGTCTCAAAATTGTTATTTGCTATCCTTAAATCGATTAAAATTCGGAAAATTACTGAATAGCTAGCTGCTTAACATCCCAAGAACTCCTGAATCATCTCTTCATCTTAACAACCTTAAGAACTCCTGAATCAACTCTTCATCTTAACATCCTTAAGAACTCCTGAATCAACTCTTCATCTTAACATCCTTAAGAACTCCTGAATCATCTCTTCATATTAACATCCTTAAGAACTCCTGAATCATCTCTTCATCTTAACATCCTTAAGAACTCCTGAATCATCTCTTCATCTTAACATCCTTAAGAACTCCTGAATCAACTCTCCATCTTAACATCCTTAAGAACTCCTGAATCAACTCTTCATCTTAACATCCTTAAGAACTCCTGAATCATCTCTTCATCTTAACATCCTTAAGAACTCCTGAATCAACTCTCCATCTTAACATCCTTAAGAACTCCTGAATCAACTCTCCATCTTAACATCCTTAAGAACTCCTGAATCATCTCTTCATATTAACATCCTTAAGAACTCCTGAATCATCTCTTCATCTTAACATCCTTAAGAACTCCTGAATCAACTCTTCATCTTAACATCCTTAAGAACTCCTGAATCAACTCTTCATCTTAACATCCTTAAGAACTCCTGAATCATCTCTTCATCTTAACATCCTTAAGAACTCCTGAATCATCTCTTCATCTTAACATCCTTAAGAACTCCTGAATCAACTCTTCATCTTAACATCCGTAAGAACTCCTGAATCATCTCTTCATCTTAACATCCTTAAGAACTCCTGAATCAACTCTTCATCTTAACATCCTTAAGAACTCCTGAATCAACTCTTCATCTTAACATCCTTAAGAACTCCTGAATCAACTCTTCATCTTAACATGTAGCTAGCTGCTTAACATCCTTAAGAACTCCTGAATCAACTCTTCATCTTCGGCACATGCACTGATTTTGTTTTGTTAATGACGTGAATTTTCATTGTTAATTTTATCTTGTTGAGTCGGACGAAAATAGGACTGCGTACCTGTTGTCTGGTCCGTTGTATATTTTATTTGCAATAAACTTATTTACACACAAAACAACACTATGGATACAACTTTCCTTATGTGTTGAATGTAAATATTTCAATGCTTTCATGAAATAGACAGAGGTAAATCTGATCACGTGTCAACAGCTGCATAGCTAATGCTGATTTTTTTCAGATTGGACATACTTGCATCGATAAAAGGTGATGGTTTACGGAGGAGGTGATTCTGTAGATTGACATGGGGCGGTGTTCCTTTAACACTTTCTGTGATAGTCACCGGAGTCGGGGTCGATGATTTATCGACGTATTCAGGAGATTTAATTTGCTCATTGGAAGCAGAATCTGTCACCAGCGACGAAAGTTGGGAGAGTTTATTGAAGTTGACTCCAGTTTATACATGAATGGCTCGAAAATACATAGATAATAACGATTGAACGATTGAACTGCATGGTGACGTGTATTTATTCGTGGGAGGCAGGGTCGTTGTGAAAACACGAGATCAATTCTTTATTCTCATGATCGCATTGCGCTCGACAGTGTTACAAAATAGTCCCTGCCTCGGATGAATTATTTCACGTCACCTGTTCAATCAAGTGATTATTCTGTTTATTATATTCCATTATAAACATCTTCTTCACCAGAAATCCGAAAAATACCGCCAGTATATACCGACGACGAATGCATTTCGATAGCACGTATAATACGAACACATAACTCGCTTGTTAAAGTGACATAATCCGCTAGTGAAATTATCGTTTATAATCACTCAATAAATCAAGGTAAATCACATAGGAATGTAATACTTTTCGAGAGATTTATTTATGTTTTTTTTTATTGAAATCAAGAAACAATGAGTTATATTGCAGAATATGATACACATGATTACATGAAGTATAACAATAATATTTCTATTGTACTCGGGGGGGGGGGGGTAATAACAAATTTGCAGGAAGGTATGCCGGGGTGGGTGGGTGCTCCGAGAGGCAAAAAACGTGTTTTTTACAACCCCATGCATTTTTTTTTTAACTAAAGGCCATTTTGTGCTCATATTTGACATTTGTAACAGTTTACAACACATTATAACTGCAAAAACATCTTATTTATGTTACTGGGACCTTACGATGGCCTTAGTGGAGGTGACATCAAGCTGACATGTTGCATATGGGACGGTCAGGTGAAAAACTTCCTTCCCGACACCTTTCAAAAGAAGCTTCAAGATGTAAAACTAAAATAAATAAACTGGTCTTCATGTAACTAAGACCTTTATTAAGCCAAGATCATTGTGTGCATGGCAAAGAGAGTGCAGCGGTCTCAAACATTAATGTGACTACGAATGGCAAGAAAATAATTTTCATCAGTGCAAAGCTAATCAGTGAATTATTGGCATGTCTATCAACTCAGATGATATGTTGATCTCACAACACCTAACGTATCCAAATTATCCAAGTCTGGCACAGTGACTGCTTGTCATTTAGTACAAAAGAAGATGCCCCAATAGACTAAGGGTGGATACATATATGCATGTAATTTATGTATGTAAAATTCATGTATTTTACATGGTCACACCAATCGTTGATAGCATTGGTCGCCTGCGCGCGATCGGACAATTTCAACAGGCGAGACAAGTGAGAGTTATAAGCCATTATCAAACTAACTGCTATCAAGAAATTTCAGGCCAGTCATAAATTCTGTCATGGATGCCGAAATGAATAAATCCTGTCTGATATCTGTTGCTGTTTTTCACGAGTTTCAATTCATTTCGAAAAGTGGATTTGAGTCCGTCGATTTTATACTTGATTTGTTTCTCGTCATTTCCCAAAATAAAAATAAAATGTGCAGAATTTGAAGCTGTTTTAGGGCGATTGTGATACACGGGTGTTTAATGTCCCATTAACAATCCGATATGGTGCTCTCATGCCTTGAATAACAGGCATTGGAAAATTAAGACAGACAATAGCGAGTTTGCGATTTCAAACCGGTACGTATACGGGTACGTATACGGGTAGCTACCCGTACCGGTACACGTTTTTTAATCGCAAACTGTTTCAAGGGTAGAATTCAGCATATCGACTGGAAATGTATGGTGAGCCAACTGCAAACAAATTCATATTATGCTATATATATGTAGAGAAAGTGTTATTCGCTTTATTGGCCGACAGTATACTTACCGTTATTGAGACAATTAGCCTCTTGATAATCAGTTGCATTGATCAGGGACGCGGCGGCAGTGCATGGGAAGGGTTTGGGTGTGATATTGTGGTAACATTTTCAATTGGATTTCACTAATGATTTCATTTACCGATCGATTGGTGACTAAAATAATTGGAATATTCAGACTGACAAAATGGGTTATGATAGATATAATATACAGCTAAATTTTCCAACCAATATTCGGTGGAAAGTGCATTGTTTTCAGACCCAGGGTCCATGACATTTAGATCTATGCCTACATGTAGTTTCAGTCAAATATAAGACCGAATTGCCCCTGATATTAGTCGAATAATATTTAGTCATATTAACTATTGGGTTGGACTTTTAGAACATATCGAAGGGTCGGGACACAACAGTGTGAACGTTTATTCCAAAAATTGGGATTTTGTCTGGAACTAAAGCCGGAGGTATGGAATTGGCAAGTTCAACTTGGAAACGACAAAGAGCGTTCAACGATATTCTATTCATTATATGGTCTGTGTGAAATTCAGGAAACAAATTAAAAGTGTTCAGACTATGATAAGATGTTGCACATAGTATAAGTTCAATATATCGATACTTCGTGTCTTTATCAACCTATATTATCCCCATTGCAATATTCATCATTCTCAAGGTTCAAATCCGCCATGTCGGTACAAATGGTTAAATATATTAAATTGAGAACTCAGTCACCACCCATATACGATAAAGTAACTAAAAGGTTGTATGCAAAAAGTGAAATATATGTGTAAGTATAGGATTAATTATGGCTGGAATAACTGTTCATTATTTCAGCGAATGGATCCATCGATGCCGCAGGCCGATATTGTTCTATTCGCTGAAATAATTCACAGTCTGAAGCTATTATCCAGCTTAAAATATGGCTTGGTCCAAACCATTCAGCTCTGATCATAATGGATTAACCCAAAACTGGACCAGCACACCCAAGTCGTACCATGTGGTCGGCCTTGTCCAACCGTTCATTGGCGTGACTTCTTAAAACATTGTCAACATAATGGACTGGCAGTACCCTATTGCTTTTTCAAACCGTTAACTGAGCACGAGGTTTTTTCTCTTACATTTCGGCAATTGTGTTGAATTATTTATCGCTTTTTATTTTGGATTTGGCGTAGAGTTATAAATTGAATGATTGATTGGTGCACTTGGTAAGCTTAGATTCGAGAAATTTTAGCAATGTGAAAACGATTGGCTTTCAGAAGTTAGCTCAGTGCTAGAAGCCACCTCGAGAGTTTGAAACTAAAATGTTGCTTAAATGATAACTTTATCGATGAAATTTGCGGATGATATCTTGCAGTAAATATGTTAATACATAGTTGACTGGTATTTCGTAGAATTAGTGTACTTATGGGTGAGAAAACCTTAGTGAAAGATTACCGGTCAATGGGACACATCTACCCGTTCTAAATCCCTATCGCTGTATGTGCTGCATTGAAAGTACGCAGGTGACCGTGACGAAGTTCACCGATTCATCCGTACCCGTTCCCGTCGGACGGGTATCGCAAACTCGCTAATACCGGTTCGTTGAGATTCCTTGGATATAGTTTCAGAGCGAGCGCATGTGATAACATTCAATTGGGATTTCCATGCAAATATCCATTACGGCGCCAAACAATTAATGCAGGTAGGCCTACAGTGTTGAATGTAAACAGAGAAACACCCCCCCATTTTCACCCAGAATTTACATAACAGTATATGTTTCTCAAACCAAAGGTTGAACAAGTTCCTAACTGTCGCAATTTTAGCTTGTACATGCTTGAATTATAACATTTTGGACCATAATCCATGATTTGGGGAGGGGCTGGTTCTCGAAAGCTTCGAATAACTAAGAAATTTAGTTGAATGTATCAGCCGGGATTATCTGGGCATGAATGTACAATATGTTTAACTTAAATATATAGTTGTAAATTTTGCGTATACACATATAACACAAGAGAGGAAATGTGACAGTTTTACTGTCTCTCTCACTATACGATTCCACACATATTGGTTTGGAAAATCACCTGGTCTAAAAGTTTATCCAGAAAAGGGTCAAGTGGGTACGCCCTCAATATAGTTATTATCTCCGTGACGAATCCAGATACAGGTTGGTTGTACAATCGTTGCAAATGAGCTTTGACGAGGAAATTTTTCAATGGATCCTGTTTGTGAAATGGAAGGTTTATAAGGCTACCAAGAAAGCACAGTTTACGTATGTGTATTTCCTTCTCCATTTGGTAAAATACCCAATAGTCCGAGAGAAAGTTTTGCATCAGTTCATTTCGGTAGAGACAGTACAGATTTTACACAGGTGCGCAATGAACGTTCTATGATGGCAATAGCAGTCGTTTGTTGTAGTGGGATAACCTCACAACCGTATAGTGCTTTGGGTTGAACCAGAGTACTGATGATATTGCACATTGTAATCGGCGAAGCACGGCTCAGTAGTCTGTTACCCGCGATGGCGAAGAATGTCTTTCTCATTGTTGACGAAACAACTGAACTATGCGATACATTAGATGTGAACTTTCCTTGTACCAATCCAAGATGTGCACAATTGGTACCCTCCGTTATAGAATCGGAACCAATCCATGTACGCCCACTGCGGTTGTGTGCAGCTTTCGACTCGTTAAATACCACAGTTTTACTTTTAGTGCATGAGAAACTAAATCTCCATTGGATACTATACTTATAGCATGTGTCCATAAGATTGTCCAGACCGTGTTTAGTTAGAGATAGAATGGTGATGTCATCTGCAGTAGTTGGTGAGACACATGATATAGAACCAACATGTAGTCCAAATGGAGAATTCGTTAAGTCTAGTAGAAGATCATTGATGTAAATCAGGTAGCACAATGGCTAGAGAACACCCCCTTACCTTGTCCGATGACCAATGCTAAACTTCTCCGAGAATATGTTGTTAGAAAGAACCATGCTACTCACATCCGTGTGGACGTTTCCGAGCAATCTGATTAATTTACTGGAAAATCTGAGGCGTATGAATTTAAACAAAACGCCTTCGTGCCACACTCTATCGAAGGCCTTCTTAGAATCATGAAAAGCTGCAAACACGTTTGAACCATGATCTTTTGCGTGTGATATAGCTTGTAATACAAATGACGTTATATTGCATCCAAATCCTTTTTGGAAGCCATACTGCAATTGGTCAGGAAGTTAGATAGTTCCGTTGAGCTGAGAATTCGTTGCTGTTGAATTGTTTCAAACATTTTGTAAATCACTGGTAGGAGTGTTATGGCCCGATAGCTATCTGGCGACGTCGAATGCTTAGTGTGTCCTATATACAGAGGGATAATAACGCCAAGTTTCATTCCAGGTGAGATCCATTCAAGTTCCAGGATAGCATGGAATAGAACAAGAATATATTCCTTAAGATTATCTGTGTGATTAATAAAATTTTCACTCGTGACACAGTCGTAGCCAGGGGCTTTGTTTGGCTTCAATAGTTTTATTGCACAATCAATTGCATCCATATAAATCGGCCGACACTGTGGGCAAACTTGAACATCTTGTCTGAGCATGAAATTTCTTAACTCAGTGGTAACATCTATTTCAAAAGTTGGATTGCAATGCTTTTCTGGAGTGTAGAGTTCGGCAAAGTATGAAGCCCAACCTGAATTAATTTCAACCGAATCACGTGTGTGAACTCCGTCAAATGTCATTACTGATCCGACCATTTGCGCGTGAGATTTCCTTTTCAATGTGCGCCAGAACAAAGTTGGGTTATGCAATGCATTCTTTTCAAGTTCGTAACACTCGGTCTTCATGGAATCGCGGACAGATTCTCGGTGTGCTCTCCTGAATTGGCGTTTCGCTTGCATATAACTAACATAATGTGGAGAGCTTGACACTGGTTTGCCTGCAATCAGCCATTTTTTGTGCAAATCGCGCATGTCTAATTTCAGTCTGTCGAGGTCTGCATTCCAATATGGTTTGAGATGGCGGCAAAAACGCTTTCTCGGAACAGATACGTCTGAAGCAGTTACAATGGCGTGTATCAGTGCCTCATAGAAATTGTTTAACGACACTTTGGATGTTAGAACACATCCGTATGGATCAGGGCATAGTGAGTCCAAGTTGTTCCTGTATGCCTCGAGATTAGCACACAGCCACGCAAAATGAGCGCGATTAGTAAGCGACTGCAAGATTGGAACTGGGTCCTTACATATAATTGAGCATGAAACCGGATAGTGGTTGGATGTTTTGAGAGAATCGTCGCTGATCACTTCACAGTCACATTCATATTAATTGTGGGATACCTGGAAATGAGAGAGTAACATTTTGTACAAAGATGTATACGTTCATGATTTCTTAGATAGTTTGTTGTTGTTATTTACAGAGGAGATCTATAATAATGTTCACTGATATGACTTCTTGTTTGCAATGACGTCGTCAATATTGTAAATGTCAAATTTCAGTTTTTTGCCGTCTGATTTAGCCCAGATGGACCCGTTCTTGCAATGTGGTAGGCAAATTTAATAGCGGCATGCATGCATGAATTACAGTTTGTTCATCAAAGCCATGTTGGACTTCGTCTCTGATTCTGATAGGAGTCTTCGTTCCGTCCGCATGTGTGTTGCATACTGCCTTCCTTACATCGAACACTTTGTTTCTTGTTTCCGTGTGTAAAAGCTTGATTATGTACGGTGGAGGCTCAGAATTATCACTATTTCTATTTTTCGATATTGTTCGGTGCAATTTTAATATCTCCTCGTGAGGTATTCTCCATATCACAGAAACGTTGGGTCAGCATCATTTTCTGTAATTGCAGCATCTCGCATCTTAAGTATTGATCAGCTTTGTTCACATCTGTCTCTAGTTTAACAACTCTCCATTGTTTTGCCAGCTTCTCCACATTCAGCTGTAGCTCTTTTATCTCATCGCATAAAGATTCATACTCGAAACGATAGTGGTCTATCTCTTCTCTTAGAATCTGTTTTTCAATTTCTGCATTCTCTGCCCTCGTTTCCAAATTTCCAAACTCTTTGACCACATCCTCGTGAAATTCCTTCCTCAGATGTTAGAATTTCACCTCCAACACTCTGATCTATATCACTTTAATTTGCCAGACCCTTCATATATTCATCGATACTGTTTATTCTATCAGTTAAATTTTTCAGGAAATCGTCAGACATAGAATTGTTGAAACTTTCTTCAAGTGGACCTTTCTTTTCTGGGCTTGTGGGTTTTTTCCGACTTTCTGGTATTGTCTGCTGGTGCCGACGAGATATTGCCTGCACTTGGATTGGATTTCTTAGGATCCTTCTTCTCGTCCTTTCGCCCCGATATAATTAACTGTTGGTAGCCTACAGTGCAGCTTGCGATAATATTAAAGTGTGAACGGAATCAGTCCCATTCGAATCCGTCAAGCGTGACGAAAAAAATCGATCCGTGACGTGTGTATCAACAATAGACCACGAAAACAATGCAAGTTCATTCAACATTAAAGATATATAATACTCAACATTTAGTGGAATAATAACATCAACCGGTTCCGAAGTTACATATCATGCATATGTCATAATACCATCTCTGAACACTTTACCAGAATTAGCTCTTGCTGTAGCTATGAATTAAGATCAGGGCAACACAAAAAATAACAAGACAGTTTCTGTTATACAGGAATAGTACTCTGGAATGATTTTCCTAACAAAACTGATCCCAACGGTAACAACACAGTTTGGACCAAGGCTATTCCACTCAGCGTATTTTAACAGATATAACAAATCTGAAAGTTCTAGCTATAAGTACTATTAACAAAGTACGTGATTGTGTAGTTTCATGATACACTTAGGAGAGTTTGCTTTGTATATAACTTTTATTTAATGACAAGGGTGAGGGTAGCATTTCACTGTGGTGTCGCAGTACGTGATCGCACAGTGTCATCCAGGTCGAAGGGAATAACACCACCTTAATGTCCATGGCACACTGCGATAAGTTAGTGCTAGCCTTATTATCACCTACATAGTAGTCAAAGACACCCCTCTCTCCTATTTTATTCGATATATCTCTCCATTGTTTTTTAACTTCTAGTGAAATACTTGTTGTTTAGCTAGTTCAACTGAACGTATGCATTTCATTGTTAAATCAAACAGAATATATTTTTAATCCAGTGGTTTGTGATGTTGGGGAGCGTATGGGTGTGGTCCGGTCTCTTGTGTGGCTCGAATCCATTGGGGACCATAATGGAAATAAATGGTCTTAGGACTGTTTTCTTATGCTATCCCCGATGGTTTTTGGTCACCTGTTAGTGCCGGACAACTCCTTTACAGTCTCACACTCTGTATAAACGCCATACTCATGCTGGGCATTGGTCGACTGCGGAAGTGGTAATGTACCATGTGGTACAGCACACCCTTCCGCGGGTGACCTATGTCCAGTAGTAAATCAAATAATTAGACATTCTACATCTTTTAAATTTCAGTTAATCTGTTACTTGTTACATGTATATCACATATATACCATGTATGCCTCTGTTTATTTTTATCTATACATGTAGGTTGTCCTACACCAATGTGTGCATCAAAAACCATTAAAGGTACGGTTGGCCTTGGCGGTGGGTATCCTGTGAAAATATTTCCACCCGTCAAAAACCGCCACAAACAGAAAGAACATCAAAATGTAGACAGAGTTTGTCCGTATACAAATAAGAAATATCGCATAAACTGTATGTTATTGTCAAATGTTTGACCATTGTTATGTAAACAAAAGCATAAAAAGTTACTTTTCTGGTGTTTGTTTATATCATGATGGTAAACATAAAGAGCGTTCTTTGTTGGTGAATTCCTGATATGGAACTAATAAAGAGCGTTTATGCCATTTGTGTGTGATTAGCCAGTGGCATTGTGCTGTCTTCTGTAACACAATCAGGCTCTTGCTTATGTAAAATATAGTAGGTCTTTATGATAACATGCTGTTTACGTGATGGTCATGGTATATATGAACGAAACTGTATGCGTTTTAATGTTTTTCTGTTTACGGTGATTAGAACAAATATGAATATTTTCGACAACTAAGGCCGCATGTGCCTTTAAAACGTATCTTAACTTATCTTAAATACCATAAATGATCGAATGACACCATATATAGCACAAACCATTCAGAGGAGGTATTTTTGCCTTAATTTAGTCTAGCATCAAGCCTTCCTAGAGTTGGAAATTTCCAACTGATGACAATTCCAATGTTAACCAAATGTATGACAACATTGTTTTCTTAAATTAACTAGCAGTCTTTGACTGGCCACGGGGGAGGGAACAGGACACAAGCTTTCCAAGTGTTGGAAATTTCCAACCTGTCCAACTCCCCATAAGGTTGGGAAATTTACAACTGATGAACATTTCAGTCCAAAATTTTGACAAAAAATAGGAAAATATGCAAATATTGGTCCAAAAACAATTAATTGCCCCCAATAAATTGTTTGAAAATCAAGAACATTTTCAACCTATTGTTGGTGTGAAATTTCCAACTAATGTTTTAGCAGGTATAAAATTTCCAACTATTGAACATTTTGACAAAAGTTTACCCAAACCCCTCCCCATGTCGCCACGTCTCTGCCGGGAGTCTTTGCTACCCGATATATCCATAGTAATTGTTACTAGGCAACTACCCGGAATTTGCAATAAAAGTTGTCTATTTTCAAAAACGTGTCGAACATGCAACTATATATGTCCTATATATAGCGCTATATTTCACTTAAACATGCATGTTTTTGTGAATTATAGCCGATGTAATGCGCATGCACAGATATTCCTACCAGGTAATAGCGGGCAACAATTCCATATACACACCCTGGTCACCTCTGATTTAAATATATATTAGTGGGTATATCGTGCAAAAGTACGTTGTAAACCGTTTATTTGCAATTGCGCTGCTCTGCGCATGCACGAATACAATCAACGTGATATGCGATAGACCCTTCCCCATATCGTCGCTCGATAATCACAATGTGCCAACTCCGTTTTTCTGTTTTCCGAGAAAATGGCGATTGAAGGTTTTTGTCATTTAAAAATATCGTGATCTCCGATTTTGCGCTCTTTAAAGGCTGGGGAAAAAGCAAGAAAGGTGTTTTGGGGACATTGGAGTGTGGAGATAGAACACTGTTCTAACAATTTTATTATTTTGATTTCAGTTGTCGGAGATGGAAAAGTATAGCCCTAACTATTTCTAGATTATTTAAGTTTATCTCATGTCTTATCTAAATTATAAGCATACAGAACAAGAGCCACTACTAGTATTAACCATGCATTGTTATGGGAGTGAAAGCATGGCGGCCAGTGATGGCGCCACCAGCTGTTACACGAACTCTGTGTGATACGGGCCCCGGTTGATACGGACAATGGTTGATACGGACACTGGTTTATACGGACCCAGGCTGGTATGGACATCGGGATGTGACTGAAATGTGTTTTCTTGTGTTTGACAAATTATGAATTTCTAGTTCAATTCAATAAATAGTTTAAATAAACGTTGTAACTTATACTACTTGTAAAGACAGATTAATCGTCATTGATTATCTCCATAAATTCTAGAGTATGTATATGGTGTACAAGGTTGCTTCCTGAATGGCGCTGTCCACATGTTTTCCTAAATATTTGTTGAATATTTTGTATGAGCATTGGCCAAATTCGAAACCTCATTCAAACTATCATGTGAACTTTGGGACATATGTAATCAATATACATAGGTATTAATAAATTTTCATCAATAGGTGATAATTAAAGGTATGCTGTTGACACTTAGATATTGAACACAGTGGCGATAACGTTTTTGGAGAGTGATTCACTGTGACCCACTCAACCCCGAAATCGACATACGACATATACGTGTGTTACTTATCGCACACTCTTTACATATTCTATTCCGATATCGAAATTAGTTTCAATATACCACTGTGAAACTGAAACGAAATGATCTCAAATTATTGCTCAATTATTAACGTTATTGTCTTCTTTTGTTGAATTCAATGCATTCAGTGATATTTTTAGAAATGACATGGGCACATCACTTTTGTTCTGCTACGTCAATAGGAGGTATTGATAAGTGGACCCTGAATGAGACCAAATGTCGATCCATATATAGTGATAGTGTAAATGTAAAACGTGTTATGTCTTATGTCGGGGGTAGCAGGAAGACAGCCCGATACATAGGGCTATGCTACCCCCGACAATATACTCCTTTACCTTATTAGGTATTACTGCCATTGTATAATTCTTGTGTATTGTAAATAAATGATCCTATCCTATCTTAAATGTCTGATACACTTGTATTCACTGTGTCACGACGTGTATGTACATGTTTTGTGGTAATCGACGTCAAATATTTCTTTTATTAATTTGTGTAAAGAGCCCCGAGCCCCATCCGCGCCATCAATATAGAGACACCTTTGCTAGTTCTATAAACCACACCGTTACATTCCTGGTAAATAGTACTTCTATTAGATGGCCTCATTATTTTCTATATATAGTGGACAGGCAGACAGACAAATATTCTAACATATACATATACTAGATAAAACCAGCTGTGTCACGATACTCTATCGCTTCAATCACAGGCCTAAAATGTTATGTTAATATATTTAAATAAAGTAACATATAAATAAAATTGCATATTTTAATTGATTTCCATATCAGTATGGGGTCCATATAAGCCAGGGCCCGTATGAGCCGAGGTCCGTATAAGCCAGGGTCCGTAAGATTCGATGGTCCGTATAAAAGTCAGGGTCCGTATGCATGCGCCAGGGTCTGTATATCTCAGCCTCACACCTTCGCATGCACGCCCGGGTCGGAAGCATTTAATCTACATAGTAGTATGGTTACATTTTCTCTAATAACAAAATAATATGTATAATTATTATCACTTTATATGGCGTTCTCTAGGCCATTAGCACTGTTATACCGGGCGTTCGAAAAGACGTAACACTCGGCATTTTTGCGGGCCGCGGGCCGATATTGGATCGTGCTTTTCAATAACGGCCCGCTGCCCGCAGAAAATATGAACAGATTATCACTAATTTACTCATGTTTTCCACTAATTTACAGTCGGATAATTCCTGTTTTTCGAAGGATTATTACCCCAAAGGTTAGTATACATAGTTATTTTGATATGCCAATGTCTCAATTTTCGCAAATCGTCCTCAATACTTGGTTGATTTATTACCCATATTCGATGCAATCAAATGTCACGTGATTAGGAAGAATGTAAACAATAACAGAAGACCGATCGATCTGTCAAAAATCTCAAAATGTCGCAATCGAGCGAACTAAATGATAATGAACTAGATTTGCTGGAAAAGAGTGTAATCCACAAAGCACAACAAGGGCTACTAATTATGGACTTTAATTGAAATAAACAATGTCATGAAATCATTAACGGCCCAGTGAAATGTTATGAAGTCATTAACGGCCCTGTGATAATAATAGTAATAACATGATTTTCAAGGGCGTTATGGATCAATACCGGCCCTCCCGGAATGATTAACAGCCCTCTAGCTATTAGCGGCCCTCGACTTCGCCTCGGGCCGCGAATAGACCCTCGGGCTGTTAATCATTCCTCTCGGGCCGTTACTGAACCATAACGCCCTTGAAAATCATGTTATTGCTTCATTATCTTGCAGGGTGAATTTATAACTGGAATCGGCATTAATTGGACTTATGAACATAATATATTTTCTGATGAACATGCATATGAATACATTTTCCAACATAAACAGTGATACTACAATAGTGTTATGTATTCTCTATATATTACGTGTGTGTGGGTGAGGGTGTGTGTGTGTGTGTGTGAGAGAGTGTGTGTGGGGGTGGGAGGGTGTGTATATGTGTGTGCGTGCGTGAGAGAGAGAGAGAGAGAGAGAGAGAGAGAGAGAGAGAGAGAGAGAGAGAGAGAGAGAGAGAGAGAGAGAGAGAAGTTTATAGCGGTGAATTTAACCGCCTAAATGCCGTTTTATTTTATTTCTATGCAATACGTGGTGTTGCGATAGCTAATTTGCCAATTAGCAGCGTTTTCGTTGAACATATCATCTGAGAAGGGTATTTGGGATATGAAAACACAGATTACTAAAACACTTGTATCTACGCTAATATTATGTAAAACAAACTCCTATCCTTTTACCAAGCTGGTTTCATGCGCAATGACTCTACAGTTTTCCAACTTACCGAAATATATGACAATATATGTCGATCACTAGACGACGGAAAAGAGGTCCGGTGTATATTCTGCGACATAAGTAAAGCATTCGATATTATGGCATATCATATCACAAAGTAACTAATATGTATTTGTTCAGAATTTATTATAAGTGTAAGAGATTGTGTCCATTGAATACAATTTCCGTTAACTTGCAGGTTGTGAGAATTTAGCAAAGCGAGCTAATCGCGTGACACAGATACCTTTACAGGTTGGGAGAATTTACTCAAGAAAGCTAATCGTCGGACACAAATTCAACAGTTTTGGCATTTAAGAAAACCCTAAAATGTAACTTGTGCGGTGGATTCTGTCACACCAATGATAGATAAATGTGTTATATACACACTGTGTTTATAACGATTCATGTATCGCGACTCGGCTAGTTTTCGTGGCCATATAGCGACTCGGCGACCAAGGTCGCCTCGTCGCTATATGGCCACGAAAACTAGCCTCGTCGCGATATATTAATAGATACAAATACATTGTGTATATAACACATATATATCGTTGTTTCTCCAGTTAATTAACATTGACAATTACGATATTGTCGTCCCAATTGTGATACAATATGTCTTATCCAAACATATCTTAGCCAAGTCAACTTATGTGGACATATGTGATTTTATTGGAGACACTGTGTCAACATTGGGACCACCAATAACGTAATCATATAAGGATTAACTGTCATGTGGACTGTTTTTATGGAGATGTAACCGTGAGGTAAGTGGACATAACTTGTGTAAAACCCGAAGGGTTTTACATGCAAGTTATGACCACTTACCTCACGCGGTTACATCTCCATAAAAATAGTCCACATGACAGTTAATCCTTATATTTATATACATTTAGCGAAAAAGCCACTTTTGTAAATGTATTTAAATCGAAAAGTGTATCGTGACAAGATCAGCCCAAAATACCCAATAGCACCCTTGGCAAAAGTTAATAGGAACAATTTCTCTTCGTATTGAAACCCGATGATGTATTAAGTCAATCCTGCGCGAGTCCAAATGCGCCCAAAACATTACGCGTTCGTCTTTCCAAACCCAATGACGTATCGATGGTGTTATGAGCTTGGTGTTATAAGGCGTTGCGCATTCACCGAGAAATAACTGCAACTAGCCACGTGTGCGCCGACCAATCAGAATGCTGGATTTAGTGATGACAACACTTAGTGTGTAAATATATACATTTCAGCTGCGCTTAAAGGTACTCAACCCGTAAAGAGGGTCCCCATCTCAACAGATTCCAACAACAACAATCCGATCAGAGGGTCCTATATTACTATTTCTTTGGCTTTGGGGGTAAAAAATATTTGATTCGAGTCGAGGAACCCATCAAACAAAGCTCAGAGTTATTAGATATTGATTTTTGAAAATTCTTATGTTCTCGAGATGAGTACTTATAACTGCCGTCAATTTGGTAACATGCTCGAGATTTTACGCCAAAATTCTATTCAAACAGACAAGGGTGGATAACTCTATAATCAAGTGGTAATAATTGACTACGTACTGGGCCAGTAAGAATTCCCGATAATGAAAAATAATAGATTTCTAAAATCGATATCTAACAAATCTGAGCTTTGATGGGTGACTTCCTCGACTCGAATCAAATTTTTTTGACCCCCGAAGCCATTGAAATAGTAATTGAGAGGAGTTTTATCGGGTTGAGTACCTTTAACTGCGTTAACTTGAGAATCTAACATTTTTAGACTGTAGTGATGGTTTATTGTATAACAAATATATAAATGTCTTTTGGTTATAATAATGCAGATACGAAAAGTTGAGTGAAGAATGTGAAGTGCCCCTATAAGTTACGAGCCATATCGTGTCACCGCTAATGTTGTAGGGTAATGTAGAATTTTGAATAATAATGCCAGCAAATGTATGGGACAAAAAAATTAGTTTAAAAATATATCACAATCACTGGTGGGCCTGGACACAATACGTCCATGTTTTGTCTAAAATGTGGGCATATATAAATAGTTCTGTATCCAGGGACTTTGTGTGTGAGCGCTATCTACCCCCCCAAATGTTTTGTGGTTTCAATATGAACTATCTAAATCTAAATCGAACTACCAATGAGCAGGGCGGGGCGGGGGGGGGGGGTTCTCCAATCGTTTGTATGTGAGTCTCTGCCGGAAAATTCCAACACAAGAGGTGCAACTCGAAGCTAGCACTTTTCGGGACTGGTCAGTCGATATACATGTATTATTACCCAGAGAGGCACTCGCAGTCACGACCCCTTCGTCACATCACCGCAAATATAAGGCGATGGTACACATACAACCTGTAGTTTTTGTTATTAAATTCCCACGTATACACAATTTCATCACAGAATATAGCATACAGCCCCCCCCCCCCAACTACAGTTTTGTTACAATCGGAGTCGAATAAAAGTCGCTAAATGTTAACAGTTAATAGGAATACCTTGTATGATTCAGACATAGTCTGTAAGTTCAATGGCGTGACATTTCGAAGACATAGTTATGTTTAAATGGGTCGAAAGGAACACATCATTTCTGTACGATTCCTGTACAACGTCGCAACTGGTGATTGTCGTCATACACAACTAGACGTACAGAGACTGACGAGTGGGTTGTCCAAATAAATAGTCTATACTTTAAAATTGTGAATACACTCGAGCCAAGGGCATGTAAATATATCACATAACGGCCTTTCCGTTGAAATATAGTGGGATTTCCGACAGATGCTGGATATGTGTTCAAATGACATTTGAAGAGGGAATTTTTGCGAGAAAATTATTTTCTGAAGTGATCAAATGCCGTTTTTATCTATTAAAAAGAGTCCTTCGCTCAAATGGAGCCCGCTTACGGTCGGCAAATGTGTATGTAGAATATATACTTACGTTTATAGCTGTGGTGCAACCGCGTGTCCGTCTGAAACCTGGTTTTTGTGGTGTTGTTGTGATATTTCGGTAGCATTTACGTTCTAAAAATAGACTTTTTCGTCTTGGCGAAAGGAACTTCCGATTTAATGTTTGTACGGTTAAAGGTACTCAACCCGTAAAGAGGGTCCCCATCTCAACAGATTCCAACAACAACAATCCGATCAGAGGGTCCTATATTACTATTTCTCTGGCTTTGGGGGTAAAAAATATTTGATTCGAGTCGAGGAACCCATCAAACAAAGCTGAGAGTTATTAGATATTGATTTTTGAAAATTCTTATGTTCTCGAGATGAGTACTTATAACTGCCGTCAATTTGGTAACATGCTCGAGATTTTACGCCAAAATTCTATTCAAACAGACAAGGATGGATAACTCTATAATCAAGTGGTAATAATTGACTACGTACTGGGCCAGTAAGAATTCCCGATAATGAAAAATAATAGATTTCTAAAATCGATATCTAACAAATCTGAGCTTTGATGGGTGACTTCCTCGACTCGAATCAAATTTTTTTGACCCCCGAAGCCATTGAAATAGTAATTGAGAGGATTTTTATCGGGTTGAGTACCTTTAAGCCACTGCGACGTCTGATTCCAACTGTTGCAAATTTCTAATTTGATACCCCCCCTCTCATGTATAAAAGTTGCCAACTGACCATTCCATGCCAAACATTAAATTTTGACTGAAAGTAGGAATTCTAAGATACATTATATAATACGATTATGATTGACTGGTTACCACGAAATAACTATTAGATTATATTCATTTACCGAACCCTGTTGTTCTGAATGTAATCGTACCTCTGATTCCAAGTGTTCTAAATTTCTAATTCGATGCCCCCTCTCTTGTTTGAAAGTTGCCAACTGACCATTCCAGGCCAAACATTTGACTGAAAGTAGGAATTTTAAGATACAATTTTTGGTCTACAAATTTTCACACTAAATACTGGTTGAGAAATCAAACTATAAAAGCAATTTCTATTGGCATGTCCCACTGACATTGTGTCAGGCACGAAGCTCCAATTATTGAATTTTTTTACCAAAGTTGGGGGCGCCGCACCAAACCCCTGTCACCACGTCCCTGCCTGAGCCTGCTAAAGAGTAATTATCCGTACGAATTTGGTTACGTGACTTTACTCTCATTGATCTTCACACCACAGCGCGCGAAAATCTGAATTCGTGAAATACTTGCTGGCGGTGAAATTCAATTGATCACCCGAAGGTCAAAGTATCTATTTTTAGAATATGGCTCCAGTCGGGGATTTCCCAAAAATAAAAATAGCAACAATGCGGTGCCGAATCGCAGGTGTGACAAATTCACAAAACTCATAAAAAAGGTCACCCTGAATACATACGAAATTAGGTTTCGCGAAGTAATGGATTGTATCTCTAATTTAAATTTCTTTTGCATTCTGAAAACTACGGAAGCCCATTGCGGTCACATGGATGACAATAAAACAAAATTATTGCGTTTAAACGCGATAAATTATTGCGTTTCTCATTATAATGCCGACAGATATATTTTGCTCGCAGTATAGCGCCGAATTTTGGCGTTTAAACGCCGACAAATATATGTTTTCTCTCAGTATAACGCCGAATGTTGGCGTTTAAAACGCCGATATATATTTTTTCCTCTCATTGTAACGCCGAATGTTGGCGTTTTAAACGCCGATAAATATTTATTTTCGAGTTATAACGCCGAATTTAGTCGTTTAAATGCCGATAAATATTGTATTGTCAGTTATAACGCCGAATTTAGATTTGGCTTTCATCTAAAAAAAAAAATTTAATTTAAATTTTGTTTTTAATCAAACTGTTTAAATGATCAAAATTTTCATGAGTCTGTTTCAGCTAGTTAACATAAGGGCAAGTGCTGATGTGTTCGCGTCGGAAGTCGATCTCAGGTAACAGACAAAACTTATATGGATAAAGTCTTATTACCAGTAGACGGTACTACCGCTGTGTGTGTGGCTCTGTGGAGAACTCCATTGTCATTCCTATATATATACTACAGTATAATGTAGGTGCGTATCTGGTGCACCAATCACCAATGACGAATAACTAACATGACGTGATGTGATGTCCTAGAATAGAAGCTATATGTATCGGCGTTTAAACGCCTAAATTTGGCGTTATTACTCGAAAATAAATATTTATCGGCGTTCAAACGCCAACATTCGGCGTTATACAATGAGAGAAAAAAATATATATCGGCGTTTAAACGCCAAAATGCGGCGTTATAATTTTTTTTTTATCGGCGTTTAAACGCCAAAATACGGCTATTTACTTACTGAGAGCAAAATATATCTATCAGCGTTATAATGAGAACAAAATATGTATATCGGCGTTTAGACGTCGAACGTCGGCGTTTCGACGAGAAAACAAATATATATATATATCGGCGTTTAAACGGCCTACTTTGGCCTTATATAGGGACTGGTCAGGCTTGGATAACAGTATACTTGTATATGGAAGCAGAGCAGCATAGCAACTGATGGGGTGGGTCTTCACGCGTTTACTTCCCTGTTGATACAGGGATGTAGCAACGGTGGGGTGGGGGGGGGGCTCACATAATATCCAGGGTGCATGCTTGTTTACGGATGCATTTTGTATACTCATTGATGAGTATAGTTATCCCACAGGACATGTTCAGATAATAAGTTTAACCCTTTTTATACTAAATCATCATTGATGAGTAGTTATTCCATAGGTAATGTTCATATAATAAGTTTAACCCTTTCTATACTAAATCATCATTGATGATTAGTTATCTCATAGGAAATGTTCAGATAATAAGTTCAACAAACGACCATACATTTTCCTCAAGAATTAGGGCTCCTTCTGCACTTTTATTTATCCGTTGTCTGCTCTTTTATCACCTTAACATCCCTCCAAATTAATAACATACCATTCCGATGTACACTTTTTAAATGACTGCATGGGAGAATCCATTTAGTATATAGAACGGGTTAATTACACAGCGTACGTTTCAGTGATCTATATTGATTTCTATACAGATGGGGTTCAAAATAGTCTGAACGCGTGGGTCGATAGTGATGTGGACATGCGTGTGTATATAGGACTTGTATATATAAGGATTAACTGTCATGTGGACTGTTTTATGGAGATGTAACCGTGAGGTAAGT